>CAWUFW010007228.1:0-600000 GCA_963921515.1 Calotriton arnoldi | reverse complement strand
TCTCTGAAATGAAAGAACAAGAACGAACAAACACACAGACATAAGTATATTCAGTAAGCATGTGGTCATAGGACGTTCATTGTTCCAGTTTCAGCATACAAAAGTGCTCTTCTCGGAGTGCACCGGAAACTATATCTCAAGGAGCTGTCGTGCAGTAGTGAGATATGAATGTGCACATATTTTAGAAAGTTATTGAAAGTGGCAAAAGCTGGAACCACTATAAACATAGGTGGTATCACATTAAGCGCTATTTTTACTTACACGCCTATTGTGACGTGGAGAGTCACAGAGCGTCAAATCAGAAAACGCTAACGTGACTACAACGGGCTCAACCAAGCGGTGTTGTCAACGGAAAAAGAAAAAGAAAAGAAAAGAAATGTCTTACACATAGGGTGATCACTAAACACACCCTGGGTCTCGGGAGGGGGGTGGTGGCTGATTGGCACACCCTATAGAAAGGTAGAGACAAAACAAATACATAAATATGAAGTTCGGTCCCGCAACAGCAGGCTGGTCACTTACACCTACTGTTTAGACACTCCCTGTTGACAATATCTGGTACACCACCTGGCACATTCAACTATCTATAGAAGTGTTTGACATCTTCATGAACTGGTATAGGCACATGACATGACAAGCAAGCAATGCACATAAGAGGATAGACCTGACCTCTATATACGAGAGAGGACAAATTTCCTTTGTGTGGTTTTGTTGCTAACGAATACCCTTGCTTTAGTCTTCCCTTTGAATGGTAGCACAGTTGGCATTTGACATAACGTGCCTATCGCTTGTGAATAAAGTTTTGTTGCGGTTTTATCGCATCGGTATTACTGAAGTCAGCGTCCTAGTCTTTTCTGGTGACACTGCGGGCCACATGATTTAACTTTTCTTCATTCTGATTGGCCCCTCTGTTGCCGTATACGTAATGACGTAGCTACTAGGGCTCCCCCGGGACACCGCGCTCAAACCGAGGTTCCTGGTTGCGTTTCCATACCCACCCCCTATATAAACACGTGGAACACCGGCCCTTCTATCGACGGGGTCCGGTTTTCAGAGGGTTCAACCAGGTACCAAGCGGGTGTCTGGCTTTCTCGGCGTGAGTGTGTTTCGAGCAGCCCTACCACACAGATAAGTGACCAGCCTGCTGTTGCGGGACCGAACTTCATATTTATGTATTTGTTTTGTCTCTACCTTTCTATAGGGTGTGCCAATCAGCCACCACCCCCTCCCGAGACCCAGGGTGTGTTTAGTGATCACCCTATGTGTAAGACATTTCTTTTCTTTTCTTTTTCTTTTTCCGTTGACAACACCGCTTGGTTGAGCCCGTTGTAGTCACGTTAGCGTTTTCTGATTTGACGCTCTGTGACTCTCCACGTCACAATAGGCGTGTAAGTAAAAATAGCGCTTAATGTGATACCACCTATGTTTATAGTGGTTCCAGCTTTTGCCACTTTCAATAACTTTCTAAAATATGTGCACATTCATATCTCACTACTGCACGACAGCTCCTTGAGATATAGTTTCCGGTGCACTCCGAGAAGAGCACTTTTGTATGCTGAAACTGGAACAATGAACGTCCTATGACCACATGCTTACTGAATATACTTATGTCTGTGTGTTTGTTCGTTCTTGTTCTTTCATTTCAGAGATCTGCAGGGTCCCAATAAGTAAGAAGGATCCCGTAATGATAGTAGGTTTTTAAAGACTCTTTTTCCTACTTTTTCACGCATTTGACCTCCAGGTTAGGGTGAGCCTTAGCGTGCTCATACCGCCGGGGTCTTCACTTTGGTCCTGACGAATGCCTAGCTAGTAGCATCATAGAGGCAGAAACATGTTGACCACACATAGTGAGATTTAGCTGACCAATTTCTTCAGCGATCACATCACTCACATTGTTTTTATTTTGTGCCTGACTGACCGGCGAATAAAATCATTTTCGGATACAGCCTAGTCATTTTTAAATCACTTCACAATCACGTGCACTTGTCACTTCAACCCGCTCCGCAGTAAATCTGGCGTTGAAGCACACCGGGGAGGTACTCGACCTTCCTGGTGGGGCCCGATGATGAAGCATGTCACCAACTAGGTTGGTGAGTGAGGGCTTTATAAGAATCAAATTTGATTCTCCACGCCAGCTCTTCTCTTGAGAAGGCAAACTCTTTTGTTGTTTAGTCCTCAATGACCAACATCCGCCACCTGTTGAGGATCTTGGCCTGGACCACGATGCCAGTGACGATGATGATGATGATGATGATGGTGATGTCCGCACACAGCTCATCACCAACTTCTTTAGCTGAATGTGAGTATCCTGAGGTGTCATGTCAATGATGTGAGTTGGCATGATGTGTGGGTGGTGCTCTGGTGCTGTTGGAGTGTGTCCATGGGCTACTTGACTGGATGTGTGTTGCGATGTGTGCTTACAGGTGGGCTGTACTCCCCAACAGTGTTGACATGCTAACTTGGTTCTGGGTGGGTATCTTGTAACATGTATTGTGCATGAGTTTTGCTGTTCTGTCCTGTACTCCATTGCTTTTGACTGTGTGTCATTTCTGTCCTTCACAGGGTACTTTCAGATTCGTTTGGTCAACTGTGTCCACCGACGACGTGATTGCACATCCAGGCTGGTAGCTGTTGTGTCCCTACAGGTGATGTGCGCCACACCCATGGACTTCCTTCCGACTACAGTTGTTGACTGTGTGCCCGCTGCCAGGTGGGATTACCTTGCATCTGTAGTGGTTACGACATGTTGCAACTGTGTAATAAACCTGTGCTTCACTTTGTGATGTGCGTTGTCTGTGGTCACACATTTGACTGCCATTTGCTTACTGCACCTGTGGGCTACTTGACTACAACTGGGAATGGGTGTGGTGTCTGTGCATTGCACCGTCTTCCCTGGCAACATCAGTGTAGGCAATGAGTCAGATGGCCTAGGTGTGTATGTGTTGTGTAGCCCTGGTGGTGTGTCTCCCTCATGTGTGTCACGTTGCCTGTACTCACATGCCTGTGTTGTCCTTGCTGTTGCAGTTCGCATACACAGTGTAATTTTGCAGTTCATCATCCCCATAACAGCACCCACGTTGGAATCACGACAGAGGCAAGTATGGTGTATTAGTGTGTTTATTGTGATACATTTGTGTTAATAGTGCATAGGATGGGTAGTGCTGTACATAAATCTTGCAATCCGAAGTTCCTAGGTGAATTGAAAGTCCTGGTAGACAGGATCCCCAGTATCGGGGCCACAGTTGTCTGACACATTGGTCCAACTTGTACTCCCCATGCAATGTGTGGGAGTAGTGTTGCAGTCAACAGGGTGAACAGTCTGTGCACAAAGGCGAACATCCAGAACAGGTTCTGGCTTCCTGGGAGTTGCGCTTGGCCATCGGCCTCTCACTTTTCCCTCCTCGGACGACCCCTCTTCTTGGGGGGCCCCTCAAGTACAGGCTGCTGCGGTGCAGGGGACTCTCCGCCAGAGTCCTCTCTCTCCCTGTGGCAGTTGCAGTTTGTTCGGCACCAGATGTTGTTGGCACACAGGGAGGTGTGGACTGGTTGCTGTTCATCTGGCGGAGGCATTGTAAAATGTCCCTGTGCACCGCCGTCATCTCATGCAGTGCATCCCACTTGGACTCCACGCGGGACATGTGTGAGTCCACGCGGGACATGTGTGACTCCACGTGGGACATGTGGGAGTCCAAGCGGGCATGATGGGCAGCCTGCTGCTGTTTCATGTCTCTGAGGAGCCCCACTACCTGGCTGAGCTCTCCGGTGCTGGACTGGTACGCATCAGCTATGCGTACCAGTTGTGGGTCATCATGCACACCAGCAACGTCTGAAAGCAGCGACCTCTGTCTCCCACCCCTCCCACCACCCCTGCTGACATGTGCAGTGTGTGCAGTGGCATGCACAGATAACCCTGGTCCACCTTGGGGGTTGGTGGTGGTGGTGGTGTCCATGGCCCCAGGTTGGTCCAGGGTCCCTGTGCTGGTGTTGCTCCTTGTTCTGTCCATGTCGGCAGGGATGGTATTCGTGGTGACAGTCGTTGGAGGGGTGGGTGCAGGGGGTGCAGCTGGTGGTCCTGCTGATGCAGCAGCTGGTGGTCCTGCTGGTGCTGCATGTTGACTTGCACCGGATGTGCCAGGTTGGTCTTCATTGTCCGAGGAGGACAGAGGCTGTACGACGCCAGTGAGCTCCGCATCCTCTTGAGCCTGGGACTGGGACTCCTCAGCGTCTGCTGCTGTGTCCCCATCATCACCTGTTTTTGGGAGACACAAACAATGTATGTTATGTTTCTGCAGGCATCAATGGTTGACACACATGACATTTGTGACTGTGCCTCTGGGTGCGGGCCTGTACATTGCATTGTCCTAAGTCGTCACAGTCAGGGGTTGATATTGGTGTGGCACATTGTCCTGCATTATTTGGGCATTTCTATGTATTTTCTGGGGTGTGAACATGGTCTGCATTGGTTGTGTTTGGTTGACAGCCGGCCCTCCTTCCCACCCACCCAGCCAGTCAGTTATCCCACCATGGAACGTGCTTGCGTTGCAGGGAGTGTAAGTTGTCTCTCAGGATGTCACTCAATGGTGTCCTGCTGTTTGTTGGTGCACATTTGCCAGCAGGGCCTTGTGCTCCCCACAGCAGTAGCCAGTGTCAGCCATCTTGTGAGTCCTTCTCCACTCCCTGTGATGTGAGCATGGTTCAGGGTGGTGTTGATGGGACAGTTCTGGGGGTGAGCTATGTCTGTGACTACGACTCCCATCATGCTATTGCCTCCTCCCCCTTCCCAGCATGCCCATGCTTCCTTCCTTTTGACTCTGCTTCCCTGTGGGGTGGGCTGGCTGAGCTGACAGGATGGCTGGGAGTGTTGTCCTGGCAGTTGTTTGGCTAGAAGTCCCAAGAGTGTCCCTGTGCTTCACACAACATAACCCAGGGTGGTGGTTCTTTGTGGGATCTTGTGTTAGGATGGGGGGCATTGCATTCTACCAGGTGGGTTCTGTGGAGTTTGTGTTGGGGTGTGTGTGAGGGGAGGTGCTTGTGACTATGGTCAGTGCTGCAAGTCCCCCTTCCCACCCAGCTAGCCAGATATCCCACCATGGAACGTGCTTGCATTGCAGGGAGTGTAAGTTGTCTCTCAGGATGTCAGTCAGTGGTGTCCTGCTGTTTGTTGGTGCACAGTTGCCAGCAGGGCCTTGTGCTCCCCACAGCAGTAGCCAGTGTCAGCCATCTTGTGAGTCCTTCTCCACTTCCTGTGATGTGAGCATGGTTCAGGGTGGTGTTGATGGGACAGTTGTGGGGGTGAGCTATGTCTGTGACTACGACTCCCATCATGCTATTGCCTCCACCCCACTTCCCAGCATTCCCATACTTACTTGCTTTTGTGGGGAGTTCAGTGTGTGTGGGTGTGAGAGCAATGGCAAGATGGCTGACAGTGGTGTCCTGCTGTTGGTTGGTGTGCAGTACCCAGCATGCCCTTGTGCTCCCCACGACACAGCAACAGTGTCAGACATCTTTGATGGGCCTTTCCACTCTCTGTGGGATGTGCATGCGTGAGTGTGAGCTTGCTGGGCCATGTGGTGGGGGATGTAGAGCTGTGACTACGACTCCCATCATGCTATTGCCTCCTCCCCCTTCCCAGCATGCCCATGCTTCCTTCCTTTTGACTCTGCTTCCCTGTGGGGTGGGCTGGCTGTGCTGACAGGATGGCTGGGAGTGTTGTCCTGGCAGTTGTTTGGCTAGAGGTCCCAAGAGTGGCCCTGTGCTTCACACAACATAACCCAGGGTGGTGGTTCTTTGTGGGATCTTGTGTTAGGATGGGGGCATTGCATTCTACCAGGTGGGTTCTGTGGAGTTTGTGTTGGGGTGTGTGTGAGGGGAGGTGCTTGTGACTATGGACAGTGCTGCAAGTCCTCCTTCCCACCCAGCTAGCCATATATCCCACCATGGAACGTGCTTGCATTGCAGGGAGTGTAAGTTGTTTCTCAGGATGTCAGTCAGTGGTGTCCTGCTGTTTGTTGGTGCACAGTTGGCAGCAGGGCCTTGTGCTCCCCACAGCAGTAGCCAGTGTCAGCCATCTTGTGAGTCCTTCTCCACTCCCTGTGATGTGAGCATGGTTCAGGGTGGTGTTGATGGGACAGTTGTGGGGGGGCAATATGTGTGACTGCGACTCCCATGATGCTATTGGCTACACTGACTTGGCCAGCATACACAGAATTCCTTCCTTTGAGTGGTCTTCACTGTGTGTTGGTGTTGTTGTGGTGGCTACATGTCTGGATGTGTTTGTTAGTTCTATTTGTGCCAATGCCTAGCTGTAGTTGTAGTTGTGTTTGTACATGTGTTGGCACAGTTGGATGTGACTTTTTGATGGCATGTGTTGTGTTTATCTGACTGACATACACATTTTGGGATGATTCTGTTCTGGTTGCTGTGTAATTGCTATGAGTGCATGGTTTGACTCTCCCCTTGACAGTGATGTGTGTGTTTTGTGGCAGTATATTGTGTACATTTGTTGTGTACTCACCAGGCTCTGGGATGTCCTCTAGTCCATATACGCTCACTGGCGGAAGGATGGCCCGCACCTTCTCCTCCCAGGGCCTGAGGTATATTGGCTTGGCAGGAGGGCCACTGCCGGTGTATTGGCTGTTGATGTAGTCTTTCTTCAGCAGGTCCCGTACCCTCCTGCGCACGTCATACCACCTGTTCTGGATGTCGCTCTTTGTGCGCCGACATGGTGATTGTGCGTTCACCCTGTTGATGATCCTCTCCCACATCTTGGTTTTCTGGGAGATGGGGGTCTGTTGGACCAGTGTGCCAAACAGCTGTGGCTCTACCCTGAGGATCTCGTCTACCATGACTTCCAATTCACTATCTAGGAACTTGGGATTCTTCTTGGGGGCATGGTGATGGGTGGTGATGGTGAGTGATTTGTGTGTTGGTGTGCAGGTGAGGGTGTGTGAGTGTGTGTTTTGCTGGGTGTATGTGAGGTAGGTATTTGTTGGTGTGCTGATGGTGTGTGGCTTGTGGGAGGGATGAGCTGTGGGTGTGTGGTTGCTTTCTCTTGGGTGCTGGCAGTGGAATGGCATTTGCAAAGGCTCATGGTTGTGATTTGTGTCCTTTATATAGGTGGAGTTGTGGGTGTGTCTTTGTTCTCTGTCCCCACCCCCCAGTATTTATTGGCTTGGTAATTGCTTGTTTGGCCTTTTTTGGGTGATTTTTCCTTTGTGCTGTTTGTGTATGTTGGAAACGTTCTTGTGACCGAGTCGGACCCTGCATTTGTCTCGTACGGTGTTCTCCGTTTCGTTCGCGCTGTGTTTGTGCAGTTTTCTATGCTGCGTACGCGTCGGTCGCGGTGTTTTGTGTTGCTTCGGCTCGGTTTTGTATGCGTGTTGGTCGTACGGCTTGGCCTCCGTCCGACTCGCTCGTGGTTTTCGCGCCTTGCATCGTACTTTGCGGTTTGGAGTTCGCGTGTACGTTTCGGTCAGATTTGTTCCGGGGGCGTGTCGGTCGGTTGGATTCGCGTGTTTTTCCGGCCGGATTGCTGTTTTCCGTGCGGCTCGGTCGGTCGACTTGGTTTCGGTACGTGTCGGTCGGATTTTTCACGCCTTGCATCGTACTTGGCGTGTCGGGCGCCACGGGTACGTGTCGGTCGGTATTATTTCCGGATCCGAGTCGGTCGGTGCTTTTTCCGGCCCGAATCGGAATCGACCCCTATGTCTGTTTACCATCCAGCCCCCTATAAGTGGGGATGGTAGTAGTGATGGGCATCCAGCCCCCTATGATTGGGGATGGTAGTAGTGATGGGCATCCAGCCCCTATGAGTGGGGATGGTAGTAGTGATGGGCATCCAGCCCCTATGAGTAGGGGTGGTGGTAGTGGTAGGCATCCAGGCCCCCTGAGTAGGGGTGGTGGTAGTGGCAGGCATCCAGCCCCCCCTGAGTAGGGGTGGTGGTAGTGGTAGGCATCCAGGCCCCCCTGCGTAGGGGTGGTGGTAGTGGTAGGCATCCAGCCCCCTGAGGGTGGGGATGGTAGTAGTGACAGGCATCCAGGCCCCCCTGAGTGGGGTGGTGGTAGTGGCAGCCATCCATCCCCCTAAGGGTGGGGATGGTAGTAGTGACAGGCATCCAGCCCCCTATGAGTGGGGATGGTAGTAGTGATGGGCATCCAGCCCCCTATGAGTGGGGATGGTAGCAGTGATGGGCATCCAGCCCCCTAAGAGTGGGGATGGTAGTAGTGATGGGCATCCAGCCCCCTCTGAGTGGGGATGTTAGTAGTGATGGGCATCCAGCCCCCTATGAGTAGGGGTGGTGGTAGTGGTAGGCATCCAGGCCCCCCTGAGTAGGGGTGGTGGTAGTGGCAGGCATCCAGCCCCCCTGAGTAGGGGTGGTGGTAGTGGTAGGCATCCAGGCCCCCTGAGTAGGGGTGGTGGTAGTGGTAGGCATCCATCCCCTAAGGGTGGGGATGGTAGTAGTGACAGGCATCCAGCCCCCCTGAGTGGGGTGGTGGTAGTGGCAGCCATCCATCCCCCTAAGGGTGGGGATGGTAGTAGTGACAGGCATCCAGCCCCCCTGAGTGGGGTGGTGGTAGTGGCAGGCATCCAGCCCCCTGAGTAGGGGTGGTGGTAGTGGCAGGCATCCAGCCCCCCTGCGTAGGGGTGGTGGTAGTGGTAGGCATCCAGCCCCCTGAGGGTGGGGATGGTAGTAGTGACAGGCATCCAGGCCCCCTGAGTAGGGGTGGTGGTAGTGGTAGGCATCCAGCCCCCTGAGTAGGGGTGGTGGTAGTGGTGGGCATCCATCCCCTAAGGGTGGGGATGGTAGTAGTGACAGGCATCCAGCCCCCTATGAGTGGGGATGGTAGTAGTGATGGGCATCCAGCCCCCTCTGAGTGGGGATGTTAGTAGTGATGGGCATCCAGCCCCCTATGAGTAGGGGTGGTGGTAGTGGTAGGCATCCAGGCCCCCTGAGTAGGGGTGGTGGTAGTGGCAGGCATCCAGCCCCCTGAGTAGGGGTGGTGGTAGTGGTAGGCATCCAGGCCCCCCTGAGTAGGGGTGGTGGTAGTGGTAGGCATCCATCCCCCTAAGGGTGGGGATGGTAGTAGTGACAGGCATCCAGCCCCCCTGAGTGGGGTGGTGGTAGTGGCAGCCATCCATCCCCCTAAGGGTGGGGATGGTAGTAGTGATGGGCATCCAGCCCCCTATGAGTGGGGATGGTAGTAGTGATGGGCATCCAGCCCCCTATGAGTGGGGATGGTAGTAGTGATGGGCATCCAGCCCCCTATGAGTAGGGGTGGTGGTAGTGGTAGGCATCCAGGCCCCCCTGAGTAGGGGTGGTGGTAGTGGTAGGCATCCAGCCCCCCCTGAGTAGGGGTGGTGGTAGGGTGGTGTTGGTGGTAGGCATCCATCCCCCTATGGGTGTGTATGGCATTGGTGATGGCCATCCCACCCTTATGGTTCTGCTGTTGCTAGTGTACGTCATTTGTGCATCCCTATGTGTGTGTGACATATTTCTGGTACTTGTCGTTTGTTTGTATTGTTGGTGTTTGAGTTACCATCTGCGCCGTACGCGTCCGTGCCGGTCCCGGTAATAGATGTAGAGTATAGGTAGGACCTGCGCAATGGGATTCATGCTTGGATCATCTCGTTCGAGTTTCTCGTGTCTTCGAGTCGTACTCGTAGCAGGCTTGTTCGTCTCGTAGCCGTGGATCGTCTTGTGGTGCGAAACGGAGCTTATGTACGGCTCGCCTGGATGCTCAAACGTCCCGGACGTAGCGATGGGTTCGGCGCGTACGGAGTGCGCATCGTACTCGTCCGGCCGGAAGGTGCTGTGTATTTGCTTCCGTACGACTCGATTCGGCGTTTACGGATCCGTCTCGGGCGGGGAACAGGAGCTGGATTGGGCAAGTATGGCTCGCTCGGAAACTGGGTTGTTATACGCATCGTACTTGTTCGTCCGGACGAGTGTTCGAATCGGTCTGGAAACACGCAATCGGCTGGTTTTTTTTCTGGACGAATACTGTTAGGTGCGCTTCCGGCCGAGATCGGAATCGACCCCCAAGTAGACAAGGGTATTATCAAATCTAGTTTTTTGATTATGTCCACTACAGCAATCATTTTTTCCTGTAAAAATCTAAGGATGTAGTAGAGTGTACTTTTTTCACATCACTATCAATATGCGACCAAAGATCCTCACATTTCTTGCCTTTGGCATTATCACGAAACAAAAATTCTGTAAATGGTTGCAACATGAATAATATAGAATTCATGGCCTCAAGGACTGAGAACCACTGGCTAAATGAAACAGTTGGAATGACTCTTTCTTTGATGCCACACAAAGCACAAAATGAGAAATATTTGAGTTTTAGTTCCTGTGTATAACGAAACAGTGCACCAGAGTGGACTACAAAGACAATAGCATTCTTCATTAACTCTGAGGATTATAAATTTGCTTTCAGCATACCATCTAAGAAGTGGCAAGGATCTCATACAGGGAAGCACTTCAGCTCCGGTATAGATTTTGACAGGTCATCACACAACTTTTTCATATACGTAACAGAATTATTGCAAATACAAGGAATATCACTCCAATCTTTTTTTAACTTGGTAAGAACGTTTTGCAGCAGCATTCTAAGTGACACTGCATTCCATGTTTTCCAATAGTCTGGTGTCATGTTTTTACCACTATCCCAGATGCTTGGTGACCGCACTCTCTTCACATATAGCTGTCACTACACCTTGCATTGAATGCTTAATGCCTGGGGTGTTTGGCAATCCACCTACTATCAATACTGTCTCACTAGAAAAGGGGGCTGATGTTTCAAAGGGTTTCTTTCACCCATTCTCTGTCTGTGGGTAAATGTGATGGTACATATTGGGAAAGATTCTTATGAACCCAGCCATTTTACATATCAGTGAAATAATTAAACACAGCCAAAATATCAAATCTGATTTTGATATTTCCTGATTCTCTACAGGTCATAAAATAATTAAATAAGACCTAAAACATGCTTCTAAACCCTGCATTTTAGACCGAAGACCACAAAACTGAAAAAGCAAAAGGAAGAAGAAACAATATTTTAGTGACATCCCTAAACAACAAAACTCAAGCATAATAATGTTGGCCCAGTCTTGCTTGCTGCTACTTTGTACAGCAAAGTTACAATGTATTGGCCCCTTCAGGAAGAAATAAAAATGACCCTTGCACTCTCCTTTTCCTTTCTTTGAATGGCATTTAGTTTGTGGTTGTGGAGGTGTTTTTTCAGTGTTTATATGTTTACACTGGTGAGGACTAGTTCCCTTTCAGTAGGGTTTTATCAGTTATTAAAGGTTTAAACTTAAAACAGGAATGCCTAGTAATGTATAAGGAACCACGTAACAGTTGTGAATTGGAGTATGACAGTCAACAGCAAAAATTGAAAAGAAATGTTAAAGAAGGAGTTAGGATTAGTTGGTAATTGCAAGCAGTCGTCAGCTGAACAATAATTACATTTACGGCCCCAGATGGCTACAGTCCAGCCATAGGGAAGCGAACACAGCATCAGTAAACAGAGAAGCAGCAATTGTCCGCCACTCGAGTCTGCATCCTGAGTTCAAAGAGAATATGCATTTCCCGGTGATGCAATTCTTGCATCACCGGGAAAGGATTAGATCTAAGTGCTGCACGTGTCTGCAGCAGTAACATATAATTGAAATTTTTTGCTGACCTCCACAAATCCCCAAACATCATTGTCGGCTTCGGGAAACTGTTATTTACAAACTCTTATATACATGCATTGCACACTACCCTCTGACAATGATATAATGTATGCCCACTGCTTGTTCCAATGCTAGATAGATGGCCAACAACATCTCTTGCATCCTGTGGTTGTAGATAGATCACAGGTTGTTCTCGGTGCACAGACAGAATATCGAGTTTTAATGTCGACATACACAAATATCGAGTTGGAAATATCGTGATGCAGAAATATCAACAGCAAGAATATCGTGTCGACTTGGAGGTAAGAAATATCGTTTTGAAAATATCGAACTCATTAATATCATTTGCAAAAATACAGTTGTTTAAAATATCGATGTTATAATTAGTGTTATGTACTTTAGTATGTATTTTAAAAGTATGTGAACTATTTTTTTGTATAAGTATTGCTTTTGGTTTTTAATATATGTGTTACATTTTTAGTAGGTATTAATTTAATTTTAATTACATTTTGCGTTTTTTAGTTCTATAGCGGGTTGTGGGTTTATAGGGGAATAGGGTGGGAAATAATTTAATAATAATAAATTAATTATTATTTTTTATTTATTCGTATTTATTAAATTTAGATTTTATTGTGTTAGTTGTCGGAATTAATTTATTATTAATTAATTATTAATTGGTTGTTAATTATTATTAATTAATTAATTGGTAATTATGGTAATTATGTCATTTTTTTAGGGGCAGGTTGTGGGTTTATAGGGGAATAGGGCGGGAAGTAATTTAATTATAATAAATGTATTAATATTTTTTATTTATTAATATCTATTTAATTTCTATTTTATAGTGTTAATTGCAGGAATTGATCTATTATTAATTATTGATTAATTGGTTGTTAATTATTATTAACTAATTAATTGGTAATTATGCTAATTGTGTCATTTTTTTAGGAGTGGGTTGTGGGTTTATAGCGGAATAGGGTGGGAAGTAACTTAATTATAATACATTTATTAATATCTTTTTATTTATTAATATTTATTTAATTTATATTTTATAGTGTTAGTTGTGGGAATTAACGAATTATTAATTCTTTATTAATTGCTTGTTAATTATTATTAATTAATTAATCGGTAATTAATTATGTTAATTGTGTTATTTTTTTAGGAGCGGGTGGTGGGGTTTATAGGGAATAGGGTGGGAAGTCATTTATTTATAATTAATTAATAATTATTTGTTAATAAAAATTTAAATATGGCAATTGTGTAATTAATTTTAGATGTGAGTTTTGGGGTTTATAGTGGTAAAGGGTGGGAAGTAATATCTTTTAAATTAATTAATAAGTTGTGGTTAATTGATATTAATTTATTAATGTTAAATTAGTTATGGAAATTGTGTAATGATTTTTAGGTGTGGGTTGTGGTGTTTATTGGGGTAGAGGGTGGACAGTTATTTATGTTTCATTAATTAATAATTAGTTGATCATTAATATTAATTCATCAATTCATAATATTTATAGTAATTATTTATTTTTATTTTGTGCGTGGGTTTTGGTTTTATAGGGGTAACGTATGAGGAGTAAATTAATTTTTATCTGTTTTCATTTGTTTTTTAATTAATTGTATTTCTTTAATTGTTAATGATTTATGTTAATTATGGAGGTACATTTTTAAAAAATGTAGATGTGTGTTGTGAATTGTGTGGTGTTTTAGGGCAGGAAATAAAAAAGATTACATTTATATAATAATTAATGTTTTTGATTATAAATCATTTTTATTAAAAATAGTTATTTGTTGAATTTTTTTTTTTTATTATTTTTTTTTTAACTTTCTAGGTATTTGTTAGATCTTTTTAACTTTATATGTTTTTATCTTTTGTAAATTTTTAATATTTTTATATATGTTTTCTTTTTTTCTTTTTTAAAATCTTTTGTGTAGTAGTTGATATTTTGTTTGTTTTTAATTTTGAACTGACTGCAATGGGAATATTAATTTTTACCCCTCCGCTATCCAACACTTTCCCTACTGTTGTACTCACTGGTGTGGGAATAGTAATTTTTACTCCTCCGCTATCCAACACTTTCCCTACTGTTGCACTCACTGGAGTGGGAATAGTAATTTTTACCCCTCCGCTATCCAACACTTTCCCAACCGTTGCACTCACTGGAGTGGGAATAGCAAGTTTTACCTCTCCGCTATTCAACACTTTCCCTACTGTTGCACTCACTGGAGTGGGAATAGTAATTTTTACCCCTCTGCTATCCAACATTTTCCCTACTGTTGCACTCACTGGAGTGAGAATATTAAGTTTTACCCCTCCGCTATCCAACACTTTTCCTACTGTTGCACTCACTGGCGTGGGAATAGTAATTTTTACCCCTCTGCTATCCAACATTTTCCCTACTGTTGCACTCACTGGAGTGGGAATAGTAAGTTTTACCCCTCCGCTATCCAACATTTTCCCCACTGTTGCACTGACTGGAGTGGGAATAGTAATTTTTACCCCTCTGCTATCCAACACTTTCTGCACTGTTGCACTCACTGGAGTGGGAATAATAATTTTTACCCCTCCCCTATCCAACACTTTCCCTACTGTTGCACTCACTGGAGTGGGGATAGTAATTTTTACTCCTCAGCTATCCAACACTTTCCCTACTGTTGCACTCGCTGAAGTGGGAATAGTATTTTTTACCCCTTCGCTATCCAACATTTTCCCTACTGTTGCACTCACTGGAGTCAGAATAGTTATTTGTACCGCTCCGCTATCCAACACTTTCCCTACTGTTGCACTCAATGGAGTGCAAAATATAAGTTTAAAGATTATTAAATATTTTAATGTTTTAATTTATGATATAATGTTTTTTATTAGATTTTATGTTATAGGTGTATGTATATATATGTATATTTGTAAATTTTTATATATTTATAACATTTAAAAATAAATTAAAATTAATAGGTTATTATTTGTTTTAAAGTAAATATATATATATATATGTATATATATATATATAATATTTTATTATCTACTGGCGGTCGCCAGTAGATAGTTATAGTTAGGACCTATTTTCCATAGGAAATCCGCGACATTCTATTTGAAATAACTCTTGCGTCGGTTGACGAATCTTCGCGAAATTTTCAAACTTTATGGCCCGCTCCGGTCCGCTCCTACCCTGAAAGTCTCAGGGTGATTCGTCAAGCGGGGGCCGAGAAACAAGGGGGTCCCAAAACGTGTTTTCCCCATTCATTTTCCCATAGGAAACTTTAGACACGGCTACAGCCCGAACTGCTGAACGGAATTACACCAAATTTGGCAAAGAGGTAGTTCTTGGTTCAGAAAGAACCCTTTTGTTAAATGGTGTAAATCCGTTCAGTAGTTGCGGAGAAATTAAAAAAATAAGAGTCAAAAATTCAATTTCCCATAGGAAACTTTATGCAAGGCTACAGTCCGAACTGCTGAACGGAATTACACCAAATTTGGCAAAGAGGTAGTTCTTGGTTCAAAAAGAACCCTTTTTGTTAAATGGTGTAAATCCGTTCAGTAGTTGCTGAGAAAATCAAAAGTAAAAACACATATATATCTGGGCGGAGCCTAACCACACATGTCATCGTGAGATCTGATTGGCTGTCAGCACTTCATCCTGGAATTGCTGGCAGCCATCTTGGGACCAATATAAATGATAGTACCCTATTGAAATGCATTGTAGTAAATCGAAGATTTTGAGGGTTACCAAAAGGAGAACTATAAAGGGTGATAACAGACTTTAGTTACATTAGAATTCATTTGTTGATGGTACCATACTAATTTCAGGAATTGTGGTGTGTTCTAAGGTGATTTTACCCTGTGAAAAACCTTCTGCTGGGATATCATGAATCATGTTTGAGAGAAAACTATTTTCACATGCTTGTCCCATACAGTTTTGGAAGGTGCCGCAGAAGCTAAAATGAGAGCATATTTTCTGTAAATTCACATTATCTTTCTCAGTCATGTGAGAATGAAGTCTGACATTCTCAGTAAAACATGTACATCCAACAAGGGCAGAGACTGTCAGTTGATTCCTTTGTGTTCTACTGCAGCTTCCCAGAGTGTTCTAAAGAACAACTAGAGTGCTAACAGCCTTACTTATGACAAAAGTATGGCACACCTGAAGCCATCTTGATTGGAATAAACTGGTAACACTTAAAACATTTAATTTAAAAAGGAACAAAATGAGGGGGTTCATTTTGCCATAGAAATTATGGTTAGTGCTGCAAAAAGAAAATTTAGTGCATGTTTTAAGTGAGATCTCAAATCCTCTTCTATTTCATTAGAAAATTCTGACATGCAGACTGAAACAATCACTTTCAATACCAGCAGTAGACTTCCAGTTAACTCCTTGGTGAGCAGTAGCTTTACTACAGTGATCTAATGAACAACTAGAGTAATAACATTCTGAATTTATGGCAAATGTGTGACACATCTGAATGCCTTCTTGATGGAATCAAAGTAAAAACTGAAAGCATTTCCTACTGAGGAGACTGCAGTAAATGAGGAAATTAGGAAACTTCATAACAAAGAAGTCTTCCAAGATGGCCACCAGTGAAAAAAGAACCCAAATGTAGCACAAATATTACCCAGATGTAGCCCACATATAGCCCAATGACAAAAGTGTGCAAAACACTTTTTATTTTTAGTTTTTTTGCAGTTTTATGTAGTGCAGACTGGTCAGGTATTGGAGCGTTGCATCTTAAAACATGACCCCCTACACTACAAAAACACCACTGCACTACCCTAAACCCTAAAACACTACCCCAGCACGACCCCCTACACTACACAAGCACCACTGCACTATCCTAAACCCTAAAACACTACCCCCAGCATGACCCCCTACACTACACAAACACCACTGCACTACCCTAAACCCTAAAACACTACCCCAACACCACTGCACTAACCTAAATCCTAAAACACTACCCCCAGCACGACCCCCTACACTACCCAAACACCACTGCACTACCCTAAAACATGACCCCCTACACTACACAAACACCATTGCACTACCCTAAACCCTAAAACACTACCCCCAGCACGACCCCCTACACTACACAAGCACCACTGCACTACCCTAAACCCTAAAACAGTGCCCCCAGCACGACCCCCTACACTACACAAACACCACTGCACTACCTTAAACCCTAAAACACTACCCCCAGCACGACCCCCTACACTACCCAAACACCACTGCACTTACCTAAACCCTAAAACACTACCCCAAGCACGACCCCCTACACTACCCAAACACCACTGCACTCCCCTAAAACATGACCCCCTACACTACACAAACACCATTGCACTACCCTAAACCACTACCCCCAGCACGACCCCCTACACTACACAAGCACCACTGCACTACCCTAAACCCTAAAACACTACCCCTAGCACGACCCCCTACACTGCCCGAACACCACTGCACTGCACTAAACCCTGAAACACCAGCCCCTGCACGACCCCCTACACTGCCCGAACACCACTGCACTGCCCTAAACCCTGAAACACATACCCTAGCACGACCCCCTACACTGCCCGAACACCACTGCACTGCCCTAAACCCTGAAACACCACCCCTTCACGACCCCCTACACTGCCCGAACACCACTGCACTGCCCTAAACCCTGAAACACCACCCCCAGCATGACCCCTACACTGCCCAAACACCACTGCACTGCCCTAAACCCTGAAACACTACACCCAGCAAGACCTCCTACACTGCCCGAACACCACTGCACTGCCCTAAACCCTGAAACACCACCCCCAGCATGACCCCTACACTGCCCGAACACCACTGCACTGCCCTAAACCCTGAAACACTACACCCAACAAGACCTCCTACACTGCCCGAACACCACTGCACTGCCCTAAACCCTGAAACACCACCCCCAGCATGACCCCTACACTGCCCGAACACCACTGCACTGCCCTAAACCCTGAAACACCACCCCCAGCACGACCCCCTACACTGCCCGAACACCACTGCACTGCCCTAAACCCTGAAACACCACCCCTGCACGACCCCCTACACTGCCCGAACACTACTGCACTGCCCTAAACCCTGAAACACCATCCCCAGCACGACCCCCTACACTGCACGAACACCACTGCACTGCCCTAAACCCTGAAACACTACCCCCAGCAAGACCCCTACACTGCCCAAACACCACTGCACTGCCCTAAACCCTGAAACACCACCCCCAGCAAGACCCCCTACACTGCCCGAACACCACTGCCCTAAACCCTGAAACACCACCCCCAGCAAGACCCCCTACACTGCCCAAACACCACTGCACTGCCCTAAACCCTGAAACACCAGCCCCAGCACGACCCCTACACTGCCCGAACACCACTGCACTGCCCTAAACCCTGAAACACCACCCCCTGCACGACCCCCTACACTGCCCGAACACCACTGCACTGCCCTAAACCCTGAAACACCACCCCCAGCACGACCCCCTACACTGCCCGAACACCACTGCACTGCCCTAAACCTTGAAACACCACCCCCTGCACGATCCCCTACACTGCCCAAACACTACTGCACTGCCCTAAACCCTGAAACACCACCCCCAGCACGACCCCTACACTGCACGAATACCACTGCACTGCCCTAAACCCCGAAACACTACCCCCAGCAAGACCCCTACACTGCCCGAACACCACTGCCCTAAACCCTGAAACACCACCCCCAGCAAGACCCCCTACACTGCCCGTACACCACTGCACTGCCCTAAACCCTGAAACACCACCCCCAGCATGACCCCCTACACTGCCCGAACACCACTGCACTGCCCTAAACCCTGAAACACCACCCCCAGCACGACCCCCTACACTGCCCGAACACCACTGCACTGCCCTAAACCATGAAACACCAGCCCCAGCACGACCCCCTACACTGCCCGAACACCACTGCACTGCCCTAAACCCTGAAACACCACCCCCAGCACGACCCCCTACACTGCCCGAACACCACTGCACTGCCCTAAACCCTGAAACACCAGCCCCAGCACAACCCCGTACACTGCCCGAACACCACTGCACTGCTCTAAACCCTGAAACACCAGCCCCAGCACGACCGCCTACACTGCCCGAAAACCACTGCACTGCCCTAAACCCTGAAACACCAGCCCCAGCACGACCCCCTACACTGCCCGAACACCACTGCACTACCCTAAACCCTGAAACACCAGCCCCAGCACGACCCCCTACACTGCCCGAACACCACTGCACTGCCCTAAACCCTGAAACACCAGCCCCAGCATGACCCCCTACACTGCCCGAACACCACTGCACTGCCCTAAACCCTGAAACACCAGCCCCAGCACGACCCCCTACACTGCCCGAACACCACTGCACTGCCCTAAACCCTGAAACACCAGCCCCAGCACGACCCCCTACACTGCCCGAACACCACTGCACTGCCCTAAACCCTGAAACACCACCCCCTGCACGACCCCCTACACTGCCCGAACACCACTGCACTGCCCTAAACCCTGAAACACCACCCCTGCAGCACCCCCTACACTGCCCGAACACCACTGCACTGCCCTAAACCCTGAAACACCACCCCCTGCACCGCCCCCTACACTGCCCGAACACCACTGCACTGCCCTAAACCCTGAAACACCACCCCCAGCACGACCCCCTTTACTGCTCGAACACCACTGCACTGCCCCAAACCCTGAAACACCACCCCCAGCACGACCCCCTACACTGCCCGAACACCACTGCCCTAAACCCTGAAACACCACCCCCTGCACGACCCCCTACACTGCCCGAACACCACTGCACTGCCCTAAACCCTGAAACACCACCCCCAGCACGACCCCCTACACTGCCCGAACACCACTGCACTGCCCTAAACCCTAAAACACCACCCCCAGCATTACCCCCTACACTGCCCAAACACCACTGTACTGCCCTAAACCCTAGAACACTTCCCCCAGCACGACCCCCTACACTACCCAAACACCACTGCACTACCCTAAACCCTAAAATACTACCCCCAGCACAACCCCCTACACTACCCGAACACGACTGCACTGCCCTAAACCCTCAAACACTCCCCCAGCACGACCCCCTACACTACCCGAACACCACTGCACTGCCCTAAACCCTAAAACACTCCCCCAGCACGACCCCCTACACTACCCGAACACCACTGCACTGCCCTAAACCCTAAAACACTCCCCCAGCACGACCCCCTACACTACCCGAACACCACTGCACTGCCCTAAACCCTAAAACACTCCCCCAGCACGACCCCCTACACTACCCAAACACCACTGCACTGCCCTAAACCCTAAAACACTACCCCGCATGACCCCTACACTACCCAATCACCAATGCACTACCCTAATCCCTAAAACACTACCCCCGCATGACCCCCTACACTACCCTAAACCCTAAAACACTACCCCCGCACGACTCCCTACACTACCCAAAGACCACTGCACTACCCTAAACCCTAAAACACGACCTCCTACACTACACAAATACCACTGCACTACCCTAAACCCTAAAACACTACCCCCTACACTACTCAAACACCACTGCACTACCCTAAACCCTAAAACACTACCCCCAGCAGTACCCCTACACTACCCAAACACCACTGCACTAACCTAAACACTACCCCCAGCAGTACCCCTACACTACCCAAACACCACTGCACTACCCTAAATCACTACCCCCAGCACGACCCCCTACACTACCCAAACACCACTGCACTACCCTAAACCCTAAAACACTACCCCCAGCACGACCCCCTACACTACCCAAACACCACTGCACTACCCTAAACCCTAAAAACTACCCCCAGCACGACTCCCTACACTACCCAAACACCACTGCACTACCCTAAACCCTAAATCTACCCCCAGCATGACCCCCTATACTACACAAACACCACTGCACTACCCTAAACCCTAAAACACTACCCCCAGCACGACCCTCTTCACTACCTAAACACAACTGCACAATTTGTTACAGGCGTTGCAACGCAGGCCTGTGGTGCTTACTGGAAGTACCTAGTGGGCTAGTTGGGCCCCAGGGACCCTCAGGATTCAAGGTGACCTCATCCCCCAACTTAAAACGCACCACAGGGCGCGTTTGCACAGTGGTGAAGGGAGGGGCGGGGCCTCAGGTGACATGTGCGCAAACACGACCTGTGGTGCATTTTAAGTTGGGGAATTAATTCCCTTTGAATCCTGAGGGACCCTGGGGGCCAACTAGCCCACCAGGTACCTTCAGTAAGCACAACAGAGTTGCGTTGCAGAGAGGTGAAAAAAGGTTCGTGGCCTCGGAACGCCTCTCTGCAACTCAGCTCTGTGGTCCTAACTGTAGGTACCTGGGGGGCTAGTTGGGCCCCAGGGACCCTCAGAATTCAAGGGGACTTAATCCCGCAACTTAAAACGCGCCACGGGGTGCGTTTGCACACATGTCACCTCAGGCCCCCCCTCCCTTCACCACTGTGTAAACGCGCCCTGTAGCACGTTTTAAGAGGTAGTTTTAATCCCCCTGCCCTATTATGTACTAGGGACTTGCAGAGGAGGTCATGCTAATCACAGGGGTACCCCAACGCATAGTGTTCCCTAGTGTATGTAGGTATTTTCACTGTATTCTGAGTGTCTTTTAGCATAGCACTGGCTCTGGTTAGTCAGAGTCAGTTACCACCAGTACCCGTCTGAAAAAGTTGTGGGCACAGGATGATTTTGCAACAAGGCCTCTTTCTGCTCCTCTGTTGGTTCTTTCTGCACATCTTTTGCTTCTTTCTGTGCGTTTTTTCTTCTTTCTTCACATGTCCTACCTCTGTAGGCATAGTTAGAAACTAGCATTTAAAAAACCTTTGAAATTCACTTAAAAAATCATAGGTTTCAGGCACGTTATAGTTAGAAATTAGCATTTAAAAACCTTTGAAATTCACTGAAAAAACCATAGGTTTCAGACACGTTATAGTTAGAAATTAGCATTTAAAAACCTTTGAAATTCACTGAAAAAACCATAGGTTTTAGGGACAGTTATAGTTAGTTGGACATTTCACTCGTACAAAACCATAGAAATTCCCCCGTTATAGTTAGTTCAGCTAACTATAACTCGCGCCCTCGCAATGCACTGCTGATGACGTCACATATTACATCACTCATGACATGGTCAGTGACATCACTGATGACATCACTGATGACATCTCAAATGACATCACTGATGACATCATCCATGTGATAATTTCATGCATCTTCTCACACCCTAATATAACTTTTGATACACCCACTCTAAATTACAGACTGCCATTCTCAAAACCATAGACACTCCAACACCAAAAACTACATACCCACTCACTGATTCTTAGGTCTACACACACATCCACTCACTCACCCGTACAGTCACTCATACTTAGTCACTCAGTACAGGACTATCATATGCACTCATACACCTATATAAACACTCACACACCTCCACTCATCCATAGAGGTACTCACACACCTAGTCAGTCATGCAAAAACTTAATCACACACCCATTTACTCACCTATACAGTTATACACACACCAGCTCACTTACTCATACAAATACTAGCACATTCTTACGCTCTTATACAATCACTGATACAAGTACACACACATCCATACAGTCACAATCACACACTCTCACTTATAGCCATTTATATACTCCAACACACATATATACTGCCTTTCACATATGTAGTTACTCACACATGTACCACTGAGATATACATTCAATCACTAACACACCCATACACACACTCACCCACCCATACAGTCCATCACAGATGCACTCTTGAAACCATGCACCCAGTGAATCACCAACTCACACATCTATGCACAGAGTCACACACACCCCACCCACACAAACACTCAGGCACCCATACAGATACTCAGACAATCAATCAATAACCCATGTAGACACTCATGTAGCTATTCAGAAAGCCCATGCAGCCGCTTACAAACCAACAGACAGACTGATACAGACATTCACACAGTTTAGTCACTAACCCATGCATTCAGTAAGATACATTTAATCACTCACTTGTAGAGTCAGTCACTCAAGTACTAAATCATCCATTCAGACACTTATACACCCACTCATTCTTCAATACGCCTTTCCCTATATATATTAAACATATTTAAACTTTACAGAAACAGAAACACACAGTCACTGGATGATGTCATCAGTGATGTCATTTGAGATGTCATCAGTGATGTCATCAGTGATGTCACTGACCATGTCATGAGTGATGTAATATGTGACGTCATCAGCAGTGCATTGCGAGCGCGAGTTATAGTTAGCTGAACTAACTATAACGGGGGAATTTCTATGGTTTTGTACGAGTGAAATGTCCAACTAACTATAACTGTCCCTAAAACCTATGGTTTTTTCAGTGAATATATGTATGTTTACATTTTTTTTAAATACATTTATTTCTTATATTTGTTAAAATGTATATTAAATACAAATAATTGTTTTAAAGTTAATTTTATTATTTAATATATTTAACATAAATTTTTACATATATAAAAAAACGATATTTTGTACATCGATATTTTTTACATCGATTTTTTTTCCCAATATTTTTATACTTACCATTATAAATATAGGATGTCGATATTTTTGACATCGATATTTATGACTCGATATTTGTGTATGGGGATATTTTGGGCATCGATATTCTATCAGTGAACCGTTGTTCTCAGATGAGAAACTAAGCATTTTCAATGGTCTAACCTCAGAATGCTCCTATATAGTTCAACACTTAGGGGCACATTACGATTGCGGGCGGACAAAGTCCGCCCGCCACCGCAACGGAATGCTGGACCGTCCGCAAGGGGTGCGATGGTCCCGCCATGGGTATTAGGATGCCACCGCCACAGTGGTGGTGGCATCCCGTATTGTTCGCATTGCGGCAGGCGGTGCTGTCACCAGCACCCGCCGCAATGCGAAAATGCAAGTTGTGCATTTGAATGCACAACGTGACAGGCACCGCGTGGTGCCTGCCACGTTGTGCATTCAAATGGTACCCCCCATGTGCACCCCCCACCCCCCCAAATCCAAGCAAAGATCACATGCCTTTCCATGGCGGCAACACCGCCATGGAAAGGCTGCTTTCCGCCGACATCCTAATATGTCTTGCAGACACCGCCACCATATTAGGGTCCTTTACCGCCCGGTCCCCTGTGGGACCGGCGGAAAACCGGCGGACGGTCTTTCCATCCGCCGGGCTCCCCCCGCCATCGTAATATGGCGGGGGTAATAGCATGCGGGCGGTGGGAAATGGCGGGCAGATCACCACTGCCATACGGGCGGTGGTGATCCGCCCGTCATTGTAATGACCCCCTTAGTTTGCTTTGCGTTGTATTTTCATAACAAAATGTTTATCTTTCAAGAATTTCATTTACTATTAGGACAGATTTCTTATCCAATCTGCCCAAATATTTCCTCGTATCGCCCTTAATCCTTCACTTGCATCTCAGCAATAATGTACTATACATGCCTCCCCCATCACACCTAATTTATGTACTATAACATTTTCTCTGCCTGTAACTGAAGGTACATAATGATTTATTCTTTGATTCTATGGCACAGTTGATTCTCCAGGTGTTGTCACGAACATAAATGATTATGTGTTGCTTTCAGCTGCCATAGCGATGCCAACAAGAGAAACAAGCTAAAAAATTCATTAAAAAAACTTGTATTACTTGGCAATAAACTAGCATAACAATACCTTTAAAATTCAGAGAGAGAAGTTGTGAATGCACAGATTTACCTCTACTCTAGTGTGCAATTTCTACAGTTACAATACTGCGATTCAGCACCTTGCAGTCTCCTCGAGAAGCTGCAATGATGCCTTGTCTACCACAAAATGGCATTATCATTTACAAAGCAGAATACATTTAGCTCTGTAACCTTTTCATGCACATTTGCATGAGACAAGGCCACTCAAGGTGCATAGCCCCAGAATAGAAGACCCCGTCACTTGAGCAAGATCCCAACACCCCCTCAGATGCTTCTCTGCAACAAATACATTCTGATCATTCAGGGTTGCATGCATCATGGGAAATCCAAGGATCTCATGGCAGCTTATAGTACTCACATATGTGGATTTGTCTTGCCTTGGAAGAGAGTATTGCTGGCAGGATTTCAAGTTCTGGAAAATATGGAATGCCTAGATTTTACTCAGCTAATTGCTTTCCAAACCCACAGAGCAGGTCTACATCTTCAACATAATATTTCTATGCACTCAAGAAAGATCCAAAGATTCAGGGCCCGATTCACAAAGGCAATCTGAGACAAAAATCTAACTTTACGACTTTTGGTATTCTCCGAGTTCATTTACGAGTCATATCTTTACATCCGCAGTTGGACCGTAATCTCTGGCTCTAGCCGTACTCTCTGGCTCTGTGTACTCTCAGTGTTGACTGTAGTGTTACACCAAACTTTAGTGTAACACTACAGTCAGCACTGAGGGGAGCGCAAATTTTGGCCTGGAAGTACCATGATGCAAAGGAGCAAACTTTTCTGGGATGTGATGCAGTGTCTGGCCACACCCTTTTCCCTGCCCAAACTGATTTTCATGAGCTCCTCTACCATTTATCTCACATTCCTAATGTTCCTTTTTGAAAAAATTGCGTTCCCGCCCATTGATTACACTTCATCCAGCCCGAGAGATTCCGGCCCGAGCCGAAGAGTACGGCTAGAGCCGGAGAGTACTGCCCGACTGCGGACGTGAAGATATGACTCGTAAATGACCTCTGTGAATACCAAAAGTCATAAAGTTAGACTCTTGTCTCAGATTGCCTTTGTAAATCAGGCCCTCAGTTTGGCCAAAGTCTTGGCCAGACACATGTAAATTACCTTGGCAAGGAGTCAAAACAACTCTGTACCATAATCTGAAGATGCAAGATTTCACTAGTCAGCTCAAGTGTTTTCAGTATCATTCAGTTACTCCATCCTTGCCTTCAGGTATTACATTGAACATTTCAACCAATCAATCAATCAATCGATTGATCAATCAGTATTTGTTTAGTGTGACGCTATCACCCTTAGGGTTATCTGGGCGCTGATGCTGCTGGAGTTTAGTCAAAAAGCCAGGTCTTGAGTATCTTCTTGAAGACTTCAAGGGTGGGTGCAGTCCTGAGGTGGAAGGGCAGGTCGTTCCAGGCCTTGGCAGCGATTTAGGAATAGGAGCGGTCTTGCGGGCTGATGGAATTTCACTTGAAGGTTTAAGTAGGATGGTCCATGGTCATGTAAGAATTTGTATGCTTGCGTGAGTATCTTGAACTGCCATCTCTTTTGAACTGGAAGCCAGTGGAGGTTTCTGAGGTGTGGGCTGATGTGGGTCCATTTGGGGAGGCCCAGGATGAGTCTGGCTGCGGTGTTCTGTATGGTCTGGAGTCTTCTGAGGAGATGAGTGGAGATTCCTGCATCTAAGGCGTTTCCGTAGTCGAGGCAGCTGGTGACGAGTGCCTGTGTGACGGTCTTTCTGGTGTTGAGTAGGATCCATCTGAAGATTCTTCAGAACATGTGGAGGGTGTGGAACAAGAGGAGATGACTGCATTAATTTTGCGTTTCATGGTCAGTTGACTGTCGATGATGCTGCCAAGGTTGTGCACATGGTCAGTCAGTGTGGGTGTTGTTCTGAGTTCTGCCAGCCACGAGGTGTGGTCCCATGGGGTGGTGTTCTTCCCGAATATCAGCACTTCTGTTTTGTCCGAGTTCAGTTTGAGGCAGTTGCCTTTCATCCAATTGGTTACGTTGGTCATTTGCTTAAGTTGGTTCTGGTGATGGCAGGGTCTTCAGTGAGTGCGAGGATTAGTTGGGTGTTGTCAGGGTAGGAGATTATGCTGAGTCCATGGGATCTGACTATGTCTGCAAGGGGGATCATGTAGATGTTGAAGTGGGTGGGGCTGAGGAATGATCCTTGGGGTATGCCGCAGATGAGTTTCTTGGGAGCGGAGTTGAAGGGAGGCAGATGGATGGTCTGTGTGCGTCCCGTGAGGAATGAGGCAATCCATTTGAGGGCGTTCTTCTGGATGTCTAAGCTGCAGAGTCCATCAATGAGGGTCTGGTGAGAGACGGAGTCGAAAGCCACTGAGGGGTCGAGGGGGATCAGGGCCAAAGTTTCTCCGCAGTCGAGTAGGGTTTGGATGTCGTCTGTGGAGGCGAACAGTGTGGTCTCAGTGCTGTGACGGCTGTGGAATCCTGACTGTGAGATGTTGAGAAGGTGGTTGTGATTGAGGTGTTGAGTGAGTTGTTGGTTGATGGCCTTCTTGACTACTTTTGCTGGTTAGGGGAGCATGGAGATCGGTCTGTAGTTTTTGAGGTTATTGGGGTTGGTAGATGGTTTCTTTAAGATGGGTTTGACTTCAACATGTTTCCAGCTATCCGGGAAGGTTGCAGTGGAGACGGAGGTGTTGAGGATGTAGGTGAGTTCTGAGCTGATTGGGTTGGTTCCAAGGTTGAGGAGATGACGAGGGCAGGGGTCGGTGGGCACCCCGGAATGGATGGCTGACATGATGGATGTTGTGACCTCGGTGGTGAGAGCCAACCAGGTTGTTATCGTTTGAACGGTGTTTGCTGGTTGGCTGGGGTTGTTGAGGTTGTTGAGGTTGAGGGAGGTGGGCTGGGGGTCGAAGGTTTTGTAGATGGTGACGATCCTGTTGTGGAAGTAGTCCAAGAGGGTGTTGCATTGTTCCTGGGAGGTGTGGATGGTGTTTTCTATGTCTGGTGGGCTGGAGTACTCCTTGACCATCTTGAACAGCTCCTTCATGCGGTTAGCCATGGTATCGATGTGGACGGAAATAGCTGCTTTCTTGGTTTCTTTGATGGGGCAGGGGTATTTGTTGAGTGCTGACTTGTGAGTGACTCTGTCGGAGGGGTCTCAGCTTTGGTGTGTACCAGCTGGCTTGTTTGGTGGTCTTGTTGGCTTTGGTTCATTTTAGTGGGTGACTATGTCGGTGTATTTGGTAATCCAGGTGGTGAAGTTTTGGATGGCCAGTTTAAGGTCTGTAGATGTTTTGGGTTGGGAGGTGCTGAGGACCTGTGTCCATTGGGTCTCGTTTACTTTGCCCCAGCTGTGGTGGGGGAGGTTTTGGTTCTTGGTGCTGGTGTGCTGTGCAATTGTGAAGTGGACAATGGCGTGATCGTCTAGGTGAGTTCTGTGATGTGGGTGAATCTGATTCTGTCGCTGGAGGGGAAAATTGTGTCAAGTGTGTGGCTGGCTTTGTGCATAGGTTCGGTGACTAGTTGGGTGAGTCCTATGTTGTTGAGGTTCTCGAGGAGGGTGGCGGAGTTGGCATCATTGGGTTCATCGATGTGGAAGTTGAGATCGCTGTATAGGATGTAGTGGTGGGAGTCTACAGCTATCGGGGCAATGAGGTTGGAGATGGAATTGCAAAAGTCTGGTCGAGGTCACGGTGTTCTGTAGGTAAGTGTGCCCCTTATTGTGGTCTTGACTTTGGCCTGAGATTTAAAGTTGAGGTGTTCTATGAGCGGCGTTGGATCGTCATTGGTGGTGGAGCAGGGGAGGGTTTCCTTAAAGATGATGGCGATGCCCCCTCCATTTTTGTTGGTGCAATAGTGGTGTAAATTCTTGCAGCTGTCGGGTGGTGGTGGCAATGTTGGGGTTGGAGGAGGGGTTGAGCCAGGTTTCCATGATGAAGGCGACATTCGGAGAGAGGGTGGTGATGATATCCCATATTTCTGTGGTGTTTTTGCAGAGGGAGCAGGCATTGAGCAGGATGCATCGGCTGGAATTTTGGTTGTCCATGGTGTTCTGTGTGGAAGCGGTGCAGGGTCCAATCCAGGCAGGTGGTCCAGTGTTGCATGAGAAGCGGCAGTGTCAGCATGAGGAGGGTCCCTTGGTTGATCTTGGAGAGGATGTGGAGCAGTTGTCACTGTAGCATTTGGGGTTCAGGGCCAGGAGCTCCTCATGGGTGTAGTGGTGTCTGGTAGGAGGACCAGGGGTTCTGGCGCTGGGCGCGGTCCAGGCACGGACGGGTGCAGACCAGCTTGCCTTTGGCACGGCCATGCAGCAGCCTCCATAAGTAGTCCTCGGAGGTGGGAGGGGCTGTCGGGGAGGTGGGAGGGCAGGGACAGGATCAGCAACGTACTGGGGAAAACAGCAGAAATGGGCGGGGCAGAGATTGCGCAGAGGTGATAAAAACTGAGCGAAATACCAGAAATACCTTTGAAAGACTAAGGGGTCGATTCCGATTGGGGCCGGAAAAAGCACCGACCGACTCGGAGCCGGAAATTATACCGACCGACACGTACCTGTGGCGCCCGACACGCCAAGTACGATGCAAAGCGTGCAAAATCCGACCGACACGCTACAGAACCCAAGCCGAGCGACCGAGCCGCACGGAAAACAGCAATCCGGCCGGAAAAACACGCGAATCGAACCGACCGACACGCACCCGGAACAAATCCGACCGAAGCGTACACGCGAACTCCAAACCGCAAAGTACGATGCAAGGCGCGAAACCACGACCGAGTCGGATGGAGGACAAGCCGCACGACCGACACGCATACAAAACCGAGCCGAAGCAACACAAAACACCGCGACCGACGGCGTATGCAGCATAGAAAACAGCACAAACACAGCGTGAGCGAAACGGAGAACACCGTACGAGACAAATGCAGGGTCCGACTCGGTCACAACAACGTTTCCAACATGCACAGACAGTCCAAAGGAAAAATCACACAAAAAAGGCCAAACAAGCAATTACAAAGCCAATAAATACTGGGGGGTGGGGACAGAGAACAAAGACACACCCACAACTCCACCCATATAAAGGACACAAATCACAACCATGATCCTTTGCAAATGCCATTCCACTGCCAGCACCCAAGAGACAGCAACCACACACCCACAGCTCATCCCCCACACAAGCCACACACCATCAGCACACCAACAAATACCTACCTCACATACACCCAGCAAAACACACACTCACACACCCTCACCTGCACACCAACACACACATCACTCACCATCACCACCCATCACCATGCCCCCAAGAAGAAACACAAGTTCCTAGATTGTGAATTGGAAGTCCTGGTAGACGAGATCCTCAGGGTAGAGCCACAGCTGTTTGGCGCACTGGTCCAACAGACCCCCATCTCCCAGAAAACCAAGATGTGGGAGAGGATCATCAACAGGGTGAACACACAATCACCATGTCTGCGCACAAAGACCGACATCCAGAACAGGTGGTATGACGTGCGCAGGAGGGTCCGGGAGCTGCTCAAGAAAGACTACCTCCTGAGCCAATACACCGGCAGTGGCCCTCCTGCCAAGCCAGTATACCTCAGGCCCTGGGAGGAGAAGGTGCGGGCCATCCTTCCGCCAGTGAGCGTATATGGACTAGAGAACATCCCAGAGCCTGGTGAGTACACAACAAATGTACACAATATTCTGCCACAAAACACACACACATCACTGTCAAGGGGAGAGTCAAACCATGCACTCATAGCAATTACACAGCAACCAGAACAGAATCATCCCAAATTATGTATGTCAGTCAGATAAACACAACACATGCCATCAAAAAGTTACATCCAACCGTGCCATCACATGTACAAACACAACTACAACTACAGCTAGGCAGTGGCACAAATAGAACTAACAAACACATCCAGACATGTAGCCACCACAACAACACCAACACACAGTGAAGACCACTGAAAGGAAGGAATTCTGTGTATGCTGGCCAAGTCAGTGTAGCCAATAGCATCATGGGAGTCGCAGTCACACATATTGCCCCCCACAACTGTCCCATCAACACCACCATGAACCATGCGCACATCACAGGGAGTGGAGAAGGACTCACAAGATGGCTGACACTGGCAACTGCTGTGGGAGCACAAGGCCCTGCTGGGAACTGTGCACCAACAAACAGCAGGACACCACTGACTGACATCCTGAGAGACAACTTCCACTCCCTGCAATGCAAGCACGTTCCATGGTGGGATATCTGGCTGGGTGGGTGGGAAGGAGGACTTGCAGCACTGACCATAGTCACAAGCACCTCCTCTCACACACCCCCTCAACACAAACTCCACAGAACCCACCTGGTAGAATGCAATGCCTCCCATCCTAACTCAAGATCCCACAAAGAACCACCACCCTGGGTTATGTTGTGTGAAGCACAGGGACACTCTTGGGACTTTTAGCCAAACAACTGCCAGGACAACACTCCCAGCCATCCTGTCAGCACAGCCAGCCCACCCCACAGGGAAGCAGAGTCAAAGGAAGGAAGCATGGGCATGCTGGGAAGGGGGGTGGAGGCAATAGCATGATGGGAGTCGTAGTCACAGCTCTACATCCCCCACCACATGGCCCAGCAAGCTCACAACTCACGCATGCACATCCCACAGAGAGTGGAAAGGCCCATCAAAGATGTCTGACACTGTTGCTGTGTCGTGGGGAGCACAAGGGCATGCTGGGAACTGCACACCAACCAACAGCAGGACACCACTGTCAGCCATCTTGCCATTGCTCTCACACCCACACATACTGAACTCCCCACAAAAGCAAGTAAGTATGGGAATGCTGGCAAGTGGGGTGGAGGCAATAGCATGATGGGAGTGGCAGTCACAGATATTGGTCACCCTCACAACTGGCCCATCAACACCACCCTGAACCATGCTCACATCACAGGGAGTGGAGAAGGACTCACAAGATGGCTGACACTGGCTACTGCTGTGGGAAGCACAAGGGCATGCTGGGAACTGCACACCAACCAACAGCAGGACACCACTGTCAGCCATCTTGCCATTGCTCTCACACCCACACATACTGAACTCCCCACAAAAGCAAGTAAGTATGGGAATGCTGGCAAGTGGGGTGGAGGCAATAGCATGATGGGAGTGGCAGTCACAGATATTGGTCACCCTCACAACTGGCCCATCAACACCACCCTGAACCATGCTCACATCACAGGGAGTGGAGAAGGACTCACAAGATGGCTGACACTGGCTACTGCTGTGGGGAGCACAAGGGCATGCTGGGAACTGCACACCAACCAACAGCAGGACACCGCTGTCAGCCATCTTGCCATTGCCCTCACACCCACACACACTGAACTCCCCACAAAAGCAAGTAAGTATGGGAATGCTGGCAAGTGGGGTGGAGGCAATAGCATGATGGGAGTGGCAGTCACAGATATTGGTCACCCTCACAACTGGCCCATCAACACCACCCTGAACCATGCTCACATCACAGGGAGTGGAGAAGGATTCACAAGATGGCTGACACTGGCTACTGCTGTGGGGAGCACAAGGGCATGCTGGGAACTGCACACCAACCAACAGCAGGACACCGCTGTCAGCCATCTTGCCATTGCCCTCACACCCACACACACTGAACTCCCCACAAAAGCAAGTAAGTATGGGAATGCTGGCAAGTGGGGTGGAGGCAATAGCATGATGGGAGTGGCAGTCACAGATATTGGTCACCCTCACAACTGGCCCATCAACACCACCCTGAACCATGCTCACATCACAGGGAGTGGAGAAGGATTCACAAGATGGCTGACACTGGCTACTGCTGTGGGGAGCACAAGGGCATGCTGGGAACTGCACACCAACCAGCAGCAGGACACCACTGTCAGCCATCTTGCCATTGCCCTCACACCCACACACACTGAACTCCCCACAAAAGCAAGTAAGTATGGGAATGCTGGCAAGTGGGGTGGAGGCAATAGCATGATGGGAGTGGCAGTCACAGATATTGGTTACCCCCACAACTGTCCCATCAACACCTCCCTGAACCATGCTCACATCACAGGGAGTGGAGAAGGACTCACAAGATGGCTGACACTGGCTACTGCTGCGGGGAGCACAAGGCCCTGCTGGGAACTGTGCACCAACAAACAGCAGGACACCACTGACTGACATCCTGAGAGACAACTTCCACTCCCTGCAATGCAAGCACGTTCCATGGTGGGATATCTGGCTGGCTGGGTGGGAAGGAGGACTCGCAGCACTGACCATAGTCACAAGCACCTCCCCTCACACACCCCCTCAACACAAACTCCACAGAACCCACCTGGTAGAATGCAATGCCGCCCATCCTAACTCAAGATCCCACAAAGAACCACCACCCTGGGTTATGTTGTGTGAAGCACAGGGACACTCTTGGGACTTTTAGCCAAACAACTGCCAGGACAACACTCCCAGCCATCCTGTCAGCACAGCCAGCCCACCCCACAGGGAAGCAGAGTCAAAAGGAAGGAAGCATGGGCATGCTGGGAAGGGGGGTGGAGGCAATAGCATGATGGGACTCGTAGTCACAGTTCTACATCCCCCACCACATGGCCCAGCAAGCTCACACTCACGCATGCACATCCCACAGAGAGTGGAAAGGCCCATCAAAGATGTCTGACACTGTTGCTGTGTCGTGGGGAGCACAAGGGCATGCTGGGAACTGCACACCAACCAACAGCAGGACACCACTGTCAGCCATCTTGCCATTGCCCTCACACCCACACACACTGAACTCCCCACAAAAGCAAGTAAGTATGGGAATGCTGGCAAGTGGGGTGGAGGCAATAGCATGATGGGAGTGGCAGTCACAGATATTGGTCACCCCCACAACTGTCCCATCAACACCACCCTGAACCATGCTCACATCACAGGGAGTGGAGAAGGACTCACAAGATGGCTGACACTGGCTACTGCTGCGGGGAGCACAAGGCCCTGCTGGGAACTGTGCACCAACAAACAGCAGGACACCACTGACTGACATCCTGAGAGACAACTTCCACTCCCTGCAATGCAAGCACAGTCCATGGTGGAATAACTGACTGGCTGGGTGGGTGGGAAGGAGGGCCGGCTGTCAACCAAATACAACCAATGCAGACCATGTGCACACCCCAACAAATACATAGAAATGCCCAAATAATGCAGGACAATGTGCCACACCAAAATCAACCCCTGACTGTGACGACTTAGGACAATGCAATGTACAGGCCCGCACCCAGAGGCACAGTCACAACTGTCAGGTGTGTCAACCATTGATGCCTGCAGAAAGATAACATACATTGTGTGTGTCTCCCAAAAACAGGTGATGATGGTGACACAGCAGCAGACGCTGAGGAGTCCCAGTCCCAGGCTCAAGAGGATGCGGAGCTCACTGGTGTCGTACAGCCTCTGCCCTCCTCGGACGAAGAAGACCAACCTGGCACATCCGGTGCAAGTCTACATGCAGCACCAGCAGGACCACCAGCTGCAGCACCAGCAGGACCACCAGCTGCACCCCTGCACCCACCCCTCCAACGACTGTCACCACAAATACCATCCCTGCCGACATGGACAGAACAAGGAGCAACACCAGCACAGGGACCCTGGACCAACCTGGGGCCATGGACACCACCACCACCACCAACTCCCAAGGTGGACCAGGGTCATCTGTGCGTGCCAATGCACGCACTGCACATGTCAGCAGGGGTGGTGGGAGGGGTGGGAGACAGAGGTCGCTGCTTGCAGAGGTTGCTGGTGTGCATGATGACCCACAACTGGTACGCATAGCTGATGCGTACCAGTCCAGCACCGGAGACCTCAGCCAGGTAGTGGGGCTCCTCAGAGACATGAAACAGCAGCAGGCTGCCCATCATGCCCGCTTGGACTCTCACATGTCCCACGTGGAGTCACACATGTCCCGCGTGGACTCACACATGTCCCGCGTGGAGTCCAAGTGGGATGCACTGCATGAGATGACGGCGGTGCACAGGGACATTTTACAATGCCTCCGCCAGATGAACAGCAACCAGTCCACACCTCCCTGTGTGCCAACAACATCTGGTGCTGCCCAAACTGCAACTGCCACAGGGAGGGAGGATGACTCTGGCGGAGAGTCCCCTGCACCGCAGCAGCCTGTACTTGAGGGGCCCCCCAAGAAGAGGGGTCGTCCGAAGAGGGGCAAGTGAGAGGCCGATGGCCAAGCGCAACTCCCAGGAAGCCTGAACCTGTTCTGGATGTTCACCTTTGTGCACAGACTGTTCACCCTGTTGACGGCAACACTACTCCCACACATTGCATGGGGAGTACAAGTTGGACCAATGTCTCAGACAACTGTGGCCCCGATACTGGGGATTTTGTCTACCAGGACTTTCAATTCACCTAGGAACTTCTGATTGCAAGATTTATGTACAGCACTACCCATCCTATGCACTATTCACACAAATGTATCACAATAAACACACTAATACACCATACTTGCCTCTGTTGTGATTCCAACGTGGGTGCTGTTATGGGGATGATGAACTGCAAAATTACACTGTGTATGCGAACTGCAACAGCAAGTACAACACAGGCATGTGAGTAAAGGCAACGTGACACATATGAGTGAGACACACCACCAGGGCTACACAACACATACACACCTAGGCCATCTGACTCATTGCCTACACTGATGTTGCCAGGGAAGACGGTGCAATGCACAGACACCACACCCATTCCCAGTTGTAGTCAAGTAGCCCACAGGTGCAGTAAGCAAATGGCAGTCAAATGTGTGACCACAGACAACGCACATCACAAAGTGAAGCACAGGTTTATTACACAGTTGCAACATGTCGTAACCACTACAGATGCAAGGTAATCCCACCTGGCAGCGGGCACACAGTCAACAACTGTAGACAGAAGGAAGTCCATGGGTGTGGCGCACATCACCTGTAGGGACACAACAGCTACCACCCTGGAAGTGCAATCACGTCGTCGGTGGACACAGTTGACCAAACGAATCTGAAAGTACCCTGTGAAGGACAGAAATGACACACAGTCAAAAGCAATGGAGAACAGGACAGAACAGCAAAACTCATGCACAATACATGTTACAAGATACCCACCCAGAACCAAGTTAGCATGTCAACACTGTTGGGGAGTACAGCCCACCTGTAAGCACACATCGCAACACACATCCAGTCAAGTAGCCCATGGACACACTCCAACAGCACCAGAGCACCACCTACACATATCATGCCAACTCACATCATTGACATGACACCTCAGGATACTCACATTCAGCTAAAGAAGTTGGTGATGAGCTGTGTGCGGACATCACCCTCATCATCATCATCATCATCGTCACTGGCATCGTGGTCCAGGCCAGGATCCTCCACAGGTGGCGGATGTTGGTCATTGTCATCCTGGATGAGAGGCAACTCCTTCCGCACTGCCAGGTTGTGGAGCATGCAGCAGACGATGATAATCTTGCACACTTTCGCAGGGGCATATGGGAGGGACCCGCCGGTCTTGTCCAGGCAGCGGAAGCGGCTCTTCAGGAGACCAAATGTCCGCTCAATCACTCTCCTGGTCCGACCATGTGCCTCATTGTAGCGCATCTGGGCTGGTGTCACAGGGTTCCTGAGGGGTGTCAGCAACCACGGCATGTTGGGGTATCCCGAGTCACCTACGGACAGACAAGTGCACATTAGCTGACTTGGAAAAGTGGGCGGAATACTACAGATCAGATCACACACAATGGCACAAAGTCAGTACACACCGACAAGCCAGGCACGCTGGTTCTGCATCTGTGCCATCATCCTGGGGATGCGACTACTCCTCATCACAAAGGCATCGTGTGCTGAACCAGGGAAACGGGCACACACGTGTGTGATGGTCATATCTGCAAGACACACCACCAGTGCATTGACCGAGTGGTAGTGCTTGCGGTTCCTGTAGGCCTGCTCCTGGGCCTGTGGTGGTACCAAAGCCACATGTGTCCCATCAATGGAGCCAATGACATGCGGCATCCTCCCCAGGGCATAAAAGTCACTCTTCACGTCAGTGAGTCGTCGCAGTCTAGGGAAATAGATGTACCGGTTCAGGAATAGCAACATTGCCGCCAAAACATCGCGGAGCACACGGCTCAACATGGTCTGTGACATCCCACCAGCAGTCGCCACAGTATGTTGGAAGGTACCGGTGGCAAAGAAGTGTAGGGCTGCCATCACCTTCACCTTGGGGGTCAGCGCTGTAGGATACGGCCGGCCAGGCTGCAAATGTGGGGCCAACTGCACTGCCAAATCCTCAATCAGCTGCCTGGTGAAGCGGTACCGTCGGATGCTGTCCCGTTCCACCATCGTTGCCAGGTCTGGGAATGGTCGATGGACAGCAGGAGCCCTGCAGTGCAGAGGAGAAGTAAGCAAGATTGTCAGTCAGCCCACATATGCGGCATTGAACACACTCAATATCCCAACATACATCATTATGAGGCACAACTACATGAAGTGTGCAGTTCCGTAAGGACATGTATGGTACATACATGGCCAACATCTGTCATCACGGTCCAACAAGTGGCATCAATTAGTCCCAGGTTGGCCCATTGGATATCATGAGGCCGTGTCACAGTTCCCATCTCCTGCTGCCGTGTCACAATCACCCCCACAGTGACATGTGAGGACAGGTGTGCCCCAGGCATCACAGCTCAACGACAGGTACATTCCCAGGGACCCTGTATTGCCACATGGACACTGGCATTACATGGAGTATCATGTATACACCACAGCAAAACAACCATGACCCCCACAGGTAGTGGTCCCACTTGCCACGGCAGGACAGACATGGACGTCTGTGACACACACACGCACAACATCAAAGTCCATGCACACACAACGTGGATGTGGAGACTGTCTCCCATTGTGCACATGAAATCAGAGACATTGTAAACACTACATGCACACAGACTGTGGAGGACCATCACTATTGTGCCACTGGGACACCCTGGCTCAAACATACCGTCCCACATGGGACTCACGGGGTATGTGACATGACATACACATACACCACCGTGAAATGTGACCATGGCACATGCACAGATATGAACAGTTGCACATCACAGTGGTCATGTACACGTAACACCCAGGATCCTGTCCCCATGAACACGTGCACAGCCTGGGGGTGGCTGCCCCCAGGTGACACCCACAGGACAACATGTACACCAACATACACACAATAGGAAATGCAGCCTTACATGCCTTATCATACAGTTTGGACAGGCTGTCGTGTTGTAGGTGTGCCCCTCACTCCCTGGGAGCTATCTGTGGCTGGCATATGTCCATCTGAGACAGGCATGGTGACATATGCCAGTCACTTGTACAGGGATGCGTTGAACAGCAATGGACCGATCGGTGCCCCCGGCCGGCCCATTGCATTCAATGTGTGCGGGTACGCGTTGTGCCCCTGTACGCGTTGTACTGCAATGGACCGATCGGTGCCCCGGCCGGCCCATTGCATTCAATGTGTGCAGGTACGCATTGTGCCCTGTACGCGTTGGTACGCATTGTACCCCTGTACGCGTTGTACCGCAATGGACCGATCGGTGCCCCTGGCCGGCCCATTGCATTCAATGTGTGCGGGTACGCGTTGTACCCCTGTACGCGTTGAACAGCAATGGACCGATCGGTGCCCCGGCCGGCCCATTGCATTCAAAGTGTGCGGATGCAGCGTTGTACCCCTGTACGCGTTGTACCGCAATGGACCGATCGGTGCCCCGGGCGGCCCATTGCATTCAATGTGTGCGAGTACGCGTTGTACCCCTGTACGGCGTTGTACTGCAATGGACCGATCGGTGACCCCGGCCGGCCCATTGCAATCAATGTGTGCGGGTACGCGTTGTACCCCTGTACGCGTTGTACCGCAATGGACCGATCGGTGCCCCCGGCCGGCCCATTGCATTCAATGTGTCGGGTACGCGTTGTACCCTGTACGCGTTGTACTGCAATGGACAGATCGGTGCCCCGGCCGGCCCATTGCATTCAATGTGTGCGGGTACGCGTTGTACCCCTGTACGCGTTGTACAGCAATGGACCGATCGGTGCGCACCCATTGACAATGGCCTTGCCTGGCAACGGACGCGTTTTCGAATTTCGAACGAGTCGGTTGCTGGAAATTCAGTTGGTCACCCACAACAATGTTGCAAAATCATGTATGTCATGAAGTTGAAGATTTGAAGGATGCTGTGGGCGTGTATTGGTGCTGCTATTCCATGGATTGGCCAGATTCAGAAGATGCAAACGACTTGGACCTATCACTTTGGACACAAGGGACAGTATCTGCCTCTCCAGCACATATATATTGCTGGCTGTTCCCCTGAGAGCTCACTTGCCTGCACTACATGCTCCAGGACGACATCTGCCACTGCACTGCTGCTGTCTCTGCCCCTCTGGACCCTGCAATGGCACGTACTGTGGAGAGAGCCCCAGCCTTCAGCCTTGAGGAGAACCAGGCCCTGCTGGACAGCCTACTTCCACAGTACAGCAAGCTGTATGGGACACCAGGGGAGCAGGTGAGTGTTCTGTGCACTGCCTTTCTGAATGTGCATTTTGTCTGACTAGCAAGGCTGGAAGTCTGCACGCCACTGGCTAGCAGGCTCACTGAGTAGTTGTCACCCCCATAGTGTGTAGTGACATGCACTGGACAGGTATGGTGCAGTGACAGTGCATTTGAACAAGGTTTTACTTCCCATGCAATGATACCATGTAGTGACGTCTGGCAAACTGTCCATGGGCAGCTTTGCACTGCCTGTGTACATCATGTGCCCCTGTGATTGAGACATGTATATACAACTGTGTCATGCACGGATATGTTGCATGTGTAGTAATGGCCTTTTCACTTTGTCATCCTGACAGGTTAATGCCCATCGGAAGCAGGAGATCTGGAAGGACATCGTCCGGGCTGTCCGGTCCGTGGGGGTCTACAAGCGCCGGATCCGCAACTGCCAGAAGAGGTGGCAGGACCTTCGGGGCTGGACCCGGAGGATTGCACGGGTCCAGCTGAAGCTGTCGCCTCCTCGCAGGAGGGGCGGAACACGGACCCTGACCCCCACATGCTCCAGATCCTGGCGGTGGTGTTTCCAGACCTGGATGGGCAGCTGAAGGCCAGACAGCAGCAAGGAGGGGGTGAGTCAAAGACTGCACTGTGAACTCTGTATTACATGCTTTGTGCCCTCCTCTGGCCTGGTTCAACTGCCACAGTGCAGCAGTCATGTTGTCCAGGAGCCATGTCCCTCTATTGTGCACTGCCCACTCCTCATCTGATACCCAGGTGTGGCCCTTACATTCAGGGAATTGTGTCACTTGGGACTGTGTCCTTGCAGTTTGCTTCACTAAAGGTGGGGGACAGCATCTGTTTCCCTAACTCTGTTGTGGGCATCATGGGTGGGTCCATTGTTCACACAACGCCTGTGTTCGGACATGTAATCTGCGTGTTGCTTTGATATGCGGTCCACTTGCTGAGCTGAGCCACCACATGTGCCTGGGGTATGTGGCACACGCCCATGCAGCGGGTGGGAACAATGTTTGGGCCCCAGGAGTGTGCAGATTACGTGTGTCACACATACATAGCCAGCTATCCACTGTCCAGGGCTCATCCCTCATTCATATGGGGCAGGACAGTCATGCCTACTCCAGGCCATGCAATGCACTCTGTACTCCCACTCCCGTGTATCAGCTGACACATTGTGCGCAGTGATTTGACCCCTCAGGTGTCTGCCTCTGTGTCAGTGTGCTGTGAATTAGTTGCCAGGACTGCTGGGGTGTTTCTTGGTAGGGGCTCAGCATGCCACTGGAGATGTAACCATAGGAGACGATACTTGTGTGTCACATAGGTGTTTGATCAGCTGCCCGTGCAGACTGGGGTATGCGAATGTGAAGTTCAGGCAGCTGTTCCCCATTCACAGCAGATTGTGAGGGGCTCAGGTTCAGAGGGTAGTGTCACAGGTCTCCCATATGTCCAATCGGTATGACCTGGACAGATGAGGGTTAAGATGATGTGTTGTGTGGGGGATGTACATGTGCACTTGTGCAGCTCCAGGACTTGCATTCCCCATGACCTACTATTGTGACACAGTGCAGAGTGTTGTTGTCTGGCTGCCAAGTCATACATCACTGAGACAGTGATGTATGACTTAGCAGTCATGCCTCCGCCATGGCATGTGTCTACTTATTGGTGATCCTGCAGGGGAGTGACATGTGCTACATGCACACCATTGTGGCGATGGCTATCAGGACATGGGTGCATCATGGTGTCTGTCGCTGGTATGCATCACATGCATTTCCTATTTGACTCTGGGCATCCCTTTCATCCGGAAACCTGTACTGACTCAGTGGCAAGAGTTGTGATGTGTGCATGTCCACATGCTACACCGTGTCCTCTGCACTGTCCAACTACTGTGTAGTTGGTGCATGTGTCCACACTGGGGTGTTGCAATCCAACAGACACCAGACAGATGGGTGCAAGGCCATGTGGGATGTGAGTGCCATGGTTGGCATCAGACTGACAATTGGCTTCTCCTGTTCAGTTAGGGCACTTTTAGCAATGTACAACTAATGATGCCAGGGCTTGCTCTGTAATGTGCTGTGCTCACAGTGGTGTGTGCGTTTGGTGCAGGTGACTGATGTCTGTCTGTTTCCCCATTGTTTGCAGATACATCCACGGCCACGGAAGGGGACAGCTCCACGGACCAGGAGGAGCCGGAGAGCCAGACTGGGTCAGCAGCCGAGGAGTGGTCGGAGGGACCCAGTGGCACGGAGGGCGAGGGGAGCCACACCGAGGAGTCCTCAGCACCATCCACCTCAGCTGAGGACCAGAGCAACTCGGAGGATGACTCCCTTATGGAGGCGGGTGTCAGCAGCCACCACACCCCAGCTAGTGTTGCTGTCCCCACCACCACCAGCACCACCACCGCCCTCCCATCGGCTCCCATTCCCCAGGTCCGTGGAGGCTCCCATGTTCGGGAGCGTGTCTCCTTTGGGCCAGGCACCGCACCCCCTGCCCCTGTGTCCCCTGCTGCCCTGAGTGAGGAGTCTGTGTACCTCCTTCGCCAGCTCCATGTAGGGCAGACAGCCATGCTGAGTGTCCTCCATGCGCACACCGCTCTGTTGACTCAGCTGGTGTCGTTCATGGAGGGCATCTCATCAGGCATGTCTGACCTACAGAGGGGCAATAGGTCCATGGACTCCTCCCTGACGGCAGCAGTGTCCCTCCTCAGACAGTCCCTCACCCCTCCTGCCTCTGCTCCATCCACACTCCCCAGCACCTTACCCGTCCCAAGCACACACACACCGGCACAGGCACACACCAGCACACACACATCCAGCACACAGACACACACGCCACAAACAAAACGCACACGCACGCACAGTCAGGGGACTGAAACCAGACTCACAGGGGATGGGGCCCTGGAACACACACCCGCATCCACGAGCACTGCGCAGTCCTCAGTTGCCTCTCCCTCCAAAACACCCTCCCTTGCCTCACCTGCAACCCCAAAGACCCAGCGCCTCTTCCTCAGTGACCTCGGCCTCTTCCCCTCCGATCCAGCTGCTCCAGCATCCAGGGGGAAGAGGAAGCCCACCCACATGGAGCAGAGTGCCCCTCGCCCCCGGACACCCTCCCCCAGGCGCAGACAGACTGAGGCCCCCACCCGCAAGTCCCCCGGAGTCGTAAGAGCAAGACCCCGCCGCCGCCCTGCAGCTCAGGCACCAGGTCTCCTTCCTCCATCCCTCAGGCCCCCACTCCACAGGTGCCCCCACCACACCCTGCCCCAGGTTCCCCCACCCACAGATATACCATCCCCAAGAGGATCCGGCCTTCTCCCCCTGCCACTTGCTCTCCCGGCACCACACCCCCGCTGCGCTTGTCTGTGCCACTGATGTGGTGAGGGTGTCCTCCCCCTCTGTCCAGCCCACCTTGCCTGTTCCCCATTCTCCTCCCCTGGTGGTAGGCACTGCAGTGGAGTCCACTACCACCCTGTCTGACTTGGGCACTGCAGTGGCGGACCTGTCCACTCCATCTGCAGGGTCCACTGCAGTCGTGCCGGCACCCACAACATCTGAGTCATGCCCCACAGTTGTGCCGGCACACACCATGTCAGACACCTCCACTGCAGTTGTCAGTGGCTCTCCAGCACCCACCACCCCTTCCCTGCTTCCTCCTGGTGAGCCCTGATCGTGTCCCTGCGGTGCCTGGCCTGCCCCCCGGTTGCCCCTCCTAGTGGATTGTCCCTGGTTTTGTGCAGGCATGCGTAGGGTGACATCTGCCACTGTCACCAAGTTTGGACTTTGACAATGGACTGGCCATTGGCCTTTGTGTTTTTCCTGGACTTTGTTTTCATTCCACACATATGCTGAATAAAGCAACTTTCTGTTCTCTAGTGCTTATGCTTCTGAAGTACATGTTGTTGATGATGCTAACCATGCCCTTGCTGCAGTGATGGTGATATTTGGTCTCATGATAATGAAGTGTTACTGTGCAGGAACCCATGTGGTCCAGGGGAATGTGTCCTATCCTGTGGTGTATCCATGTCATCCATAGCAGCATCTGAGGGTGTCATGTGTTCAGTATTTGGCAATGGGATTTCCTACTTAGATTAGCTATTTCACATCTGTGGCTTCCACCCCTGCACATCTGTTGTGCCTGCCATTGTTCAATTTGTCTACTTCCCTGACCGTGTGGCCATCTCCACCGGACATGCAGGTTTGGGCATCAATGGGGAAGGACTCATCCGTGTAGTCAGTGCAACATTGCTATACAAGTGTGTTGGATCTGTGCTGATGATTCCGTTGGCACTTCCATGACCAGGCTGATGTGACGGGAGCCCTCATTTGGTGCTAATTGTTGATTGTGTGACCAAGTGCTCAGCTGACATGATGGGGCCCTACTGAGGCAACATATGGCACAGCTTTCCTCACACAGGAGTGGAGTCCCCTCATGGCAGTGTGTACTCCTGTGACATTGCCTGCGCCCAAGGTGTGTGTTGTATGTGCATGTCTGTGTGTTCACTTCCGTTTAGCTGTGCATGCTGTGTTCCCTATTGTTGTACCTGTTTGTGATGCTTGCTGAGTTGACCTATGTTCCCCCAAAGTCTTCTCCCTGGGTTCTCTGTGATGTGGGTGCATGGCACATTACTGGTCATCAGGGTGTCACCCATAGGTGTGCTTGCTGTCATTGCTGAGTTTGTGTGCAGACGCAGATGGGTCACAGTCAGGTTTCCCCTTGGCACTTGTTGTTTGCCCCTGTCATGTGATTTCCAGTTTGTGTTATCTTTCAGTGATTGTGACACGTTGTGTGTGTGACTGCTGGCACTCCTCAGGGTCCGGGCTGCAATGTTGGTTGTTGTCTATGTGTGTTCTTTGTGGGTGACCTTGGCTTCTTCATTGGTGTGTGACTGTGGCTGGGATCCCATTGGTTGGTGTGGTATTGCCGTCATGTCCATGTACAGCGTAGTGTGCAGTGTGTCAGACATTCAGGAGTCTTGTTGAGTGGCCATGTGTGATGTGTTTCTGCACCTTGGTTCCCACCCACCACCCTGGAATAGTCATGGGTGCATGTGCAATGTCACCAGTGCATGTGTGCTTCACTGCTGCACATTGTTGGAGGTCGAGGGGTGTGGTGTTGAGTGTGTGCAGATGAGAGTTGTTGCCCGGCTAGGCCCCTGCCTCCATGTTGGCCTTGGCTTACTGGCCATGCTGATTGATTTGTGCTTGTGTAGGTGTGATGGTAGTTTGTTGCTCAGGACACATGACTGTGGTTCACAGTGTGAACCACATTTAGCTTTGTCATCACAGTGGGATTGTAATGCAGCCCAGGGTCACCACATTGTGGGGGCCCTGGGGGTGGTGCTGTGGTGTGTCTGTGTCTTGCTGTGTCAGTTGCTGTTCCTACGTGCCTGTGTGACATGTGTGATTTGTGCTCCCTCTCATCTGACAATGCCTGCTTGCCCACATAGGGGATTTGGATCCATGAGTTACCTTTGTGTGGCACTGTATGCACATCTGTATGATTGGTATTCAGGTCTCCTCATGTGTTGTGTGGTTGCCTGGGGACACTGGCACCCCCCTCACCTGTTGTGTATGATGTGCAGTATGGGTCTGCCTGTTTGTGTTTGTGCATCTGCACCACTGCATTGGCATATCTTGGGTGTACCATTGGCTGTATGTAGTTTGGTGGGTTTGCCCTGCTGTCCCTGGGACTCCTAGGTCATCGGTCAGCACAATGATCATGGTTTGTGTGTCCCATTGCTGCCATGGTATGGTATCTGTTCACCTCACATCTGCAGTCTCCACAGGGTATCTGCATTTGTGTGCCCATTGGTGCGAATATGTGGGTCTGCATTCTGATGGTCACTTCTGTCATTGTGTCATTGATGAATGTTGACAGTGTCAGCCCCCATGGGTGTTGTTTGTCTGCACATGGCCAAAGGTATGTCTTATTTGCACTGCAGTATTTGCCTCCCCCAATCTATGTTGCAATGGGACACATACACTACTTTGCCACTGATGTGTTTTTTGTTCTGTGACCAGGAATCATCCATGCAGTTTGGCAGTTGCAGCTCTTTCTTTGTCAACACTTACCTTTTGGTCACTGTGATGATGGGGGTTTAGACCCCATTGCCACAATGTTCAAAAGGTGCTTCAGCTATGGACCCCACACTTACATTTTGGTCACTGTGATGATGGGGGTTTGGACCCCATTGCCACACTGTTCAAAATGTGCTTCAGCTATGGACCCCACACTTACCTTTTGGTCACTGTGATGATGGGGGTTTGGACCCCATTGCCACACTGTTCAAAATGTGCTTCAGCTATGGACCCCACACTTACATTTTGGTCACTGTGATGATGGGGGTTTGGACCCCATTGCCACACTGTTCAAAATGTGCTTCAGCTATGGACCCCACACTTACCTTTTGGTCACTGTGATGATGGGGGTTTAGACCCCATTGCCACAATGTTCAAAAGGTGCTTCAGCTATGGACCCCACACTTACATTTTGGTCACTGTGATGATGGGGGTTTAGACCCCATTGCCATAATGTTCAAAAGGTGCTTCAGCTATGGACCCCAACCTTGCCTTTTGGTCACAGTGATGATGGGGGTTTAGACTCCATTGCCACAATGTTCAAAAGGTGCATCAGCTATGGACCCCACACTTACCTTTTGGTCACAGTGATGATGGGGGTTTAGACTCCATTGCCACAATGTTCAAAAGGTGCTTCAGCTATGGACCCCACACTTATGTTTTGGTCACTGTGATGATGGGGGTTTGGACCCCATTGCCACAATGGTCATGGCCTGCTTGCATTGTGGGGGCCACACACATATATGTGTGGCACATGTGCCAGGGGGTCACATTGTATGTTCAAAGTCATGTTCGGTGTTGTAGGCATTTGACACAGTCTACACACGCTTGTCATGGTGTTGGGGGGTTGTCTTTTTCTTGCATTCCCTAGGTTGTGGTGTGCTGGTTGTGTCATGCATTGTCCATCCTATGAGTGGGGGTGGTAGTGGTGGTAGGCATCCAGCCCCCCCTGGGTGAGGGTGGTAGTAGTGGTAGGCATCCAGCCCCCCCTGGCTAAGGGTGGTAGTAGTGGTAGGCATCCAGCCCCCCCTGGCTAAGGGTGGTGGTAGGCATCCAGCCCCCCCTGGGTGAGGGTGGTAGTAGTGGTAGGCATCCAGCCCCCTGGCTAAGGGTGGTGGTAGGCATCCAGCCCCCCTGGGTGTGGGTGGTAGTAGTGGTAGGCATCCAGCCCCCCTGGGTAAGGGTGGTAGTAGTGGTAGGCATCCAGCCCCCCTGGGTGAGGGTGGTAGTAGTGGTAGGCATCCAGCCCCCCTGGCTAATGGTGGTAGTAGTGGTAGGGATCCAGCCCCCCTGGGTGAGGGTGGTAGTAGTGGTAGGCATCCAGTCCCCCTGGCTAAGGGTGGTAGTAGTGGTAGGCATCCAGCCCCCTGGGTGAGGGTGGTAGTAGTGGTAGGCATCCAGCCCCCCTGGGTGAGGGTGGTAGTAGTGGTAGGCATCCAGCCCCCTGGGTAGGGGTGGTGGTGCGCATTCAGGCCCCTGTGTGCATATGTGGCATTGGTGATGGGCATCCCGCCCCTATGGTGCTGCTGTTGCTGGTGTAAGTATATTCTGCATCCCTCTGTGTGTGTGTGATGTGTTGTGTACGTGTTGTATGTGTTTTGTGGTTGGTGTCTGACTTACCTTCTGCGCCGTACGCGTCCGTGCCTGTTCCGGTAGTAAATGTAGATTATTGGTATGATCGGGACGAAGGGATTCATGGTTGGTTCGTGTCGTTCGTCCTTCTCGTTGCTTCGCGTCGTCCTCGTCGCTTCGCCTCGTCCTCGTCGCTGGCGTGTTCGTCTCGTAGCCGTGGATTGTGTTGTGGCGTGAATCGGAGCTTATGTGCGCCTCTCCCGGATGCTTTGACGTGCCGTGCGTAGCGACGGGTTCGGCGCGTACGGGAAGCGCATCGTACTTGTTCGGCCGGACGGAGCTGCATTTTCCCTTCTGTGCGACTCGATTCTGCGTTTCCGGATTCGCCTCGGTCGGAGTACAGGACCTGGATTGGGTGAGTACGGCTCGGCCGGATTCTTTGCTGTTGTGCGCATCGTACTTACTCGTTCGGTGTGCTGTACGGATCGGTCCGGAAACAGGCATTCGCATTGCTTTTTTCCCGACCGAATGGTATTGGGTGCGCCTCCGACCGAGATCGGAATCGGCCCCTAAGTGAGCCAAGTAATACCACAAAGTAATACCACAAAAACCACAAAGACTGCTGAAATAGACCAATAGAATACAAAGACTGAAACTAAAAATATGCCAGTAGAATACCGTGGCTGAGATTAGAGGTAAACTAAGTATCCAAACAAATTATCCAGCTATCCCCAGTTGCCAAAGTAAATTGCAGAAATTAAGGCAAAGTGGGCCAGTGAAATAGATCACAGAAATTACAGCAAAGTGAACCTGTGGCAGCGGTGTCTGGAAGCACAATCGTGGGTTAACTGAGCTGCAGACGGACAGCAGCATTGTGACCAGGGATCGAGGGCTACTCAGTGGAACCACGTAGTGGCCTCCATAAGTAGTCCTGGAAGGTGGGAGGGGCTGTCGGTGAGGCGGAAAGGTGGGGGCAAGAACAGATGTAGAGCGGGGAAAACAGCAAGAAATGGCGGGGCAGAGATTGCGCAGAGGTGGTGAAAACTGAGTGAATTACCAGAAATACCAGTGAAAGCCTAAGTGAGCCTATTAATACCACAAAGTAATGCCACAAATACCACAAAGACTACTGAATTATGCCAATAGAATACAGAGACTGAAACTAAAAATACAGAGACTGAAACTAAAAATACGCCAGTAGAATAACGAGGCTGAGATTAGACGTTAACTAACTAGCCATGCAAATTATCCAATTATCCCCAGTAGCCAAAGCAAATAGCAGAAATTAAGGCAAAGCTGACCTGTGAAGTAGATCGCAGAAATTACGGCAAAGCGGACCTGTGAGGGCGGGACTTGAACTGGGGGCAGTGGTATCTGGAAGCATAAATCTATGGCTACCTGAGCTGTCAGCGGCAGCCAGAGAGCAGTGCAGCGACCTGGAGTCAAGGGCTGCTTTCAAGAACCATTGATGAAATTGCTCAAGGTGGGCCAGTGAAACTAAAGTCAACTCACAAAGCGACCAACAATATTTGAGAAAATGACCTGGTGTCGATGACAAGATGAGGTCACAACATTAAGGTGTACTGGAGGAAAACGTAGACAGAGGTTTTAAAGCAAGATATAAGACACACATGTGAGGTTATAGCAAGGAAGCTCACAGAGCTAACGGGACTTTCTTTGTAGCCCCATTCATAACCCGGCAAACTGAGTTAGTGAACTGTTCAAACTCTTCATGGATTTGCCTGATCAAAAGCAAACGAGAATCCTTAGATGCCACTCCAGAGCATCTGGTGTCTATCTTTTTTGGGAAGAATAAAAAAACATCTGTTGTCCGATTGAGAAATTCATGCACCTGTCCAGGACAACCTAGATGCACACCCCTTTATCCACTTTCATGCCATTAAATGAGGTCAAATATTACTTGAGGAAACTATGAGGTCAAATATTACTTGAGTCGTACTTATTATTAGATGAAGTAGATTGACTTGCACTAAATTAGCTTAAGAAAACTGAGATTCCAGAAAATTGCAAATCCACCCTGGAAACTCTCATCTACCTGTAGCCGTAGTAACTGGCATCATCGCCAATTTAACAGTAAAGTTATATAATTCAGACCTCTGAATGTCATCAAATAAAACGCGACAGTTTTTCAGATATTTTACCCGGAGCCAAGATTGCACGACCTTTTGCTACAGGAAGTGATAGCACGGAACAGGATACATCACGTGCTGTAAGAGAAAAAATAGTAAAATATCGTCAGACTCTAGGTTGAAAAGCAACAGGCAAGGAACCTATCTACTAAAACGCAAAAGGTATGTTTTTTTTGTTTTTTTTAAATAAACAGTACTTACAGTTTTCCTGTAGACAACAAGGGCTCAGCAACCTGCTTTAATCGATGTTAATGGCACAAATGTGTTTAGAGGTGTGTCTAAACCTCTCTTTTATCCACACTCCTCGCCCTGCCTTTTATAAATAGACCTCATACATCTCTTTTCCCACTGATTTTTCAGAACATGAAACCGCCGGGTTCGGCTATTGATAATGTTTTTAGAGAAGGAAAGAAATGCCTGCCTTACTTCTTGTAAAATGAGCTGTTTCCTTTGCTTGATTTTCTTTCTGCAAAACATGTCTTCCTCTCATTTGTCTTATTTGACAGATGATATACGCGCGGGGCTGCTGGGGATGCTCGCCCTGTGGAGGCCGGTTTCCAGCTGCTATCCCTCACAAGGAGTGTGTCTGTTGCTTAGGACATCTTTATTTTACCTACGGGGCTCAGTCTACTATGAGGAAAACTCGAACGCAGTTGCTTGAAAGGTTCATCTTATTACTTACCTTGAAGGGTCATCACATTTTCATTGGTCAGCACCACTGACCACTGTAAAGGGTCGTGACCCTTGGCCGCGATATACTATAAGTAATGACACAGACACCTTAGTAGGGTAACTAGAACTGGCCCAGGGCACATGCGCCTGGCCCCTTTTATTGGCAGGGTCACATGTCCTGTGACACCTGTGATGGATGGGTGTGGGGTGATAGTGTAAGCCAGCCCTCAGGGAGTGGCTGGTACAAGAAACACTAGAACAGTGACCAGCCGGTCACTACATCCATCCCAAATTTTGTTGAAAATGGAACAAAATGTCCAACCTGTTGGAGAGAACAAAACAACAACAGAAAACTCCACAGAGTCTATTAAGCTGCTTTCCGGACAGGGTGAGTGTACAACTGGAGCTGGGAGCACCAGGCATCATGGCATACCTCTGCTGTTTTAACCAGACTGCTCTGGGCACAAATGGCAGTTTAGATGAACTCTGGATTTCTCGCTCACCAGTTAGATTTGGCACAGCTCAGCGACGCACTGTGGATCCTGTCCTTCCTGGACTCAATGCGTGGAAGTCTACAACCAATGTCTATATACACAGTTTACTGTGACGGTCCATGTGGAGCGATAGTGAAGTCTGTGGATATTACATTTTCAAAAGACTTCCTGGCTCCATGATCATCAAGCCTCCTCAGACGGATTACATCCTGGTTATTGTTGACGACTCTTCCTCAGATGCGGCAGTGCTTCCAGATGCATGATGGTGGAGCAATTTCCGACATTCTTCTCTCACCAGGATTCCCCTCTCTTACCAGGATTCCCTCTCATGGATGTCCTCTTCACCAGGCTTCCATGGGACTGTGCGGACTTCACCGTGTTATAGGCCCCTGGAGGAATCGCTATGAGTCCCACCTTGAATTCACTTGCTCCGCTTTGAAGGTAGCTGTTTCCAGGTCGGTGAACTCCTGCCCTCTTGACTCTGGTGCACCGGCATTGACAGGACAGTCTTCCAACAAGAGATCTTCGTGCTTCCTGGGTCCTGTGGGGGAACTGCTGCAAACGCATCTCTTGTGTCAAGATTCCACTCTTACCAGTGATCCCTGAGGCCCTTGCCCCTGGATCGCCACAGTCTGGGGTGGATTGGTCGGATCCTCTTCTAGACACCACGACTGAGGTCACTCAGGACATCTGAGCAGGATCACAATCCAGTCTCACGTGTGATCCCAAAGGTGGATGGTACAAATGGTCCAGCTTGCTCTCTTCCACAGGCTTCAGGTCTGCTTGATGTAACCGAAGACTTCTAGGCAGCCAGCCTCTCATGGCGCCATGGATACCTCACTGACCTCTGAGTGTTACATAGGTGCAATTCTTCACTCAAGATGTCCAACAGCTCGTGAGTTGTTCTTAGAGATAGACTTGAATTCAACAACACTCACAGTATGTGGTGTGCCAGGTGTCTACTCCACACCATTCTCTTCTATATTTCTTCAATTCTTCCTCTGATTTAAACTTGTGGCCTCATGCCACTTCTACACTTCATTTTCTTCCTCTTCACAATGCTGTCTGGTCCCGTCTCGCCTTACTCTCTTTCTTTTTCTGACCAGGCCTCTCTATGGGATGTGCACTTCACATGGATCTCCCTAGCCATGTACTACCCCTGGGACTATACTTTCTCCTCTTCCCCAGTGACCTGACCTCTCATCGTGCCTTCTTCATTTCGCAAACTCTCCTAGGTCTTCTTCCTTCAATTTCTCGCAAATCTTTTCTCTGACCTCTCACAGGTCTTCCTCTCCAACCTCTCAAAGGTCTTCATCTCCGACCTCTCACAGGTCATCTTCTCTGACCTCTCACAGGTCACCTTCTCCGACCTCTCACAGGTCACCTCCTCCAACCTCTCACAGGTCATCTTCTCTGACCTCGCACAGGTCTCTTCTCCGACCTCTCATAGGTCTCTTCTCCAACCTCTCACAGGTCTCTTCTCTGACCTCTCGCAGGTCTCCTCTTCGACCTCTCGCAGATCTCTTTTCTTGAGGATGCATTCCTTGCGCCTCAAGGCTACGCCGACAAGGCACTCTCTTCAGCCTCCACTCAGGCAGGCTTTCCAGGGTCTCTCACTCCCTGTGACAACATGGATCCTCTTTCTTTTCAAATTACCTGGTAGTTCCTTGGCTGGAAACTGCTGTGGTACCAGGGGTCACTGCACCATATCTTCTCAAAACAGCCCCCTCCTTGGGGTGACATGGGGCACACTCTTGGCTAGTCTCTTTGCTTGTTCATGCTTTTGTGGTGCTAACCCCACTACAGTCCAGGGCCCCAGTACCCCTCGTTGCACTGCTGGTTTTGTCTCCTCTGTTTCAGGGCTATCGTTACTGCTGGGTCTTGGCTAGGGGTAGCCTTAAGCTACTTGGGGTTTTCCCACTGCAGGGGTTTACAGTCTCACTCTCCTTTCATGGTTAAGGCTTCGGGGTGCTGCTACCATGACCATTACGATCCTGGCAGGCTTCTCCTGCTAATTGTCATTCCTCTGTACAATATGTCCTTGGCTGCTGCAGTGACCGCCCATAGCCACTGGGTGGCACTGCAACATTGTTCTTAGGGCCCAGCAAACCTCCTGCTGCTGAGGGCCTCTTCACTCTCTCTCAACTGGAGTTTTCCTTGCCACGAGGGGAAGCCATCCCCTTGGCTGCTGGCAACCAAAAAGTACATACGGGCACAGCGCAGGCTATTCCTTAAGATCTACAGCTGGTGCCTGTCTCTCTCCGCATTTGTACCACCCCGCCTTCCAGAATCAGATGCTTCCCAGGGCACCATTTTCTTCTCTCTGCAGGCGGAGCACCTCTGCCACCGCGAGCAGTCCACGTGGGCCACGGAGCACCTCACCATCTCTCCCCAGTGGCTGTCAACACGGCGGGTGAGTACCGAAGGGGTGATGCACTTCTTCTCTGGGAAGGGGGAGAGGGGGAAACAGCAGCTCTGCTTTTCCTCCCGGGCTGCAGCATTTTATCCCTGCAGGCCATGCCAGTCTTGCTGCAACACCGGCAGTTCTCCGGGCTGCTGCATCTTTCCTGGAGCCATGGCGCTCTGTGTCAGTGCGGCCTCAGGATATTTGGGGCTGGTGCGGGCCCAGTCCCACTGGTGTCAGAGTGCCACGCACCCCGCTGCCCAGTCTGTGTCTCTGGCACCACTCGACCCACCGCTTCAGCGCAGGGAGGTGAGTCGCCGTACTTGCTCCGCTGCAGTTATAATCTAGGCTGTGGCGCATTACTTGTTTCTTCTCTAAGCAGCGGGAGGCTTACGCTATGCCGCAGGGGGTCCACATAATCGGGACTTCTTTTTTGGGAGTGCAGTCACCTCACATTGTGCCCCGCCCCACTCCTCTTTCTCATGGGGCCTTTTTGGTGCAGTCAACTTACTGCCCTTTCTCCACCCCTCGGGCTCACCTCACTTCCGCCCGGGTCAGCAGGCGCTTTGCCTTGTCCTCTACAGCCTCTCTGGAGTCTTGGCCTGCAAGGCACTCGGCCAGCTCGTCCCCCTTTCTCTCTGGGGCCATCTCTTGGACTGCCACTTCATTACTGCTGCTGGTAGGGGTTGCCCTCAACATGGGCTAAGTTCTCCCCCTTATCCACCATCAAGGTAGGCAGCACACGCGGGTCCAAGCTGCTGGTCGCCAATGTAAAGGGTTGTGGCCCTAGGACCCCATATACTATAAGTAATGACACAGACAACGTAGTAGGATAACTAGAACTGGCCCAGGGCACGTGACACCCGGCCCCTTTTATTGGCAGGGTCACATGTCCTGTGACACCTGTGATGGATGGGGTGGAGTAATAGTGTAAGCCAGCCCTTGGGGAGTGGCTGGCACAAGAAACACGAGAACAGTGACCAGCCGGTCACTACAACCACCACTGTCTAGTAAAACAGCCTGATTATGAGTAACTCGTTAAATTCCGACCTGTGCGTAAACATCGATTTATGCACGGGTCAGAATTATGAGTTATAAGGTATTTAACATAGCCGATAATTATCAGATACGTTAAGTACCTCAAGCTTCGTTAAAGTTCGGCAGGTCAAACTTGCCTAAATGTAACAGGGAAAATGTGTACGTATTTGTCGTATCATGCAGATTTGGGTTTGTTAAACACCCAAATCCGCTTGGTATTCCCCATTGATCCATGTCTGATAGATTTGGGATTTGCTATACCCTACTTGCTACGTTTAGGACTTTGGCAACAGGAGCTATGAATTCTTGATCCTTGCACCCCTGGAACCTCAGGTTTTAAAATTGCCATATTTGAGCATACCACAATCCCCTATCTGCCAGAAAAAAAGATTAAATTCCATGAGTAGAGGTTTACAGTGTACTAGACAGATGTCTTGAGATTCACAGTCTAAGATCCTCATAACGAAGTGGCCAGAATTTAGTGCTGGAATAACGAGGATATGAAATCTACGATTCATTCTGGTATCACTGCATCAAAGTCAAACAATTATACGTTTTTACCATCAGAATAGGGAATAACCACTTGGACCTGGCGATACCAGGTTCTTTATTGTGTGGGTTTTCCTGTGTTCTTGGAAAAAGTGTTGATATTTCCTGCCTGCTCTGAGCACGTGAATAGTGTTAGCAAAACAGCCCAGGGGTGGGGGCTCTGTGGTGCAGGACAGGCTTCGAGGGGGGCAATGGCTGTTCTCCTGGATTGGAGTGGATGCAGACGGGGTGCAGGCAGTATTACTGCCCACAGCATCTGAAATCCTAAAATTATCGGTCCTGGACTGTGCTGACCCGATAATTCCAGGCCCAGGCACAATGGGAACTATTAGTTGTAGTATTTCTCCAGGAGTTAATGGGTGAAATACCTCAACTCGAAAAAAGGCCTGTCCTATATATGTTCTGGAAGATCTCTACGAACATAATGCAGGGTCAGAAAAATCATGCCAATATAAGATATTCAATGGCATTCATCAATGTTACTATCATTCTACACTCTTGCAAAATGTTTAAGAAATATCTCATGATTGAAAATTCATTCACCTTGATGTTACTCCAAGAGAACTAGAAAATTATATGACAGCTTCTGTTTCACAAACAGACAATGTGTAGAGTCACCTCTCACATGTAACAAAGAAACCAATGAAGTAAAAAGACTGTACAGTGTGGCAGTTTTCAGGAACCCTTACATAAATATAAGAGCTTTGACAGCTAGAGCCTTTTACATATACCATCTTCCCGGTATCGCCTCATCATTGCACAACCTTGACACATGTCCTCTCGAGGAGTCATGTTGTGTAGTGCTTTCCTGAAGTACCCTAAGGGTCCAAGAAGTTGATAACATGTTTAGGTGGGTTTGTAAAGAAACTCGTTTACTCACAGTTTTTCTTATAGTTGGTTTTTCCTTGGTCTTCTTCAGTTGTTTGCGAATCATTATACTTTTCCTTTACTCCCTCTTAGCAGAAATCCAAGTTTGAGCCCATTGGTATTTTTTCACCTGTTCCTTTTATTCATTTAACTCACTCACTTAATATGAGGTTTCTATTGAGTTTGTGGCAGAGCTGTTATGTTTGATTTCATATGTTTACATATGTCTATAGTTATTTTCATAATGTCTTCTTCTAGAAGACGATTTACCTACCTCAAAACACAGCAAAAGATCACAGAAGGGTAGTAACCCAGTATCGAAGCAGCAAAGTCTGGTGGCATCATTTGACTGTTGGAGACTGGCATCTAAACAAAAGCATTCTGCCTTTTTGTCAACCATCAGGTAGTTTTAATCTAAAAGGTATGTATGTTATTTAACTTATTGGCCTTGGTGGGTTTGATGGAGCAAGGACTCAGACACGAGACTTGCTCGGAAGCAATCCTCCTGATTTAACCTACTAGTGAATTACTAACAAACGTATTTTTAATAATACGCATTCTCATTATACGCGGGAAAAGAATGAAGCTTGCCTATGTGTTTACTAACTGCAAATAACACGGACGTAGGACTAGAACGCATTTAACATGGGATCTTTACTGCGCATGCGTCTACTGCATCTACGTAGTATGACGTGCTGACGCTTGGAGGGAAATTCTGGCGCTTGCGCAAAGAGCTATAAAATGGCCGCTGAAAGCTCACATGCATGGCACCTGCTTTGCTGAAATTAGAAAAAGAATTTATAACTAACGCAAATGTAGAAAGAGAAATAACAAATGGTATGGGTCAGAGTAGAGGTTGGTGGTATACTGTGAAATCATTTATTTTTGAGAATAAAATTTTTCTTTTTGACTTTATTATTAGTGCGTATTTGGGCCTGTTAAAGTTGTCTGAGTCGAGCAGACTAACGCGACGCGACGCATGCGCCCTGGTACGGAAGCTTGGAGGATGACTAAGGATTTGTCACACGTCCAAGGTCGGCGGAGATGTGCCCTGGGAACATGAGGGTGAAGAGTTCATATGAAGGAACTTATTCGACAAAATAGTTACAATTGTATTAATAAAGTTTAAAGATGTATGGGAAAGGAAGGGCGGAATAAAAGTTTCAGGGGAGGAGTTTGGAAACAATGGTTTAAGGGAATAAATTAAGTATAAGCATGGTGTGATGATCATCCCCCCCTCGCCTGTCCAATCAGAAGTTAGTATTCTGTGGAAAATGAAACATTAATGGGTGGTACATGCCTATGGAAAGGTATAATTGAGGTAGTTTAGTTAGAAGAGTAGCAAGCCTTGGGGAAGTTACGAAGAAGCTTTGGAGCGCGTTGAAGAAGCCTGAGAACGGGGTGTGCTGGGGTGGTGCCGATGCTCTGAAATGCTGATGAAGAAACTGAATGCAGAACCATCTATTTGAATTGGGTGGGTTAGAAAGAAGATCGCGGAAGAACCACGAGGAGGAAGAGAGTGTCAGAGAGGGGTGCGACATAGTCGTCGGTATCTAGAGAGGTGAAGTGCCCTGTCCTGATTCCTGTCCTGAAGTCTTTGTCTCCTGATCTATCCTGGGAGGCCCTAACCAGCCCTTTGGCCAGGGGGTTGGTCTTCACACCATATTTTGGTAATTATGAAATTCATTGTTTGATGAATGCTCTTCTGTCTATATCCTCTTCTTTCTGAGCATAGTTATTGTGTGGATCTGAATTGATAAATGTTATCTGAGATATTTTTATATTGGCACTCCGCGAAAGAGGGTGTTTGTACTGAAACGCTTTGAGATGGTTCAAAACCCCTAATTTAGATAAAGATTTAACACTTACTGAGTCTGTCGTTATTTTATACTTATTAAGAAATGTATAATAAGTTATGTCAATTATCGCCATCAACTAGTTTTACCTAACTGGTCCATTGACCAGAGGAAAGAACTGTTTGATAAGCATAAGGTTTAGTTAAAGAAGCAACAACTAGATCTTGAGGTATGAGAAACATAATAAGCTAAAGATTCCATTGGTTTACTTAGCGCTGAGCGGAACGAGTTGTATGGGCCCAAGTGAGTATATGGTAGTGGAGTATCTGTTGCTAGTAAGCCGCTGGATCAGTTATCTGGTAGCAGAGCTATGGTTGTTAGTAACTAGTTTGGTGATAAGTACTAAATTATTGAATTTTGGTTAATGTTTTAACAAAAGAGTTAGTGTCCTGTTTTTATGTTGTCTGGAAAATTCCCGGGGAATGAATAGCAGGTGGTGATAGAAACCACACTGCAGTGAGGTTACTCGTCTGTTGGAATAACACTGAGAAGCTAGGTAGGGCTGGCAGTGTTAAACTAGGGACTATTTTCTGTACAAAAGTGAGAGTAGTTGAAAGCAAAGAGTTCGCTGGTGAAACTTTAGACGTTATATCACCTAGTAAGGGTAACTCTGAAGGAGTAGCAGGTTCTTCTGAGTTAAATTGACAGCAAAAGGAGTTCGCTGGTGAAATACAGGTCTCAAAATTCCCTAACGGGAGATACCGGAAGAGTAGCAGGTTCTCTGAAGCTTAGGTGAAGAGTAAGCAGAAGGTTTTGCTCACAGTGAAAGAAAATAAGCTATCCTTTTGATTTAGTGGAACAGACAGAGTAGCGAATGTTTTTACGTTGTTAATAACAAAGAGGTTTAAAGAATTTTCGAAGAAATAAAATTTGTATTACCTTGCAAAGGGAGGGTCAGTTGCCGGAGTAAGACTGACGTCACAGAGAGCCGCGCTGGGATTGGTAGATACAGCGGGGGTGTGACAGGAGGAGCTTAGTAAAGGAGGGGTGAGAAATCGCCTGAGTAGGACCGACGTCACAGAAAAGCCGCGCTGGGATTGGTAGAAGCAGCGGGCGCGTGACAGAAGCAGCATTGTAAAGGAGGTGTCAGTAGTGAGGAGCAGAACTGACGTCAGGAGAAAGCCGCGCTGACATTGGTTAGAGTACGAGTGCGAGCCTGATTTGATTGGATGCATAGTTAGAAGCTGCACTAGGATTGGAGGAGAGAAGTATTGTATGCGGGATTTTGATTTGAGTGTCAGTGCAAGACGTACAGGTAGAAGATTTCAAGGGTTTGCGAAATACAATTTCCTACACCGTTCTTCAAGAATGTATGGAGAGAAAAGAAATGTGTCAATTTTTAAGAGAATAAAGAGTTTCTTTGTTAAGGATAAGCCTGTGTTGACAAGAGAGGGCATTCCTATTCCGCCACCGAAGACACCAGCATCTTTTATGATGATGGAGAGAGGATATCATACTTGCGTGTGGCTGGAAAATTGGGTAGATTACACGAAGGATGATGGTGTGTTGGCGTTTCCTAAGGATGGTACGTTTAATGGGAGGATTCTTCAGAATTTGAGATTGAAGATGAATGATTTAGAACCGAGACCTAGGTTAACTCAATATGAGGCTTTGGAAGAATGGGAAACTGAGTCGTATGAAAGAGAGAAATGCAGAGTTGGAAGATATAGAGGATTCTTTCCGAGACATTTGCATGAGACAAGAGAAGGGCAAATGAAACAGTGGAGGAGAGCTATGGTATCAGAAGGGTTATATCCAGTGTTGATGTCTGAGGAACAATCTGGAGGAAAGTGTAAAGAGAAAACGAAACATATGAATTCGACAGGATATGGAGAGTCAGATGATGAATTGTTAGAGGATATTTTAATTAAAAATCCACCACCGTATCAAGAAGCAGCTAGTAAGGTTGTCCCAAGCGCGCCCGTAATGGGAATACCATTAACTCCACAGATTTTGCATGAGACATCATACAACAGAGGGTTGGAAGATAATGAAAGAGAAGCTTTGAAAAAAACTAGGAAAGAATTAGTACAAAGGATAAGTCAATTGAATTTAAATACTGAAGCTTTGACAGTACCAGTGACCATTGGTCCAGTAATCCCATTATATGGGGATAATAAGATTTGCCAGAAACCACAACTCATGACAGTTCCGTTAAGTGATCCTAGAAAAGAGGTAGTAATCACAGATGATCAAGTTAGTGAAAGTGAGTCGGTTATTTCATTAATGGATCTCCCTATTGTGGAACCTAATGCCGAAACTCAAAAGAGAGTTACGCCTATGAACTTGAGAGAGAGAAGACCTTTGGTTCCGGCTGGGACTTCAGGTACAACAGTAGTTTCCTCTGAAGAATTAGAGAGGTGGGCTCAGGAAAGGGATAATCAGAACCCAATACCAAAACTTTTGGATATTAGTAGATTGAAAGTGGAATTGGAAGAGATGATGACAGGATGTGTGGGTACGGAAAGATTAAACGTTTACAATGATGAAGAATTATTGTATCTATGTAAGAGTATAACCAGGAGAGCAAGACTATTTCATGAAAGATTGACTGAAGTTGCTTCAGAGATTGGAATAGATATAGGGAAATCAAAATTGTTACAGAAGCCCTATCGAGTGGATTTTACTGATAAAGATTTAGAAAGTGTGAATGCTTCAGGAAAAAGGTTACAGATAAAAGAATTAATTAACATTTTGCGAAAATGGGGAGACATTGATAAATGGAGGATTAGGTGGATAAGAAAGAAAGAAGTGCAGGCGAGGGAGGCAGCAGCTGCATTTCCAGTAAGAGAAACAAGAAAAATGGAGAGGTTGTGTCCAATGAGAGAAGTTCCTGGAGGGGGATATGTTCATGTCCCTTGGAGTAGACAAGATATTTTATCGTTCACAAATGATTTTCCAAAATTGAGAGAAAAGCCAGTTGAGTGGTACAAACAGGTAGAGAGGTTTGTGAAAGTCTCAAAGGTGTTATTGAAAGATCTGGATGGTCTATTTGACATAGTGGTACCTGCTGATTTGTGGACAGAATGTAAGATCACGATTGATTGGCCTAATGAGGAGTATCCTAGAGACGCAGAAACAGGAGCACCGTCAGAAGAAGTGATGAAAAAGTATCACCAAGTGATTACATATTTGAAAGGGAAAATCCCTCCTAAAGAGACAGATTGGGTAAAAATAGATAGAATGACACAGGAACCAAATGAATCCGTACATGCGTATTATGAACGATTGTTGCAGGTGTTCAAGCAGTATAGTGGTTTTGAGAACATTGGTGACAAGGATATGGGATATTTTGTGTATCGGTTTGTATATGGTTTGAAACTGGAAATTAGTCAGATGATACAGCAGCACATGTTGTGTTGGCAAAGTAAGACACATTCTAAAGTACGCAAAATATTGCGGGTATAACATAGAGGCCAGGCGAAGGAAATTGAAAGAGAAAATTATGTGGGCTCAAGTTAAATTGGCAGAGCAGCAGGAAGAGAAGACAAATGAGCAAAATCAAAATCCAGTAAAAGAACAGAGTCAGAATAATCAAGGAACGAATGGTAACAGATTTAAGGGGCGAATGGACAGAGAAGAAGCAAAAAAAAAGTTCCCTTGTCAAGCGTGCGGAAAGCTTGGACATTGGAAGAACGAGTGTAAGAGTACTCAGAACAATAAGAATAATAATGGGCCAAATCAAAATTTAATCCCACAGATGAAGAATGAAGTACTTATGAATCAGCAGCAACAGGTAGTCACTCCACAATATCAGGTGCCACTAGCTCCCATGCCAAGTTTTGTGAACCATCAAAGTTTCAGTGCGAACACCGGATTTCAAGGAGAAAGTGGTAAGAATAATAGAACAATTGCACAATATTTTTTGCAGAACGATGAAGAACGTTCAGATACTGCACAATGACGGTGCCTGAGGGGGGAGGAAGAGGAGTGCGTGCTTGGCGCATCCTTACCGGTAGATCAGTCAGGTCCATTTGTTGACGGGAAAGTAGAAGGTAAAGACATAACTTTCCTATTGGATACTGGTGCTACCAGGTCTACTGTGAGAACAGCAGACATCCCAAACCTACCCCTCTCGGGAGAAACTATCCAAGTTGTAGGCGTGTCTAACCAACAGATTATAACCCCTATCACAAAGCCAATGGAGGTGCATATTGGGAACTTCAAAGAAATGCATCGATTTGTAGTTTGCGATTCCAGTCCTGTAAATCTGTTGGGAAGAGATCTTTTGTGCAAGATGAATTGCGCGATCTATTGTACACTGGATGGTGTCGCTTTCCAAACTCCCGATGAGGATGTAGTCTATAAAATGATGCTGGCCAAACAGGGAACAGAAGTAGATGAAATGTTTTCATTAATAACTGAGAATGAATTGCCAGAAGAGTTGAGAACAACAGTCAATCCAGAAGTATGGGATTTTACAGGAAAAGATATTGGGCTAATGAAAAATATAGACCCAGTTAAAGTGACAGTGAAGGAAGGTGGAGTGTATCCAAATACCCGACAGTACAAAATGAGTCCAGAAGTAAAAGCAGGAATTATTCCAGAAATTGAACGAATGGTTAAACAAGGCATTTTAAAAGAAGTGATGGGTAGTCCCTGTAATTCACCAATAATGGGACTGAAAAAGCCTAGCGGAAAGTACAGAATAGTGCAAGATCTGCGAAAAATAAATAAGATTGTAATTCCCTGTTGTCCAATCATGCCAAATCCAGCAGTGATCCTTTATCAGATACCATGGAATGCAGGATGGTTCACAGTAATTGATTTATGCCAAGCGTTCTTTTCTATTCCTTTGCACCCAGACAGCCAGTATTTGTTCACGTTTAAATTTGAGGATCGAATTTACGCATGGTGTCGTGTTCCTCAAGGGTACACAGAAAGTCCTTCAATCTTTAATCAAATTTTGAAAAAGTGGCTAGAATCATTGATTATGCCCAGAAATTCTGTTCTGGTTCAGTACATTGATGACGTGTTAGTGGCATCAAAAACGCGAGACGCTTGTGTCACAGATACAATTGTGTTGCTGAACCACTTGGCTGAAGGAGGACACAAGGTGTCTCCAGAAAAATTACAGTTCTGTCGACAAGAAGTAAGATATTTAGGGCATAAAATAGAAAGAGGAGTTAGAAAAGTGACACGGGAAAGAATAAGAAAGAATCAAAGAAATGCAATTGCCACAGACTCAGAGAGAAATGAGAATGTTTCTGGGAGTGGTTGGATACTGCAGACAATGGATAAATGGATTTTCTGTGTTGGCGAAACCATTAATACAGATGATTCGGAAACGAGCAAAAGATCCGATTGATTGGAATGATGACTGCCTAGAGGCATTTGTGAGATTGCGAAATTGTCTGTGTGAGGCTCCTGCCTTGGGCATGCCAGACTATACAAAAGACTTTGCTTTGTTTTGTTGCGAAAGAGAAAATTGTGCACTTTCAGTTTTAACACAGAGACATGGATTGAGTCGGCGTCCAGTGGCATATTTTTCAGCTACATTGGACCCGGTGGCTTCAGCATTGCCTGGCTGCTTAAAAGCAGTAGCTGCTACTTGTATGAGTCTGGAGCAAAGTGAGTCGATTATGATGGGACATCCAATAAAGGTATTCGTTCCACACTCGGTTGAGATTCGTTTGACGAGAACAAGAACACAGCACCTCACACCTAGACGTTTGACAAAGTACGAAAGAGTAATTTTGGGAGCTGAAAATGTGACTGTGACAAGGTGTACGATTCTGAATCCAGCCACCCTATTGCCAGACCCCTGTGATGAGGAAGTAAAAGATGAAAGTGATCATAATTGCTTAGACGTGACTGAGTTATGCACAAAGCCCCGCCCGGATATAAGAGAGACACCACTAAAAGATACAGATCACAAGTTATTTGTAGACGGCTCCTGCCTTAGGACACAAGAAGGAGGTCTAAGTGCTGCATATGCTGTTTGCAAAATTTCGGGGGTAATTGAAGCATCCTGTTTACCTGGGGTCAAGTCTGCACAAGTAGCTGAATTGGTTGCCTTGACAATGGCATGTAAAAAGGGGAAAAATTGGAGAGTAACCATATTTACGGATAGTCAATATGGTTTTGTGATTGTGCATGACTTCGGCCAGCTTTGGATACCGAGTGTTGGGATCTGAAGCGGCTTTTCGTTTCTTTTCTCTTACCTTTCTTTCTTCTACCAGGTATGCGTAATTGGGTATGCACTCGGAGGTCTGGGCGTGCCGGCAGAGAGTATTTAACGCCTTTGCCTGCTGTGGACGATGCTTGGTTTCACTTCCGGTTCTGACATCCGGAAGGTCTTCGCCGGTGGCCTCCTGGGACTTCTTGTTTTCCTGCCTTCCTGTTGTCTGGACGCCGGGAGCTCGCGCTGGATTTGCGAGCGTTTGGATTTGCGGGACTTTTTCTGCTTAAGCTGGATCATGGATCGTGAATAAGGAGTTTCCAGGTAGTTCTCCCCCCCTATCCTTCTTCCCGCTACCTTCGGAATCTCAGTTAGTAGCGGGTTATTGGTGGTTAACGGTGATCACAGAGTAAAGGACGCGGCTGCGTCTCCGTTGTCCCGTTTTTGTATATTCCTCCTGCCGGGTCTTTTATTAGACCGGCGAGTCTGTTTGAGCTTTATTTGGTGCACCATAAAGAGAGGTCCAATACGGACGTATTTGGGCTCTCTGCTTTGTTTATTTTAGGTTTTTTTTGCCATAACTGGCTTCTTCCCCTTCCACTATTTCTTTATATGGAGAAGGTGTTTGAATTTATATGTTAAAGACCTTGGAACTTTATCGCGTGCCCTGGACTATTCACAGTGCGGAGTTACCCTGTTCTATGGAGATATATTACGGCACTGTCTATATCCACTTGACAATCGTCAAACCTAATTTGAGGGGTAAGAGAGTCTCTGTGTTGTTATGCCTAATCACGTGTGTGTGTGTGGTTTTCACGTTTTCAGGTCTAACTTTCTTTTCTGTTAATTCTTTCAGGTTGACCTGAGCTCTTCCTGGGTGGTACAGTAAAGTGGGACATCCCAGCATCCGTGAAAGTCCATGTTGGTCTCCTTGTTTTGTTCCCCCCCACCTTCTCCGGTTGCCCTTGTCTGCCCTCACCTATATATTTAGGGTGGTGACGGCCAGGGCTAAGGTAGAGGATTGGGACTTCCTTCGCTCCCGCAGTATTGGGCAATATCTGGAGCGGTGCCAGAACAGAAAACAAGCCCACAAATTAAAATACTGCCTGAGCGAAGATGGATTTGGACGGGGGGACGCCTAGGTTAGGGGAGGAAGGGGTTCCTTCAATGCAGGAATTAATGGCTGCTATTACATCCCTTCAGTCAGAGGTTCAGGGCCTGAGACAGGAGAATGTGGGATTACATCAGGAGTTGAATACCCTCAGGGTTAGGGAACGCACCGTGGGTGCAGGTTTGGGTCCATCATCCAAGGCTCAGGGGCCTGTATTGCAGCCCGCCACTTTCCACTTTGATCGCACAACTAGTCAGGGGACTAGTGGTGGCACTCCCCTTGCTATCACTGTTAATACCCCGGTTCCTGTCCCTTTGGCCATCCCAGAGAGGTTTACAGGGTATTGTAATAAGTATGGGGTGTTCATGAACCAGTGCCATTTACATTTTATGTGTCGTCCGTCTTCCTTCCCTGATGATGCGGCAAAGGTGGCCTTTGTCATTTCTTATCTGGCGGGTTCCGCGGCCACTTGGGCTGTACCTTTAGTGGAAGGGGATGATCCTGTGTTGTATAATTATCCTGCTTTTAAGGAGCAGATGCGTTGTTTATTCGCGAAGCATGCTTTCATGCAAGCGAGCGACGCAGAGTTGCTGAAACTACGACAGGAGAAACAGGACTTGTTGACTTATATTACATCTTTCAACCGTCTTGTTTCCGAGACCCATTGGTCAATGGCAAAGAGAACATCTATATTTTGTCAGGGGTTGTGTGAGGACTTTAAGGATATAGTATCACAGGTGGTGGATCCACCTGAAGTCTGTACTGACTTTATTGATTTGGTGGTTAAGTTGAACCACCGACTTCTTGAGAGACGTGGAGAGAAGAGTCGATTCCTGGGGTCTCGGGTGGTGATGGTGAGGGGAGATGCAAAGGAAAATGTTGAGGCCAAACAAACTTCTGAACCTATGCAAATTGGTGGAGTAAGAGGGCCATTGACTAGTGAAGAGAAGAGTAGACGGCGAGTTCACAATCTGTGCCTGTACTGTGGGAAGGGTGGCCATTACGCTCGTTTACCTCAACGTAAGGCAGTGGCATATGTGGAACGAGACTATGGGGGGTATTCCAGGAAGAGGTAACCAGTAATAACCCCTATGTGATTCCAGGAGCAGTTCAGAGAGTACCGCGGCATTTTACCATATCTGTATGTTTGGTATTGTCCGTCAGCAGCAGATCAACTATGACTGTATTACTTGACTCCGGAGCCACCGGGAATTTCATGGATAATCAGTTGGCTGAGACCTTGAAGGTTCCATATGTGTACAAGGAACAGCCGGAGCCTGTTAGAGCGATAGAATGAACTGAACTGTCATCTGGGTTGATAACTCGTCAGACTGAACCTCTGTTGCTGATCTGTGATAACGGGCATTCGGAGACTATTAGTTTTGATCTAATAGATGCTCCTTCTTTTGGAATTATACTTGGAGTGCCTTGGCTGCAGTTGCATAACCCGAAAATAGATTGGGTACGGCGAACAGTGACTCTGGATTCTGTACACTGTCTGCAACATTGCTATCAAGTGGCAACGGATTGGGTTGTGCCTTTGACTTGTGCGGTGGGTACGTGTGTTGAGCCTAGTGGTATTCCATCTTCTTATGTGGACTTCCACAATGTGTTTGATAAGGTACAGGCTGGTGTGTTACCACCCCATAGGCCCTTTGACTGTCGCATTGATCTGCTGCCAGGTGCCACCTTGCCTTGCAGCCGTGTATATGCATTGTCTGAACCGGAGGAAAGGCACTTGCGTGAGTATTTGGATGTAATGTTGAGTTCCGGTTTTATACGTCCCTCTACTTCCCCTGTGTCATCAACTATTTTTTTTATCCCGAAGAAGGAGGGTGATCTCCGCGCTTGTGTGGATTATAGGGCGCTGAATAAAGTGACGATTAAAAACAAGTATCCCCTCCCTCTAATCCCGGTTTTGTTCGACCAACTGAAGCATGCCACCATTTTTACAAAGCTTGATTTGCGGGGTGCTTATCATCTCATTCGTGTCCGTGAAGGGGACGAATGGAAAACAGCATTTCGTACAAAGTTCAGGTTGTTTGAGTACTTCGTCATGCCCTTTGGGCTATGTAACGTCCCTGCTGCTTTTCAGTTTTTTATAAATGAGGTTTTGCGTGAATATCTTGATGTGAGTGTGATTGTTTACCTTGATGACATTTTGATTTTTTCTAAATCTACTGGGGAGCACATACTCCATGTAACACAAGTTTTACTGAAGTTGCGTGAGAATCTGTTATTTGTCAAGCAGGAGAAATGTAAGTTTCACGCCTCTTGTGTTGAGTTTTTGGGTTTTCTTGTTTCTGCTAGCGGTATCAAGATGGACCCTCGTAAGATCGAGGCGATAGTAACTTGGCCTTCTCCTACTTGTGTAAAGGACATTCAGGTTCTTTTAGGCTTCGCCAATTTTTATAGGCGGTTTATATCTCATTTTTCAGATATTGTGTCACCTATGACTGCCATGTTGAGGAAAGGTGTCCCTTTCGTTTGGTCCCCCGCTGCCCAAGCAGCCGTGACTTTGCTGATAGCGAGGTTTACTTCTGCTCCTGTTCTTGTGCATCCGGATCCAGCATTGCCATTTTACGTGGAGGCTGATGCTTCCATGTACGCAGTAGGGGGTGTGTTATCCCAAAGGGATGAGGAGACAGGTTTCATGCACCCTATTGCGTTTTTCTCTAAAACATTGTTACCAGCCAAACGCAATTACACAATAGCGGAAAGGGAGCTTTTAGCGATTAAGTTGTCTTTTGAGGAATGGCGGCACCATTTGTGGGGAGCTAGACTTCCTATTACGATCTACACGGATCACCAAAACCTGGAGTTTTTTCGCTCGGCACGGGCATTAACCCCAAGGCAGATGCGGTGGGTTTTGTTTTTTAATGAGTATGATTTTATCATTAATTACAGACCTGCGGCTCAACAAGTGAAGTCGGATGCCCTGTCTCGTATTCATGTGGGTCCCATGGAGGGATCAGTGGGATTAGAGGTGAGGCACATAATTCCGGCTGAGAGGATTGTGGGTTGTACTTCAGAGGGGAGTTTTTGGAGTCAGTGAAGAAAGAGATCGGAAAGACAGATTTGACCCCATGGTTGACGGATCCTTTGTATGAACTGCGGGCTGGGCTGTTATATCATGAAGGACGCTTGTTTATACCGCCTGAATTGAGAAAACAGGTCCTTACTTGGTGTCATTCCTCTTCCTTAGTTGGCCACCCAGGAATGCATAAGACCAAGGAATTAAGTTTACGTTGGTTTTGGTGGGAGACAATAGGCCATGATGTGGAGGTAATTGTTGAATCCATTACCTGTGCCCCCTTCCCCTTGGCATACTATCAGTATGGATTTTGTCACTGACCTCCCTGGGGTGGAGGGGTATTCTGCTATTTTGGTGGTGGTAGATCTGTTTACCAAGATGGCGCATTTTGTTCCATTGTCGAAAGTGCCTAGTGCCCGTCAATTGGCAGATGTTTTTATAACCCACATTGTGAGATTACATGGCTTGCCGTCTGCTATTGTGTCCGATAGGGGGGCGAAGTTTGTGTTTTTTTTTGGACGGAGTTATGCTCCTCTTTGCAGATGGAATTGCGTTTGTCCTCCGCCTACCATCCTCAGTCGGATGGACAAACGGAACGTACCAATCAAACGATGGAGCAATATAGCCGTTGCCTCTTAACTTCGTTATCATGTAATTGGGTGTTGGCACTTCCCTTAGCTGAATTTGCCTCATAATAACAGCATGCACTCAGCTTTGGGTATGACCCCTTTTTACTGTTCATCGGGTTTCCATCCTAAGGCCTATCCTATCCAACCCTCTGGGTGGGTTCCTGCTGTGGATATATTGAGTCACTCATTGGTGGCAATTTGGGAGAAGGCTCAGGAGCAGTTATTAGCTACCAAGGTGAGCATGAAGAAGCAGGCAGACAAACATAGGAGTCCTGCCCCTTCTTATGCAGTGGGTGACATGGTATGGTTGGCTACGAAGAATCTGCGGTTGGGTGGGCCAAGGAAGTTACAGCCTAGGTATGTGGGTCCCTTTAGTATCTGTAAAGTAGTTAACCCTGTGGCCATGAAGTTGGATTTGCCCGATGAGTAACGCATACATCCTGTGTTCCATACCTCCCTATTGAAGCCATACACTATGACTACCCAGACATTGCCCCCCCCCTCCTCCTGTGGTGGTTGATGACCATGAGGAATATGAAGTGCATGCTGTTTTGGATTCCAGAAGGAGGAGAGGGAGACTTTATTATTTTATTGACTGGCAGGGCTATGGCTCTGAGGACCGTACTTGGAAACCAGCAGGTGATGTGTATGCTCCCCGACTGGTTCGTTTGTTTCTTTTACGTCATCCTAGTAAGCCTCGTCCGGTGGGGAGGCTTTTGGGGGGAGGTACTGTTGGGATCTGAAGCGGCTTTTCGTTTCTTTTCTCTTACCTTTCTTTCTTCTACCACGTATGCGTGATTGGGTATGCACTCGGAGGTCTGGGCGTGCCGGCAGAGAGTATTTAATGCCTTTGCCTGCTGTGGACGATGCTTGGTTTCACTTCCGGTTCTGACACCTGGAAGGTCTTCGCCGGTGGCCTCCTGGGACTTCTTGTTTTCCTGCCTTCCTGTTGTCTGGACGCCGGGAGCTCGCGCTGGATTTGCGAGCGTTTGGATTTGAGGGACTTTTTCTGCTTAAGCTGGATCATGGATCGTGAATAAGGAGTTTCCAGGTAGTTCGCCTCCCCTATCCTTCGTCCCGCTACCTTCGGACTCCCAGTTAGTAGCGGGTTATTGGTGGTTAACGGTGATCACGGAGTAAAGGACGCGGCTGCGTCTCCATTGTCCCGTTTTTGTATATTCCTCCTGCCGGGTCTTTTATTAGACCGGCGAGTCTGTTTGAGCTTTATTTGGTGCACCATAAAGAGAGGTCCAATACGGACGTATTTGGGCTCTCTGCTTTGTTTATTTTAGTTTTTTTTTGCCATAACTGGCTTCTTCCCCTTCCACTATTTCTTTATATGGAGAAGGTGTTTAAATTTATATGTTAAAGACCTTGGAACTTTATCACGTGCCCTGGACTATTCACAGTGCGGAGTTACCCTGTTCTATGGAGATATATTACGGCACTGTCTATATCCACTTGACAATCGTCAAACCGAATTTGAGGGGTAAGAGAGTCTCTGTGTTGTTATACCTAATCACGTGTGTGTGTGGGTTTTCACGTTTTCAGGTCTAACTTTCTTTTCTGTAATTCTTTCAGGTTGACCTGAGCTCTTCCTGGGTGGTACAGTAAAGTGGGACATCCCAGCATCCGTGAAAGTCCATGTTGGTCTCCTTGTTTTGTTCCCCCCCACCTTCTCCGGGTGCCCTTGTCTGCCCTCACCTATATATTTAGGGTGGTGACGGCCAGGGCTAAGGTAGAGGATTGGGACTTCCTTCGCTCCCGCAGTATTGGGCAATATCTGGAACGGTGCCAGAACACAGAGGGGATTTCTGACTTCCTCAGGGTCTCCTATCAGAAACAGCAAAAATTTAAAGGATTTGTTGGAAGCATTACAATTACCAAAAGAAATAGCAGTTGTAAAATGCGCTGCACATCAGTCAGGAAATGACTATGTGACTGCTGGTAATAATTATGCTGACCAAGTGGCGAAATACTGCGCTAAAAATGCAGTAGCCATAAACAGAAAAATTGAAACGGGGGAAACCAGATGCCAACTTACGTACTTCTCAGTGCCAGAGACATGGGATGAGATTAGACAATTGCAGGAAGAAGTTGAGGAAAAGGAAAAAGAAATCTGGATAATGGCAGCCTGTACCAAAAGACCACATGATGAAGTATGGGTGTATCTAGATGGAAGACCAGTCATGCCAGATTGTCTGCTTTCAAAAATGGCGAGGGTGTATCATGGAGCAACACACATAGGGAGAGATTCAATGATCAGATTATTCAGACAGAGTTGGTACAATCCGAAGTTCAGGGTAATCGCAGAGAGCCTTTGCCAAAGATGCTTAACCTGTCAACAGCAGAGCCCAGGTAGAAAGACAGTGGTAAGCTGGGGAAAAATCAGAAAGGCAGAAGGACCCTTCACCAGATTACAGTTAGATTTCATTGAGTTACCCCCCTGCAACGGATTTAAATACGTACTTGTCATAGTGTGCCTTTTCTCAAGATGGGTGGAAGCCTACCCTACTAGAAGAAATGACAGTCTTACAGTTGCAAAATTGTTGTTAAGGGAGTTGGTGCCACGGTTTGGTTTTCCGGTCACTTTGGAATCAGATAGAGGCCCTCATTTTAATAATGAAGTAATTCGATTAATCTGTGCTGCATTTAACATTGAACAAAAACTACACTGTGCTTATCGTCCAGAGGCTTCTGGAGTTGTTGAACAAATGAATGGCACAATCAAGTCCAGATTGGGAAAGGTGTGTGCATCCACAAAGCTAAAATGGCCAGATGCATTACCACTTGTGTTAATGGGTCTCAGAAGCATTCCAGACAGAAAAACAGGAATGAGTCCACATGAAGTACTCATGGGAAGAGCCATGAGACAGGCGTTTATTCCTGGAAATAAACTAATGAGTATAACTGATGATCTGGTATTGGACTATTGCAAAGGATTGGCTGAAATGATGCGTTCCATCTCTCATCAGGTTGGAGAAGACGCAGTTGAAAGACAGCCAGATCAAGCGCATGATTTGAATCCTGGAGATTGGGTGTTAGTGAAGAAACACGCAAGGAAATCGTGTCTAGCACCAAGGTGGGACAAATCAAGGCAAGTCATACTAGTCACTACCACAGCAGTGAAGTGTGCAGGTTTGCCCAATTGAATTCACGCTAGTCATACCAGAAGAGTTCCGAGCCCATCAGAGCAATAAGAGCCACCACTGACTGAGCAAGCTGAAGCATCAGGAGTTATAAACTGTGAAATTTAAGAATCTAGAGTGATAGGTTCCGAAAGACAACCATATGATGAGCAGCCCGAGATAAGTCAGGAAGAATGGATCCCAGTAATTGAAGTAATTGATGATTCTATTGAAACCAGAAGAAGATCAGAATTGAAAAGACAGGAAGGTAGTCAGGAAGAAACAGGGGATTAAGAACACACTCAGGTGAAAAGAGAAAGAGACATAAACAAACCTGAGGAGGGAAAAAGAGAAGAAGGCGTTCAGGCAGAAGAAGAAAAGTTTGAAGTAAGACCTGAACAGGATCAGACAGAATTAGAAGAGCAAGCTCAGGAAGAAGTAGAACAAAACACGGTAGAACCTGAGCAGGAAGAAGCAAAAGAAAGTACAAGCACAGAAAACAGAGAAATAGAACAGATTGTGCCCAGAACAAATGAAATAAAAAGAACCTTACAAAGAGATAAAGAAGGTGAAAAGGCAGTAGAAATTAAAAGAGTCAGAAAGGGAGACAATTGGCCAACTGGAGTAACGAAACTGAAAGATCACCTGAGAAAATCTGAAAAGAAACCAGAGCAGGTGAATGAAATCATAAGTCAAACAAGACCTAAGCAAACTTTAGCAAAAATAACTCGAAGAAGTCCAAGATTGAGAAATTTAAACAGAAAATACAAGGCTCCAGAGTGGACGTACGTCATTCTTGAAGAATTTGAGTCCCTGGACCTGTCTGATGAGACAGAAGAAGTCCATATTGCACAGATTGACGAAAGCCAATTGAAACCTCCTTAAAGAGTAAAAAAAAAAAGAACAAAAAGATTGAAAAAGGAAAAAGATAAGAGAAAATAAATTTTCTCAGAGACAAAATGGCCGATAATGAAGTTAGCGGAAAACCAAAGTGTGGAGTAAAAAGAAAGTGTCTTAGATTTTGTTTTTGTAGTATTTTATTAGCAATATTAGGATGGTTATTCCTAACAGTAGGGGTACCTCTAATAATGAAAACAAGTAATGAGAATAATACAGATACTAATGTTAAAGTAGATAGATTAAGAGAAACTAAAATAGAAATAGGAGTAGAAGATGAGGCAAACTATCATAATGAATCAGACTATAATACGTCCTCAAATGTGTTTATTAAATTATTATTTCAGTATGTTAGCACTATGCAAATTAACAACTGTTATGTATGTATGAAATTGCCTTCTTCAGTATCAGAAGGGATGACGTATCACCATATACCTTTAACGTATGGTGTGTCATGTAGTGTTTTGTCAAGTTTATTTTACACTACAGGGAGATTGCAGTATTTTTATTCTAACTTAGATGTAATATTTTCTGAACTTCCTATTAGAAAGAATATGAATCCAGTAGTTAGTAGTAAAAATGCACAATTTATGGGTGAATTTTTCATAACAATGAATTCAATAGATTTAGTTCAGGCACACGAAGATAATCTAACATGTACATTAAGAAAAGAAGAAAAAAGATTTTTTAGATTTAGTAGAAGAAAGGAGACAGGATTTAATGAAGAAGGCAATTACACAGAAAACCCATGTACCTCCATGGGTTGGGAAGGAGGGAATCTATGCAAGTGGCAAGGCTCATGCTGCGATGTCCCTGGACTTTGTGAAAAAGGGAAAATTCTGCCTCCATAGATTAAAGACAGATTATAACAATAATTACATTGGTTCCAGTGAATGTGAACATAACTTCCTAATATTAGGAGGATGAGGACTAAAAGGGGGAACTGATCCTGTGTTTCTAGGAGTGTATTATGTTTGTGGGAACAATGCCTATTACAGGTTACCTGCAAGATGGTACGGAAGCTGTTATTTTGGAATAGTTTTTCCAAAAATTTATCATGTGGACAAAATCAGTGGAACCAATGGAAATTCTAACAGACTGACACGAAGTAGAGGGCTAGTTTTTCTGAAATTGTAGGAGATATTTTTAGTGCACTGATACCCTCAGTTGGAGTCATCCTAAATTCCCAGAAAATTTGTAAGTTATCAACCATAGTTGATCGTCTTTCTACAGATACTGCAGGAGGATTTTTAATGATTAACACAGAAATGGTTGCAATTAGATCGATGGTTTTACAGAACCGTCTTGCTCTTGACATATTGTTAGCAAAAGAAGGTGGAGTTTGTGGCATGTTGAAAGTTCAACATTGCTGCACTTATATTCCGGACAAGAGCAGAGAAATTAAAGGATATATTGAAAATATTACCAGAATGCATAAAGATTTGACACAACTGGAGGTTGACAGTGGGTGGGGAAGACTAACAAAAAGCATAACATCAATCGGGAAATGGTTTGTTGGGTTTGGGAAAAGTTTTCTAGGTCAAATAACAATACCTTTAGTGATGATAATAACAATAATGATGTTAATAATGATTACATATAAATGTTGTAGAAAAGGTACGAAAGGAAAGGTACACTTGAACAGAAAAGGAAAGGGACAGACACGTAAGAGAAAGTACGAGGAAATACGCTTGGAAGAAATGAAAGGCAGGTTATATAAGAATATGCGAGATTTAAAAGGAAATGAGATAGTTGATGAAAGGTTGGGAGGCCAAATGGAGAGAACTGAGAAGTGTTAAGGTTGGTATCTGGGATGGATGGGAAATTTTGTGATGGCTTAATATGCCATCAGAGAGGGGATTGATGGAGCAAGGACTTGGACACGAGACTTGCTCGGAAGCAATCCTCCCGATTTAACCTACTAGTGAATTACTAACAAACGTATTTTTAATAATACGCATTCTCATTATACGTGGGAAAAGAATGAAGCTTGCCTATGTGTTTACTAACTACAAATAACACGGACGTAGGACTAGAACGCATTTAACACGGGATCTTTACTGCGCATGCGTCTACTGCATCTACGTAGTATGACGTGCTGACGCTTGGAGGGAAATTCTGGCGCTTGCGCAAAGAGCTATAAAATGGCCGCTTGAAAGCTCATATGCATGGCACCTGCTTTGCTGAAATTAGAAAAAGAATTTATAACTAACGCAAATGCAGAAAGAGAAATAACAAATGGTATGGGTCAGAGTAGAGGTTGGTGGTATACAGTGAAATCATTTATTTTTGAGAATAAAATTTTTCTTTTTGACTTTATTATTAGTGCGTATTTGGGCCTGTTAAAGTTGTCTGAGTTGAGCAGACTAACGCGGCGCGACGCATGCGCCCTGGTACGGAAGCTTGGAGGATGACTAAGGATTTGTCACGCATCCAAGGTCGGCGGAGATGTGCCCTGGGAACATGAGGGTGAAGAGTTCATATGAAGGAACTTATTCGACAAAATAGTTACAATTGTATTAATAAAGTTTAAAGATGTATGGGAAAGGAAGGGCGGAATAAAAGTTTCAGGGGAGGAGTTTGGAAACAATGGTTTAAGGGAATAAATTAAGTATAAGCATGGTGTGATGATCATCCCCCCCTCGCCTGTCCAATCAGAAGTTAGTATTCTGTGGAAAATGAGACATTAATGGGTGGTACATGCGTATGGAAAGGTATAATTGAGGTAGTTTAGTTAGAAGAGTAGCAAGCCTTGGGGAAGTTACGAAGAAGCTTTGAAGCGCGTTGAAGAAGCCTGAGAACGGGGTGTGCTGGGGTGGTGCCGATGCTCTGAAATGCTGATGAAGAAACTGAATGCAGAACCATCTATTTGAATTGGGTGGGTTAGAAAGAAGATCGCGGAAGAACCACGAGGAGGAAGAGAGTGTCAGAGAGGGGTGCGATGTAGTTGTCGGTATCTAGAGAGGTGAAGTGCCCTGTCCTGATTCCTGTCCTGAAGTCTTTGTCTCCTGATCTCTCCTGGGAGGCCCTAACCAGCCCTTTGGCCAGGGGGTTGGTCTTCACACCATATTTTGGTAATTATGAAATTCATTGTTTGATAAATGCTCTTCTGTCTCTATCCTCTTCTTTCTGAGCATAGTTATTGTGTTGATCTGAATTGATAAATGTTATCTGAGATATTTTTATATTGGCACTCCCGCGAAAGAGGGTGTTTGTTCTGAAACGCTTTGAGATGGTTCAAAACCCTAATTTAGATAAAGATTTAAAACTTACTGAGTCTGTCGTTATTTTATACTTATTAAGAAATGTATAATAAGGTATGTCAATTATCGCCATCAACTAGTTTTACCTAACTGGTCCATTGACCAGAGGAAAGAACTGTTTGATCAGCATAAGGTTTAGTTAAAGAAGCAACAACTAGATCTTGAGGTATGAGAAACATAATAAACTAAAGATTCCAGTGGTTTACTTAGCGCAGAGCGGAAGCGAGTTGTATGGGCCCAAGTGAGTATATGGTAGTGGAGTATCTGTTGCTAGTAAGCCGCTGGATCAGGTTAGAATCAGATCTTCAGGGCAGTAACGGCTCAGTTGATTCAGCTTTACAGGGCAGCTCTTGTGATTTCATCATAGACTGTTCAGGTTGTCCAGATAATATTCTCTGAGGAGAGAGGCGGGCAGAGTTTCAAGTTGGAATTTGGATGAAAGACGATTGCAGGGTTGCTTGTTCTGCCAGATTTCCTGAAGAAGGACCTTGATTCAGAAACTCAACTCCAGAGTAGCTATTGAAGTACTGCTGGAGACTCTGTCATAATTAGCATTACAGGGTGTTGGACTTGGCCCTTTCTGCAGGGTCATCCTCAAACATTTTGCCTTCATCTTCTTGAAGCCATTCTTGTTGGCTTTTAGGACTCAGCATACTTTACCTCTGCTAACGGTGCTAAAGTGCTTGTGCTCTCCCCCTTAAACATGGTGAAATTGGCTTACAGCCAATTGGCACATTTAATTTACTTGTAAGTCCCTAGTAAACTGGTACTACAAGCGCCAAGGGCCTGTAAATTAAATGCTACTAGTGGGCCTGTAGCACTGGCTGTGCCACCCACTTAAGCAGCCTTTAAACATGTCTCAGGCCTGACTTGCAGCCTGTCTCTCCAGCTTTAATCTGTCATTTCGCCCTGACAAAACAAACCTTTTGACAGGCCTAAAACTTCCTTTTAAAACATGTAAGTCACCCGTAGGGTAGGCCCTAAAGAGCCAATAGGGGAGGGTGTGGTGTATTTAAAATGTTGGGCATGTACTTTTTATGTGTATTTTACATGTCCAGGTAGCGAAAAACTCTATAATTCATATTTCACTTCTGCAAGGCCTGCCTCTCCCATAGGATAACATTGGGTTAACTTTTTACATTGAATAAGTGCTGAATTTCAATGGGGAGCAAGAAGGAATATCGAGTTTGGTGGGTAGAAAATTGTAATATTAAACCCTCTTTAATGTTTTTTTTTTTTATAGATGATTTTTTATTGGTTTCAATAAAGTAACATCAATAACATCTGCATATCGATTCAATCTGGCTTTAACACTATGAAATAGCAATAGATTCGAATGGCACAGGTGGGGATATAAGGAAACACTCACTTAGATAACATTTAGTGTCCATTTCGCTGGCTGGCTTGCTGCTTCACTCCGCAGCGCCGCACAGCCGTAAACAGTCAAATTATATCAGGAGTACCAAAGAGAGACTCAGCCTTTGTTCCTCAAAGCCATTTCTACAGTGAATTACATACAGTTGCGAGATAAATGTTAAATTTGAACAAGAGGAACACAACGAGGAAAAAGAGAAAAAAATGAAAGAAATGAAGAATAAGAGAAGAAAATGAGGGCCGATCTCTTCATGGAAGTACCGTCGTGGGTGCGCCTGCCAGTCTGGTGCAACAATAGGTAGCATATGTATGGTTGTAAGGGCGTGGTAAGCCGTGTATTAGTGTGTGTGTCAAGGGTGGGGGCTGCTGACGTGGGGGGCAAGCAAAAAGGAGAAACAATGGGTTGCAGCAGGGGTGAGGGACAGGTGAAGCGAGCCAGTCTAGAAGGGAGGGGGATCCGCAGAGAGTTTAGTCTCGATCACGGACAAGTATCCCTGCCATTGTATGGGGGTTTGTCACAGAGGTGCTGACGCCCGTGTCACAGTCTCTTGCTGATTTGTGCGCTCCGAGACCAATGCCCTACGAAGATCAAGTAACCACGCCTTAATCTTGGGACCCGTTTGTGCCTTCCGTGACATGGCAATCTTGCATTTGGCCAGGCCCAAAGCCAGATCCAGAAATTTGTTCAGGCCCTTACGAGATGAATTACGTCTCGTGACTCCCAAAAGAAAGTGAAGAGGATCCACCTCCACCCGCGCGCCTGCCGCTTCTGTGAGTACAGTGGCCACCTCAGACCAGAATATTTGAATGGTAGTGCAGTTCCACGCCATATGTGTGAATGTGGCTCCCTGGTCTCGACATCTGGGGCATATGTCCATAGTGGTAGGGTACATGCGTACCAGCCTGTGGGGAGTGAGATACGTGTGATGCAAATAATTGAATTGAGTATATTTCACCCTAGCGTTGGCTGAAATAATTTTTGGGTGATTAAGGCATTGCAACCACTGCTTGTCAGTCAGGGTGGTGGACAGTTCGCTGTCCCAATACGCACGCAGCGCCGTCAGTACAGGCGGATCGTCCAGTCTGATGGAAGTATAAATGGCTGTTATGGCGTGTCAGCCGCGGCCGTGTGTGAGCAGTGTTTGTAATAGGTGTGATGTGGTGGGCTCTGCTCGGTCATTATCTCATGCTTGCAGGGATTGACGCGTCAGCAGCACGTGTAATAAAAAGGAACCCTGTGGCACTCCGTATGCATCTCCTAAGTCCTCGAATGTCTGCAGTTGCGAGTCTGTGTACATGTCCCCCCATGTGTCCAACCCACTCTCCTTCCATGCTCCCAGCTCCGGGCATCCATGACAGGAGTACGTGCCGGGAAGGAGCTCCAAAGGCAAGCTGGGAGCGTAAGGCGCTGGGTGATTTCTGGGTGTCACGTATCTTGACCAGTGCCGTCTGGCCGCTGTCATTAATATGTTACCTCGCCGTTTCTGGGTCGGGGTGGTCGTTCCCGACATCCACTCCATTAGTGTCGGGGGATCCCAGGCCATGGCTCCCGTGGTCATCTCAGTGAGGTTACTTTTGGCAAGCCACCACATCAGCCACTGCAGTTGAGCTGCAGCGTAATATCGCTCGTAATTTGGGGCGCCCAGGCCGCCCTCCGACAGTGGCAGGTATAATTTATGGAGCGCCACCCTGGCTCGCGAGTTTCCCCATATCAGAGATACCAGTAATGATTCCAGATCCCTGAAGATTCTCCGGGGTAGGCGGTAGGGGAGTGTACAAAAAAGGTACAAAAGGCGGGGGAGGACTAACATCTTTGAGATGGCCACCAGGCCCATGGGAGACAGGGGGAGGCCCAACCAAAACAGAAGAGTCGATCGGGCACGTGTTATGGCCCGGCCGAGGTTCCCATCCACTGTGTCTGTTCCCAGGTGGTAAACCTGGACCCCCAAGTATTTAAAAGTGTCAAATGCCCACTTCAGTGGTGTGTCTGGTGCCATTTGTCTCTGTGACGGTGTCATTGGTGACATTGGGAACACCACCGACTTAGTCCAGTTGACCTGAAGTCAAGAGACAATCGTGTGTACATTTAAAAGGGCCATAATCGATTGCAGCGTCTCAGCCTTGCCACGTAGATATATTAACGCATCGTCCAGCGTACAGCGATACGATATGCCATCGCCGATCTACCTGTAGGCCCCAGTCTCCAACCCGTTGCCGCAACTTGCACGCCAATGGCTCCATGGCCAAGGCAAAAAGAATCGGTGACAGGGGACAGCCCTGAAGCGTTCCCCTCACTATCGAGAGAAGCGGTGAGAAAGTGCGACCCGTCTTCACTCTAGCCTGCGGCCTAAAGTAAACCCTCTTTAATGTTAAAGTCAGATTTTAAGGAATAATCCTGAAAATGCTACTTTTAGAAGGTTCGGCATTTTCTTGTCCCAACCATTTGGTGTCTTCAGTATGTATCTAGGATCCCATGACTTAACGCAGCTGGAAACTAGTCTTTGTGTGTTGCTTTTAGAAAGTGCGACAAAGGGCAATGGACGCTGGCAGAATGAGCCATCTGTGACTTGCTGAGGGGGATGAGCTGTCACCTACAACACTTGCACATCACAAAGTCTCTGCCTGGACAAACTTACAAAGGGTTTAACACTAGTCTTTGGTGACTCCAGACAAGCTGAGCCCAGGGCAGAAAGGGAGGAAATTCCGAACACCACTGAGGGTGGAAACCTCCAGAAACATCTCCTACTACATAGCTGGCACCAGATATAAATGTTGGACCCTCACACCCAACTCTTCAGTACACCTCTGGACTGGTGGAAGACTCAGAAGGACTGCTATGCTGCTCTGCAAGAAGGACTGCTACTCTGTTACCTTGCTGCCCATTGTCCAACTGCTTGAGTGAAAGGACAGGACCTGCATCTTAAATCCATGACCACCAGAGTGACTCCAAGGGCCAGTTTGCTGACCTCCTGATTTGAGCCTTAGGGACAGAAAAGGCTTCAGCCACCTTGAACCCAGCACCTGGACTCTGCCAGTTGAGATTCTAGCACCCCAAGTGGTGCCACCCAACTCCTGGACCCTTGGAAGTGGGCCTGAAGGTGCTTTGCCAGCCTAACTGTGGTCCTGTAAGCAGAATCGACGCAGCGTCATGCATCTCCTCGCCGCCGCAGCACGATGTATCCCCGACATCAGACATCGCTTCACAGCCCAAAGCTTCCTTCCTCAGTTTCCTCGATGCAGGCCTTCACATCGCAAGCCCCATGTTGATAACGTCCTCAACATCAATGCAGGACTCCACTTTGGAGCCCTGCAGCTTCTTCAGTCCGCTGGTGCGTGATGCCTCATTGACGCAGAACTTCGCATTGCCAGCCCTTCTTTGACAGCATCCTTGATGACGATGTAGGACTCTGCAAAGCAGTCCTGCAGCTACCTCAGAACCTCCACTGCATGACACATCCTCAACACAGGATCTTGCAACGTTCCACAAACCAGGATTTAAAGTATTTTTTCAGTGGCCCTAACTGGGTCCCTGTATCCAGCCTGTGCTCCATTGCAATCAGTCTTAGTTTGTGACTTTGTCCCAGTCCCTTGTGACCAGATAACCACAGTTAGTGCTTTGGGCTTGTAGGCACTATTGTTACTTAAAACATGAAATAGCTCAATTTTACTCTATTTATCTAAATTGGTTTGGAATTTTTCTTGTGTTGTGGTTTCACTTTATTACTGTTTGAAGTGCTGCATAAATGCTTTACACATTGTTTCTAACTTAAGCCTGACTGCTTTTGGGCCAAGCTATTAGAGGGTTAAGCACAGGTTAATTTGAGGTTTGTTTGTGACTTGGCCCTGACAGAAATTTTGGCTCCTGCTTGCGTAGAGTTTCACCCCCTCAACCAATAACCCAATTTGAAACAGAGGGGTCCCACTTTCCTGGGGTCGCTGCTGGAGAGCAGCAGACTTCAGATTCATAGGCATTGGTGTGTGCTGTAAAGCTTCTTCTAAGTGCACCAGTTTCAAGAGGGCTAGCTGTTGCCTACTGGTGACTCGTGCCATGTAGGACAGATAAATAATGGGTGACTGATTAGTGAATGCTCCTATTCAAGATTAGTGCACCACAGTACCAAAAGAGTGTAGGATAAAGGCCAAACTAGGTCTTTAGTTGTTATTTCCTTGGGAAGAATGTGTCTCACCTTGGGGTAAAATCCATGTTCTCTCAAAAGACACCCTGAGTAACGTCATGATTTCAAGTCCTTCTAGGAATTGTTGATTCATGAATGGCAGAGAGAGTGGACTAAACGGTAACAGAAATATGGCCCCTAGGCCAATGAGATAGTTGAATTGCACTGGCTGGGAGCCTTGAAAAATAAATGGTATGTAGCTCTCTGAGCTACAGTAAGAGAATTCTCTGTTAATGTTGAGACTTAGAGTAACGTTCACCAAGTGAAGGTTCAGGGTACTAAAATCCTTAATGCATTAACTAACCTAGTCCTGGCGATAGGGTGAAAATTGGTTTAGTGCTGAATTAATGGTTTACTGTGTCATTGTGAGTTAAGTAGATTTACTAAAGACCTTGGCACCAGCTCCTAGGGCAGTGGATTGTCGTATTGAGAGATCCATGCCTGCTTATAAGGGATCTCTATGCTTATATTGCAGCTCTTTAGGCACATTTGAATTACAAGCATGTTGCCATGTTGATGCTGTGCCCAACTGCCATTTGTCTACCTTCTGGAGAATGAAACCTCAAAAGTGCAAAGTTCATTCAACAGAGCAAAAGGAGTATGTCCCTGGTACTCAGGGGCATATTTATGAGACGCTTGCGCTGCTGTTGCATCACTCACTTTCACACGCTGGTGGTGCAGGCAATACTCCATATCAACAAGTTGACGCATGTGGCCAAATGCGTCAGTTCTTGTAGGGCTGCGTCGGAAAATACCTGCACCAGAACCAGCTGTGCTATACAGAGACTAAAATATGCAAGGTAGGTGTTTCCCCGTAAAATCCAGTGTTAAACCTACGCAGTGATATTTATGGTTTTGTCAATGAGTGATACATGGTTGACAGGGTATGCCCAGACGTGGGTCCCTTGCTCACTTTGCCACTGGATTCAAGCTAGCCTGGCTGATGAGGGGTGTTACAGGTCCAGACTGATTTGCATATGGCTGGGTTTGAACTGGTATGGCGAAGTAAGCTAAAAAACGATGATGGATTCAACCCAGATCTGTAACAGAGGGTGAGTGTCTGAAAGGTTTCAGTGCTCCGTCCATTATCTCCTTGTGTTTGCTTTGTTCTCCCTAAGTTGGCAGGGTATGCCTAGACGTGGGTCTCTTGCTCACTTTGCCACTGGATTCAAGATAGCATGGCTGATGAGGGGTATTATCCCGAAACCGGTCCCAGGATGTTTGTTTCCGGTCCAGGGAAGACCTGGCTTCGCAGTTCGGGCTGGACTGGTCACATGAGGAACAGGGTAAGACTGATTTGCATATGGCTGGGTCTGAACTGGGGTGGCGAAGTGAGCTAAAGAACGATGATGGATTCAACCCAGATCTGTGACTGGAGGTGAGTGTCTGAAAAGTTTCAGCACTCGGTCCATCATCTCCTTGTGTTTGCATAGTCAGCAAGCGCCATGCAGAGCCTGAAATGCATCAAAATTCCTGCACATCCGCAACCCAGGCGTAGGACATGACACATTGGCTGTGGTACATTGAGACAAGCCACACAAAACAGTTTGGTAAACTCAACTATGCCCCGGAGGTGCATCTTTCGTAGCTGGGAGTTGTGAGGAGCCCCCCCCCCCACCACGTGGACAACGCATGAGAAGGGAGCGCGTTTTTTGGCAGTGGCTTCCCTCATTGACCTCAGGGAGGATGAGGTCATCACATACTACCAACTCAGGAGTGAGTCCATAATAGAACTGCTGAACCCGATTAGCGGCAAGACTCCAGCCACCAACTGCCAGGCCCACCAACATCACTCCTCAGGTTAAGCTGATGGCTGTTCTCCACATGCTGGGTCAAGACTTATTTGCCTATGGCTGGGTCCAAATTGGGGGGACGTAGCCAGCAAAATAACAATGGATAAAACCCAGATCAGTGCCTGGGGGTGAGTGTTTGAAAAGTTTCAACACTCCAACCATCATTTCATTTTGTGATGTTGCTATGTGCACCCTAAGTGGCTATGGGTATGCCCAGACGTGGGTCCCTTGCTCGCTGTGTCACTGGATTCAAGCTAGCCTGGCTGGTGAGGGGTGGTACCCCGAAACCAGTCCCAGGATGCTTGTTTCCAATCCAGGGAGGACCGGGCTAGGCAATTCAGGCTGGACTGTTCCCGTGGGGAGCAGGGTCAAGACTGATGTCCATATGGCTGGGTCCAAATTGGGGTGATGGGGCAAGCAAAATAGCGATGCTGACATCTGGTTCATTCCAGATCACAACAAGCCAGAGTGGCAGGAATATCGCATCCATATTTTTCTGCCTTCCTACCCTCTGTCCTGGATGCCAACATCCCCCTAACACCTCAGTACCTCCTCTTCCCCAAGACACAATAACAGCAGCTAGAGACAAAACAAGGTTTCTTTGCCATTGCTGGATTCCCACATGTGCTAGGTGCCATGGGTTGCACACATGTGCAACTGGTACCCCCTGCACCAACATCACACCTGTACAGAAACTGGAAGCACACCTACTCTAGCAACATGCAGGCCAATGGGGATGTTCACCAATGTGCTCACAAAATATCCAGGAAGCGCGCATGATGCCTACATCTTCAGGCACTGCATCATCAATGAGCGCTTCCAGAATGGGTGATATGGGAATGGCATATTTGTTGGTAAGCAAATCTGAAGTACACAACAGAACTACTAGCATTAAGAAATATATGACAAAATAGCCATCTCTGTGTCTGTTGACGTAGATAGGGCCATATGTATGAGGGTGTGCCTCACACATGCACCATGCATCATGGTACGTGTACTGCAAACACCAAGTCACACACGTTAAGACACGCAAAGCCGCTTTGTGTGCCTTTGAATGACATAAAGGTACAGAGCAATGCAACATTGGACAAAATGCAGTGTACCATCAGTCTGTGCAAGGGAGGTGCTCCATGGGCGTTGTGGGGTGTCTCCATGTAACTCCCATGGTTTATGAGGCATGTGATGTGTCCCACACCAAGTAAACTTTTGAAATGTGATAAATCACTTGCAAGTAAAGTGATCGAAGTCACTCCCATTTCCTATGTGTAGCATTCTGTGGCACACATAAATAGACGATCGTGGCTCTGAGTGTTCATCATGTGCAGGTAATTGCCCCCTCCTGCACAAAGATAATCCCACATGCAATGCAGACACCCGAGCACCATGGTGTAATTGTGCCTGTGTTTCTGCTAGGCAGCACATTGTGTGCCAAGGTAGGCTGAAGTGTAAGCAAAGTGAGGTATTGCATAAATATTTGCGCGACTGCCCTTTCTCAGTGACACAGTGCAGACAGGTGACTTGCTGCACTGCACAGTGCCACTTTCCCAAATATCTGGGCCATGGTGTCAAGTGCACATAGTGGGAACAACGCACTGCAATGTGTAGATATTGATGTCCCACATTTACATGCATTTACTAATCTGTCAATGGCAGTAGCGACAGAACGTCAGCGAGTATACCAATGTATCATTTCACTCTCTGTGGATGGATGGAACCACACCAACTGCACTGGGTTACTAATCACTAATTAAACCAAGTGGCCTGACAGACAAGCCAACATGAGTACAAAGGCAGTGCAAGAGAAACGTCTGGCATTAGTGTCTCCTCAATGGCATACCTACTCTTGGTATCAGTCAAAGTTCAACAAGGTCAGTGGTGTGAGAACAAGTACTATGGGAATGAGCAAGTGTGTCACACATTGCAGTATACTTGTATGTTGACCAATGTTTCTGGACCAACATATTAAGAAGTATGTGGAAAGGCCATATGTGGCATGAAATGTCAGTGTAGGCCACAAACATGTGTAAATTACTGGATAAAATTGTGAGACCAACAGTACAAAACGCTCACATGTCTCACCAATACTGGCAGTCTACGTGCACACATACAAGTAGGTTGACTGATGTAACCAATGTGATGACTCACCTGCTCTGTGGAGTAAGTAGCCCAAATGAAAAGCATATGAATCCAGCAATGTGAAACTCACTAATTCAAACACAATGCAGCCAAACATGTTGTTAGACCCGGGATCCCTGGTTGGCTGAGGTAGGTACCTTAGGCCAAATAGGGACCCCCGCTCTCACGTCAGGGAAAGGAAGGACACCTTCTCAGATAGCCCCCGCTCACACCCTTGGTAGCTTGGCATGAGCAGCTAGGCTTATCTTCACGGTAAATGTGTAAAGTATTTGCAACCACGCTCACAGCAACCCAATGATGACACCACAAATGGACTCCACACGAGTTTCATAAAAAGAGTATAAATTTATATAAAAAGATATACGATAAGACCACACGATATAACTCCAACATATGCGTATTTGTAATAGTCTTCCTGGCCAGTTGTTAGGCCAGCCAGCCCTTGTAAGTTCTGGCGATATTAATGAGCACTTCTAAACGTTCCACTGCAGTCCTAATGCAATGCTAAGCAGTTCGTAATGCTAGAATCAGGCACTTTGCAATGTAGAAATAATACAGTTCGTAATGCTCTAATCAGGCACTTTGCAATGTAGAAATAATGCAGTTCGTAATGCTAGCATCAGGCACTTTGCAATGTAAAAATAATGCAATGCGTAACGCAACAATCAGGTAGTTCGTTATGCAGAAATAATGCAATGCGTAATACGACAATCAGGTAGTTCGTTATGCAGAAATAATGCAATGCGTAATACACTAATCCGGTAGTTCGTTATGCAGAAACAATGCAATGCATAATACACTGATCAGGTAGTTCGTTATGCAGAAACAATACAATGCGTAACACACTAATCAGGTAGTTCATTATGCAGAAACAATGCAATGCGTAACACACTAATCAGGTAGTTCATTATGCAGAAACAATGCAATGCGTAAAGCACTCCAGCACCGATCACGGTGCCTCAGGCGGTCTCTCCGCCACTCGTACTGACTCGCAGTCAGCCTCTGTCAACAGTTGCCCCCACACGGGTATGGTGTAAACAAAAAGTGCAGCTCCGCACTCCGGCCCCGGTACTGCCACTCCTTTGGCAAGTACGGGCCGCGATACGAGCCGAAGCAGAGGCTCGCACTGCAGGAATGGGAGAGGCCGAGAGCGTCTCCCTCCGAGCCTGCACCCCGCCCCAGGCATCGACACACGTTACCTGGGGGGTGCGACCTCACTCTCCTCTCCTCTTCCTGCGACTTGGGCCTCCGATGCAATCTTTGTGAATTCCGGGCAGTGGGACTCGGGCCCTCCCTCGACGAGGTTGGTTCGAGGTCTTGCTCTGGCAACGGCGGGCTCGGGCCGGCGGCTCGGCTCCTCCGGGGCTGCCGGTCCGGGCCGCTGATGCTACGAAGATCCCAGGCTGCAACAGGGCACACTCACACAGCGTCGCTGAGACTCCCTTGAGCTTCGGGTGCACGATCACAGGGCACTGCTCCACGAAGGTCTCAGGCTGCACGAAGCATGCACGCACACAGCATCGCTGAGACTCACTTGAACTCCGGGTGCACGATAACAAGGCAATCCTCACGAAGGTCTCAGGCTGCACAAAGCACACGCACACAGTGTCGCTGAGACTCACTTGAACTCCGGTGCACACGATAACAGGGCAATCCTCACGAAGGTCTCAGGCTGCACAAAGCACACGCACACAGCGTCGCTGAGACTCACTTGGACTCCGGTGCAACGATAGATAACAGGGCAATCCTCACGAAGGTCTCAGGCTGCACGAAGCACACGCACACAGCGTCGCTGAGACTCACTTGAACTCCAGTGCACACGATCACAGGACAATCCTCACGAAGGGCTCAGGCTGCACAAAGCACACGCACACAGCGTCGCTGAGACTCGCTTGGACTCCAGAAGCCCACGATCACAGGGCAATTCTTACGAGGGTCTCAGGCTGCAAAAAGCACATGCACACAGCGTCGCTGAGACTCTCCTGGAAGCTTTTGTGTTCCTGAGTTTCCGCAACAGGGAGCCAGCTCACCTCGGGCCCTTAGGGATAAGTTACTTCCGGACACAGCACACAGCAAAGTCCTTTCAAGCAGGGGGACACAGCACACAGCAAAGTCCCTTTAGCCTCTCCTTGGTTAAAACAGAAAACTGCAGGCCAGCCCCAGAACACACAGCAAGGGTCAGTCCTTTCCTTCAGTCTCTTCAGCTGTTTCTTCCTTGGCAAAGGTTCCTCTTGACCACGAAGTAGCTTCAGTCTTGTTCAATCTTGATCAATTCATTTCTCCCAAGTTCAGGGGCTTCAGCTCTCATAGTTATACCCCTAAATGTCTTTGAAGTCTTTGTGTTCAGGGGGGCACCGACCCCTGTTCAAACCAGTTCTGGGTGCCTCCCTGCCAGGGACACCTTATTCCTTTGATAGTGGGGGTCTGGATCCTCAATCACTCAGCAGGGGCCGGAGCCATTGGTTTATGGCTTCAGCCCAGGCCTCTTCACCTCTAGGGGCTACTCCTCCCCCTACACTCCAGATGCAGGTCAGCCTGTTGCTGTCTCACCTCCTCCCCTGGGTCAAGACATTCCCCAGATCCTATCACTTTCAAATCCAGACAGTCAATCCACAACCAGGCAGAGACACACAGAAATGTTAGAGCACAAAAACCCAGCCACTTCTAAAAGAGTGGCTTCTAAACACACAATGCAAAAACCACCTTCATAAAAAGATGTGTTATTACATTGTGAGTTCAGGCACACTAAACTTCACCTCTCCATCTTAAGCCTTTGGGAAGATAGGCTGGAAAACATATTACAAAGCCTCCCCATTCTATCCTATGGGCAAGATGGCCTTTCCACAGTGAAAAACGAAATGGAGATTATTTCACTGTCAGGACATGGTACACACCTTAGTACATGTCCTACCTTTCATATGCACTACACCCTGCCCAGGGGGTACCTTGGACCTACCATAGGGGTGTCTGATGTGCATAGAAAGGGACGGGTAAGGCCTGGCAAGTGGGTGCACTTGTCAGAACAACATGGCAGTTTAACAAACTGCGCGCAGGCACTGCAGTGGCAGGCCTGAGTTCCCTTTTTAAGGCTACATGTGTGGGTGGCACAATTTGTGCTGCAGGCCCACTAGTAGCATTTGCATTACCCGCCCTGGCACACATAGTGCACTTTACTAGGGACTTTACTAGTAAGGCAAACATACCAATCATGGACAACCAATTACCATTACACTTTATACAGGGAGCACTTGCACTTTGACACTGATTAGCAGTGGCAAAGTGTCCAAAGCATCTAAGTTGGCAACACCATGTCAGAAAAAATGTCTAGGGGGAAAGCAAAAAGTTTAGGGAACTTTAGCCAAAAAGGGCCAAGTCCAACACATGTCATTCATCAGTCATCAATATAGAATACATTCCAACCTGGACAAGGCACCACAGTGTACTCAGGATACCAATCTCAACATACATTTGTGACAGCAATGAGTAAAAAATAAAGGCATAGGAATACACAACCACTCTACAAGTTAGAGTCATACAGATACAAGGGAAAAACCAATGTATTGTATCTACGTTTGGAGTAGACAGCTCCCTGTAACAACATCAGTATGCCCACATAAAGATGGCCCACATTGCTATACATATGTGTCAGTCAAAGTGCACCATGACAACTTTTCTAGCAAAAACAATATTTGAATGCTGACAATAAATATCATAACAAGCCATGTGACATGTTTGAACTGCATCAAGTGTATGCACCAAAATCACATGGTAAAGTAAGTGAACTATGAAACGGCTGTGCCAATGTCATGTAGGCCACAAGCAAAATCTCTGGTTTAACATTAGTGTTAAACATGTTGGGAATGTCACAACCTACCTAGGGAAGACCAACTAAACAAATATCCAATCAATAATCTGTCACTTCACACATGTAGTGAGTGTACATAACATAGAGTGATCAGGAACATCTCCAAATACTCACCACAGTAAGCAACTGGATCACCATGAAAGTCAGGATTTAGAAGTGCACAATGTATCAGATCTTACTCATTATTTGCTATTACACAGAGAACTAGAAGAGCTTTGTATAAACTATGACCAACTGTATAAGTAACACATATTGTGAAATACCCTGAGAAATGTGCTTGAGTCATTCAATACACATAACACAGATGTACAGGAATATGCCTGTAACAGAGAGCAAAAGCATTGACATTTGTAATTTCTGTTTAACTTTCAGCTGCCCAAGGATATGGTCTGCAGCCATGGGTCATGACCCCAATAGTGCATTCCAACACTGAGCCGGACAACACTACAACCAGGCACTGTTTAAGACCCGCAACATCTTGGAGAGAACCTTTTGTGTGCTTAAGTCCCGGTTTAGATGCCTGGACATGTCAGAGGGAAGATTGCCATACTCGCCCCCTAAGGTCTGCAAAATCATCCTAGTATGTGCCATTCTCCACAACATCTGTGTCCTGACATCTGTCCCGTGGGACGTGGACCATGGTGAGCAGGACCCAATAGAGGAGGATGAGGATGAAAATGAGGATACAGGAGAGATGCAAAATATGGTGGCTGGGAATCGGTGACACACCCACATTGTGCAGAATCTCTTCTCTTAAATTACATGTACTTTTATGGACAGAATGTCTGAACATAATAAGAAAGTCCAACATGAAAATAAATGTTTGAGTCCATTATTTGTGTTGGCGTTTAGATCACAGTCCCAGTAAACATCAACTCACCCACATCTCATCAAGTTAAAGTAGGCCTCAGAATGTAATAATCATGTCATCACACCTGTTGAGCAACATGGGGCCATGCGTCTCACTTCTCAATTGCACATATACAGAAATGCAATGTGCAGCAGTGTACTGCACTAAAGGTACAGGCCAGGCATGCCACATTTGGTATTCCAAATTGTTCATTACTCTCCCCTTGCCCTTGAGCAGTGCAGAGCTGCACAGCTAGCAGTCTTGTGTAGTGCAGCAGCAACGTGTACAACAGATGGCACTCAGTGAAGTTAGGAACACAAACCGCCAACTACCATACCTGAGAATAACCTCGCATTGTAGTGTGTCTCAACAATGTGTTACCATGCACAATGGATGCATTTTGCTGTAAGTAATGTTGTTGCAGATACCATCAGAGATAATGAGTGACATTTGTCATGGATAGAGGCCTAGTGTCATGCGTACATGTAAAAACTGTCACTTGTAAGGAATGCATACATGCATGTGTGGCTTACCAAAAAATACAGAATATGCAAACTATTTCCTGGCTACATTGTCACCTGTACCATATCATGCTGGGGTAGCTAAAGGACACATTTGCCATGCATTGCTCAGCAATGCAATGAGGAACAAAGGCCTGTAAAATACAATATAAGCAGATGACATTGTACAGTGATTAAATAACCAGAACAGTATGACATTGGATAGGTTATATGCAAACATCTGAGCACTTGAAGAATACTGAGATGTCAACAGTGTGACTTTACTTGGATAAAAAGGCAGAAAAAATTGTATGTGCGTACACACTAACTCATTCCACATGGTCAGATGGAGGTATTGTGATAAGAACTTTCCTTTGCATGGCAAGAGTTGTGTACCTCTGACTTGAGTGTACAAGTCCATAGTTGAGCGAATCACAAATCTTGTATCCAACCAAAGGTGAAATGTAAGTTGAGTGTGTGCCATTGCATATGCATGTGTCAGGGAATGCAGAATCTTGGACCAGGAGGCACAAGCAAATGCCTCCCCTCAGAGCAGATGTACTGCTACTAACGTTGACAGGAGTAAGACAGAGATCATGTGTGAATGGCAGCATCATGTTAATTAACATCACAAGTTAATTTGACTATATAACCATGTTTCACTGCAGGGATGACTAATGGCTTACTCACCTACTCCAGAGGTTTGTTGCTGTATGACACACTCACCACAGACCTACATCATATTTTCTGAGATATGTGTGCATAATAACACCTAGTGCCAAATATGTGCCTGTCCAAGACATGCACAACAGAAAGTCTGCAATGTGTAACAGTCTGCACATGCAGAGATTGTGTGTTCTGCTACAGTGTTTTCAGCTGCGGACCAAAGTGAGTGTTGTACCAAGGAGTGTGCGAGACTGAGTGTGTGTCCTGCACTTCATGATGTTGATTTCTGTCTTACATATGTGGATCATAGTATAGTCTACATGATGTCCTCTGAGCGTCAATATAGGGGAATAAAATGGGCATGGCCACACAGTGCAGCACAGAAAGTCTCCCTACACCACAGCTATGTTTGCAAGCACATTGCAAGAAATGTAAGGTATATAATATAACACCTTCAAATTTTGCATCCAGCCCTGTGCCGGTGCTGGATTGGCTACCTAGGCCCAACTCTGGCACCCTTGCACCATGGTGCAAGAGTACCTGTGTTGTAGCTAGACTGCCAAAAATGAGCCAGTGCAAGGTGAAAGGACAGGAATGCACTGTATAAGATGAATCCAGTGCATTCCTACCCTTTAATTTTGATGTAGGGCAGCAAAGCAAGGTGATTTGCTGTGATGCCCTACACCAACTCACCATGAATTGGATGCTATGACCACTGAAAATTCACACATCAGAAAATATTAAACCTGTCAGGTGAGAAAAGAGGAGCAAGAAAAGTGAGACCAAGGTGTGTTTTCAAGCACTGCAAAATTCCCTACCGTGTATCCCAGCCAATATGCCTCTTGCAAGGGTCAGAACCCACGCATTGAAACATTTGTATGTCGCATTGACCCCGTTGTGCGGATTTTAAGCTGTGCATCTGCGCCAATGCTTTGAAAAAGCATTGTGGCTAATATGTTGTGCGTTAATCACGCATTGGCAATTTCTGTACCAATGCATCATAAAAAAAGGTGTATTTGTAAAAAACAGGCTGGATACACCCAGGAAGTGACGCATTGGGTGTGTCAGGCTGCAAACTAGGAAGTGTGAAGTTACTTTCACTTTCTCTTTCTCTCTGTTAGTCTGTGCTTGGTGTTTGAGATGTTTGGAGAGTGTCAGTAAAAAAAGTGTGTTTTGGTCTTGTAAGTGTTTGCTTGGTGTATATTTTGTCTCTGTCTGTAATATATTTGGTGCAGTGTTAGTGTGTTTTTGTAATAATTGTCCTTACATTGTTGGAAGTTAGTTTTTTGGGATTTTCCTGTTGGGGTAGTTATGTTTTGTTGGGATGTTAGTTTTGGGGGGTAGTGTTTTTGGGAGGGCGTCCACAAAGTCTAGGAGGAGTAAGAACTTTAGTGAGGTGGAGTTGAAGGGGCTTGATATAGTTGATATATAATTACCTCCCAAGGATGATTGCAGTTGGTGGCAGGGCGAGCCAGGGCGACCTGGCCAAGGAGAAGAAAGACAGGTGAGAGTGCATGCGCAGGCACATCATAAGATCTCCTGTGTGGGCCGTACTACTGTTCAAATGAAACATAGATGGGCATATGTCATCTCCCCGGAAGCAGATGTCATAGACTACCTTGGACTGGAGATCAGTGGACCAGTAGGTATCTATGTCTGTTTTATCTGCCTTTTGTGATGTACCTTTATTGGTAATGCCCAATATAACCATAGAATATTCCTCTTTTGTGTTTTTTGCAATATGGCAGCGCGCATGAAATTGAAATGAAATTCGTACTTGTAAAGCGCACTTATACCCCCAAAGAGGTGTCCTGGCGCTGTACGCATACCGCTGTGGAACCCTTCCTGGCTTTTCCTGTGAAATGTCCACTCCTGGGCACCCCCAGGGTGAAGCCAGGCATCCCAGCGCTGTTGGGGCCGTTGTGGAGATTAAGCAAGCTATTGCCCAGAGTTGCAGAGTGGGACCCATGATTAGAATAGGCACCGAGGCGAGAATTATCAGGTCCGAGGAAATTGAGCCCAAGACCCGCCGAGGCGGGAATTGAACCCTGGTCCCGGGCCAGATCTCTGCATCAGGGTCTGCCGCTCTAACCATTGAGCCACACTTCTCCACATGATTTATTTCATGAGGAATATATATAAGGAGATGATGTAAAGTAAGGGTACTTAGTGAGCCTCAGAGTGCCTACATCATTGAAACTACAAACAAGAAGAGGTTATGTTGCACAATTCCCATATCCTGTCACACGTGCCAATTCAATGGTTAGTGGGTCGTACTTCTAGCTGAAATTCCAACATTCAGGGGCATTTTCTTACTTAACCTACAAAACTTTCCAGGGTATGTAACCCTTACTCTACAAAAATGTCCAGAGGATGCTAAACACTTTCCCGAACACACAATGTTGAAGGATAAGCTGCAGATCTCTTTTGTTAATAATTGTATGTGCACTCCTCAATGTGTGCTGCATTGTGCTCCACATGTATACAGATTGCTATGTCTCATGAATATCTACATGTGCAGATCTGTGTGTTCTTCAGTCAAAATGAACACCATTTTACATACTGAGAAGCTATGTAGCCGTACAAAAATATGGAACGTACAACAGCTCACTACTACTCAGCACTCCATACATCAGTACCAGTACACATTTATATGTCTTCTATGATGGTATATAAGGTGTATGTCTGTCCTTTTCCATCATAACAACATTTAGGTATCCTAGGGTCAAACATGTAACCTATGTTTCATTGTACACTGTAGTCTGAATTTATGCTGGCCAGCATTACTACAAATATCATGTCCTTGAGTCATGTTTCAGGCATGTAATGATGTGTACATCAAAACTTCTGCATCCAGCCAGGTCAGACATGCAAGGGGACTAGATATGTTGAATAACCGGGTAATAAATAGACATGTGTGTAGGAGCTGCTGTGTACTTTTGATATGCAGCGATAGCATAGTAATTTGAGTAAAAAAGTACATGTAGGATACCGCATCTCTGTACACTGTACTAAAATGAAGTACACTATGTAGAAAGTGTGCGAAATCCCCAAAAGGATGGGAGAGGTGTGGGAGTTTGGGCGAACAGTTAGGCTTATCAGAGGGTAGTGTTAAGAATTTGTTGAACTCACAGAGGCAATAAATGAGATACACACTCAAGAATCAATCTGAGACCAATTTATAAAAATGATGTCGATTTTTATATAATATTTAAGACCATAAATAGTTCTAAGGTAAGTACTTTTGAAGTTATGATTTTTCAAAGATCATAACATATATCACTTCTGTGCGCAATTATGCACCATAGGAAACAATGGAGAAAAAGTAGAAAAATGCATAGAAATTCAGGCAATGCTTTCACAGAGTTCACCTTCTCCTTTTAGGTCGGTGTCAGGACCAGGTCCACAGTTCCAGCAGGAGAAGTTCCGGAGCGTCCCGGATCGGCCTGAAGCACAGGTGCTGAGGTCTTGTAAGCTCGTGTGCAAAGTCTAAGGGGGCCACTTGAAAAAGCACTGCACAGAGACTTACAGGTAAGTCCGGTGGGTCTCCTCAGAGGGAGGAGGTCACAAGGGCTTGGGGACCATGGAAGCAGGACTGGTTGGTTGGTGCTGGGGCTAGTGGGGCCGGGTGCTTAGTGAACAGGTCAGCTGGGCGTCGTACTTCTTGAGGTCCTTGCAGTCAGGAGCAGGCAACTTGGAAAGGCGATCTTGGTACAGCTGGGCCACTCAGGAAGTGGGTCTCGAGTGCCTCGACATCCCTTGATGGGTGCTTGCTTCTGGTGTTTCAAGAGTCCAGAGAGGACTTTTCTTCCTGGTGGTTGCCATTGGGGGTCCAGTACTCAAGGGTATTGAAACGATGTGGCTCCGGTAGGTGCTGATGTCTCCAAACTTGGTGGAGAGGCAGATCTGACCATCCAGAGCTGTTGTACCTTTTCTTTCTTTGGTGCTACGCCAAAGTTGTCGGGGAACAGAAAGTCGACAGACTGGAATTCACAGGATTTGTGCCTGCGGTGTGCAGGGGAGTGATACCTTCACTCCAAGGGAACTTCACAGTGACTTCTTGAAGGCTGGAGGTGCTCCGGGGTTATTGGAGTCCTTTCAGGTTTCAGGACGACACAGCAGCAGTGATTGTCTAGTCCTGGGAGCAGCAGGCATGGTTTGGTTTTCTTAAGCAGCGGGTCTTCTTTGTCCTGGTCATCTCCTGTCCAACAAATTTGATGTTCAAGTCTCAGGGTGCAACCTAAATACTGAATTTAGCGGCATGATATGGGGAGACATATAGTGGCCAATGGGATACTTACCTTTAGGGTGTCTACACCCTCTAGTGACCACTGCCTTTGGGAAGAGGCATTACCCTAGCCCTGATAAGAGAATTTCTCATCAACCCAAGATGGTGGGATTTCAAAAGAGGGGTTCACCTAACCTGCCCCACCCTGAGGATGGTGAAGGCTAAGTGGGGACACTCCTCCAAATCTAACTAATTTTCCTGCCTTTCCTCTTGCCAAAAATGGAGCAGGAAAGAGGACCTGTCCTCCCCCACTATCTGGAGGTTCCTGGGATGATTTTCAAAGGTGACATTGCCTGTGAAACTTCCCACCCAGGAAGGCCATCCTGTCCTGGAGAAGGTGCTACACACCTCCACTCAGAGAAGGCTTTGTCTCTGTCCTCTGAGAGCACTGGCTCAACCCATGAGGTCAGAGACATGTCTGGTAGTGGCAGGCTGGTGAAAACAAGTCAGGAATCATACCAGTGCTTGGTAGGTTTTCAGGTGACCCTCTAAAAGGGTCTCCTGAATGAATTTATTAATAAATCCAACACTGGCATCAGTAAGGAATTAGTAAGACAAGATGTTTGGTACCAAACACCTTATAAATCAGTGAAGCCTTCATGGAGCTAGGAAACTCGTTTTGACAAGTATCCAACCCATGTATTCTTTATGGCTTCCCTGTGCACTTACAACATCTCAGAATGGACTGGACATTGTAGGGGCAAATCTGTTCATGCTGATATGCCCACACATAGGATATATTGCACCCTGCCTCAGGGCTAAAGGCCTGCAGTTGGGGTGCAATATATGCAGTGTATGGGAGGCATGGCACACAGGGCTGTGTGCCATGTCGCCTATTCAGATTTTCTCTGCACCAAGACACGCAGCCTGCAATGGCAAAGTGCATAGCCTTGGTGAGGGGTCCCTGGGGTGGTACAACCAGTGCTGCAGCCCCAGAGAACCCTCTTCAGTACCCAGCCCCTAGGTACCAGGTATACCACTTACTAGGGACTTACAGGGGTAACTGAAGTTGTGTCAATCGTGGTACAGTTTTTGGGAAAGAGATCTGGCACTGGGAGCCTGGTTAGCAGGGACCCAGTGGACTAACAGTTCAAAATTACATCAGACATCTGGAAAAATGTGGGGGCTAACCATGTCAAAAGAGTCACTTTCCTACAGTAAACATTCTGGAAAGCAATTTTTACAATGCTATGTCCTCATTTATGTCTCATATGTGGGCATCTTCCTTTCACCAGGGGTGAGGTTGATACATTTCAGAACATCAATTCCACCAGTAAATGTTATGATTCATGTATGTACCATTTTGATGTCTGTGCATGATCTTTGTGATATGTTACATTGTGATATGTGCAGGGAGGTAACACCCAGCTACCACCAATTACCTGACAGTCTGTGAATCAGAACTGAACCTGCCCACAGATCCTTTAGTGATGATACCTGAGTAAAATTTCTAAAACTGTAATGTGTAGGTAAGCAGGCCCAAAGGAATTAAACATCTTTACATTTTTGGGATTGTATTCATGTGGCTTTGGGCACATTGCTCATCATGTGGCACAAAGTCTGCATGTGTTCCACAGAAACACATGAAATAGTACAACAAATAGCAGATACTTGGAAGTTCTGGAGTCATCGTATGTGGTAGCACAGTGATTTCTGTTTTGAAAAGCAAGGGTGGGAAGGGATCAAATGTAGTTGTCCAAATTTATGAATGACACTGGGCCAGATGATGTGCTATATTTCTACACAGGTACTGTTCCCAAACATTGACAGGATAGGTATCATGGAATCTGATTCACACACAGTGTGATTACACAACATATGTAGCATCAACAGGCAACATAATGGCTTCAGACATACTGCATGCATTTGCACTCTCCAAATAAGAAATTTCAGTTTAAAAGACCATAAGGATGGACTAACTTACCTGCTGTGTTACACATAATATGTTTTTTTTTTTTTAAATAACCGTCCCTGTAGTAATATGAAAAAACGGAATCAGAAAATGTAAACAAATATGATAAAGGCATCAGTGTTGCCATCACAATCTGAGCAAATTTGGATATGGTAGTTGCAGCGTATGTTTTTGCTGAAGGAACAACATATTTTTAAGTAAAGTCTTTGCCCCATCACAGACAACACATGACATGCCTACATGTGTGTCTGTTCATGTGTTTGTTCATTATTGGATGGACATATAGTTCTTCAATGTGATAGCCTATCTACTACAGCAAGCACTTTATCCAAATTATTTTCATCAATTTGGCGTAAACGTACTGCAGCTTATATTTGAGACAATTTCCAAATTTCATTATAGGCAGCATAAACAAATCATTTGGAACATGGAGACTTTGGAACCAAAAGGAAATCAGACAGACTCATGTCTTCCAACAGGAGAGAGAGGTGCTGTTTCACTGTAGACAATGTGGAATGTTCTAACCATTGTTGGCATAATTTACCCACGGAGTACGTGGTAACAGTGTTAGAGTACGTGGACTGTGAATATCGGGGATTAGGCCTATTTGATGTGAACCCAGATGTGAAGTCTAAAAAACGAGCATGACAAATATTTGTGTCTTCTGGCCATATTGACCACCCACCCGGAGCCATGACTAAAGATTTAAATGTACCATTTTGTATTATCCAGTATAATTTGTATTATATTACAAATCATCAATAGTGGCAATGGATGGAATAGTTGGAATATTCAGTTCTTTAATTTTAGCCAACCCCAGACAAGTACTCTGTTGGATTGCATCATTAAAAATAATAATTTGCATAGGTATCAGATATACCCTGAATAGAGATTCTGTACCTCAGACTTGCCAGGACTTAGTGCTCCAAATCGATTTCAAATCAATGTTGTCCTTTCAATATTCATAGCTTTTCAGTGCTAGGTTATCAATGAAGGAGGCGGAATATATTAGCTTGGTTTGAGGAAGCATATATTTGTTGGAGGCAGTGAGAACCAATTTAAAATAGTATGATTTCGGGTCTGAAGCATTATAACCCATGAAATATGTGTACTTCATCTTTTGTGTTTTGGAGTTACCCTGAGGCCGGATTGGGCAATGTTCCCATTGAGTATAATTATAAGGGGGATGCTGTCCATTTTCTCTATGCAGAAAATGTTGTCCATAATCTTGATAACAGAACAATTCGGAATAGTTAGCAGAATTTAAATATAAATACCCAGATTCAAAGACAGTGTAATATTGCAATTCAGAAAACAACGAATTCACAGTATCAACATCCCAATCAACCGATTGCAATCCAGGTACTATTACAACACGCATGGAAACTCTGAACACATATAGTATCTGCAGGGTCTCCGTAGGACCGAAAATAACCAATGGTACTTTATCCCAAACAAATCTATCAGTGACTGGGATTGCGGAAATGTTTCAATTTGTGCGAGGAAGAATGTGTGGCCAACAGCCCATCGACCAGTTCTGCAGCAGAACGGTCTGAGTGGTAAAGACCATTGATCAAAAAGAAAAAAAACAATCCACATGAACAAAAATACGATGGAAAACACAATCCAGATATATATCCTAGGAGGAGCCAGATAATTGTGTTTTAACCAGGAGATGAAAACGCCATTCCGTGCTGCTGGTTGATGCCAAACAGAAGATAACGAAGAACTGTCTGTAGAAAAATTATCGTGAACAATATAGTACCCAGAAGAACTCCGCTGAAATAAAGGAGGCTGTGACTCTGGATGGAGATTTCAAGTTTGCACTGCACAAGGGGCCTCAACCAGAGGATCAGAATATACAGTTTCCATTGTGGAAAGTGAAGAAGCTAAAACACGTACCAGGTCAACTGGAAACTCGATATTCCCCTCCATCAGCTGTGGAGAATCAGCAACGGTTGTGCTCACTGGCTGTAAAACGACATTCTGCTGAGAAGCACCTCTAGGCGCACTGTTTAGGATTGACCATATGGTGTAACTTGACATGTTCAATTGAAACAAAGCAATTATCTTTGTATCCGGGAAGTTGCGGTAAAATCACAGTTCGGATACCCTGAGGACCAATCACTGGCACAGGAGCACGGTCGGATGGACCGAATTCTTTTTTGATCGCCACCCTCTCACGAATCAGATCGTCAACTTTCAGAAGCCAGCCAGAAACAGGAACCTGAACAGCTGCATTCAATGGAAGAGTAGAAGGCAAATGGGTGTTGGTCAGAGCTTCAGAACATTTTTGTAGATCCTGTAATATAGCACAGTGGTTATCTATGTCAAAGTTGCGGCTGCCGCCACAACGTCCAGACCATCCTAGTCTGGAACATACATCTTGATACCAAAGAGCATTTCATACGGGGTCCACCCACCCAGAGATCTTTTAGGGAGGTTATTAAGCACTCATTGAACCCATAAAGATGAGTAAACCAGTCACGTCCCATACCTAATACCCTTGCTGTTAAAGACTGCTTTAAGTCAGGGTTCATTTGCTCCACAACAGAACTGCCCTCAGGCCTATATGGAGACGAGAAATGCACCTGCATCCCCATGGATGTCATTGAATTGCATTACACCGTACAGGCGAAAGCCGGACCCTGATATGAATGGAAAGTGCCACAGAATATAAATCTCGACAAAGACTTGCAAATCGTTAATAACAGTTTGAGCATCGGCTGAGCACTGTAGCAAGACCAGAGGAATCTAGAGCAGGAATACACTGCAATCAAAATGTATTTGAATGCATTATCTGAAACAAGGGGACCACAATGATCAAGATAAACACAGCCAAACAGCTGATATAAAATATATAGGTCTGTCAGCGGTGGACGGGACACAGTAGAACTCTTAATTTATTGACAAACGTCACAACAAAGGACATACCTGCGAGTCTGCTGCTACAAACCTCACCTCCAATAATGTTGCTGTAAGAGTGAAACAGCGGCAGCGACTCCAGCATGCGCAGAAGCCATTCACTCATGAGCGGCCACTATCAAAGAGTGTCTGCGGTTGTGGTTGGGTATCAGACGATCACCAACCCCTGGAATAGTAACAAAGGGAACTTTGTCTGCAGTTAATTGATGAGTAGATTTAGAAGGAAATCCGTGAGGAATGGAACTACCACCCCGAGACGCTGCAATGACAACCAGGATGTCATCATCAATTTTAGTCATGGAAAGCGGAACTGCTGCTACTTTAGTTGTGGCAACTGCAGATTTGGCTGTTTCATCATCCATTGAATTTTCAGCAGCGTGCGTACCCGCACATTGATGGCCGAATGTATGTAGAACATGTGTAAGTGGTAGGCGATCCTTAAGATCAGCCACCTTAACCCAAAGCATTTTATGCTTTATTGTGCTACCCTTGGAATCCCAAAAGTCATTTTGTTTTCAAAAATGTAAATTGTCATTAAAGAATTGAACGCAATAAAAAGAACCACACACAACTAGAGTGGGTGAGTCAGGATCTGAATGCTTGAGGGCCAAAAACAAAGCTCTCAACTCGGACATTTGTGCCGTACAGTCACCAAGGGATTGTTTATGAATCGAAGTAGAGTTGAAAACTCCATCAGTCATAGTGCCTACAACGATAGCTCCAGCCCCAGAATAAGTATGCTTAGAACCAATGGCCGGTTGTGCCGAACCATCAGTGTAAATGATACATTTATACTGATCAAGAGGAAGAATCGAAGAAGGCAGAGGATGAACGTGTTCATAATGAGAAAATTCTTGCGTTTGCAAGGAAGTGTCAAAAACAAAAGTAACATCAACAGATGTTAAAGACGTCGCCCATTAAATCTAACGGGGGTGAAGAGCTTTAGAGTTCGGAATGCTAGCCTTAGTGATCGCCTCCAAGGCAGGCACAGGCGAAACGACCAAGATGCATTTATCATTGAGCAAGAGGCCGTTCTGCACTGGATGGCCATCTGCACTGCAGTTAAAATTTTCTCAGTAGAAGAAAACCGCATTTCAGCAGAAGTGTACAGATGCGATTTATAAGCAATGGGGACAGTGTCTCCTTCATTAAATGTTACGTAAGTAAAACCAACTCTTCCCGGAACAATCCGGATGACCAAATTTGTGGTATTGAGTATGATCTGTAAATACTGCATTACAAGGAGATAAGACTGCAAAGCGCGTAAGTGAGCAGTGTGTTCTGGAAGCCAGGAAGCCAGGAAGAAGCAGAAACAATTGGGTGTATCAAAGCATAAAGAGGATAAATTCGCTGTGCATAATCAGGAATATAAATCCTGCCAAAATTTAAGAAACCAAGCAGAAACTGCAATTTCTTAAGAGTAGAAGGGAGTTGCAATTGTGCACATTTCTCATAAAAATGGGGAGCCAAAATCCTACCCTCATTGGTTAACTCATAACCAAGAAAAAGGACAGCAAGAATTGCAATGTGAGACTTCGCCAAATTTAATTTGTACCCAAGCTCAGCGAATCGCGTAATGATATGATCTACTCTCGTGAGATGGGGATTTAACTCATCGGTATGGTCTAAGCCCGTCTGCGCCCGTCCGCGGCCGGTCGGGGCCAGTGGCCATATCCCCTGCCGACGACAACCCAGCGCCATGCTCTGCTCTTAGATATTCGAGAGATGCGCTATTAGCCCTCTCATTCAGAGCCAGTAATATTAACACCCGGTGCACAAAGGCTTACCCGGGCTATACGAATGGCCCGTTTACTTACCTTGGCTGCAGATGGGACAGTCTAAAACTTTGTAAGACAAGCGGGCAGGTAGAACCAGACACCTGCAAACTATCTTGCATTTACTTTAATGCCAGATCTGTCCCAAAACACTCCTTTGATATTTGGGATATTCTTAATGAGAAGAATCCCGACCTTGTTTTCATCACCGAAACTTGGCTCGATGATAAGAATTCCCCTGATGTTGCTAATGCCCTACCAGCTAACTATAAAATAGTTAAACAAGATAGGATTGGCCGAAAGGGAGGGGAGATAGCGATACTTTTTAAGGATCACCTGACTTGTCAGCCCGTCCAAGTGGCCCCCCAGGGCGAACTCGAAACACTATCCTTCCAAATTCTTCACGATGGCCTCACTATATTGGCTGGTGCTGTAATTTATAGCCCTCCAGGGCACCATACTGAACTTGGTACGAGGCTACTTACCCAACTCCTTCCAGTATGTCTGAAAAACAAAAATTATTTAGTCATAGGAGATTTTAATGTTCATTTTGAGAAAACCGATAATCCGGTCGCCTCGCAATTGGAGAGCGATATGCAGATCCTACAACTGAAACAATGGATCAAGGGGCCCACTCATATAGCAGGGCACACTCTCGATCTACTCTTTTCCAACATTGAATCCACTTGCATTCATGAGATTAAACCATTTTATGGACTGATCATTCGCTCATACTTTTTTCACTAGGTTTACCGGTCAAATTTTTAAAACCCTTGAAATCCCAGCAGACAACTAATAGAGCCTGGAGGCTAGTTACCGAAACATCATTCCAAACGCACTTTCTCCCTCATAACACTCAGACTCTGGGTGATCTCCCAGTTAATATGGAAGCAACGACCCTTGAGATGGAAATCAGCACGACACTGGACCAATTTGCACCTAAGCTAAAATCCAAACGAGCACAAAGACCCATCACGGAAAAATGGTACACTCCCCAACTCAAGGAACTGAAAAGAAAGAGCCAAAATGTAGAACATCAATGGAGAATGTCTAAACTGGAAACAAACAAAATACGATACAAATCCGAACTTAAATCCTATAACCAGGCGATTAGAAACACAAAGAGGACATACCTTGCCCAACGAATCAATGAAAATTGTAACTCAGCTAGGGAATTATACAAAATAGTTAAAGAACTTAGTAAACCAATCAGCATGTCTCAATGTCTACCTCCCTCAATAGAAGCTTGTGAAAAAATCAGTAACTTCTTTTCGGATAAAATAAACAAAATATACTCCACTTTTAGCCCGATTATGACCACAGAAACAACCAACCTGAAATTTTGGACCCCTCATGCAGAAGCCTTATCATCATTGAGCAACTTCTCCCCCCTATCAGAGACTGAGGTTCTAAAAGCAATGGGCGAAGTGAAGGCTGGATCACCCCTGGACCCCTGTCCCCATTTCATTTTCTCTCAAATCGCCTCAACACTTTGCCCATATGTCACGCAGCTCTTTAATAATTCTCTTAAGTCAGCTGCATTTCCTGACATTTGGAAACAGGCAGTAGTAATTCCCCTACTGAAAAAAGCTGGAACAAACGTCCTCAATCCTGAAAATTATCGGCCTATCTCCCAATTGCCTTACCTCTCAAAAGTTCTGGAGAGGCTAATAAATAAACAATTATCTAATTTTTGGGAAACTAACGATCTATTGGACCCCTCTCAGACGGGTTTCAGGGCCACCAACAGCACTGAGGCTACACTACTGGCAGTATTGGACAATATCAGAATGTGCACTGACCAGGGAGGAGCTGTTGCCCTGATATTATTAGACCTGTCGGCAGCGTTCGACACGGTCTCACACAATAGATTGTTGGAAATCCTTTATGAAAAAGGAATCCATTCCAAAGCCTTGGAATGGTTTAGATCATTCTTAAGTAATCGTACTCAAACGATTCAGTTAGGGCACTTCCGATCTCAACCTAGCGCCATCAGCTGTGGTGTCCCACAGGGGGCATCGTTGAGCCCAACCCTATTTAACGCCTATGTTTCATCCTTGGCGAAAATTGGTAGAAAATGGGGAATTGGCATTTGCTCTTATGCGGATGATACCCAACTGACTGTGGCTCTTGAGGAAAAATCTGAACTCACCAAAACTAACCTGCATTTCTGCCTCTCAGAGATGGCAGAGTGGATGTCTGAGCATTATTTAAAACTAAATGCAGGAAAATCAGAAATCCTGCTCTTTGGGGGCGCCAATTTAATTTGGGACGCCTCTTGGTGGCCACAAACTCTTGGTGCTGCTCCAACCCCCAAACAGAGCGCAAGAAACCTGGGCATCATCATTGACACCTCTCTATCCATGAAGGACCATGTGCGGGCCCTTTGTGGGAAAGGCTTTGCGACTCTGAAATTACTAACCAGACTTTTCCCTTGGATTCCACTAGAATGCAGAAAAACGGTCACACAGGCACTGCTTATAAGTCAGCTTGACTATGGAAATGCCCTGTTCGTGGGCATGACTGAGTTCCTTTTCACGCGGCTTCAGGTGCTCCAAAATGCTGCAGCCAAACTAGTATGCAATAAAAGCAGACTAAGTTCCGCATCAGCGTGCATGACAAAATTGCATTGGCTTCCAATACGACAAAGAGCAGTAGTCAAGCTGCTCTGTCATGCACACAAAGTACTATATCTAAGTGGACCCAGAATTCTCCAGGGGAGAATTGAGTTCTATGTCCCTTCAAGGAGCCTTCGGTCACTCCATCAAGCATTAGCCAGAACTAAACGCATCAAGAAAGTGAGGACCGGGGGACGGTCTTTCTCATACTTAGCAGCTCAGAGATGGAATGAACTCCCTCGGATCTACGTCTTACGACCGATTACCTGACGTTCGAAAAAGCTTAAAACTCATCTGTTCCTGAAAAATTAACAACCATTAATTCTCCTATACCAGCAGCCAAGCATTGTTGCGACCAGCGCCGTGATATCCCTTGGGATGAATGATGCGCTCTACAAATAAATAAATAAATAAATAAATGATCTATTCTTGCTAGATGGGGATTTAACTCATCGGTAAGGTCTATATCGTCAACATAGGACAAAGCATCAGGATCAATGTCGGGTAACAGGGACACAATGCGTGCCACAAAGATTGTGGGACTATTCTTATACCCCATTGGTAAATGGGCGTATCGCTTCTGGCAGCTGAGGGCTGTAAAAGCAGACAAATCCAGGCTCTCATGAGCCAGATTGTGACTGAAAAAACCATTAGAAATATCAAGCATAGTCTTGAACTTTTTACGGACAATTTTATTAATGAGGGCAGTACTATGTGCGTTTTGCGTTTTGCACCGCAAAGGTGCGTGCATGACTATTCAAATGTCTGTAATCCAAAACTATACAATAAGAACTGTCAGCTTTTAAAACCAGAAAAAGAGGATTATTCATAGGAGAGACACAGGGCTCGGTCACACCCTGGCACTCCAACTGAGTAAGGATGTCTTTAACAGGCACTTTTGCGTCACGTTTAATCAGATATTGAGATTGAGACTGAGGGGTGGAAGGGATCAGACTAACATTTAGTGGAGAATCCTTATCCCAACCAGCCTGGTTGTGGTATAAGGCAGGGGCCAAAGCCAGGGCCCATTCAGAAGCATAGGCATGCTTCGTTTCATCCGGGAATGTTAGACCTGGCCCTTTTGACAGGTTTATCCCCAAACTCTTTGCCCTTTGCCTCGTATTTTTCTGACCCTGTTTTCGTTGGCTACAGAATTCTGGGCACTTTACCACTGCTGATCAGTGTTAAAGTGCATATGCTCTCTGTATAAATTTTGACAATGATTGGTTATACACGATTGGCATATTTGATTTACTGGTAAGTCCCTAGTAAAGTGCACAGTGTGTGCCAGGGCCTGTAAATCAAAGGCTACAAGTGGGCTTGCAGCACTGGTTGTACCGCCCACGAGTAAATGTGTAAATGTGTCTCAGACCTACCATTGTAGTGTCTGCGCATGCAGTTGTAAACTGCCATGTTGTCCTGGCAAGTGCACCCACTTGCCAGGCCCAAACCTTCCCTTTCCTTACATGTAAGGCACCCCTAAGGTAGACCCAAGGTACCCCCATGGGCAGGGTGTGGTGTATGTGAAAGGTAGGACATGTTCTGGTGTGAGTGACATGTCCTGATAGTGAATTACAGCCAATTTCGTTGGTTTTTCAGTATTGAAAGGCTATCTGTCCCATAAGTTTAACATTGGAGTTGCACTGGAAGATTTTTACATGTGTAACTTGCAATAGGGACAAGATAGGAAAATGGAGTTTAGGCTCTCTGAACTTAGAATTTGTTAACGCACCTTTTTGTAAAGTGGTTTTTAAATTCTGTGTTTGAAAATGCCACTTTTAGAAAGTTTGTGTATTCAGCGTGTGATGTTTGAGTGACAGGAGCTGGGATGTGCATTCACTCTAGACAGTCACTGGGGGGGTTGAGGTATGCCCTGCCTTGCCTGGGTGACTCATCGCAGGGCTGAATAGAACTGGTCTGCATTTAGAGTGGTGAGAGGAGTTTCGCTAGCATCTGAATAAGCTGTTGTCGTGTAGTTCCTAAAAATACATAGAATCTGCGGGTTTAGACAACATAAACTAAGGGATTGGTGTCCAGACTGATTCCGGACACCCCCAAAGGATATGAAAGCCTTTAGACCAGCAAGCTCACAGTGCCACCATAGGCCCCCTAACCTTTACCAAGGAGCGAATAGTTTCTGGCAACTATTGAGCATGACAACCCTTGATCCTTCAGGGATCGTGGAAACAGTACAGTACTCTTCGCTCAGCCAATCGTACTCACTTAGTCTTAGAGAGATACACAGAATAAACGATGGGGACGTTTTCAATAAGCATTTATTAACCCAGCGCCATTCTAGTATAAAACATGTTTGCTGCGACAATCATTAGACAGAAGCAAATGTATAAGATTACAAGCACCATCAGAGTAAATAAAAGGTAGGATTCCACCATGGTGCTTAAACAGTGAATATATACAGGCATATATGCATGACTGTAATCAAGCGTACTCCTACGATGCTGACCCTTCCTAAGTGTACCTAGCATGTATGTGGGTGTAAAGCCAAGAATCCCCTAGGAGAGAGCCAACCCCATTACCTGATAGGAGAGAATGAAGGACCCCGTCTTAGTCTGGAGTTGGACACCCAGCAAGGGATGCCAGACTACTGCGTGCTGGAGCCTCTGCGTGCAGGGACCTCAGCGTCTGGTGTCAGCGTGGAATCTTCTCCTCTATCTAAGGAAAGTATGGGTCTTTTATACCATAAAGATAGCCTCTGGGTTCCTACCTCAATCGATATGTTGTGAGTATGATGAAGGAAATGAGCCTAAATCAATACCTGCAATTATGCAAAAGTAGTTCTTTCTCCCTAGGAAGAAGATGACCATGACTCTTATACAGAGTATGTTAATCCTGTTATGTACGTCATGTGCAAGGGACTTTACTAAAAATCCTCATGCATAATAAATGAGGCTAATTTCAAGGAAACCAAACAACATTTATTCAGCACATAACTGGGTAAAAGGTCAGTGCTGGAACCGTTATGCAGAGCAAGGTGGGACTAATGTGGGTGAAAGGTTGTTTGCTACTTAGGCCTAGTTTGGGGTACATAACACTGTGTCTCCTCTTTCACAATGCTGTCTCCACCCCTGTTGTCATGCTGCACCAGGGAGGACCGGACTGGTTTGGACTAGGTTCAGAGACCTTTGCCACAAAGAGAACAATGACAAAATGGGGTATAAGTATTAAACCTAAATCCCCACTCTAGATTACTTCCAGGAACAAGAGGACACTGCCAAGAAGAAGAGCAGAAGGACTGTGTAAGGAGCGCTGCCTTTTCTGTGTGAGGGGTGGTTGGCCTGCGGTTGTTGCTTCTGTCTGTGGTGGAGGAAAAGGACTGACTCTTCTTGCCCTGCTGTGGTATCTTGCTGGGGAAGAAATCTCATAGGGCCTATGTGTGCTGGCCTCATGTTTCAGAAGACTCAAAGTCTTCCCTCAGTATGCTACACTTTATTTTTGAGTCCCTGGTGCCTCATGTTATTCAGGGATTTAGGGTGATTTCTGGTGCTTCATGTTACTTGGAGTTCGTTGGTGCCGATCTGAACTCCCTTCTGCTGCTGAGGAGTTCATGCACCTCCCTGGAAAATCCTCCCCGTGCGTTATTACTGGAAAGCTGCCTGGCACTGCTGGGAGTGAGAATTCCTGGTGCTTTACTTAATGGAAAGCCTTCTGGTCAAATCGCTGGGCAGATTCCTCCTCGCCAATCATTGTGTGCAGAGCTGTGGCACTACCAGTCCGTACCGTGTTGAGAGGTCCGGGGTCGTAAAGGATCGCTAATCCCCAGAGCGGCCGCTCATCAGAGGAGCCAGCGCAACAGAGACCCCTGCGTTGCCAAAGCAACCAATGCTGCAGCTCTTTCCCGCCATGGCCGGCACCACCCCAAGAAGCCGCAGACGTCCTGTGGCACACAGAAAGGAAACACGACATCAGCCGCGGCCCCGGACAGTGAGGGAGCCAATACCGTAAAAGAGAGACGAGGGAGGTCCCTTGCACCTGCAGCTGGCCTTACCATTGGATCCAATCTGCATGGCCGCTCGAGACCAGAGGATGTCTCCGACATCGCGGTCGGCAGATTCTCTGGACCTGCAAGCATCGGGTACCGAGGGCTGCACCGTGTTTGCGCGGGCAGCTCCGTCTGCTAATTTTGCCCATGGGGGACCCAGCGAGGTCTCCCCGCTGGCGGGGGCAGTGCATGTATATGCCCCCCTGTACTGACACCTACCTGGGGGGCTGTTGCAGGAGTGTTGCGACATTGGTGGAACCTTTACAGAGGCCCCCAGTCACCTAGAAGAAACAGGCTGCATCTTTTCTTGTTGTTCTTGGAAGTACCATAAGACCCATAGTAGGCTGACAGGCGGACAGGTGCTCCTGTGGCCTACGGGTCAGGACGGCCTCTACTGGCAATCGCGAGGGGGGACCTAAGTCATTGTCCTCCCCACCTAACAGCTTCATTTGTGCCCTGGAATTTGGGTACATGTTGTGTTCACTCACATGCTACATGTGGGTTCAGTAGGGCGGTAATGGTTGTTTACTGTCCTTCTGAGCACAGAGTGGCAAACGCATTTTTACTGAACCTACTAACTGTGAGTTGTGCAGGGGAAGCAGTTTATGATACCTGCAAACCTAAAAAAAGAGGGTATTTACTGTCTCACCCTGAGAGGTTACCTTTATGACATGGGCTACATATATGTCTTTACTATATTGCCCCACCTCTGGTGTTCTGACTATTGCCTAGTTGGCAAGGTGATTTATGATCCAAATGTATTATGACAATAGCCTGATTGGCAAAGTGATTTATGTGATTGTGGTCTAATGTGTTTTATGTGCAATACAAAGGATATTTTTATATAACCTTGTGTGGAGTCTCTTTTTGTGGTGTGCCTAGTGTGTCACTGGTGTGTGTGTGTTGCGCAAACGCTTTACACATTGCCTCTGGGATAAGCATGACTGCTCTGCCAAGCTACCAAGGGGGTAGGCAGGGGTTATCTTGTGTGTGTGACTCCCTTACCCTGACTAGAGTGGTGGGTTCTGCCTGGCCAACCCTAGCCAACCAGAAACCTCATATCTAACAGGGACGAAATGCAAAAAAGAAGGGAGGATCACATCTTCACCATGGGGACATGCGAGGACAAAGGCGGAAGGCCAATCGACCTCTGCCAGTAGAATGTCATCAGAAGAAGTCAAATTGTCCACAAAAAATGGCCTTAATGGTGAGTTTAATATCACCTTCAATCTGAATATCTAAATGATAAAGCCGATCAGGGAGTGCAACACGGGTATCCGCGGTCTCAACTGTAACAAAGGTGTCAGTTGCTTTCACCACCAGAAACTGGCGGAGTGTCTGGTGCACTATGGTGACTTCCGCTGCTCTGTCGAGGAGAGTCACCGCACCAACTCCTATCCAGGAGAAGGTTTCTCACCATCTGGGTGTGAGGAAGAGAAGAATACCCCAGAGAAAATAGCCCCGGACGTACCTTTTTTCCTGCGTTACCGTGCCCCTCTGTGATCGCAGACAACGCCACACCTGGGAAGAAAACAAAGAAAGGGTTACAAAAATTAAAACTGACTTTCCTTGAAATGACCTCCCCAGATGGAGAACCAATCAGAAGGCCCGGACCGGGGTCAAAAGGATACAAGGGGGAGAGAAGAAGGTGAAGGGTGGAGCCAGAGGAACACGGATGCCAAGGAAGATGCAGTCGGAAGCTGAAGAGTGACAAACTGAGGGAGCCTTCCCAAAGGAACAAAGAAAGAAGACAAAGAAGACCTCAAGAGTGAGGAGTAGTGGACACCAATGGAGGACGCCTATATGCCACAGCAACTCAGGAGAGGTGTGGCATGTGCGGTACATACTTAAAACAAGTAAGCGCATTAGCGGGGAGGGTTGGGATACCTAGAGGTCAGGATCCACTCTTTTATGGTGTGGTTGTTTTTTTGTTTTTTGTGTGTGTGATTAAAAGAACCTGGCAGTTACCGTACGTGCCCGGAAGGGAGGGGCAAGTAGTAGAATCACATTTTTTTCATTCCTTCTATTTGGGACCTTCATAATTTCAACTCTGCTAGGTCCTGAAGCCAAGGGGCTATATTTATAAAATCAGAACTAGTGAGAATACCTACGCTGAGACCCCATTTTCTTCCATTTATCATCTATCAAAATTCCACTTGGATGTGGTGAAGGATTCTATCCTGAAATACCCAACATAACCCTCATACTTACCGCCACCTCTTCTTTTTGCCGAACCTCCGGGGTAACCCCCTCCTGGAAGAAGAAGATGACAACCTAAAAGAAAGACGAAGGAACACTGAAGATTCTAAGGAGAAAATCACTAGCCTTGTTAAAACCATCAATAACTATACTCAACAAAAATACGCCAAGATTAAACATATTCAGCCTCCTCGCTATTTTTTCCGCCCATCCCTCCTACAGTTGGTGTCAGAAGTGGGATTGGAGGAAATGGAGACAGTTGTGAATATAATGGCGGAAAGTCAAATTGGAAAAAATAATGGAGAAATTCCTAACGTGGTGGAGGAAGCTAGAGAAAAACTACACAAAACCTTAACTGCGCAGAGCCAGACTCAACAAATCGTCATTGGAAAGTTGACAGAAGCCCTCAGTCAGCAGAGAAGTCACACTGCCCTACCCTCTGTGGTCATACGAGAATATGTTAGCGGGGAAGACCCTGATTTCTTTTTCTATAACTTTGAAAGAATGGTAGCAGCGTGACCTAAGGATAAATGGGGACAATATCTTGGACCGCTTCTCTCTGGTGACCTCGAGGCCGCCTACCAGGCAGCCAATCCTCTTGGTACAACCCCCTTTGAGTATATCTAGAAGAGCATTCTAGAAAGAATGGGGGTAGATGAAGAAACATATAGAATGCGACTAAGACAAATTAATGAAGGGCCCCAAGAAACTCCAGGAGCCCTATATTATCGTGTAAAAGACATGGCCGATAGATCACTAAAACCCTTAACCTCCACCAAAGAAGAGATATTGGACTGGTGTATTTGGAACAATATCTCTCATCATTGCACCCACCCATACAGAGATGGGTTCGCCAACATACTTAGCTCAATTTAGATCGAGCTGTAGAAATAGCCAGTGCCTTTCATTGAGCTCAAGAGATTCAAAGAGGGTGAGAAGAGCATCAATGGAAACAACTAGGAGGAGTCCCATTGAAATCTCAGAAGGTCCCTCCCTCAAGAAAATCAGAAACAGTAACACTAATGCCCGGACAATTGCCTGTACCCCCCCCACTTCCCCGTAATCCCGGACCCCAGTCTTTTTAATATGGCATGTTCGGGTATATCATACGAGTGTGCCCCCAGAAGGAAGAACTAACCCTGGGCAAAGCACTACGCTACGCTCGCGTAGTTTGCAAAGTTTGCGCTACTTCGCACAATGCGAATTGCACGTAGCACAGTGCAAACACGCGTAGCGTAGCGTAGCGTAGCGTAGTGCAGCGGTCATTTTTTGCTTGCTCGCGGTCCTCAACGTCAAGTTGGCGACCGCGAGCAAGCAAAATGACATCCCGGCAAGACTTTTTCCTCGTTCGCGATCAGCAACATCAAGTTGCCGATCGCGAGCGTGAAAAATAAACCTCCCGGCGAGATTCTCAACGCGGGGAGGTCAGGTTTCTCATTGCGAGTGGTCGCGTATGCTCGCGACCGCTCGCGATGAGAAACTACCAGTCCGCGTTGAGAAAGCTGCCACTCGAGTAAAAATCTACTTGAGCGGCAGTAAAAGACAGCTCGCACTGTGCAAGATGCCGTTTTCAATGATTGCACAGTGCGGACAAGCATCCGGCACTGTGCAATCATTGCGAACAGTGCACTACGCAGTTCGCGTAGTGCTACGCGTAGCTCGCGTAGTGCAAACTGCACTTTGCGTAGCTTCGCGTAGCGCTACTTCGCGAACTACGCCCAGGCTTAGGAAGAACCCATGTAGATGGGATTCACTATATCTAGGCTGTTCGGTTTTAGGTTTAAACCTATAATAACTGATAAAACCCCACCAGTGTAAACATATAAACACTGAAAAACACCTGAACAACCACAAACTAAATGGCATTCAAAGAAAAGAGTGAAAGAATAATTTGTATTTCTTCCCGAAGGAGCCAATACAATGTAACTTTGTTATATAAGGTAGCAGTAAGAAAGACTGGGCTAACATTATTCTGCTTGATTTTTGTTGTTTAGGGATGTCACTAAAATATTGTTTCTTCTTCCTTTTGCTTTTTCAGTTTTGTGGTCTTTGGTCTAAAGATACAGGGGTTAGAAGCATGTTTTAGGTGTTGTTTAATTATTTTATAAACTGTAGAGAATCAGGAAATATCAAAATCATATTTGATTTTTTGACTACGTTTGAGTCTTTCATTGATAGGAAAAATGAAGGTTTCATAAGAATCTTTCCCAATATGTACCATCACATTTACCCACGGAGAATGGGTAAAAACCCTTGATACATCAGCCCCCTTTTCTAGTGAGTCAGTATTGATAGTAGGTGAATTGCAAAACACCCCAGGCTTTAAACATTCAATGCAAGGTATAAGGACAGGTATATGTGAAAATAGTGCAGTCACCAAGCATCTGGGATACTGGTGAAAACATAACACCAGACGTTTGGAAAACATGGAACGCAGTGTCACTTGGAATGCTGCTGTAAAAGTTCTTACCAAGTTCAACAAAGATTGGAGTGATATTGTTTGTATTTGTAGTGATTCAGCTATGTATATGAAAAGGTTGTGTGATGACCTGTCAAAAGCGATACCTTAGCTGAAGTGCTGCCCTGTAAGAGATCCTTGCCACTTGTTAGATGGTATGCTGAAAGCATCTTTACAATCTTCAGAGTTAGTGAAGAATGCTATTGACTTTTTAGTCTATTCTGGTGCACTGTTTTGTTATGAGCAGAAACTAAAACGCAAATATTTCTAATTTTGTGCTTTGTGTGGCATCAAAGAAAGAGTCATCCCAACTGTGCCACTTAGCTGGTGGTTCTCAGTCCTAGAGGTCATGAATGCTATATTATCCATGTGGCAACCGTTTACAGAATTTTTGCTGAGTGATGATGCCAAAGGCAAGAAATGTGAGGATCTTTGATCACATATTGATAGTGATTTCAAAAAAAAGTAAACACTACTGCATTCTTAGATTTTTACAGGAAAGCATGAGTGCTGTTGTGGACATAATAAAACAACTAGAGTTTGAAAACACCCATGTCTACCAAGTGTTCAGCATAATTGGTGTAGATGTGAACCATCTCATTGGGCCCGATTCACAAAAGTAATCTGAGACAAAATCCTAACTTTATGACTTTCGGTATTCACAAAAGGCATTTAGTAGTAGCAAAGTTAGGATTCCTAATTTTACTACTACTAAACTGAGACAAAATCCTAACTTTACGCCTTTCGGTATTCACAAAAGGCATTTAGTAGTAGTAAATTTAGGAATCCTAACTTTACTACTACTAAAAGCCTTTTGTGAATACCGAAAGTCGTAAAGTTAGGATTTTGTCTCAGATTACTTTTGTGAATCGGGCCCTTTGAGAGTAGGCTGGGCGACACTTTTAGTGACTTTGGAACTGCAACATGTTCCATGTTAGAGTGCTTGCCACCTGGTAAGCAAAGAAATGTTGAGGAGCAATTCAGGAACTTTTATTTTACAATGTATGAGAAATAGCCCTTCATCAACCATGGCATTTGAAGTCAATGAAGCTTCACTGTGGTACTCTGCGCAAATGATAGATCTCTTCCGTAAAGGGACATTTTCTCTGGAGTTTCAAAAGTGCTGCTTCATTTTTGACTGCTTCAATAACTCTGAGGGCATATGCGCCCAGTTCAACGCATATGTTGCAGAACCTGTCGCAGAGAATCACAATTTTCAGGTGCACCAGTATTGGCAATGAAAGCTATGTCAGTGGCCAGAGTTAGAAAATTGTGTACTGGCTATTTTGGCGTTGCCCATCTCAAGTGCCAATGTTGAGAGGGCCTTTTCACAGACAAAAGTTTACATGGGAAGGAAAGAGCGAGCGTGCATGACAAAAGACTCACTGAAGAAGTATTGCATGGTGTACTACAATAAGTTTGATTTGTAAAAATGTATTTGGATCTCATATACACTGTACGTACACTGTCTATATACCATGCTCTATCAGTGCAGAAAGCAAGCAATATTAAAAGCAAAAAGTTCCAAAAACACCAGAAAAACACTGTTTCTGTTGTTTTTAATGGCGTGAAAATGTGTAACCACTGATGACCACTGTTTTTTTAAGGTATTGAAATCACTTGAAAACACTGAAAAAACCCCACCAGAATTTACCAAAAATAGATACTGAAAACAGGAAAGCCTAACTATATCCCTCTATTGTGCCCAAGTAGGGAACACCTCTCCTTATCATAGACAAGTGTCAATCAATGGAGAGTCCAGGAAAGCACAAGTAGATACTGGGTGCTTACAGAGTGTCATGCAGCCTCAAGCTGTTCCGGGAGGGGTTAAAACCACTACTGGGTTCGTCAACATCCATGGGGACAGTAAACACTATCCCACCACTGAAGTTAGTGTACAACACAAACCTTCGATTACACCAATTCCCCTACTAGTCAGACTGATTCCCAGGCTGCCTTAACCCTTCGTTATAGGCAATGACTATCCTCACATGGATAGTTTACATCACAAAACATGGAGAGATGGAGAAGAATGGAGGAAAACAGCTCATTTTTTCCATGTGCCAGATTATGAATGGTCCAAGGAAAAACTCGAAAGAGTAAAAATCTGAAAAGATAAGAAAAGAACAACTGGACATGAGTAGCTTTAACAAAGCTAGGGAGAGGAGTTGGCCTAACGGCTAGGGTGGTCGACCTCGAATCTGGGGAACTGGGTTCGAATCTCGGCAATGACGCTTAACATTCTGTGTTTCTGGGCAAATCACTTAATCTCCCCATGCCTAACAAAAATGAATGTGTCCTTATGTAATGCAACTGGTGCTATGTAAAGCGCTCTGATACCCGATTCGGGTAAAGTTGGCGCTATATAAAATTCTGCAAAATAAAAAAAAGACTGAAGAAGGTGGTATTTGGGGGCATGACCCAAGTTTTCATACCGCCCAAAAGGAAGATCCGGCCCTACGTGAAGCATGGAACCAAGCCAACCATACAGAAAACCCCAATTAAGTAGGTCCCCAGTTATTTATTAGAAAGGGCCTGCTATATCGAAAGGGGAAAACCTTAAACCCTCAGTTGTTAGTACCCCAAACATTTAGAGAAACAGTCTTATTTCTTACGCATAGTCATCTGCTAGGGGGACATTTTAGGGAGAGAAACTGAAAAATTAATACTAGAGAAGTTTTACTGACAGGGGGTTTATCAGAAAGTTAGTAGGTATTGTAAGGAATGCCCTATATGCCAAAAAAACAGCAGAACCATACCCATGCAAGTTTGCTTGAAACCCTTACCTGTAATTGAAGAGCCCTTCTTCAGAGTGGGATTGGATATAATTAGACCTCTTCTTCCCTCCCATAGTGGATGCCATTACGTACTGGTTTTGGTAGATGCCACACATTTTCCGAGGCCGTGGTCTTAAAACAAACAAATACCACCCAGGTAGCAAAAGCTATGATTAACATCTTCTCCCGGGTGGGGTTTCCTCAGGAAATCATAACTGACCAAGTTACACCCTTTATTTCTAAACTAATGAAGTAGGTCTGTCAGCAGCTCAAAATTAAGCAAATACGCACTGCTGTGTACCATCTTCAAACCGATGGGTTAGTAGAGCGGTGTAAAGTCACCCTTAAAACTACCCTGAAAAAAATGTTGGATTTAGAAACATGAAAATGGGAGGATATGCTACTCCTAGCTCTATTTGCCATCTGTTGCAAACAACAGAAGAATACAGGATATTCCCCCTTTGAACTGTTATATGGTAGGCAGCCACATACTCTATTAGACATGGCAAGGGAAACATGGGAGGAGTAGCCACATGGGTCCAAACCCCTTCCAGAATATGTGGTTATGTCACGAGTTCTCTCACCTCTAACTTGCACAGGAACAGAATGCTGCTCTATTCCAATTCCCTCTCAGGAATCCTCCTGAAACCCAATCTTTTTTACTGAGTATCCAGAAGACTCGAAAGGGGGATTGGATAAAATAATAAACAATAGAAGAGACTGCCCAGGAATGCAGGTTTCTACTCTTCCCTCTAGGTGCTGCTCGTTTGTTCTGTGTTGTGGTAATCGTAGAAATATATGAGGAACTAAGAACACAACAATTACTATTAATTCTCCTTAAAACATCTACCGTCTATTCTCTTTGTATTTTCTTTTCTATCTGTTTTACCTACCCTGCTCTTCTGGACCTGTGCTTCTCTTCCTTCTCTTCTCTTAATTCCAAATTTTCGGTTTTAATTACTCGTAGAGAGTGAATAATTAAGTGCCTTAATATCTCCCATTTGAAAACAGAATATATATAATTAACCTTGACTTCTCTTTTTACAGATGTGCGAGTAAAAGAAGATAGTAGGCTGAAGGTAAGTTTCTTATTAATTGACAAATATGTATCTCTCTTTTACTTTCAAGTGTAACCTTTTCTCCTAATACATTCAGTTCTGTACACTCGAATAATTGTCACTTAGCTTTTAAATTGGTGAAACTTCCACAGGATCTCCGGATTTTTCAATAGTCTCTTCCTCTTTAAATTCGTAGCAGCTACAACTCTGGAACATTCACTCCATGTTATATTATTGGAACTCACTTCCAGTACTTCTGCTTGGAAGAAAGAACCACCCACTAATAATTTTTGACATGCGTGAATAAGAAATTAATGCGCAGACTCAATTCTTTTTTAATAGCGGAAGCTACCCGAGACTCGACTGGTATCAGACCGAAATATCTAGTTATGCGTCACTTACTAATAACGTAGAACAAGACGCAAACTACCTTACTGACTTCAGCTTCACAAACTAAGGTACGTGTCCATGAAATTACTTCAGTGAAGTGTGCTGTATTGAAAAGGCGTGCTCCTCGCATAAGGTTCTGAACTCTTCTTCTGGAAGTAACAACTAGACCCCATCTCTGATTAAGAACTCGGCACACATCTTAGAGTTCCAGTGGTGCCAATTTTCTCTCCAAGAGTGATTCTAATTTCTGACTCTACCTTCTAGAGTTTTTTGGCATTGTAATGTACACACTGAATGATTTCGGTTTCTTGGAATCCTGACAGGTTAGCTTAAAGTCTCACTTAAATTGGATCCAAAACATTGTAAAACCCATCTAGAACAGGCGCAAGCTTCCCAAAAGATCCAATATGACAAAAGAGTGATCCCTAGAAATAGGCGACTACTAATGATGCCTACAAACTATTAGGACAATGGCAGGGTCCTTTTTGGGTCGTAGAAAAAGTGACTCCTGTTACTCACCGCCTTGAAATGGACCCTGAGGAAAAAAAAACACCCAAATATTTCATATTAATCTGTTGAAGAAATGGGAGGGTGCTAGGCCTGTTCTAGTAGGAAAGGTAAAAACACCTGCCTCATTGTACCAACAAAGCATGGACCCAGAGTTATCTGTCCATCAAAGGATAGAATTGGAGGGACATTTACAGCCTTTCCAGAATGTATTTTCCTTGACCCCGGAAAACGTTGTTAAAAGAACACGCAATTCACCCCCCAGAAAAAGAGTACGCCTCTGTCCCTATCGTCTCCCTGAATCCTGCAGGGAATCTATTGAGAATTAAATACAACAAATGCTAAAAATGGGGATAATGGAACCATCTAAGAGTGAGTGGAATTCCCCCATTGTGACTGTTCCCAAACCTGATGGACCCATTAGATTTTGCATTGACTTTAGATCAATAAAATATTCTGATTCGATTCTTACCCCCTCCCTCGTGTGTACGAGATGATTGAAAGGCTACGAGAAGCCCAATACATCAGGACATTAGACTTGTGCAAAGGTTATTGGCAGGTACCCTTACGAAAACAGGACAAGGAAAAAATAGCATTTCCCACTCCGAGAGATTGTATCATTTTACCATGCTTCCTTTCGGATTGCATGGAGCTCCTGCCACTTTTAAGAGGCTCATAAATATAATTCCCAAACCCTGTGAAGCCTTTGCAGTAGCTTATATCGATGATGTAATTATCTATAGTTCCTCTTGGCAACAGCACCTGACTCATATAACAAAGGTTCTCCAAGGTTTAAAGGAAGGTGGTACTAACCATAAATCTGGCCAAAAGCCGATTGGCTGCCTGATCAGTAAAGTACGTTGGATACCTTTTGGGTGAAGGATACATTAAACCACAAGAAGAGAAAGTGGCGGCTATCTCAGGACTACCTTTCCCAAAAACCAGAAAAGATCTTAGAGGCTTTTTGGGTATCTTAGGATACTATATAAGATATATCCCCAAGTTTTCCCAAGTGGCTGCTCCCTTAACAGATCTGTTAAAATCGAATGTACAGACAGAAAAAGAACTTTGCCAACCTTCTTCCATGTCCCTCCATGCGCTCCAACACCTAAAACAGGCCCTCACTTCAAAACCCATCCTGCTCAATCCCGATTATACCAAACCGTTTATCCTACAAACTGACGCTTCTGAGAATGGATTAGGGACCGTATTATCCCAGATGGGCTCCCAGGGACAGGAGAGGCCCGTTATTTACATTAGCCGAAAGTTATTTCCACAAGAAAAGAAATACGCAGTGATGGAAAAGGAAGCCTTAGCCATCAAGTGGGCCATCGAATCCCTAAAGTATTATCTTGAAGGTAGAGAATTTACCCTGTATACCGATCATGCTCCTCTGGAATGGCTATTACGTAATAAGGGACACAATGACAGAACATTATGATGATTTCTAGCCTTACAACCCTTCCGATTTATCACTTATCATAGGAAAGGAAAAGATCAGGCTGATGCTGATGTTTTGTCCAGATATCCACTAGAATCATTTCTTGCAAGCAAGAAAGTTACGGAAGGGGGATGTGAGGAAGAGAAGAATACCCAGAGAAAATAACCCTGGACTTACCTTCTTTTCCGGTTACTGAGCCCCTCCTGCGATCGCCGGCAATGCGAAAAGAAAACAAAGAAAGGGTTAAACAATTTTCAGGAGGAGGTTTGCCTAGGGATTTTACCAATGGTCTGGAACCCAGACTGTTACAACTCAAGGATGTATAAACATCAGAGATGATAACAGGCAATTCACACACGAGGTCGACCACTGTGGAAAGTCGCTGGTGTATAATTAAGGACACTGCCTCACCTTTAACATTAGAAATAATAATTTTACCTAGTAGCTTCATCCCCTAATTTCGGGCAGGACCTGCCCCATGTTCGTTCTGTACATGTTTGAGAACGTTCGGAAGAGGGGGTGCCATAACAAAGTGTATACACTGTAGCGAACACCATCCCCCCAGGTGTTGCAATAGGCCAAAGGAAGAACCAGACCACTAGGTAAACACATGATAAGGATCCTATGCTTTTCCAGAGGACCTGTAAGGAGAAAAACAGCATCAAGCTGATCAATTTTCTAAGCAATCCAAAACAGAAAGTCCAAAACTGATACAGTTTGTGTGTTATGTGTTTTTGTTGAATATATTAATTTGCGACTATCTCAATGTGTTGACATTTATTTGATGTGGGATTCATAACACATGACATTATATTTGTGACATGAAGCTGTTGTTCCTCTGCTATTGACAGTTGTTTGCAAAATGGTATCATAATTTGTTATGTACAATGAGGAATTAAAGGGTGATCACAATAATGTAGTTGTTTGATCACAAGTGAAATCATTGTGTTGTTTAAAGAGAGTCAGCACTGAATTATGTTTTTTTTTGATGTCGCAGTTGCCTAGCCTTGCTGAGATTAAATAGGCCCAACCCTTAGTTAGTTATTGAAGTTTTAGAAAGTTGACATTTTCTTGCTTTAACCATTCTGTTCCTCTGCCTTTCTCTGAATACACCTCTGGGTCAGGATGACAGTTGGACTGTTTGTGCATTCACTCTACACAGTCACATGAAGGGAGCTGAGGTGTGCCCTGCATAGCCTGATGGTCCATCACTAGGCTAATGGGCCTTCCTGAGCTAGAGTGGTAGGCGGAGTTGACACTGACACCTGAATAGGGCTGTGCCTGTCCTCACACAAAGAAGTCTCCACCACCTGTAGTGTGTCTGGAGCCAAGGAAGGGAAAGGCACGGTCTTCGGCACTACAAATACTTTTTTATGAAGTTTGCCTACTTCAAAGGCTGAATTGGGTATAAGTACTGGACCTCTGACACCATATTCTCAGATTACATCTGTGTTGAGGACCTTCTGCCAGGAAGAAGAGCTGGATAGCTGTCAGGTGAGACTGTCACTTTGCTTTGCTGGGTTGGCCTGCTGCTTGCTGCTTCTGTCCTGGGAGTGAAAGGACTGGACTCTGCTTTCTACATCCTGCTTCCAAGATTCTCCAAAGGCTTGAGTTGAGCTTGCCTCCTGTTAAGAAGTCTCAGGGCGATCAAAGACTTCACCTGCAATGCAGTGGCCCCTCTGCTGAGGAGTCCTACTTGCCAAGTGGTGCACATTCCACTTCCTGGGCCCTTGGAAGTCAGTTTGTGGTGCTACTAAAAATCAGCACCTGTCTGCAACTGTGAAGCTGTGCCACTGCCTGCACCGGAGCCGTGGTCCCACTCAACACACCAACCGCGACTTGCACCGCAGCTCCAACAACGCTGCAGTGCCTCCGAAGCACCACCACCACACAGTTCTTGTACACCACACCACCAAATTCCATGGTGCACCGGCACTACTCCGACGTCTGTTGCCTGGTCCGACATTGACACTGTGGAAACTGAAGCCTCACCGCTTGACTCGCAACACCTCATTGACGCCGCTCCACAGTAGGGAACCGAGGTACCGCACCTGCAACCACAGCATCACCTCCCCTGCCTAGCAGTAAGGAACTGACGCATCACCTCCCCTGCAGCAGTAAGGAACTGGTCCCGGACTGGCCTCCGGGATGCCTCACCTCCTCTGTGTTTTGCATTGCCCTTGTTTTTCACAAGGCCTCCAAGGTACTCTATTGGAGTCTGCCCGACTCCGTAACCGGCCCTTGCTCCATAAAGGTCGGACTGACTTTGTGGAATTGTCAATGTCGACCGCGACCAAATGTCCCTGGTTGGAGCTATTTGGGATTTTTTAACAGCTATACCTGATTTAATCTTTAAAAGTGATATTTTGATTTATGCATGTTGCATTTATGTCGTTTTGGTCTTGTTTTATTCAGATAAATATTGCCCATTTTTCTAAACATGTGTGGAGTTCTTTTGTTGTGCTCTCACTGTGTTATTGTGTGTGTGTGTGTGTGTACACATGCTTTACACATTGCCTCTGGGATAAACCTGACTGCTCTGTTACAAGCTACCAAGGAGGTGAGCAGGGGTTATCTTAGGTGTGTTACTTACTTACCCTGGCTAGTGAGGTGAGCTCTGCCTGGCTTAGGAGCATACCCTAGCCAACCAGAAACCCCATTTCTAACAAGGGTCAATCCACCAATCTATACCTCAGCCACCTATTCCACCGGCTACCATTGCTGCCACATAGTTGAGATACACACGGGCCAGGAGCCCTCGCAAGAAGGAATTGGTGTTCCACTACACCATTATACGTGAACTGAGGAAACTTAACTATAAACTGGACAGTATTCGGAAGGAGTACGACAGTCAGCATATGTGCATGACAAACCTAGAGGAGGCAATGGAACAGATCTACCAACTAATGTGAACATTTTGATTCATCATATTTTATCCTATATATATTGTTGTATTTTATTTGGTAAGAGGTTAGTTAGTTAGTTGATTGGATAGGATTAGATAAGGTAGGTTTTATATTTGTAAGATATTTTATAGGTTCTTTTTATATATTTATAAGATTTGAGTGGAGGGGGATAATGCTTAGGCTTTGTGATAACAAAATATATATATATGTATATATATATTTGTCTAGATTTATAATGTGTAGTTAGTTTATGTATAGGTGTAGTTTATGTTTCTATTGTGTGACTATGTGTGTTAAGGGGTTGGGGGATTGATGTTTTAACATGTAATTTGTGTCAAATGTATAGCATAGTTGATGCTAAGTTTAGGTAGAATAAGGTAGTGCTAAGACAAGTTAGTGTAGGATGGGCATGTTAAGTTAGCTGAGGCTTAGTTTAGATAGTGTAATGTAGGATAGGTAGGTTAAATTAGTGAGTAGTACATTTCTATACATAAAAACTTTTTCTACTTTCATGGCTGCATAATAATTTCCTGCGTAAGAGTTGTCATAATTGGTTAGGTTGAGTTGAGTACATGATGTAGCAATTCCCTGCAGTGTTGGTAGATATGTATAACTTTGTGAGACGCCTATGGACAAAAGTCAGTCTACATTGTAATAGAGTCACTTAAGGAATCTTCAACAAGCTTTGGGACTGTGAATGGTCCTCTTTAAGTGAATGGACGCACAGCCCAACAACAGATAGTCACCTACTGTAGTGCATGTAAGTTATGCTACATGTATAGTAGGGATGGATATGTCACCCCATAGTACCCATTCATGGCTGTGCAGGGACACACACTGGTGCCTGCCACTTACACACTCACCCTTGAATCATTGAACTAGTAGGTCATTGTTGTTTGTTGGTTAGTAACCAGGAAAGTGCCCCCTAACAGCCTGGAAAACGTCAGTCATCCTTGGCATTGAGTGCTTGCTGAGTGTGGCGCTTCCTGCATGTGAATTTGTGCAACCACTTGCTAAGTTAGAAAAACATTTGTTTTACATTTCCTCTTAGTCTAGGGATGTATAGCTTGGTTCCAGTGTCTGTGCTCTGGCTCCTATTTATTGTTATGTGTGTATATAGTACAATTGATGTCATGTGTGGTTACACTCACACTCAATGCATGTGAGTGCTCGCAGGGGCAGAGGGACACATTGTCCCTACATATCCCAGTGTGCCTGACTACACCTTTTATCACTAGACACAGGACCCCAAATACTTGCAGTTCATGCTTATTGACATCTAAGGTGTAGCACTGAGCTTCTACATCCTTGAGTGGCATAGGTATGATGCTAAATCAGAAGGTGTCTGGCCATTAGATTCTGCATATTGTCAGTGCATGCATTATGAAAGTACTTATAGGATATCTTCAATGTATGCATTGAGCCTGACATATGTGCATGATGACATTGTCATGATAACTGAGCAAGATATCTGTGGATGTGTGAAAATGTGTTAGTGACTCCCATGCCTCACAGGACCTAAATTATGCAGGTTTGCAATTGTGTGATTAGTTGGGCTTTTTCACTGTGTGCCACTCAAGTTACTGATGCTTATTGTCATACCATGACATTCAATAGTTCAAAGAGATTTTCCACATAATGCCATGGCAGTGGAGGTACATGATGCTTGGCCACGTCCAACCAGAGCATATGATAGGACTGTAGCGCAATTACCTTGAGATGCTAATAAGTGTATTTTGCATATACACATCCACCATGTTCTAGTTAGTTCTCTCTGCAACAGATATACAGCACGCTGCGTCACAGTAGTGCATTTATTTACGGCTGTGTACATAGGCAATTTCAATTTAGCAGTTCTTGAGGAAACAACCCCAACATTGTTCGAGTCCAAAGGATGTCCAGACAGAGTAAATACGGGATACATGTCATGTGACATGTCAAGGTGAGGAATATTCATGTGAGGAGGAGGTCCATATTCCCATTATAGAAGGTAGGCCTCATCAACAGTCCACAAATGTATCATATTAACAGGTGGGCATACTAAAAGGGGCCAGAACCAGGTGAAAAGGGCCGTGGAATGATGATAAACGCAGGTCCAATGAGAAACTGGCCAAGAGACACAGACGAATATTAATGGAGACTTTTCCACTGGAAATTGGAGAAGTCTACATCTTCCTCCTCTGATGTGTGTTGTGTCTCTCCTGTGGGTGGAGTGTTGTGCGGAAGGCATCTGAGGCACATACACATCTGGGGCAAAATATGTGGCTCTCCTGTCTCCGCCAGCATTTGTCTGTGCCAGCAAGGAAGGCAGCACAGAACTGACAAGGGCCCGATGACTTCTCAACAAGGCAACGATGTCACTGTGGAAGGCACCCATTGCTTCAGTATAGGAGCCCTGCTTGCACTCCATAGATTGGAGAATGGTGCGGATTTCCCCAAGCTGGGTGGCTACCTCACGGGTGTCACATTGACAGGGCTGTTGTTGCCTTTGCCTCATGACACCAGCAATGTCAGCCAGGGACTGTTTCATTCTATGGAGCGAAGGGTAAGTGCCTTTGGTTGCCTCAGAGGTGTCCTCATTGGAACTGAGGCACCTACGGACTCCCTCTAGGGTACCTGCGATGGTCTCCAGTCCCACCTGCACCTCATCTACCAGCTGCTAAGGGAGTCCTACCGCTCATCGTTGAAAGGCAACTTGGGAATCCTTGGCCTCCAGAGCTGGGTTTAGGCAGGCAGATGGGGCATTCCCTGTGGTAGGGGGTTCCACTGGAGACCCAGCCATGCAGCATCCCTTGCCGTAACTGGAGAAGGCGTTCCAATGGAGTCCAGGAGATGTTGGAAGGTGTCATCATCCATGGAGGGCAGGATGTCATCGCCAACAGGCAGGTCATCCAGGACAGGATGGTGGTCAGGAGATGGTATTTCTCCCTCTGCAATGAAATTGTAATATATTAATGGTGATCTATGCTAGATGTTGCCATGAGTAATTTTGGCTGACATACAGACTTTATTAACATTCACTTTCTGTTCTACATTGATGTGCATGACATATGTTACTCGTAGAAATCGAGGGTAAGTTGCACTGTAGTAGCCTGTCAGATGGCAATATCTCTACATTGTTCACATGGCCAATGTGTGACAAGGGTGAGTTTTCATGTCATACCACATATTGAAAGAATGTTACACAGCTTGCTGGCCACCCCTGCCTGTGAGGGTTAGGTGAGGTAAGGCCCACATCTGCATTGGTGATTGGCTTTCTTTTTCATAATGGCTATACTGAATGGAGTTTTAATTATTGACACCTCTACTGTGCACATTACACCAAGTCACTAGGTTGCCTGCATTCCCTCCGGCCACTACTCCTGGGAAAGTGATGTAATTTTGGTTATATACTTGAATTAATTCTTAGTTCTGCCTTTCATACAGTACACCACCCCAGTCTGTGTTGTTGTGGTGTATTGCATGCACATTGTACTATCATGTAGCCAAGGGCTCTTATTTCACATTCATCCACACAACTCTATATAGCTAGCAACCTTGCTACACTGCAGTAATGTGCAAGGGCATATACTTACCATGGATTTCCAACTTGTGTATACTGATGGGATAGCATTACCCACACAGTTGTCTCCATAGTTCACTTCAGTAGGCACTGTGCACCAACCCTGAGAGGATATGCGAAATCAAAAATGTAAGATTGCTACCACTGACACTCACCCCATTTGTCATCTGCAGAGTATCACACATTGCTTAACTCAGCCCCGCTCACGTGTACCTGTACATGACTCCTCTGGCAATCCTCTATTGAACACAGGAGGTCAATCTTCTGTCACACACTGATGGCACACAGATCCTACATTGACTCTCATGTGGCACCAATACCCTGAATGTGAGTCAAGCTGTGGCACATATGCTAGTAATAAGGATATTCTGTGACGTGTATCTACCCAGGTTGGCCACACAACTAGGCCCAGACACCTCACCCTCCAAATATCCCTAAAGCCTGCCCATCATCATGGAAACATATCTCATCCTGTCACTTCATGATTCCCTGTTTGACATCTTCCTTCTTTGACATATGTGGCATAGTCAGACATTTTACTTTCTGAAGACCTCCTGCCATGTGCTACATCTTCACCAAGGTCCACATCACCTGTAGGATGTAGTACACCAATGCCCTCTTCTTTGGCATCCCTTCCCAGCTGCATCACGAGTGTGACACTATCAGACACAGAAGTGCATGAGTATCGCTCAGACTACCTTTCAGTACACATGTCACTTCTCACCTCCTTGCTATGCAATGTCTCCCCATTCAGACACAGCGCCAGTTCAATGTGCTCAGCCACACCTACATTGCACTACACGACCAGGGGCCCACCAGGCTCACACACTATCAATTCTTCCTAAAAACACTCATGATCTTCTGGTGTGCATCACTTTCACTTTCCCCCGCCCCCAGTATAAATTTGTATATGACAGGAGGTTGGGTGGTCTCTATCATGGCATCTGACATCTATGAGCTATCACCCAAAACATCGGGAGAGCTGCATGCAATGTAGTTTCATGCTAGTGATTATACATGTGGCTCTTTGCATGTTCCTGTTATGTTCCCTTAATGTACCCCAATCTAGGCCTAGGTAGCTACAAGACCTTTTGCCTACATTTGTCCTACCTTGCTCTGAATAACTGTTCTAGCACTGTCCTTTTACCTAGTTATGTGCTGAATAAATGTCGATCAGTTTTTTGGGAACTTGCCTCATTTATTATGCATGAGGATTCTTAGAAAAGTCCCTGTACATGACGTACATGACAGCATGAACATATTCTGTGTAAAATGTCATGGTCATGGTCATCCTAGGGCCAAATAACTATTTTGCATAATCGCAGGTATTGTTCTAGCCTCATTTGCATAATCATACTTACAACACATCGATTATGTAAGGAACCCAGAGGGTATCTTTGTGGTATAAAAGCCCCATACCGACACTAGATAGAAGGGAGAGAAGCTTCACGCTGACACTAGACGCTGAGGTCCCGGCCTGCAGAAGCTCCAGCATGCAGTGGTCTGACATCTCTTGTGGGGTGTCCAACTCGAGACCAAGACGCCAACGGGGTCCTTCGTTCTCTCCCATCAGGTAATGGGGTTGGCTTTTTCCTAGGGGATTCTTGGCTTTACACCCACATACATGCTAGGTACACTTAGGTTAATGTTAATGTTAATGCCATTTATAACGCGCTCAAATCACCTCGAAGGGTATCTCGGGGAAACCTGGTAGCGTACGCAGCTAGCTCAGAACAAAGATGTCTTCAGTAATTTCCTAAAGCGAAAATGATCCGTATAGATCCTAATATAGTGTGGCAGCTTATTCCAATATAAAGGATCAAAATAGGAAAAAGGCCTGCCTCCCAAACGGGCCCTCTTGATACACGGAATGCTTAACAGTAATTTATCACTTGATCTCAAAAGTCTAGGCTGGTGGTACTGTCTAAGTTTGGTACCTAAATAAGCAGAGCCAGGACCAGTTAAGGCTTTATGTATAAAACAACACAGTTTAAAGATAATTCTCTTCTGAACTGGAAGCCAATGCTAGGTTTGAAGAAGGGGGGCAGAGGCGATCCCAGCTGGCAGGTTACAGATAAGGTGAGCCGCAGTGTTTTGCACCACCTGTAATTTTGATAGCAACGTCTCTTTAGCAGAAGCCAGCAAAACATTGCAGTAGTCCAAGCGACTGAACACCAGGGCCTGGACCACTGTTTTCCTTGCAGAAAATGGGAGGAAGGGGAGGGCTCTTCTCAACAGGCGCATAATATGGAAACAGGAACCTGAATTAGACATCACCTGCTCTTTCATGGACAGAGGTTGGTCCATGCGGACTCCCAGGTTCCTAACCACCTGCTTGGGTGTGGGACGAGTTCCAAGTTCAGTTGGCCGCCAGTCCGCAGTCCATATTTGTTGCGCCTTACCAAATAGCATAATCTCAGTTTTTTCCGTATTCAGCTGGAGACAGTTTTCTGTCATCCATGAGGCAATTGCAGTCAGCCCATCTAAGAAACATTGTTATGTTTTGACTATGTCTTTTCCAAAGGAGATTACTAGCTGTGTATCATCTGCATGTGTAATACTCTCGAAACTGAAGGCTCTTACAGTCTTGGCAAGTGGGGCCACATATATATTAGAGAGCAGCGGGCTCAGACATGAGCCCTGGGGCACCCCTTTATCTAGTAATACGGTACGGGATTTAAAAGAACCAAGAATGATGGTTTGGGTTCTGTTGGACAGAAAATCCCCAAGCCAGTTGAGGGCTGTCCCATGAATGTCAATCTCCTGTACCCTATGCAATAGTTTGGAATGGGACACAGTGTCAAACACCGCTGACAGGTCGAGCAATATTAGCATAGCTGGAATGTTGGCGTCTAACGAGCCTCTAACGTGGTCGGTCACTGCCACCAAGGCAGTCTCAGTACTATGGGAAGGTCTGTAACCAGATTGTGAATAGTCTAAGATGTTGTTGGACTCAAGGTACTCTGAAAGTTGTTTATTAATTAGTCCTCCCAAGAGCTTGCCCGATAAAGGAAGCAATGAGATTGGACAATAATTAGAGAGGTTCGAAGATGATACATTCACCTTTTTTAAAATCGGCCTGACCTGGGCCACCTTCCAATTTGCCGGGAATTTTCAAGAATTGACCAAAAGATTGAATATCGAATGTATGGCAGGAGCCAACTGATAGGCGAGAGCAGCAGTGATATTGGGGGGACAGATATCCAGAGGAGAACTTGATTTGGCTGGAACAAGAGCCATCTGGATTTCTTCCAAGGAGAATTCTTTGAACTTTCCGAAGCTAGGGATGCCATAGGCGGGAGAAGATAAGGAAGACCTGGTCACTTCCAGATGGCAGGGGGAATTCTGATAGATTATGTTTACTTTTTCCTCAAAAGTGGTTAGCCGAAGAATCGCAAAGCGACTGAGATGGCGGAATAGCTGGAGAGCACGCTCTGGCGGTTACAAAATCATTTAGGACTTTTAATAATTTTTGGGAAGAGTTTTTCGATTGAGAAATTTGCTCTGGGATGTATACTTTCTGCGGTGTCTTTATATTACGATGGTAGCAGGTAAGTGCTGTGCTATACAGCTCACTATCGCAAATTTTTTAGAACACCTCCACTGTCTTTCCAACTTTTTGCATAATGATTTCTCTGTTCTAAGAACCGACGTATACCAAGGGGCATAGGAGCCATGAGTGGAGTTGTGGTTTCTTTGGAAAGGGATGAGCTTATCAAAGGCCCTGTTTAACGCATTATGATATTCTAAAAGAGCTAGATCAACATCTGGAGCACCAGCTGGAACAGAATGATTAAATACTTTAGCAAAGGACTCCGGCGTAATTTTACGCCAGGGTCTACATGGGATTTTACATACTCTGGCTGCTGTATGCATTTCTGTAATAATAGGAATCTTAAAACTGATCAAAGAGTGATCTGTCCAAAGTAAAGGTTGTGGCTGTTCACATACCAGAGGAATAGAGTTAGTAAAGACTAGATCTAATGTATGCCCTGCAGCATGAGTGGGCCCAATTACTCTTTCATACAGTCCGAGGGTGGCCAAATCAGCGATGAACTGGCTCACCTCCTCGTTGTCAAGATCTTCCACAAGGTAATTAAAATCTCCTAATAAAAGAAATTGTTTTGCTGCCAGGACATGTGGAGCAATATATATTCAATTAGGTGCTGAATAAAATACTTTTTTGGCCCCAGTGGTCGATATACTAAGGCACCTCTCCAGTGCTCTTTGGGTGAGAGTTCCAATTTAAATAAAATAATTCTGCCCAAACTACCGGGACAGGTAGGGTTTGCATTTTAGGAGTACGCTTGATTGCTGTCAAGTATCTATATGCCTGCATATATTCACTGCCTTAGCACCATGGTAGAATTCTACCTTTTATTTACCCTGTTGGTGGTTGTACTCTTATACATCTGTTTCTGTCTAATGGTTATCGCAGCACAAATGTTTTATACTAGAATGACGTTGGTTCACAAAATGCTCATTGAACACGTTCCCATCGTTTATTCTGTGTATCTCTCTGAGACCCAGTGAGCACGAGTGACTGAGCAAAAAGTACTGTACTGTTTCCATGATCCCTGAAGTCAAGGGTTGTCATGTTCAATAGTTGCCAGAAACTATTCGCTCCTTGGTAAGATTAGGGGGCTTATGGTGGCACTGTAAGCTCACTGGTCTAAAGGCTGACATATCCTTTGGGGTGTCTGGAATCAGTCTGGACACCAATCCCTTAGTTTATGTTGTCTAAACGTGCATATCCTATGTATTATTAGGAACTACATGACATTCCTATGTGGTGATAGTTCACATGCACCAAACCTGAAGCTCCGCTCAGGTGAGGAGTTAATCCTCTGGCAACCCCATTCTATTCCTTTGCTTTACATTCCAGATTTGTCTTCATGGCCCCAAGACAGACACACTAGCCTCATGTTGCAAGGGGCCATGCATTGTCACAGTCAGGGTGGAAAGGGTTCAAGTGTCCATGTATGATGTGGTTTTCCAGTCCAGGTATTTGGCTTGTATTGTGGGACTTGGAGTCCTAGTCAATCATGTTATACATTCGAATACAAGTCCCAGTATACAAAGGTGAACCTGGACTGGTGCTGCATATCACACAGGACTGGACAACAAGTAACTGGGCAGAATGACTTACATTTATATGATGTATGACTCGGCATGTGAGAAATTCTAACCCTTCCCCTTGCACTTAGCACTGTACAGCGTAGGAACATAGGTTGCTGCGCTGCACATCATGACATTTTTGGGTATATTTTCCCTTGTTGCCACTTACCCTGTAGGTCTTCTTGGTCTTCAAGACCAGCACTGTCCTGTCCTGCCACTCATGCCACCAACTCTGCTGGGATGATTGATGCAACCTCCTCCACCAGGGAGTTCAGCTCCTCCCAGTCTCAGGTCCTCCTCGGGTCTGCAGGGCTGCCCTCAAGTTGCTGGCCAGTTTCTCCTTGGTCCTATGCTTATAATCATGGCAGCGCTTCTTGCACTCTGGCACTGTCCTTTTAGTTTGATCTACACTGTTAATCTTCTTTACTATGAACTGCCAAATGGCCTCTTTCTTCCCTAATGGCAATTTGGAGGTGACAAAGAGTTGATGTTCCTGCTTTGTCCCCTCTGTTATTAGAATTTGATTTTCCTCCTCACTGAAATTACTCTTCCTCTTCCACTTCCATTGGGGTTCTGCCTGGACATCCTGGCTGGTGTTGGAGTTGTTGGGGTTATTGCCCTGACCACTGTTGCCTGCTCCATGTCTCCCTTTTAGGGTATAGGTCATTTTTTTTCAAATGCGTCACTTTTTTAATGATTCTTGACACATGACACTAAGGTGATTTGCGCAAAAAGAACAATTGATGGACAGAATGCTGAACAATGTCATGCATTCACCCCGGCACAGAGATCTGGGCCTAAATCCATTGTTTTTTTGCTCCCCATGCCATTCCAGTTTAGACCCAGCCCTATGCAAATCTGTCTTGACCCTGTTCTAGCCCGAACAGTTGCTTTACGTGCCGAAAAGGAGCCTAACATCACTTTCACTGCACATGCGTCACTTTTCTCTGCGGCAGCTGTCCACAGATGCGTCATTTTTTTTGAAGCACCATAGGACCTTATGCCTTGACGCACCATACCGTAAATATGGTGCATCTATGGCGTATGAAACTGTCATACCACAGCACAACTTTTTCTGACACATCACTGTCTTACCACAGCGATGCACCAGTTCTCATAAAGGAGGCACTGAGTGTATTTTGTCCCTGTGTTGTTTTCTTCCAAGGCAGGAATAGTAATTCAACTTTACAATGGTAGCGGTGGATGCAATTACCCACACATCCCTGTACAAGCTATAATGAGTGTAGTTAATGGAAGAAATTCAAAATAGGAGAAAGAACTAGAGGGGTGTTACGTCGGACAGCTCATTACTACCAATATGATGCAACATGGTTAACAAAGAAAGCTGCGCCCTAAACAGCTGAATGAAAATCTGGAGCACACCAGAAAAACAATAGTCAATAAAATATGTAAACATTAGATCAGAAAGTCATTATAGTTGTCCATAAGGTCCTGATTTTTTCACAAGATGTTAGGATTCCTAAATTTACTACTACTAAATGCCTTTTGTGAATACCGAAAATCGTAAAGTTAGGATTTTGTCTCAGTTTAGTAGTAGTAAAGTTAGGAATCCTAACTTTACTACTACTAAATGCCTTTTGTGAATACCGAAAGTCATAAAGTTAGGATTTTGTCTCAGATTACTTTTGTGAATCCGGCCCAATGTGTTTGAAAAAATGTAATTGAGCAAAAATGTGTTATTTAGCAACATGTAAATTGCTAATTTATAGTTTTTATTAAAAATAATATATATTTTTGACCTTAAGAGTAATATGGTTTTTTTTTTTACAACAAATTTTATTTGGTTATTTATTTGAAAGACGGGCGACAGCCCTACAATGACCTGTAGGAAGAAAAGGATGAATAGTATGAAAATACCAGCATTTTTATCAATTTCAAACACCTGCCGAACATGCAGGTGGTGCAACCAAAACAAACTGCAGACATCACTCAATCTCACGACATGGGTACATGAACCAATGGCACAGGATCCAGTCTCAAAAGGTGTGGGATATGCCGACCAAGGGGCATTAGGGATAGGGAGCAATGGTCAGGGGTCCGCGGATGGCAGGGGGGGAAGCTCGATTCCTCGATATGACGCCCACCGAGTCCAAATTTTCCTATGTTTAGCAGGGCAGCCACGAGCTGTGAAGACAGCAATTTCGCCCCCATACACCTACCGAGTTCAGTCTTCCATTTGCCCAAGGTAGGGGGAGACGTCCCTTTCCACTGTTGTGCTATGTCTCGCTTGGCGATAGTGAGAGCTAAGAACAATAAGTGCTGCTTGTACTTATTACCCCCAATGTCATCTGTGCTGTGTAAGAGGAATAGACGCGGGTCAAGCGGGAGTACCCACGAGAGTACCTCATTGAGGCAAGACCGAATTCTGCGCCAAAAGGACTGCAACGCTGTACAGCTTCACACTGTATGCAAGAATGTTCCTTCCTCCCGGTCACACCGCAGACATATAGGGGACTGGATAGCTCCCATCCGCCAGAGTCTGGTCCGGGTATAGTACGCCCGGTGCAGATATTTAAATTGAATCAAGCGGTATCGCGTAGAGACCGCCATACCCCGTGGGCTCGGAATAGCTTCGGCCCAATCGTCATCTGTCAAATCTGGGATGTCAGCTTGCCACGCTAGCCGAGTCTTGTCAAGTGTTGTCGGTGTATGGGTCGTCAGGGTCTGGTAGATTTGCCTGATCTTGTGGAGGCCTAAATCGCCCATGAGCAGGTGGCCTTCTAATGGGTGGAACTCCGGAAGGGTCTCAAGCATGGGAGTCAGGGGGGTGAGTGAATGGCGGAGTTGGAGGAATTTGTAAAATTGTGTTTTATGTAGGGTATATTCCGCCTGTAGTTGCTGGAAGGATTTCAGTGTAGTACCGCGCATCACATCCCTGAGAGTCGAGATTCCCACTAAGTCCCATCCCCGGAAACCCCCCAATGCGGCCACGGGGCGGAGGTATGTACTCTGCCAAAGTGGGGTAGCCCGGGTAAGTTTCCTGCTCCAACCCATCTGTCTGCCTTTAGCCCGCCACAGCTGTATCACGACTTTACCTGCGGGGGGCATGAAATCCAGGCGTGTGGCACTATATAGAAGGTGGAGGAGGGGAGTCCGTTCCATTGCCGCGTGTTCAATCGCGTATGCAGGGTCTGTAGGGGAGTTGTGAAACCATTCATTCACCACAAGTATATGGGATGCCACGTAATAAGAATAGATGTCAGCTGCCGCGATCCCCCCACAGTATGTGGATTGTGCACATTTGCGGAGAGCGACCCTGACCGCCCCATTGTTCCAGAGGAATTTATTTTGTATGGCGTTGATCTGTGCGAACCACGAGCGCAAGAGTGGATAAGGGAAGTTTTGGAGGCGAAATAGTATCCGGGGCAGTGATACCATCTTAAAGATGGCCGAACGCCCATATAGGGATAGGGGAAGGGAGGACCATATTGCTGTTTCGCCGTTGAGACTCGCCAGCAGTGGGGTGATATTGTGCACCCATGAGATTTTGGGGCACAGTGACACGAAAATGCCAAGATATTTGAAACCGTCTGTCGCACGGGATAACTGCGATGCCCAAGCCTCGCCACCCTGATGACCGCACACCGGAAATAGCACAGATTTTGCGGGGTTCGTGTGCAGAACGGTAGTCTCCCTGAACACTCTGAGGATTTGTAATATGGGGGGCCCAGAGAACCAGGGGTCTTCATAAAAAATAGAACATCGTCCGCATATAATGCGATACGATCCGATCGTGACTGGGACCATTCAAAGCCACGGAGCACCGGGTCACTTCTAACCCATGCTGCTAAGGGCTCAACCGCGAGGGCGAACAATAATGGGGACAGGGGGCAGCCCTGTCTAGTGCCCCTCTGGATAGGGAAAGGGTGGGAGCAGTGCCCGGCTATGCGTATCGACGCCGTTAAGTTGGTATAGAGTAGGCGGACATATGCAATGAAGCGTGGACCAAAATTAATCGCCTCGAGCAATTGGAAAAGATAGACCCAGCTGAGCGAGTCAAAGGCTTTGTCAATGTCGGCCAAGAGCATGGCGGCCGGCCGGCCAAGCGCTGGGGCTGCAGCCATCGCGTTATGTACTCTGCGAATATTATGGCGAGTGGCCCTGTGGGGCATAAAGCCTGACTGGTCGGGATGGATCAACTCCGAGATGCACATTCGTAGGCAATCTGCAAGGACTTTCCCCAGCAGCTTTGGCTCAAAGTTAATAAGGGAGATAGGGCGAGAAGAGGACGGGTCGTCCGGGGGGCAACCGGGCTTAAGGAATAAAACTATTTCGGCGTGTTGCCAAACTGGGGGCAATATGGTTAGATCTTCGGCCTCCAAGATTGCCGCTAATAAGTGGGGGCCCTGGGTTTAACGCATTGAGGGCGCCTGTCAGTTCATCCACCGTGATAGGGGCATCCAATTGTGTGCGTAGGTAAGCTTCCGCGGTGGAATATCTGTGAGGAATTCCGCAATTAAATCGGCCGAGATCTGCTCGCGTCGTGCGTATACGGATGTGTAGTGTCATGCAAATGCCGTGGCCACGCCCTCTGGTGATGTACATAAGGACCCGTCTGTGTCGCGTATGTTGGGGACAATCGCCGGAGACTTATCAGCCTGACAAAGCCGGTGGAGCATTCTGCTTGATTTGTCGCCCCATTGATATACCCGGTGTTATGAAGCTTCCCAGATTTCCTTGGCCTCACCCATTAAATATTGCTGCAGCACTCGCTGTGCCTGTAGCAGATTGCGCCGAACAATAGGGCTAGGGTCTTGGTTAAGCTGTAAGGCTAAGGCCGTCTGACGCAACTCCAGATCCTCCAACTGCTCTCGCCGGGCGCGTTTCTCATTGGTACGGTAGCTAATTTCGGCACCCCGAACAGTAGGCTTGAGGGCTTCCCATAGGATACATTTGGATGGAGCGGAGGGGTCGTTGGAGTCGAGGTACCCGGTAATCGCCGTGCGAAGCATATCCTGATAATCAGGGCAGAGAAGATGCCATGGGGACATACGCCAGCGAAAGGGGGGTTTGGGGGAGCATGTGTGAAATTGCAGAGTGACCGGGGAGTGATCGGAGAGCCCTCCGGGATGGTGTGTGACCTGTGAAAATCTATGGAGGAATACGCGAGGGACAAAAAAGTAATCTAGTCGAGATTGTGACCCGTGGACTGCGGACATGTATGTGTAACTATGTTCTGTGGGGTGGTATTCTCGCCAAACGTCTGCCCAGCCCAGGGTGGAAACCAGTGTGTACAGTTTAGTGGGACCTGGTACCGGTTGGCGGTCAGCAATACGTTGCCGATCTAATGGTCCCATTGTATCGTTCCAGTCGCCCCCTAGTAGCGTCAAACCATCAGGCAAGTCCCCCCAGATACCAGAGAGCTTGTCAATAAATGCCGTCCCTAGCGGGGGGTGTATATGCTACCTATAGTGACCTGTTCACCATATAGTGTGCCCGTGACAAACAGGAATCTGCCCCCGGGATCTGCCCTGAGCGCAACCTGGTGGAACTGAACCCGGCGATGTATTAAAATTGCCACCCCCCGGGAACCCCTAGTGAACCCTGCGTGATAAATGTAGTGAAAGCCAAAGCGGGCTAGACAGGGGGCTTTGGTGCCTAGGAGGTGAGTTTCCTGCAAGAGCAAAATATCAGCCCCATACCTCTTAGCCTGACGCAAGACGGCACCCCATTTGACTTTGTTCAGGAGGGCCCGGACATTCCATGAAACCACAATAAGATCCCCTAAGGGGGTTACATCACCTAACACCATTATCCCTCATCCCAAAAGAAATCACATCGAAGAGATCGAGTTCTAAAGAGCCTGTCTGCGTATAACATAGAAACAATAACTTAAAACTGCGTTCCCCTAAAATCCCCCCACCCGACACTGCCCTAAACTAGGAGTATCTGTCGCTGTGTGAGGTACACCAGGCTCCCAACCAGGGAGACCTGTGCCCACACACCAAAGGCACCCTACCCACCCAAAGAACATAAGAACAGGAGGGGCACCAGAAGTCTGTGGCCTGGCGGTTCCACGGCCAGGCATCCACGCCCGCTCAGAGGAAAATACATACGAAGAAGTTCAAGAAACAGCGATCAATGTCAGCTTGCGGTTGGCGCCTGTGGTGTAGCGACAAGGTCAGGGGGTCGTTCTGGACTCGTGGACTACCTGTCTGATCCGGAACCATGTTGTCTCTTGGATTTGGTCCTCCGGGACCTATTGCGCCGTGAGCCGCAGGATGAGTATGAGTCTACCAGCGGCGGTGAACTCTGCTGGAGTCGGGGGTGCTCCTACGCCCAGGCAAAGACAGCCTCCGGAGTGTCAAAGAAAAAGGACTTGGAGTTGAAGATCACTCTCATCCGGGATGGATATAAAAGCATATACTGTAAGTTCATATCACGCAACTTGCGTTTTGCAGCTGAGATGGACTGGCGTTGCTGCTGGACCAAGCGCGTATAATCTGGGAACCCCATGATGGACCGAGACTCGTGTTGAATGCTGTCTTTGTGTGTCCTGGCATAACGCAAAATTGTGTCCCGGTCAGCATAGTTCACGATTTTGGCGATGACTGGTCGAGGATTCTCTCCAGGGGGAGGTTTTTGAGTCAGGGCCCGGTGGGCACGCTCCACCACAAAGGACGCGGACAGCAGGTCGCTTGGCATGAGGTCGGTGAGCCACCGGGTGATGAAGTGGGTCATGGAGGCACCGTCACAACCCTCCGGCAGGCCCACGAAGCGGAGATTGTTGCCTCTCGCCCGACCCTCCGCATCTTCCACTCTGGAGGCCAGCTCTTGCGACACCACAGTAAGTTTGTTGACATTTTTCTGGAGGGTGGAAACGGTGTCTTCCACTGTCGAGACTCTTGTCTCTGCCTCTGTGATGCGATCTACGGCCTTTCGGAGATCCTGGCGCAAGAAGGAGACCTCCGACCCCACCGCGCCGATCTTGGCATCTAGCATGTCTCTGGCATTGTTGATCGCCGCCAGGAGGGCAGCGTTGTCCGGTGTCGAGCCCGCCCCCTCACCACTCGTGGAACAACCAGTAGGTGTGGTGTACTGGTCCAAGGTGCCCTGTTTGGGGCCAGCCGTGCTGGGCTTGTCCCTACCCATCTTGGAGGAGGTTGCGGGAGAGAGTCACCTGGGTTGCGGGACGCCACCACCCGGGGCCGCTGGGGGGATGTGCCGTAAGAGGGAGGGCCGCCGGCCAGACAGGGCACGATCTGCTAGAAACCACCCACCGCACAGTCACACCTCGGCAATAGGCTATTAGCCTGCAATATGGCACTTCACCTCCTGGATATGCGTCGCGATGGTCACACCATGCAATCCCAGCCCGCAGGAGGGCCCCAGGCCGAGCGGCGCCCGACTCCCCAGCGCTGATGCGTCCCACGGAGTAGGCCTCACCTCGGCGAACGTCGGCTCGGCAAGGCCCTCACCATGGCCATCCCCGGCCAGGAGCAGCATCCGGGGGAACACAGGCAGGCCCAGGTCGCGCCCCCTCTCGAGGCAGCAGCAGGGCAGCAGACACCGTCGTCTGGGCACCCCCCAAGGGGGCCGCAGGAGTAGGCAGCAGGCCGTGCCCCGGGGTTCTAGGAGCAGGCCCGCCCAAAGTCACACTGCCACTGTCCAGCCGATGGGGGAGAAAAGGATCTCAGGCAACTGGGTGTGAGGCAGAGGCCGCGGGCAGCGGTGTGTCATGCAGCGATGCGGGCCAGTGCTGCCGTGGCGCGCTCACCTCCACAGCCGCGGCCTCGCCTCGGCACTCCCTGATGCGGCGCCCGCTGACGGCCCGCGCCGGCCGGGCAGCTGCAGGGTTCAGCACCATGTGCGGCCTGGGCAGTGATCGGTCAGCCCAGGGGGCCCTGAAGACGATGGCAGCCACAATGGCCCAGCGGCCGGCAGGATCACGAGGCCTTGGATGTGCAGCCGCGCCGGGATGCCCCGGCCGCACAATCCAGTCAGTGGCAGTGAAAGATGGCGGATCTCCGTGCGGGGGGAGGGGCCGGCACACCTCTCCGCCAGGCCCGGCAGGTATTGAATCCTCGTGTGTAGGGACACCGAGTGTAGGGCCGCCGCCGTCCTCACCACAACAATGACAGCGGGCCGGGTCTCGGCTCCGTGCTCCCCCGCAGTGACCTCGTAGAGCGAACGGGAGGGGGGCTTGGTCGGCACCTCGCTAGCGTGCGCTCGCCGGTCACCTCTCTGTACGCAGCTCGACAGCCACCAGCAATCGGAATTGGAGTCCCCACATGACCAGGGACGTCAACCTCGCTTGTAAAGCACCTCTGGGCAGGATGTAAGCAGGATGGCTATAGGATTTTGGTGTGGACGCGCGGAGCCCGATTAGGCTGCGACCGCCATGATGGCTCTCCAAGTCACGCCCCGAGTAATATGTTTTAGGGATGGGATACAAGTAATATAGGCTATTGGGTGGGGAAGGGTTTTAATACTTAGGTATTAATTATTACTACTTCTGTATTAGTTTTTGAATTTAAATTATCATTAAAATTGCTGGCTAAATACATTTACCGAATTAGAATAGTACGGTTAAGGGATGGGGTGCAAGAGATATGGGTTATTGGATGGGGGAAGTGTGTTAATGCTTAAGTATTTGATTGTTAATACTTGGGTGAACATTTTAGATTTCAAAATATAATTAAAAGTGCTGGTTAAATAAATGATAAAAATTAGAATAATAAGTTCTAGGGATGGGAAGCAAGGGGTTTATATCTACTGTGTGGGGAAGTGTATCAATACTCACATATTAATTAATAATACTTGGGTATTAGTTTTACATTTAAATTATAATTTAAAGTGTTGGTTGAATAAATTGGAAAAACTTGGAATAATAAGTTCTATGGACAGGATGCAAGGGTATTGTGCGGGACAGTGTATTAATGCTCGGGTATTAATTGATAATCATTGGGTATTAATTATGTTTTTAATTATGTTTAAAGAAACATACTAATTAATTACATTTAGGGGCCGATTCCGATCTCGGTCGGAGGCGCACCCAATACCATTCGGTCGGGAAAAAAGCCATGCGAATGCGTGTTTCCCGACCGAACCGTACATCATACCGAACGAGTAAGTACGATGCGCACAACAGCACAGAATCCGGCCGAGTCGTACTCACCCAATCCAGGTCCTGTTCTCCGACCGAGGCGAATCCGGAAACGCAGAATCGAGTCGCACGGAAGGGAAAATGCAGCCCCGTCCGGCCGAACAAGTACGATGCGCTTTCCGTACGCGCCGAACCCGTCTCTACGTCCGGCACGTCAAAGCTTCCGGGAGAGGCGCACATAAGCTCCGATTCGCGCCACAACACGATCCACGGCTACGAGGCGAACATGCCAGCGACGAGGACGACGCGAAGCAACGAGAAAGACGAACGACATGAACCAACCATGAATCCCTTCGTCCCGATCCTACCAATATTCTACATTTATCACCGGAACAGGCACGGATGCGTACGGCGCAGAAGGTAAGTCAGACACCAACCACAAAAACATACAACACGTACACGACACATCACACACACACAGAGGGATGCAGAATTTACTTACACCAGCAACAGCAGCACCATAGGGGTGGGATGCCCATCACCAATGCCACATATGCACACAGGGGCCTGGATGCGCACCACCACTACCACCCCTACCCAGGGGGCTGGATGCCTACCACAACTACCACCCTTACCCAGGGGGCTGGATGCCTACCACTACTACCACCCTTAGCCAGGGGGTGCCAGATGCCCACCACTACTACCACCCTTACCCAGGGGGGCTGGATGCCTACCACTACTATCACCCTAAGCCAGGGGGCTGGATGCCTACCACTACTACCACCCTTACCCAGGGGGTGCCAGATGCCCACCACCACTACCACCCTTACCCAGGGGGCTGGATGCCTACCACAACTACCACCCTTACCCAGGGGGGCTGGATGCCTACCACTACTACCACCCTTAGCCAGGGGGGTGCCAGATGCCCACCACTACTACCACCCTTACCCAGTGGGGTCTGGATGCCTACCACTACTATCACCCTAAGCCAGGGGGGTGCCAGATGCCTACCACTACTATCACCCTTACCCAGGGGGGGCTGGATGCCTACCACTACTCCCACCCTTAGCCAGGGGGGTGCCAGATGCCCACCACCACTACCACCCTTACCCAGGGGGGCTGGAAGCCTACCACAACTACCACCCATACCCAGGGGGGGCTGGATGCCTACCACTACTACCACCCTTACCCAGGGGGGTGCCAGATGCCCACCACCACTACCACCCTTACCCAGGGGGGGCTGGATGCCTACCACTACTATCACCCTAAGCCATTGGGGCTGGATGCCTACCACTACTACCACCCTTAGCCAGGGTGTGCCAGATGCCCACCACTACTACCACCCTTACCCAGGGGGGCTGGATGCCTACCACAACTACCACCCTTACCCAGGGGGCTGGATGCCTACCACTACTACCACCCTTAGCCAGGGGGTGCCAGATGCCCACCACCACTACCACCCTACCCAGGGGTGGCTGGATGCCTACCACTACTATCACCCTAAGCCAGGGGGGCTGGATGCCTACCACTACTACCACCCTTACCCAGGGGGATGGATGCCTACCACTACTACCACCCTTAGCCAGGGGGTGCCAGATGCCCACCACTACTACCACCCTTACCCAGGGGGCTGGATGCCTACCACAACTACCACCCTTACCCAGGGGGGCTGGATGCCTACCACTACTACCACCCTTACCCAGGGGGGTGCCGGATGCCCACCACCACTACCACCCTTACCCAGGGGGGCTGGATGCCTACCACAACTACCACCCTTACTCAGGGGGGGCTGGAGGCCTACCACTACTACCACCCTTACCCAGGGGGGTGCCAGATGCCCACCACCACTACCACCCTTACCCAGGGGGGGCTGGATGCCTACCACTACTATCACCCTAAGCCAGGGGGGCTGGATGCCTACCAGTAGTACCACCCTTAGCCAGGGGGGTGCCGGATGCCCACCACTACTACCACCCTTACCCAGGGGGCTGGATGCCTACCACAACTACCACCCTTACCCAGGGGGGCTGGATGCCTACCACTACTACCACCCTTAGCCAGGGGGTGCCAGATGCCCACCACCACTACCACCCTACCCAGGGGGCTGGATGCCTACCACTACTATCACCCTAAGCCAGGGGGCTGGATGCCTACCACTACTACCACCCTTACCCAGGGGGCTGGATGCCTACCACTACTACCACCCTTAGCCAGGGGGTGCCAGATGCCCACCACTACTACCACCCTTACCCAGGGGGCTGGATGCCTACCACAACTACCACCCTACCCAGGGGGGCTGGATGGCTACCACTACTACCACCCTTACCCAGGGGGGTGCCAGATGCCCACCACCACTGCCACCCTTACCCAGGGGGGCTGGATGCCTACCACAACTACCACCCTTACCCAGGGGGGGCTGGATGCCTACCACTACTACCACCCTTAGCCAGGGGGGTGCCAGATGCCCACCACTACTACCACCCTTACCCAGGGGGGCTGGATGCCTACCACTACTACCACCCTTAGCCAGGGGGGTGCCAGATGCCCACCACTACTACCACCCTTACCCAGGGGTGGCTGGATGCCTACCACTACTATCACCCTAAGCCAGGGGGGTGCCAGATGCCTACCACTACTATCACCCTTACCCAGGGGGGGCTGGATGCCTACCACTACTACCACCATTAGCCAGGGGGGTGCCAGATGCCAACCACCACTACCACCCTTACCCAGGGGGCTGGATGCCTACCACAACTACCACCCTTACCCAGGGGGCTGGATGCCTACCACTACTACCACTCTTACCCAGGGGGGTGCCAGATGCCCACCACCACTACCACCCTTACCCAGGGGGGGCTGGATGCCTACCACTACTATTACCCTAAGCCAGGGGGGCTGGATGCCTACCACTACTACCACCCTTAGCCAGGGGGGTGCCGGATGCCCACCACTACTACCACCCTTACCCAGGGGGGCTGGATGCCTACCACAACTACCACCCTTACCCAGGGGGGGCTGGATGTCTACCACTACTACCACCCTTAGCCAGGGGGGTGCCAGATGCCCACCACCACTACCACCCTACCCAGGGGGGGCTGGATGCCTACCACTACTATCACCCTAAGCCAGGGGGGCTGGATGCCTACCACTACTACCACCCTTACCCAGGGGGCTGGATGCCTACCACTACTACCACCCTTAGCCAGGGGGTGCCAGATGCCCACCACTACTACCACCCTTACCCAGGGGGCTGGATGCCTACCACAACTACCACCCTTACCCAGGGGGGCTGGATGCCTACCACTACTACCACCCTTACCCAGGGGGTGCCAGATGCCCACCACCACTACCACCCTTACCCAGGGGGCTGGATGCCTACCACAACTACCACCCTTACCCAGGGGGGCTGGATGCCTACCACTACTACCACCCTTAGCCAGGGGGTGCCAGATGCCCACCACTACTACCACCCTTACCCGGGGGCTGGATGCCTACCACTACTATCACCCTAAGCCAGGGGGTGCCAGATGCCTACCACTACTATCACCCTTACCCAGGGGGCTGGATGCCTACCACTACTACCACCCTTAGCCAGGGGGTGCCAGATGCCCACCACCACTACCACCCTTACCCAGGGGGCTGGATGCCTACCACAACTACCACCCTTACCCAGGGGGCTGGATGCCTACCACTACTACCACCCTTACCCAGGGGGGCTGGATGCCTACCACTACTATCACCCTAAGCCAGGGGGCTGGATGCCTACCATTACTACCACCCTTACCCAGGGGGCTGGATGCCTACCACTACTACCACCCTTAGCCATGGGGGTGCCAGATGCCCACCACCACTACCACCCTTACCCAGGGGGCTGGATGCCTACCACTACTATCACCTCTACCCATGGTGGGCTGGATGCCTACCACCAACACCACCCCCACTCATAGGATGGACAATGCATGACACAACCAGCACACCACAACCTAGGGAATGCAAGAAAAAGACATCCCCCAACACCATGACAAGCGTGTGTAGACTGTGTCAAATGCCTACAACACTGAACATGACTTTGAACATACAATGTGACCCCCTATCACATGTGCCACACATATATGTGTGTGGCCCCCACAATGCAAGCAGGCCATGACCAATATGGCAATGGGTTCCAAACCCCCATCATCACAGTGACCAAAATGTAAGTGTGGGGTCCATAGCTGAAGCACATTTTGAACATTGTGGCAATGGGGTCCAAACCCCATCATCACAGTGACCAAAAGGTAAGTGTGGGGTCCATATCTGAAGCACATTTTGAACATTGTGGCAATGGGGTCCAAACCCCCATCATCACAGTGACCAAAAGGTAAGTGTGGGGTCCATAGCTGAAGCACATTTTGAACATTGTGGCAATGGGGTCCAAACCCCCATCATCACAGTGACCAAAATGTAAGTGTGGGGTCCATAGCTGAAGCACATTTTGAACATTGTGGCAATGGGGTCCAAACCCCCATCATCACAGTGACCAAAATGTAAGTGTGGGGTCCATAGCTGAAGCACATTTTGAACATTGTGGCAATGGGGTCCAAACCCCCATCATCACAGTGACCAAAATGTAAGTGTTGACAAAGAAAAAGCTGCAACTGCCAAACTGCATGGATGATTCCTGGTCACAGAACTTAAAACACATCAGTGGCAAAGTAGTGCATGTGTCCCATTGCAACATAGATTGGGGGAGGCAAATACTGCAGTGCAAATAAGACATACCTTTGGCCATGTGCAGACAAACAACACCCATGGGGGCTGACACAGTCAACATTCATCAATGACACAATGACAGAAGTGACCATCAGAATGCAGACCCACATATTTGCACCAATGGGCACACAAATGCAGATACCCTGTGGAGACTGTAGATGTGAGGTGAACAGATACCATAGCATGGCAGCAATGGGACACACAAACCATGATCATTGTGCTGACTGATGACCTAGGAGTCCCAGGGACAGCAGGGGAAACCCAACAAACTACATAGAGCCAATGGCACACCTAAGATATGCCAATGCAGTGGTGCAGATGCACAAACACAAAAAGGCAGACCCACACTGCACATCAAACACAACAGGTGAGGGGGGGTGCCAGTGTCCCCAGGCAACCACACAACACATGAGGAGGCCTGAATACCAATCATACAGATGTGCATACAGTGCCACACAAAGGTAACTCATGGATCCAAATCCCCTATGTGGGCAATCAGGCATTGTCAGATGAGAGGGAGCACAAATCACACATGTCACACAGGCACGTAGGAACAGCAACTGACACAGCAAGACACAGACACACCACAGCACTACCCCCAGGGCCCCCACAATGTGGTGACCCTGGGCTGCATTACAATCCCACTGTGGTGACAAAGCTAAATGTCGTTCACACTGTGAACCACAGTCATGTGTCCTGAACAACAAACTACCATCACACCTACACAAGCACAAATCAATCAGCACGGCCAGTAAGCCAAGGCCAACATGGAGGCAGGGGTCTAGCCGGGCAACAACTCTCATCTGCACACACTCAACACCACACACCTCGACCTCCAACAATGTGCAGCAGTGAAGCACACATGCACTGGTGACATTGCACATGCACCCATGACAATTCCAGGGTGGTGGGTGGGAACAAAGGTGCAGAAACACATCACACATGGCCACTCTACAAGACTCCTGAATGTCTGACACACTGCACACTACGCTGTACATGGACATGACGGCAATACCACACCAACCAATGGGATCCCAGCCACAGTCACACACCAATGAAGAAGCCAAGGTCACCCACAAAGAACACACATAGACAACAACCAACATTGCAGCCCGGACCCTGAGGAGTGCCAGCAGTCACACACACAACGTGTCACAATCACTGAAAGATAACACAAACTGGAAATCACATGACAGGTGCAAACAACAAGTGCCAAGGGGAAACCTGACTGTGACCCATCTGCGTCTACACACAAACTCAGCCCTGACAGCAAACACACCTATGGGTGACACCCTGATGACCAGTAATGTGCCATGCACCCACATCACAGAGAACCCAGGGAGAAGACTTTGGGGGAACATAGGTCAACTCAGCAAGCATCACAAACAGGTACAACACTAGGGATCACAGCATGCACAGCAAAACGGAAGTGAACACACAGACATGCTCATACAACACACACCTTGGGTGCAGGCAATGTCACAGGAGTACAGACTGCCATGAGGGGACTCCACTCCTGTGTGAGGATAGCTGTGCCATATGTTGCCTCAGTAGGGCCCCATCATGTCAGCTGAGCACTTGGTCACACAATCAACAATTAGCACCAAATGAAGGCTCCTGTCACATCAGGCTGGTCATGGAAGTGCCCACGAAATCATCAGCACAGATCCAACACACTTGTATAGCAATGTTGCACTGACAACACAGATGAGTCCTTCCCCATTGATGCCCAAACCTGCATGTCCAGTGGAGATGGCCACACGGTCAGGGAAGTAGACGAATTGAACAATGGCAGGCACAACAGATGTGCAGGGGTGGAAGCCACAGATGTGAAATTGCTAATGTAAGTAGGAAATCCCATTGCCAAATACTGAACACATGACACCCTCAGATGCTGCTATGGATGACATGGATACACCACAGGATAGGACACATTCCCCCTGGACCACATGTGTTCCTGCACAGTAACACTTCATTATCATGAGACCAAATATCACCATCACTGCAGCAAGGGCATGGTTAGCATCATCAACAACATGTACATCAGAAGCATAAGCACTAGAGAACAGAAAGTTGCTTTATTCAGCATATGTGTGTTTTGAAAAGTGAAAGTCCAGAATAAACACAAAGGCCAATGGCCAGTCCATTGTCAAAGTCCAAACAGGGTGACAGTGGCAGATGTTACCCTATGCATGCCTGCACTGCACAAAACCAGGGACAATCCACTAGGAGGGGCAACCGGGGGGCAGGCCAGGCACCGCAGGGACAGGATCAGGGCTCACCAGGAGGAAGCAGGGAAGGGGTGGTGGGTGCTGGCGAGCCACTGACAACTGCAGTGGAGGTGTCTGACATGGTGTGTGCCGGCACAACTGGGGGGCATGACTCAGATGTTGTGGGTGCCGGCACGACTGCAGTGGACCCTGCAGATGGAGTGGACAGGTCCGCCACTGCAGTGCCCAAGTCAGACAGGGTGGTAGTGGACTCCACTGCAGTGCCTACCACCAGGGGAGGAGAATGGGGAACAGGCAAGGTGGGCTGGACAGAGGGGAGGACACCCTCACCACATCAGTGGCACAGACAAGTGCAGCGGGCGGTGTGGTGCCGGGAGAGCAAGTGGCAGGGGAGAAGGCCGGATCCTCTTGGGGATGGTATATCTGTGGGTGGGGCAACCTGGGGCAGGGTGTGGTGGGGGCACCTGTGGAGTGGGGGCCTGAGGGATGGAGGAAGGAGACCTGGTGCCTGAGCTGCAGGGCGGCGGCGGGGTCTTCCTCTTACGACTCCGGGGGACTTGCGGGTGGGGGCCTCAGTCTGTCTGCGCCTGGGGGAGGGTGTACGGGGGCGAGGGGCACTCTGCTCCGTGTGGGTGGGCTTCCTCTTCCCCCTGAATGCTGTATCAGCTGGATCGGAGGGGAAGAGGCCGAGGTCACTGAGGAAGAGCCGCTGGGTCTTTGGGGTTGCAGGTGAGGCAAGGGAGGGTGCTTTGGAGGGAGAGGCAACTGAGGACTGCGCAGTGCTCGTGGATGCGTGTGTGTGTTCCAGGGCCCCATCCCCTGTGAGTCTGGTTTCAGTCCCCTGACTGTGCGTGCGTGTGCATTTTGTTTGTGGCGTGTGTGTCTGTGTGCTGGACGTGTGTGTGCTGGTGTGTGCCTGTGCCGGTGTGTATGTGCTTGGGACGGGTAAGGTGCTGGGGAGTGTGGATGGAGCAGAGGCAGGAGGGGTGAGGGACTGTCTGAGGAGGGACACTGCTGCCGTCAGGGAGGAGTCCATGGACCTATTGCCCCTCTGTAGGTCAGACATGCCCGATGAGATGCCCTCCATGAACGACACCAGCTGAGTCAACAGAGCGGTGTGCGCATGGAGGACACTCAGCATGGCTGTCTGCCCTACATGGAGCTGGCGAAGGAGGTACACAGACTCCTCACTCAGGGCAGCAGGGGACACAGGGGCAGGGGGTGCGGTGCCTGGCCCAAAGGAGACACGCTCCCGAACATGGGAGCCTCCACGGACCTGGGGAATGGGAGCCGATGGGAGGGCGGTGGTGGTGCTGGTGGTGGTGGGACAGCAACACTAGCTGGGGTGTGGTGGCTGCTGACACCCGCCTCCATAAGGGAGTCATCCTCCGAGCCGCTGTGGTCCTCAGCTGAGGTGGATGCTGCTGAGGACTCCTCAGTGTGGCTCCCCTCGCCCTCCATGCCACTGGGTCCCTCCGACCACTCCTCGGCTGTTGACCCAGTCTGGCTCTCCGGCTCCTCCTGGTCCGTGGAGCTGTCCCCTTCTGTGGCCGTGGATGTATCTGCAAACAATGGGGAAACAGACAGACATCAGTCACCTGCACCAAACGCACACACCACTGTGAGCACAGCACATTACAGAGCAAGCCCTGGCATCATTAGTTGAACATTGCTAAAAGTGCCCTAACTGAACAGGAGAAGCCAATTGTCAGTCTGATGCCAACCATGGCACTCACATCCCACATGGCCTTGCACCCATCTGTCTGGTGTCTGTTGGATAGCAACACCCCAGTGTGGACACATGCACCAACTACACAGTAGTTGGACAGTGCAGAGGACACGGTGTAGCATGTGGACATGCACACATCACAACTCTTGCCACTGAGTCGGTACAGGTTTCTGGATGAAAGGGATGCCCAGAGTCAAATAGGAAATGCATGTGATGCATACCAGCGACAGACACCATGATGCACCCATGTCCTGATAGCCATCGCCACAATGGTGTGCATGTAGCACATGTCACTCCCCTGCAGGATCACCAATAAGTAGACACATGCCATGGCGGAGGCATGACTGCTAAGTCATACATCACTGTCTCAGTGATGTATGACTTGGCAGCCAGACAACAACACTCTGCACTGTGTCACAATAGTAGGTCATGGGGAATGCAAGTCCTGGAGCTGCACAAGTACACATGTACATCCCCCACACAACACATCATCTTAACCCTCATCTGTCCAGGTCATACTGATTGGACACATGGGAGACCTGTGACACTACCCTCTGAACCTGAGCCCCTCACAATCTGCTGTGAATGGGAAACAGCTGCCTGAACTTCACATTCGCATACCCCAGTCTGCACGGGCAGCTGATCAAACACCTATGTGACACACAAGTATCGTCTCCTATGGTCACATCTCCAGTCGCATGCTGAGCCCCTACCGAGAAACACCCCAGCAGTCCTGGCAACAAATCCACAGCACACTGACACAGAGGCAGACACCTGAGGGGTCAAATCACTGCGCACAACATGTCAGCTGATACCCGGGAGTGGGAGTACAGGTGTATCGGATGGGCTGGAGTAGGCATGACTGTCCTGCCCCACATGAATGAGGGATGAGCCCTGGACAGTAGATAGCTGGCTATGTATGTGTCACACACGTAATCTGCACACTCCTGGGGCCCAAACATTGTTCCCACCCGCTGCATGGGTGTGTGCCAGATACCCCAGGCACATGTGGTGGCTCAGCTCAGCAAGTGGACCGCATATGAAAGCAACACGCAGATTACATGTCCAAACACAGGCATTGTGTGAACAATGGATCCACCCATGATGCCCACAACAGAGTTAGGGAAACAGATGCTGTCCCCCACCTTGAGTGAAGCAAACTGCAAGGACACAGTCCCAAGTGACACAATTCCCTGAATATAAGTGCCACACCTGGGTATAAGATGAGGAGTGGGCAGTGCACAATAGAGGGACATGGCTCCTGGACAACATGACTGCTGTACTGTGGCAGTTTAACCAGGCCAGAGGAGGGCACATAGCATGTAATACAGAGTTCACAGTGCAGTCTTTGACTCACCCCCTCCTTGCTGCTGTCTGGCCTTCAGCTGCCCATCCAGGTCTGGAAACACCACCGCCAGGATCTGGAGCATGTGGGGGGTCAGGGTCCGTGTTCCGCCCCTCCTGCGAGGAGGCGACAGCTTCAGCTGGACCCGTGCAATCCTCCGGGTTCAGCCCCGAAGGTCCTGCCACCTCTTCTGGCAGTTGCGGATCCGGCGCTTGTAGACCCCCACGGACTGGACAGCCCGGACGATGTCCTTCCAGATCTCCTGCTTCCGATGGGCATTAACCTGTGAGGATGACAAAGTGAAAAGGCCATAACTACACATGCAACATATCCGTGCATGACACAGTTGTATATACATGTCTCAATCACAGGGGCACATGATGTACACAGGCAGTGCAATGCTGCCCATGGACAGTTTGCCAGAAGTCACTACATGGTATCATTGCATGGGAAGTAAAACCTTGTTCAAATGCACTGTCACTGCACCATACCTGTCCAGTGCATGTCACTACACACTATGGGGGGTGACAACTACTCAGTGAGCCTGCTAGCCAGTGGCGTGCAGACTTTCAGCCTTGCTAGTCAGACAAAATGCACATTCAGAAAGGCAGTGCACAGAACACTGACCTGCTCCCCTGGTGTCCCATACAGCTTGCTGTACTGTGGAAGTAGGCTGTCCAGCAGGGCCTGGTTCTCATCAAGGCTGAAGGCTGGGGCTCTCTCCACAGTACGTGCCATTGCAGGGTCCAGAGGGGGCAGAGACAGCAGCAGTGCAGTGGCAGATGTCGTCCTGGAGCATGTAGTGCAGGCAAGTGAGCTCTCAGGGGAACAGCCAGCAATATATATGTGCTGCAGAGGCAGATACTGTCCCATGTGTCCAAAGTGATAGGTCCAAGTCGTTTGCATCTTCTGAATCTGGCCAATCCATGGAATAGCAGCACCAATACACGCCCACAGCATCCTTCAAATCTTCAACTTCATGACATACATGATTTTGCAACATTGTTGTGGGTGACCAACTGAATTTCCAGCAACCGACTCGTTCGAATTTCGAAAACGCGTCCGTTGCCAGGCTAGGCCATTGTCAATGGGTGCGCACCGATCGGTCCATTGCTGTTCAACGCGTGCAGGGGTACAACGCGAACCCGCACACATTGAATGCAATGGGCCGGCCGGGCGCACCGATCGGTCCATTGCTGTTCAACGCGTACAGGGGTACAACGCGTACCCGCACACATTGAATGCAATGGGCCGGCCGGGAGCACCGATCGGTCCATTGCGGTACAACGCGTACAGGGGTACAACGCGTACCCGCACACATTGAATGCAATGGGCCGGCCGGGCGCACCGATCGGTCCATTGCTGTTCAACGTGTACAGGGGTACAACGCGTACCCGCACACATTGAATGCAATGGGCCGGCCGGGCGCACCGATCGGTCCATTGCGGTACAACGTGTACAGGGGTACAACGCGTACCCGCACACATTGAATGCAATGGGCCGGCCGGGCGCACCGATCGGTCCATTGCTGTTCAACGCGTACAGGGGTACAACGCGTACCCGCACACATTGAATGCAATGGGCCAGCCGGGCGCACTGATCGGTCCATTGCGGTACAACGCGTACAGGGGTACAACGCGTACCCGCACACATTGAATGCAATGGGCCGGCCGGGCGCACCGATCGGTCCATTGCTGTTCAACGCGTACAGGGGTACAACGCGTACCCGCACACATTGAATGCAATGGGCCGGCCAGGCGCACCAATCGGTCCATTGCGGTACAACGCGTACAGGGGTACAACGCGTACCCGCACACATTGAATGAAATGGGCCGGCCGGGCGCACCGATCGGTCCATTGCTGTTCAACGCATCCCTGTACAAGTGACTGGCATATGTCACCAAGCCTGTCTCAGATGAACATATGCCAGCCACAGATAGCTCCCAGGGAGTGAGGGGCACACCTACAACACAACAGCCTGTCCAAACTGTATCATAAGGCATGTAAGGCTGCATTTCCTATTGTGTGTATGTTGGTGTACATGTTGTCCTGTGGGTGTCACCTGGGGGCAGCCACCCCCAGGCTGTGCACGTGTTCATGGGGACAGGATCCTGGGTGTTACGTGTACATGACCACTGTGATGTGCAACTGTTCATATCTGTGCATGTGCCATGGTCACATTTCACGGTGGTGTATGTGTATGTCATGTCACATACCCCGTGAGTCCCATGTGGGACGGTATGTTTGAGCCAGGGTGTCCCAGTGGCACAATAGTGATGGTCCTCCACAGTCTGTGTGCATGTAGTGTTTATGTAGTGCATGATTTCATGTGCACAATGGGAGACAGTCTCCACATCCACGTTGTGTGTGCATGGACTTTGATGTTGTGCGTGTGTGTGTCACAGACGTCCATGTCTGTCCTGCAGTGGCAAGTGGGACCACTACCTGTGGGGGTCATGGTTGTTTTGCTGTGGTGTATACATGATACTCCATGTAATGCCAGTGTCCATGTGGCAATACAGGGTCCCTGGGAATGTACCTGTCGTTGAGCTGTGATGCCTGGGGCACATCTGTCCTCACATGTCACTGTGGGGGGTGATTGTGACATGGCAGCAGGAGATGGGAACTGTGACACGGCCTCATGATATCCAATGGGCCAACCTGGGACTTATTGATGCCACTTGTTGAACCGTGATGACAGATGTTGGCCATGTATGTACCATACATGTCCTTACGGAACTGCACACTTCATGTAGTTGTGCCTCATAATGATGTATGATGTGATATTGAGTGTGTTCAATGCCGCATATGTGGGGTGACTGACAATCTTGCTTTCTTCTCCTCTGCACTGCAGGGCTCCTGCTGTCCATAGACCATTCCCAGACCTGGCAACGATGGTGGAACGGGACAGCATCCGACGGTACCGCTTCACCAGGCAGCTGATTGAGGATTTGGCAGTGCAGTTGGCCCCACATTTGCAGCCTGGCCGGCCGTATCCTACAGCGCTGACCCCCAAGGTGAAGGTGATGGCAGCCCTACACTTCTTTGCTACCGGTACCTTCCAACATACTGTGGCGACTGCTGGTGGGATGTCACAGACCATGTTGAGCCGTGTGCTCCGCGATGTTTTGGAGGCAATGTTGCTATACCTGAACCGGTACATCTATTTCCCTAGACTGCAACGACTCACTGACGTGAAGAGTGACTTCTATGCCCTGGGGAGGATGCCGCATGTCATTGGCTCCATTGATGGGACACATGTGGCTTTGGTACCACCACAGGCCCAGGAGCAGGCCTACCATAACCGCAAGCACTACCACTCGGTCAATGCACTGGTGGTGTGTCTTGCAGATATGACCATCACACTCGTGTGTGCCCGTTTCCCTGGTTCAGCACACGATGCCTTTGTGATGAGGAGTAGTCGCATCCCCAGGATGATGGCACAGATGCAGAACCAGCGTGCCTGGCTTGTCGGTGTGTACTGACTTTGTGCCATTGTGTGTGATCTGATCTGTAGTATTCCGCCCACTTTTCCAAGTCAGCTAATGTGCACTTGTCTGTCCGTAGGTGACTCGGGATACCCCAACATGCTGTGGTTGCTGACACCCCTCAGGAACCCTGTGACACCAGCCCAGATGCGCTACAATGAGGCACATGGTCGGACCAGGAGAGTGATTGAGCGGACATTTGGTCTCCTGAAGAGCCGCTTCCGCTGCCTCGACAAGACAGGAGGGTCCCTCCCATATGCCCCAGCGAAGGTGTGCAAGATTATCATCGTCTGCTGCATGCTCCACAACCTGGCAGTGCGGAAGGAGTTGCCTCTCATCCAGGATGACAATGACCAACATCCGCCACCTGTGGAGGATCCTGACCTGGACCACGATGCCAGTGATGATGATGATGATGAGGGTGATGTCCGCACACAGCTCATCACCAACTTCTTTAGCTGAATGTGAGTATCCTGAGGTGTCATGTCAATGATGTGAGTTGGCATGATATGTGTAGGTGGTGCTCTGGTGCTGTTGGAGTGTGTCCATGGTCTACTTGACTGGATGTGTGTAGCGATGTGTGCTTACAGGTGGTCTGTACTCCCCAACAGTGTTGACATGCTAACTTGGTTCTGGGTGGGTATCTTGTAACATGTATTGTGCATGAGTTTTGCTGTTCTGTCCTGTTCTCCATTGCTTTTGACTGTGTGTCATTTCTGTCCTTCACAGGGTACTTTCAGATTCGTTTGGTCAACTGTGTCCACCGACGACGTGATTGTACTTCCAGGGTGGTAGCTGTTGTGTCCCTACAGGTGATGTGCGCCACACCCATGGACTTCCTTCCTTCTACAGTTGTTGACTGTGTGCCCGCTGCCAGGTGGGATTACCTTGCATCTGTAGTGGTTACGACATGTTGCAACTGTGTAATAAACCTGTGCTTCACTTTGTGATGTGCGTTGTCTGTGGTCACACATTTGACTGCCATTTGCTTACTGCACCTGTGGGCTACTTGACTACAACTGGGAATAGGTGTGGTGTCTGTGCATTGCACCGTCTTCCCTGGCAACATCAGTGTAGGCAATGAGTCAGATGGCCTAGGTGTGTATGTGTTGTGTAGCCCTGGTGGTGTGTCTCCCTCATATGTGTCACGTTGCCTTTACTCACATGCCTGTGTTGTACTTGCTGTTGCAGTCTGCATACACAGTGTAATTTTGCAGTTCATCATCCCCATGACAGCACCCACGTTGGAATCACAACAGAGGCAAGTATGGTGTATTAGTGTGTTTATTGTGATACATTTGTGTGAATAGTGCATAGGATTGTTAGTGCTGTACATTTATATTGCAATCAGAAGTTCCTAGGTGAATTGAAAGTCCTGGTAGACAAAATCCCCAGTATCGGGGCCACAGTTGTCTGAGACATTGGTCCAACTTGTACTCCCCATGTCATGTGTGGGAGTTGTGTTGCCGTCAACAGGGTGAACAGTCTGTGCACAAAGGTGAACATCCAGAACAGGTTCAGGCTTCCTGGGCGTTGCACTTGGCCATCGGCCTCTCACTTGCCCCTCCTCGGACAACCCCTCTTCTTTGGGGGGGGGCCCTCAAGTACAGGCTGCTGCGGTGCAGGGGACTCTCCGCCAGAGTCATCCTCCCTCCCTGTGGCAGTTGCAGTTTGTTCAGCACCAGATGTTGTTGGCACACAGGGAGGTGTAGACTGGTTACTGTTCATCTGGCGGAGGCATTGTAATATGTCCCTGTGCACTGCCGTCATCTCTTGCAGTGCGTCCCACTTGGACTCCACGCGGGACATGTGAGAGTCCAAGCGGGCATGATGGGCAGCCTGCTGCTGTTTCATGTCTCTGAGGAGCCCCACTACCTGGCTGAGATCTCCGGTGCTGGACTGGTACGCATCGGCTATGCGTACCAGTTGTGGGTCGTCATGCACACCAGACACCTCTGCAAGCAGCAACCTCTGTCTCCCACCCCTCCCACCACCCCTGCCGACATGTGCAGTGCGTGCAGTGGCACGCACAGATGACCCTGGTCCCCCTTGGGGGTTGGTGGTGGTGGTGGTGTCCATGGCCCCACGTTGGTCCAGGGTCCCTGTGCTGGTTGTGCTCCTTGTTCTGTCCATGTCGGCAGGGATGGTATTTGTGGTGACAGTCGTTGGAGGGGTGGGTGCAGGGGGTGCAGCTGGTGGTCCTGCTGGTGCTGCAGCTGGTGGTCCTGCTGGTGCTGCATGTTGACTTGCACCGGAGGTGCCAGGTTGGTCTTCTTCGTCCGAGGAGGGCAGAGGCTGTACGACACCAGTGAGCTCTGTATCCTCTTGAGCCTGGGACTGGGACTCCTCAGTGTCTGCTGCTGTGTCCCCATCATCACCTGTTTTTGGGAGACACACACAATGTATGTTATGTTTCTGCAGGCATCAATGGTTGACACACCTGACAGTTGTGACTCTGCCTCTGGGTGCGGGCCTGTACATTGCATTGTCCTAAGTTGTCACAGTCAGGGGTTGATATTGGTGTAGCACATTGTCCTGCATTATTTGGGCATTTCTATGTATTTGTTGGGGTGTGAACATGGTCTGCATTGGTTGTATTTGGTTGACAGCCGGCCCTCCTTCCCACCCAGCCAGTCAGTTATCCCACCATGGACTGTGCTTGCATTGCAGGGAGTGAAAGTTGTCTTTCAGGATGTCAGTCAGTGGTGTCCTGCTGTTGGTTGTTGCACAGTTGCCAGCAGGGCCTTGTGCTCCCCACAGCAGTAGCCAGTGTCAGCCATCTTGTCAGTTGTTTTCCACTCCCTGTGATGTGAGCATGGTTCAGGGTGGTGTTGATGGGACAGTTGTGGGGGTGAGCTATGTCTGTGACTATGACTCCCATCATGCTATTGCCTCCACCCCACTTCCCAGCATTCCCATACTTACTTGCTTTTGTGGGGAGTTCAGTGTGTGTGGGTGTGAGAGCAATGGCAAGATGGCTGACAGTGGTGTCCTGCTGTTGGTTGGTGTGCAGTTCCCAGCATGCCCTTGTGCTCACCACGACACAGCAACAGTGTCAGACATCTTTGATGGGCCTTTCCACTCTCTGTGGGATGTGCATGCATGAGTGTGAGCTTGCTGGGCCATGTGGTGGGGGATGTTGAGCTGTGACTATGACTCCCATCATGCTATTGCCTCCACCCCCCTTCCCAGCATGCCCATCCTTCCTTCCTTTTGACTCTGCTTCCCTGTGGGGTGGGCTGCCTGTGCTGACAGGATGGCTGGGAGTGTTGTCCTGGCAGTTGTTTGGCTAAAAGTCCCAAGAGTGTCCCTGTGCTTCACACGACATAACCCAGGGTGGTGGTTCTTTGTGGGATCTTGAGTTGGGATATGAGGCATTGCATTCTCCCAGGTGGGTTATGTGGAGTATGTGTTGAGGGGTGTGTGAGGGGAGGTGCTTGTGACTATGGTCAGTGCTGCAAGTCCTCCTTCCCACCCAGCCAGATATCCCACCATGGAACGTGCTTGCATTGCAGAGAGTGCAAGTTGGCTTTCAGGATGTCAGGCAGTGGTGTTGTGCTGTTTGTTGGTGCACAGTTCCCAGCAGGGCCTTGTGCTCCCCACAGCAGTAGCCAGTGTCAGCCATCTTGTCAGTCCTTATCTACTCCCTGTGATGTGAGCATGGTTCAGGGTGGTGTTGATGGGCCAGTTGTGAGGCTGAGCAATATCTGTGCCTACTACTCCCATCATGCTATTGCCTCCACCCCCCTTCCCAGCATGCCCATGCTTCCTTCCTTTTGACTCTGCTTCCCTGTGGGGTGGGCTGCCTGTGCTGACAAGATGGCTGGGAGTGTTGTCCTGGCAGTTGTTTGGCTAAAAGTCCCAAGAGTGTCCCTGTGCTTCACACGACATAATCCAGGGTGGTGGTTCTTTGTGGGATCTTGAGTTAGGATGTGAGGCATTGCATTCTCCCAGGTGGGTTATGTGGAGTATGTGTTGAGGGGGTGTGTGAGGGGAGGTGCTTGTGACTATGGTCAGTGCTGCAAGTCCTCCTTCCCACCCAGCCAGATATCCCACCATGGAACGTGCTTGCATTGCAGAGAGTGCAAGTTGGCTTTCAGGATGTCAGGCAGTGGTGTTGTGCTGTTTGTTGGTGCACAGTTCCCAGCAGGGCCTTGTGCTCCCCACAGCAGTAGCCAGTGTCAGCCATCTTGTCAGTCCTTATCCACTCCCTGTGATGTGAGCATGGTTCAGGGTGGTGTTGATGGGCCAGTTGTGAGGCTGAGCAATATCTGTGCCTACTACTCCCATCATGCTATTGCCTCCACCCCCCTTCCCAGCATGCCCATGCTTCCTTCCTTTGACTCTGCTTCCCTGTGGGGTGGGCTGCCTGTGCTGACAGGATGGCTGGGAGTGTTGTCCTGGCAGTTGTTTGGCTAAAAGTCCCAAGAGTGTCCCTGTGCTTCACACGACATAACCCAGAGTGGTGGTTCTTTGTGGGATCTTGAGTTAGGATGTGAGGCATTGCATTCTCCCAGGTGGGTTATGTGGAGTATGTGTTGAGGGGGTGTGTGAGGGGAGGTGCTTGTGACTATTTTCAGTGCTGCAAGTCCTCCTTCCCACCCAGCCAGATATCCCACCATGGAACGTGCTTGCATTGCAGAGAGTGCAAGTTGGCTTTCAGGATGTCAGGCAGTGGTGTTGTGCTGTTTGTTGGTGCACAGTTCCCAGCAGGGCCTTGTGCTCCCCACAGCAGTAGCCAGTGTCAGCCATCTTGTCAGTCCTTATCCACTCCCTGTGATGTGAGCATGGTTCAGGGTGGTGTTGATGGGCCAGTTGTGAGGCTGAGCAATATCTGTGCCTACTACTCCCATCATGCTATTGCCTCCACCCCCTTCCCAGCATGCCCATGCTTCCTTCCTTTGACTATGCTTCCCTGTGGGGTGGGCTGCCTGTGCTGACAGGATGGCTGGGAGTGTTGTCCTGGCAGTTGTTTGGCTAAAAGTCCCAAGAGTGTCCCTGTGCTTCACACGACATAACCCAGGGTGGTGGTTCTTTGTGGGATCTTGAGTTAGGATGTGAGGCATTGCATTCTCCCAGGTGGGTTATGTGGAGTATGTGTTGAGGGGGTGTGTGAGGGAGGCGCTTGTGACTATGGTCAGTGCTGCAAGTCCTCCTTCCCACCCAGCCAGATATCCCACCATGGAACGTGCTTGCATTGCAGAGAGTGCACGTTGGCTTTCAGGATGTCAGGCAGTGGTGTTGTGCTGTTTGTTGGTGCACAGTTCCCAGCAGGGCCTTGTGCTCCCCACAGCAGTAGCCAGTGTCAGCCATCTTGTCAGTCCTTATCCACTCCCTGTGATGTGAGCATGGTTCAGGGTGGTGTTGATGGGCCAGTTGTGAGGCTGAGCAATATCTGTGCCTACTACTCCCATCATGCTATTGCCTCCACCCCCTTCCCAGCATGCCCATGCTTCCTTCCTTTTGACTATGTTTCCCTGTGGGGTGGGCTGCCTGTGCTGACAGGATGGCTGGGAGTGTTGTCCTGGCAGTTGTTTGGCTAAAAGTCCCAAGAGTGTCCCTGTGCTTCACACGACATAACCCAGGGTGGTGGTTCTTTGTGGGATCTTGAGTTAGGATGTGAGGCATTGCATTCTCCCAGGTGGGTTATGTCGAGTATGTGTTGAGGGGGTGTGTGAGGGGAGGTGCTTGTGACTATGGTCAGTGCTGCAAGTCCTCCTTCCCACCCAGCCAGATATCCCACCATGGAACGTGCTTGCATTGCAGAGAGTGCAAGTTGGCTTTCAGGATGTCAGGCAGTGGTGTTGTGCTGTTTGTTGGTGCACAGTTCCCAGCAGGGCCTTGTGCTCCCCACAGCAGTAGCCAGTGTCAGCCATCTTGTCAGTCCTTATCCACTCCCTGTGATGTGAGCATGGTTCAGGGTGGTGTTGATGGGCCAGTTGTGAGGCTGAGCAATATCTGTGCCTACTACTCCCATCATGCTATTGCCTCCACCCCCTTCCCAGCATGCCCATGCTTCCTTCCTTTTGACTATGCTTCCCTGTGGGGTGGGCTGCCTGTGCTGACAGGATGGCTGGGAGTGTTGTCCTGGCAGTTGTTTGGCTAAAAGTCCCAAGAGTGTCCCTGTGCTTCACACGACATAACCCAGGGTGGAGGTTCTTTGTGGGATCTTGAGTTAGGATGTGAGGCATTGCATTCTCCCAGGTGGGTTCTGTGGAGTTTGTGTTGAGGGGTGTGTGAGGGGAGGTGCTTGTGACTATGGTCAGTGCTGCGAGTCCTCCTTCCCACCCAGCCAGATATCCCACCACGGAACGTGCTTCCATTGCAGGGAGTGGAAGTTGTCTCTCAGGATGTCAGTCAGTGGTGTCCTGCTGTTGGTTGTTGCACAGTTGCCAGCAGGGCCTTGTGCTCCCCACAGCAGTAGCCAGTGTCAGCCATCTTGTGAGTCCTTTTCCACTCCCTGTGATGTGCGCATGGTTCATGGTGGTGTTGATGGGACAGTTGTGGGGGTGGGCAATATCTGTGCCTACGACTCCCATGATGCTATTGGCTACACTGACTTGCCCAGCATACACAGAATTCCTTTCTTTCAGTGGTCTTCACTGTGTGTTGGTGTTGTAGTGGTGGCTACATGTCTGGATGTGTTTGTTAGTTATATTTGTGCCACTGCCTAGCTGTAGTTGTAGTTGTGTTTGTACATGTGATGACACGGTTAAATGTAACTTTGAGATGGCATGTGTTGTGTTTATCTGACTGACATACACATTTTGGGATGATTCTGTTCTGGTTGCTGTGTAATTGCTATGAGTGCATGGTGTGACTCTCCCCTTGACAGTGATGTGTGTGTGTATTGTGGCAGAATATTGTGTACATTTGTTGTGTACTCACCAGGCTCTGGGATGTTCTCTAGTCCATAGACGCTCACTGGCGGAAGGATGGCCCGCACCTTCTCCTCCCAGGGCCTGAGGTATACTGGCTTGGCAGGAGGGCCACTGCTGGTGTATTGGCTCAGGAGGTAGTCCTTCTTGAGCAGCTCCCGTACCCTCCTGCGCACATCATACCACCTGATCTGGATGTCAGTCTTTGTGCGCAGACATGGTGATTGTGCGTTCACCCTGTTGATTATCCTCTCCCACATCTTGGTTTTCTGGGAGATGGGTGTCTGTTGGACCAGTGTGCCAAACAGCTGTGGCTCTACCCTGAGGATCTCGTCTACCAGGACTTCCAATTCACAATCTAGGAACTTGTGATTCTTCTTGGGGGGCATGGTGATGGGTGGTGATGGTGAGTGATGTGTGTGTTGGTGTGCAGGTGAGGGTGTGTGAGTGTGTGTTTTGCTGGGTGTATGTGAGGTAGCTATTTGTTGGTGTGCTGATGGTGTGTGGCTTGTGTGAGGGATGAGCTGTGGGTGTGTGGTTGCTGTCTGTTGAGTGCTGGCAGTAGAATAGCATTTGCAAAGGATCATGGTTGGGATTTGTGTCCTTTATATGGGTGGAGTTGTGGGTGTGTCTTTGTTCTCTGTCCCCACCCCCAGTATTTATTGGCTTTGTAATTGCTTGTTTGGCCTTTTTTGTGTATTTTTCCTTAGTACTTTCTGTGCATGTTGGAAACGTTCTTGTGACCGAGTCGGACCCTGCAGTTGTCTCGTACGGTCTTCTCCATTTCGTTCACGCTGTGTTTGTGCAGTTTTCTATGCTGCGTACGCGTCGGTCGCGGTGTTTTGTGTTACTTCGGCTCGGTTTTGTATGCGTGTCGGTCGTACGGCTTGTCCTCCGTACGACTCGGTTGTGGTTTTCGCGCCTTGCATCGTACTTTGCGATTTGGAGTTCGCGTGTATGTTTCGGTTGGATTTGTTCCGGGTGCGTGTCGGTCGGTTGGATTCGCGTGTTTTTCCGGCCGGATTGCTGTTTTCCGTGCGGCTCGGTCGTTCGGCTTGGGTTCCGTACGTGTCGGTCGGATTTTGCACACCTTGCATCGTACTTGGCGTGTCGGGCGCCACAGGTACGTGTCGGTCGGATTTAATTCCGGCTCCGAGTCGGTCGGTGCTTTTTCCGGCCCGAATCGGAATCGACCCCTAAATTTCAAAATGTTTTAAAAAACATAAAAATAACGTCATCATGTAAATGGTTTACAAAGTTAACTGTACTTATAAGTAGAACATTGAAAGAGAATTTTAAAACAGGAATAAAACTACAAAATAATATTCAAGCAAGTAAAATATTTTAGTTAGAGTAGAACTGCAAATAAAAAGCAATGAATAAAAAATATATTTAATATCATAAATTAGAAATTTTAAATATATATGACATTTAAAATACATTTCTAAAATTGTTTGCCATACTTTCCCATTGATTTAAATGGGAGATATTGTCCTTTTTTAGTTTTTACTTTTCAGGTTTAAATTTTTGCTTAAGTGTTACTACAGCCAATGGAGTGTTGCAGTCAAGATTGGAAGCACTGTGGTCAGGTAAGATTGAGTAAATAAAAATCAAATATTTTTGAGGCACTTCACTGTAAAGAGAGAGGGAGGCTGATGTTAAATGATGCTTCTATGTATATATATATATATATATATATATATATATACATATATATATATATATATATACATATATATATATATATATATATATATATATATATATATATATATATATATATATATATATATATATATATATATATATATGTTACTTTAACCAGTTTTACACTCCCATGCAGGCTTTGTTCATATGCGTACATCAGCGTGGTTTTTTTTCTCGAAATTTTAGGTTTAAAAAGAAGGATCATTACTTTAGAAATACTTCTTTTAAACCTGTATGAAAAAATAACAACTATTTAAAAAAAAATACTTTGCGTTATTGTATCAGTGATTTACATTTGATGAGGAAAACAGCAATTGAGAAAAGAGGGGTCAGAAACTTTTGAAACATATGGATTGAATTTTTTTGGGGTTATAGAAGTCAATTTTTGAAAGAACTTTAAGAAAATGTCAGCCTTTTAAGAATTTTCATAGGAGGTTTTTTTGGTGCAATCAAGAAAGATTTGTGAATTTAGTTTAGTGAATTTTTTTACTTATTTTTTCAGGTTTTGGTTAGAATTTACATGTACTGGACCCAAATACAAAAGACTGCTGGTGAGCGGATCGTTAAAAATATTACCAAGAGTTGAAGAAAGAAGATTTCTACAGGTAGGACATTTTAAACAAAAACAAGTTTTTGTGAACAATTTTGAAGATGTCAGTTTAATTAAAATATTGTGTAAAGAAAGGAGTGCAATATATTTTAAAAGCTAGTAAGATTAATAGTGTAGGATTTAAGCAACGTTTTCCAGATAGTCTGAACCTCCCACATAGAAAACTGTTGCATTTTGGCCAATAGTCATTCAGACATTTCCTTACTTTTTTGGACACAAGAGGATTTAGATTACCTGTTAAAGACTGCGCCTGTCTCATTTCCTGCAAACGTTGCTCCTTTTAAAAATTTCCAGAAAATGATACGTTTTGGGTGTTGTTTCCCAATTGAACTGTCAAAGGAGTTATGCCAACCCTCAATGGCATTGTTTGTTTTTGCACCTCCTTCAATGCTGGTCGATTGGCAGTTCCACCATTCAATTGAAAAGTGTGGCTTTCTCTTGTGACCTAACCTGCTTAGTTGGCCAATTCATATACATTTTTTAAAAGATTTTTTTGACGTTTTGCACAATATGCAATACATTGTATTGAGACATTCAACCATGGGATCACAGTCTGCCTTTACAGTGACATTAATATCTTCATCCAACAACAAACGCTCCCCTCCCTCCCCCATGAGCCAGTACATAGGAGTATATGCATTAATTTTAGATATGTTGTCTAAGTGTGCTATTTTGAAGCGGCGGTGAGTGGGGGGACACGGTTGGCTGCCGTAGTAGACTATCTCCTTTCTTCAGGCTTGTCTACAAGATGTGACTTCACATGGCGAACTATAATGACAGGATTATGACGGGGTTCCCGCAGGTGAGGGTGCAGGTGTATCAGAGTCAGGGGATATAAAGCTACCTGCCAGGGTGTCCCAGGCTCGGGCTGTATCTATTGTGCCCACCCCACATTTCACTTCTCTCTGTAACAACCTTCCCTTGCAGCTCACCCATTTCTAGGCCTGGGCGGTAAATTCCGTTCCGCTCGCGGAATTTGCGAAATTTGGGTAATTTTGCGTTCCGCGGAGAACGCAAAATTGCCAAAAATTCCGCGATCCGCGGCTTCGCGGAGTTTTTGCTTGTTTGCGCTTTCAAAATGCGTGTTCGCAAGATATTTCTCCCCGAGCACGCAAACAGCGTTCGCGAACAGGAAAAAAGCATCGCGAACGGGCAGAACAAGCAATTCCGCGTGTTCGCGGAACTTTTGCGTGCTCGCGGAGATTTTTTACCATTTCGCTGGGCTTTGCGTAGCGCGACTACGCAAATTCCGCCCACCCCTACTTCTCTATCTCCCTTCGCCATGTAGCTAGCAGTGGGCCTCCCGGTGATTTCCAGTTTCTCGCGATTTCTCGCTTAGCTTGTATAAACGCGAAATTCTGAAACTTACTAGTGATCTTATTTTTGGAGGTGTGAGGGAACATCCCAAAAGACAATGGCCTGGGGAGGCTGGGATCTCCTCCTCAATAACAGTCACAACAATTGCTATGATTTCCTTCCAGAAATTGCCAAGTATGGGGCAGGACCAAAATATATGTAAAAAGGGTGCACCCAGCTCCCTGCATCTTGGGCAGGCTGCCTCAGCTAGTGAAAGTACCACATTATCCGCTTTGGGGTCAGGTGCGATCTATGGAGGACATATTAGTTTATGAGCTTAAAGCGGGTATTTCTAAATATTTTCAAGGTTCTTTCTAGGGTATTGTCCCAGCTTTTAGTCTTAGTGGGAGCTCCCAGATCCTCCTTCCATCTCAGTCATAGTCTCTCCAGCGGACGTCCGAGAACTTCCCGGATAGCCGCATACAGGCACGAGACAGCCTTCATGGTGCCCACTGATAGGGCCATGTAATGACAACTTCAGAGTGCGCTTGGTTCAGCAGAGGCATTACCCCAGTGCTTCCTCAGTGCGACCACTACCGCTCTGTGCAGCAGAAAATGGCCTCTTGGCAGATCAATTCTTCATGGAATGTCTCAAACGGGACAAGTTCCGAGACCCTGAACAAATCCCCTACTGTCGTTGCCCCAGCCTCCACCCAGGGGTCGATCCCCCTTTGATTCCCACCATGGGGCAGTTCCCTCAGCATGGTGAGGGGAAGATCAGGCAAATATGACACTTTTGTGTGCAGCTTATGCAATCACCAGTTCCAGCATTTAGTAATCACTCTGAATTTGTGTGTGTCATCAGTAGCCGAGCATCGCACTTTAAGGAACACTCTACTGAGGTCAGTGAGGCTCAGCGTAAATGGATTGTGGGGCTTAGCTTAGGGGGATCCCCCTTGTTTGCCATCCATTGCACCATCCTTTGCAATTGCATCATAATATAATGCACCTCAAAGACAGGGACCGCCAGCCTGCCATCCGTCGAGGAGCACTGTATCATGGCTAGCGTCCAGCGTCTGCAGCTTGCTCCCCAGAGTAAAGTAATTGGTAAGGATTCAAGGTCTTTAAACAGTGCCCTTGGGATCCAAACTGGAAGGGTGTTAAAAAAGTAGAGGAGCGAAGGAAAAGTCACCATCTCCAACAAAGCTATTCAACCTGCCACTGATAGTGGCAGCGTTTTTCAGAAATCCATATGAAAATGAAGGGAGCAGACGGCCTGTCGCACATTACCCTCTAGGAGATCCTGACGATCATGATAGACCTTGACCCCCAGGAATGGCAGGCAGCAGGGCTCCCACTGCAGGCAATCTAGCCCCTCAGGTGCATCACCATGGGGCACCACAGGGAAAAGCTTAGATTGTTGCCAATTTACTCGAATCCCAGATAGGAGCCCAAAAGAGTGCAGCATGGATCTGGCTCCCTCTAGGTCCTCCCCAGTTTCACAGAGAAGGATCAATAGGTCATACGCATAGAGCGAGATGCGGTGATGGTGTCCCTGGATGGATAGTCCCTGATATGCGTGGCCCCCTCTCACGTAGCTGGCCAAAGGTTCCATGGCCAGCGAAAAGAGCAACGGGGAGAGGGCACATACCTGCCTCATTCCACGGCCCACAGGATACCTCTCTGATATAATCTTGCCCGTACAGACTCTGCCGGTCGGGTTTGTATACAGCAACATTGTCCAGGCTGCAAATTTCCTGCCCAGCCTCATATGCAGCAACACTTTGTATAGGTAGTGCCATTCCAGGCTATCGAAAGCTTTCTCTATATCGACAGCAAAGACTGCTGTGCTCTCTCGATCGTAGTCTTTGGGTTCCAGCATAGCCAGGAGCCTTCTGATATTGGTGGCTGTGTTTCGCCCAGGCATGAAACCTGCCTGGTCCGGGTGGATCAATGTAGTCATGAAAGGAAACAATCTAACTGCTAGTACTTCACTTAGGATTTTGTAGCCAATGTTCAATATTGAAAGCGGCTGATAGGCTGTGTGATCGGACGCTGGTTTGCCCTGTTTCAAAATGGGGACTATTAGAGCTTCAAAGGTGGTATCCGGCAGGTAGGCCATATCCCTGGCAACAGCATAGAGGGCCACCAGCCTGGGCGTGAGATCAGCAGAGTAGGTAGCGTAAAACTCTGCTGGGAACCCATCTGTTCCAGGTGTCTTGTTCTGCGCCATGTTTTGATTACGCTTTTTATCTCCTGCGGAGTTGTGTCTCCTCTCAACACCTCAATTCATTTTCCTCAAGGTGCTGAAGCTGTAGGGCACCTAGATAGATCTGTGTTTCTAATCTGTCGTGGGCTGTGATACTTTGGTATAGAGTCTAATAATATCGAGTAAACTGGGTGTTGATATTTACTGAGGAATATAGTGTGGTTCCTTCAACTTGCTGCAATCTCCACTATGGGAGAACCCCGCTTGGTTGGATTAACCAGCCACGCCAGTAAGGACCCTGTCTTGTCTCACTCAGAGTGTGTCCTATCCATGTACTGCTGGAAGTTGAAGTACCTGAGCTTTTCCGTCTGGGCTGTTACTGCCTCCTTAGCCTCTAAGAGGTCGGGTTGCAGCTCCGGATGTCCTGGTCTACGGCAATCAGCATGTCTCGCAGCAGAGTATGTCTCACTCCTTTTGACTCTGCTATACAATGGCCCTGGAGGACTGCTTTAAAGGCATCCCACTCCACCTGGGGAGATGATGCGATATGGTCATTGTCGCCAAATTATTGGATCAGTTTGTCTTGCATCATTTCCATGAAGACCTGGTCCTCCAGGGATTCATGCTTTAATCACCAAGAAGGAATAGATGGGCGTGTCTGCGCCCATTTAAGATGTAATAATGCAGGATTAAAATCAGAGATAGTACGAGCTACATACCCAACTAAGTGCATGGAGATGTGTACATCCAGAGTGCAGAGGAACATGTTGAGTCAGTCATGAACTTCATGTAGGCTACATAAGAAGGAATAGTCACGCCCTTGCGGGTGGAGCTGCCACCAGGATGCGATGAGCCCCCAGTGTTGCTGCCACTCTTGAAATGCCAGAGATGTTCGATTAGTTTGGGAATCCTCAGAGTGGGGGATGCGATCTGTCTAATTGGGTGTCCGCCATGCGGTTAAAGATTCCCCCCATAATGGTTGGATTGGTGAGATGTGGTGCCAAGAGTCAGGATGCCTTCCAGGAAGGCGCTCTGGTCCTGATTTGGAGAACATATGTTTACTATGGTTATGTCCCTTACCTCCAGGCATCTCCACACCACCAAATACCATCCCTCTGGGTCCACCAGGGTGCTGGTGCACTGGAAGGGTACTCCCACCCGAATCCATATGAGGACCCCTCTCGCATAAGCCGAGTAAGTGGTGTGATAAACTTGGCCCCTCAATGGACAATTCATTTATCTTCAAAATAATTTAAAAGGAGAGACAAGTTTTCCTTATTTTGTGCAAAAATTTCTGGTTGAATAATTGATGTGTAGAGGTCATACACACAATCAAGAGGCACAAAACATAGAGCTGTAACTTTATAAATTTAAATGATAATTTACCGTTGCCATGTAATCCTCAGCTAAGGGCGTTTTTTTTTTCCCCAACATGTCTGGGAAAAGTGAAAAAAAAATCCTTGAACTTGGGTACTTGAGTAAAGTTTAACAATACTTGTTAATCATCTGTAATTCAAACTCAATTATTATTTTCCTAGGACTTTTGTTTATTGTTTTTGATTTGAAAACTGTTAAGAATCCAGTATAGGCTGAAAATTGATTATCAGGGAGTAAACTATAAATCAGTGGGATAGTAGTGTGATTAATGTTAGCATGTATTGTGTAAATTTGGATGAATGGATGGTGTGTGGATTTAAAGGTGCCATCCTTCATCCAAATTTCACAGTTTTTTGGATTAACTGTACCATGAGTGGTTGCAAAGATTTGAATACATTTTGAGGGTGTTAGCTGTCATAGAGAAGGAAAAATTCATAGTTGAATGATTCTGTTAGTTCTGGGGGAACGTTAATATCAGAGTATGAATGTAGAGATGTTACTTGGGGATTACTCACCTGTTTTTGATGTTGCACCATTCTTCTAAGATTAGGAATTGTGGGCATACTACTAGCACCATGCATGGAGATGTTCTAGGCCACCCACCTCAATGTTGAGCCACAGGGCTCATTGGAGGAGGCATTAAGTGCTTTAATGTGTTATACATTTTGTCTCACTTCCAACTCAGTTGCAGAGGCAAAGCTGATATGCTCTGTAGTTTTTTCATCAAGAGTAACAGCTCTGCCTTTGCAATGGATTGAGAAACAGTCCACACACCTCCAACTATTTCTGGGCTCAGTAAGTCTCTCCTTAAAATAAAGTGATCCACCCTATTTGCGTAGCTTATTTCCTCTCTTGGAACAGATGTATGCAGCTTGCCTTGTATTTTCCATGTTGATCCTCTAAATGAAAGAAAATATGCATTGAAAATGTTTTACATGCTTTGCTTTATCCTGTGTAAAGATTGAAAACATTTGGGGGCAGATTTACAAGCCTCTTGCGCCACTTTTGCGTCACTTTTAACATGGGAAAAGTGACGCAAAAGTGGCGCAAGGGGCTTGTAAATCTGCCCCTTGGTTATTTTCTCTCTTGTTGCACCACAAAAAGAAAAACTGCTAGGTGCTGGAATTCTGTTGAAAAAATATCTGTAAAGGTAGTAATTAAATTTTCCTGTTGGGGAAGAGGAAAAATGGTACAGGGCAGGGGTTAGAATAGTAAATCTGCCCCCTGCCAGTGTTCAGCACCTTCCCACAGTTGTCAGACATAATCTATTTCTTTAAAAAAGTATATTCCTTTGTTTAAAATAATCCAAATATCTGAAATAGTACATTTACATTTCAAGAGTAACTTACTTTATTATTAAAAATTAATTTCTTTGCTTATTTCTCACACAATGATTGAAGTCTTGGAGTGAAGTATTTTAGCAATTGTCAGACAAGAACTAAAAAAAAAGAAAAATTAGAAAACGTTTAATTTGAGTATTCATTTGTGTGTGAAGTAATAATTCAATTCAGCAATAGGTGACACTGTGAAAACGAAGTCAGCCAAGCAGTTGCTGTTGTTCGCTCAAGTGCGTGTAGTCACCTCAGTGATTAATGACACACCGATGACAAAATGGTGGACACCCATCTGTATACTATTTTGCGGGTAAAACCTAAATTAATTTGAAAAAATGTGTCTGAAATTTAGAATGTTTTACATAAATATGACTAAACCTTTAATTTATGTGCCATGTGAATTTTAAGGTTTTATTGTGACTTTCTTACGAGGAATGGACCACCATCTTGGTAGGGGAATTTTTAATTTGCGATAAAAAAATGCTATTTTTCAATAATTTGTGAAACTATTCAAAATCGCCATTTATATAGCGAATTTCTTTTTTAAAATACTGTATAAAAAGTGTTTAAAGACGTGTGGAAATACTATGTGTGGTAAAGGTATGCATGGTAAATACAATTTTAATTATAGTGAATAAGAACGTGTTGTAAAGGCATGTGTGGTAAAGACATATGCGTGGTAAAGGCATGCATTGTATTGTCATACATCCACCTGAGGATAGAAGAGGTGGCTTAGTGGTGATGTTGATGATAGTACATTTAAAGCCTCCTTTGCTTAAGGACCAGGCAGTCCCAGGTGGGGTTCTGAAGTTTATAAGCAATCTCCAGATGACAAAGTGGAGCGGTGACAAAAAATAAAGTTTTGTGATATATGCCCAAACCCTCAAGGGGCAACAGAGGGCACTTGCACCACTGATGGTGACTTGGAACAGCTGCAAAATGTGAACAGTCTTTTGGCACTTAAACTCAGGTTCTAGACTGTAAATTCGATTTCTGGTAGGGAAATGAAAGGCAAATCCTACAAAGTCCAAAATGAATTTACTAGTTTTTCTCTTTCTGCATTTATCACACTGGACTGCATCCTGTCTTTATCTCTTAACAAAAGGAAACAAACAAATTCAAACGTTCTCTATAACCTGCCTTAAAATGCCACTCCCCTTACACTTCTCTTACAGTGTACTTCATAAAGGGCAGTGAGAAAGGCCTATTCAAATGAGTAACACCTCTTCTGCCCTTAACTAATGTGTCCTTTACTGTATTACAGTCTATGGCCAGCTGCAGACAAAATTTTGGGTAGAGTTAAAACACAGCCATTGCTTCAAACACAGGGTGTGTGTTAATACCATATTTCATTGGCTCTATTTCACAGTCTCTAGACCAGGGGTCTTCAAACCCTTTGGCTCTGAACACCCCAAACAACATGGTTTGAAGTTGGGCCCCCTTCCAAAACATTATGACAAGGATTGGGGGAGCGTGAGAGGCATGGCTCAGTGCAGGAGGTAGGGCATATGAGATCATTTCAGGGGTACTTTTTCAGTAGATCATAATCCACACTAAATGTGGGACTTACACAAGAGCAAGTGCATCAAACAAAAACAGTAATTGACCCAAAAATACTGCAAAGTTTCCGTCCCTTCCAGATGAAAATGAGTTCCCACATGTTGTCTTAATTTTTGCAGCAAGGGTGCCCTCTGCCCTAATGCTAGAAAGGAAAATAAGCCCTGTGCTCCTTTTTCAAAATAAGAGTCATGAATGGGATGCAGTAGGCCCATCAGGCTCTTCAGTCCCAGTGCCACTGCACCTGCTTCACTCATGATGGTGTTAGAAATGGGGGTATCTAGTTGGCAATGGTTTGCACCTTTGTCCAAGTAGGGACCCTTGCTTCTAGTCAGGGTAAGGGAGTTATGCCCTTAGACATACCCTGCTCACCCCCTTGGTAGCTTGGCATGAGCAGGCAGGCTTACCTCAGAGGCAATGTGTAAAGCATTTGTGCACACATACAGTAATATAGTGAAAACACTACACATGGACACCATACCAGTTTAGAAAAATAGGTAATCTTTACCTAAACAGAAAAAGACCAAAATGACAAAAATCTACCATAGATATGTCAAGACATCATCAAAAATAGGTAATTCACAACAATAAGGATTGTAGCAACAAATAGCTTCCCCTGGGGCTATTACGACGTTGTGACAGATGAAAATCCCAAAGTAGGGCGCTGACCGTGCCGTGCGCAGGCCGGGTACAGAGTCCCCAAGAACAGTACCTTGGCAATAAAGACAGTGCGTGTCGTTGGGGAGGTGATGTGTCATTGGCGCTGGGCGGTGTCGGTTTCTTATGACCACGGGGGAGGTGAGGTGTCGGTTCCTTATGACCACAGGAGAGGTGAGGCATTGGTTCCTTACTGAGAGGCAGGGGAGGTGAGGCGTCGGTTCCTTACTGTTGCCGGGGAGGTGAGGTGTCAGTTTCTAAGTGTTGCCAGGGAGGTGATGTTGTGTTGGCTGCTATGCGTCGGTTCCTTACGGCGGTGTAGGGTCGATGGATTCGGGAGTTCACCCACATCAGGTAACGGCTCCGCGATGATGAAGCACCGGTGTCGGTGAGGTCGGGGCTGCAGTATGAGTTGGGACAGTGCGCTGTGAGCGTCACGAGTGGTGCCCTCGGCTCCAGTGCAGGTGGACCCCTCTGTGAAGGCACCAGAGTAGATATGGTGTGGCATTTGCAGGCACCGGGGCTGCGGTGCAAGTCAGGCGGTGTGGCGTGCACTTCACGAGCGGTGCCCACGGCTTCCTTGCAGGTCTTGGCGTCGCTTGCTGGCGTCAGTGTTGCTTTTTCCCTCTATGGCAACTGAAACAGCAGTTCCAAGTACAGGAGGACAGAGGAAGTGAAGTCTTTGTGTCCCTGAGACTTCAGAACAGGAGGCAAGCTCTACACCAAGCCCTAGGAGATCTTCTAGCAGGATACACAGAACAACTCAGTCTTTGTCCTCTCCTTGGCTGAAGCTGCCACTGCAGGCCACCCCAGCAAAGCATCCACACAGCAATGGGGCAGTACTCCTCCTTACATCTTCTCCAGCTCTCCTCCTTGACAGAGGTTCCTCTTGAGTCCAGAAGTACTCTAAAGTTCTTATGTCTGGCCCCAATATTTATACCACATTTCCCTTTGTTCTCTTGTGGCAAAAAGTCTCAGAGCTCAGTCGAAACCAGGTCTGTCCTCTCTGGTCCAGCTTCTTGGCAGGAGGTGGAGACAGCAGTGTGCACAGAAGACAGGGCCTATTGAGGTGCGAGGAAAACTCCTCCCACTACTCTAAATGCAGCCCAAGTCTATTCAGCTCAGCTCTGAGTCATGCAGGAAAGGCATGATACACCTCAACCCCCCGGTGGTTGTCTACAGTGAATGCACATCCCCAGCTCTTGTCTCTCCAAAACTAGACAGTCAATACACAACCCAGCAGAGGCACAAAGGATGGCTAAGCAAAAAAATGCCCACTTTCTAAAAGTAGCATTTTCAAGCACACAATTTAAAAAAACAACTTTACTAAAAGATGTGCAATTAAATTCTGAGTTTAGAGGGCCTAAACTCCAGTTCTCTCCCTTGTCCCAATGGAAAGTTATACTTGTAAGATGTTACAAAGCATCTCCCATGTTAGCCTATGGGGCAGATAGCCTTTCAATAGTGAAAAACAAAATTGGCAGTATTTCATTATCAGGACATGCAAAACACACCAACACATTTCCTATCTTTTACATACATTCACCCTGCCCATGGGGGTAACTTGTGCCTACCCGAGGGGTGCCTTACATCTAAGAAAAGGGAAGGTTAGCGCCTGGCAAGTGGGTGCACTTGCCAGGTCGACATTGCAGTTTAAATCTGCACGTGCAGACACTGCAGTGGCAGGTCTGAGATACATTTACAGGCTATTTGTGTGGGTGGCACTATCAGTGCTGCAGGGCCACTAGTAGCATTTGATTTACAGGCCCCGGGCACACACAGTGCTCTTTACTAGGGACTTACCAGTAAATCAAATATGCCAATTATGGATAACCAATCACAATAACAATTTACACAGAGAGCATATGCACTTTAGCACTGATTAGCAGTGGTAAAGTGCCCAGAGTCCTAAAGCCAACAAAAACAGTTCAGGAAAAATAGGAGGAAGAAGCTAAATGTTTGGGGAGAACCCTGCAAAAAGGGCCATTACCAACAGATAGCTACTGTCTTGCAAAGCAGGCTGTCTTCTCTTCACTTTCCTAAAAACATGGGCTATCATCTTGCCTCATCCCCCTTTCTGCCATCTCTCTGAGGCCCAAAGTAAGGTGTCTCCACTGCTTCAATTTTCCCCTCTCTCTCTGACCACTGCTGTGTGGCCCAAAGCAACAGTGGCTTAGCAAGTGTGTTCTCGGCCCTAATGCAAGCAAGGATTGGAGTTTAGTTGACCTCTCATACCACTGGGCCAAGCAACCACTACACCTGCAACACCAATGATACCAGGATTCCTACAACGGAGGTTGTTCGCTCTGTCCATTCCATTGGGCCATTACTCCTATGCCTGAGGTCCAAAGCGGGCCGTCTACCCCTTTGTGTAAACAAAACCAGTCAGGATAACCTGGGTTCTAATGCTATCAAGGAAAATGGTTCAGCATTCCGCTTTCTTGTAAGAAGACACCCATAAATGGAGTGCAACAGCCCCTCACAACCATGGCTACTGTAACTGCTGCACTAATGGTAGTGGTGAGCCTTTTGTAAAGAAAATAACAAAACGAGCCCCCATTTGTCACCCACTTTACTGGGGGCATCTCTCTGAAGAAACTGTATCTGTCCACTTGTAAACAAAAAAATGAGTACCTACATTGTGCCCCCTCTTCTCGGACATCTCTTCGAGTCTATCCATGGATCTCGCACATTCCCTCTTTCTCTTGGGACACTAATCTGAAGTCCCAAGGGTCCGGAGGATCAGGGCTCTGCATCTGACTGTGACACTGCTGGCCTCCTCCCTGCCACCCCATGGCTCACCTTTTACAAAAACAGAAAGAAAAAAAAATGCCCCTGAATGGTTAATGCAGACTTTGAGGTGCCTCTGCCTGAGAGCAAAAGACGGAGGTAAAGCTAGGATGACGAAAATAAGAAAAAAGCTTTCTCACTAGGCTTTAATTGATGGAGTCACTTAAAGCCTCATAGTGACAAAGATATATGCTTTTTCAGAGGTAACGTAAGGGTGCTATACACTGTGGGGCAGATTTACAAGCCCCTTGCGCCACTTTTGCGCCGCCGTTGCGTCACTTTTGTGACGCAGCGGCGACGTAAACCATGCGCCACGTTGCGCATTATTTACAACGTGACGCATCTAGGAGATGCGTCACGTTGTAAAGCCCTGCGCCACATGAAACCTGCGTCAGGTTTCATGTGGGCGTTCCTCCGCAGGGTGGGCGTTCCGTCGAAGGAAAGCCTCGTAAAAGTGACGCAGTGAAATCTACAAGATTTCACTGAGTCACTTTTCCGACTGCGCTGCGACGAATCCTTACGCCTGCTTCAAGCAGGCGTAAGGAGTGGCGCACCACGTTAGGTATGGGCAGCCCACGAGCATTGCTGGAGTTGCGTCGCGCTTGCGACACGACTCCAGCAATGCGCCGCCCTTGCGCCACAGGATGCGACACGCATCGGCCTTTCCGTGCGCCACGGTGCGCCGCATTGTAAATGCGGCGCATCCGTGGTGGCGCAAGGAGAGAATTGCGTGTCGCAACTATTCTGGCGCATCCCTGCTGATTTGCAGGGATGCGCCAGAAGTTGTAAATCTGCCCCTGAGTTCTGCAGAGCATCTTTTTAATGGACGCAAATGTTTTTAGTATGTTCAGTCTCATTTCCCACTGCACCAACTAGGATTCAGTTCTCTGACTCTCAGGTCACACACACGCACGCACGCACACACACACACTCTGATTGACTTAGCTAACTGATGTTTCATAATATAAACGTACATTTCCCAGTGATTAGCTTAAAGCGTTTATTTTTCATTTACGATGTACTTGAGTTATTTGATATGCAGTTATTTGAAGGTGAAAAAACAACGAAATACCTAACAGAATATTTTGTTCTTTTCAGCCACGTCTTTGACCCCTCCACCACACTCACTGACCCTGTCCCATGGCACTCAGGATTAAAGATCCAACACTTTTTAGCCATTTTAGGGGCTGCATGTAAATGAAGAAAGTCTGGAAACACTACAAATAATCAAGGTCATGCTTCCAGGCCAACTTCAGTTACAAGTACTTGCACAGGCACTTGCGTCTCCCTGGGAATCAACCAGGGACCCCTCTGCTCTAGAGTGTAGATGGAAGGAGGGGGAGAATCTATCAGCACCAGCAGTGGCCGGTGCAGGTAAGTGCGGTGTGGCAGGGCGAGGAGTATGTCGACAGACGATGGAATGGGACGAATTAAATAAATAAATAACTCCTATTCTGTCGTCTGTCGACATCCCCCCTGCAGCGCCCGCCCCACTCTGCTTACCTGCACCGGCCGCTGCTGATCTGCACCCTTTTTTAGGACAAAGTCTGCTGTTCTTTCTCTTCCTGTTGCTGAGGCACAGCATCACGGAAGCCAGCAATTGGAATTGAGCTCAAATCAATTCAATGTCTTTTCCATTTTCTCTCCCTCTGAGTCCTGTTAGAAGTCTTCTTATCTCTTCCAGGTAATGGAAACACAATCAACCAATCAGAGCAACAGAGCTACATCAAATAGAGTCTTTGCTATCCACAAAGAACATTCTCCCACATTTGGTGATACAATCTTCCTCACTAACCAGATTTTTAGCTGAATCCGGTCCCTCGCCTTAGGTTGACCTCGAGCCTAGTCCAGATTCATTTTCTGACAAATCCGGATGCCAAGCCATTAGTATGGAGTATGGAGGCCTAGGAGAAGCCTCTAACTCATCTGATTCAAGCTAGTCCTTCCCTCAGCTCTGTATAGTAGTAGAAGAAGTAGGGCTCCTCTGATAATAAGCTATCTAGCTGGGTCCACTGTAGGAGACCCAGGGGTTCTACTATCCCTCCCAGACTAGGTTGTGTTTATTTCCTGACTCTGCATTTACTGGTGTGACTGAAGAAAAGATTAATATATAAAAGTTGGGTGCCCTCAGGCAAGGACATATGGGACTCTGGGATGCACTCTGTTTCCTAGAGTCTGGGCACATGTAACTGTAGAAGTCAAAAAGCAAAATGTTTAGTAAATCTATTTTAAGTGGATAAAATCAAATTGGCAGGCTAAAATGCCCACATTGGAGCCATGAGAATCGAATTCCAGTCCTGAATTCGGTATGTGATTGAAATTGTGTGATCCTGGGCTAATCAGTTTATCTCTTGGTTTTCACTAGTAGTAGTCTGTATCAACGAACTTATCACACACACACACACACACACACACACACAGTTTATAGTAATTGTAAATAAATTCTGCTTCATAAAAAAAAAAATCTAGGCTAGGTGAACTTTCTAAGTCATTATCTAGAATATTTGTAGTAATATTTGAGGTCTCCAGCGATTTATTTCTTAGTAAGCATGTTTACAATAAGCTAATCTGAAGTGAATCTTTTATTAGTTGCTACTTTTGAGTAAGCAGTCATTGAGAGATATATTCTCCCTGGGAAACATCCATTACAACGCAGTCATTACATCGCCCTGCTTTTACAACGCAGCTGTTACAACGCAAGTGCCTTTATAACGCATGCCATTACAACGCATGCCATTACAACGCATGTCACTACAACGCATGCCATTACAACGAATACCATTACAACGCATGCCATTCCAACGCATTATAAGGTAAGTAATAGAGATTTTTTAGTTTTAGGGTGGGTATGGGTTTTGGGGTAGATGGGAACAGTAATTTTTACCCCTACACTATCCAACACTTACCCTACTGTTGCCCTAAAAGTATTATGCATTGTAATGGTATGCATTGTAATGGAATGCATTGTAATGGAAGTTTTTAAAAATGTGTTATAATGGCATGCGTTGTAAAATCATGCGATGTAATGGTTGTTGCGATGTAAAAACCGCGTTGTAAAAGCATGCGTTGTAATTTTTGCGTTGTAACGTCATATATTCATTCTCCCTATGCTTCAAGCCCTTAAACAAAGAGTAGACACTTACAATTAATCTAAAAACTAGTATTAAGTGCGATATAAAGACATTGAACACACAGGACTCCAACACCAGTTAAAGAAAGTCATCAGAAATCCCTCCTCCGAATCTACTGTAACAAGTCAAGACGTCGAACTTCAATGCGTGAGGGTTGATTTCAAGTTTCAGCCATTTACAGTCATCAACGCCTGCCTTTAAAACATTCTTCCTTTTACCTCTGGCCCTTCCCCCAAGGACCACATTAAAATGAATTGCTATTGTTAGAGTGCTCCATCTCTTGCCCATTCTTCTGCTCTGCATTGTATTGGCTGTAGAATTAATTCAAATTGATCTATTCTGCCCTTGCACCTCTTTAGCAAAGTCCCCTCGAAAGCGTTTTTGATTGAGGATACTCAGCAACGGGTCTGTGAGTCCGTCCTCACTTTCAACATTTTAGAACAAGAGATATGCAAATCAGACGAATGGGCTTCTTTCAACTTGCAGCAAATCACTCTACATTGATGGAACTCTGGGCTTGGATCCAGCTTCAGCCGCTTTAATGCACACTGATTTCATGAGACTTTCGAAATAACACGGGAGCTATAGTGATTGGCAGTTGCCTTAGAGACAACTGCCAAAGATAAATTAATTTCGTTTTTTTTTCTTGGTTTACAGATCTCTGGATAATTCACCGGAGGCTGGATGTTAAATATTGAATGAAACGTTTCCGGCGATTTAAGTTAAAAATCCAGAAAAAGACAAAGCCACTAGGTTTCACGTGTCAAGTGACAGAAAATGTTGGGGCATCAATGGAAAATGTGACGAGGAACACCGAAAAAATTACTTACAAATATTCAAAATCCCTGGGCCAAGAAGTAGCCATCCCAGCTTGTAACCTGTTCCCCAGGCAATAGGTGGCGACAGCGGCTTATGTTATGCAATAGGGCACTCGGGGTCTACGGGGTTGTTGTTTTCATGTGGCGTCAAGAAAAACAAAGATGAACTCTGGGTTATCGCTGGCCCCACATAGCGATAGAAATATTATCGCCGGCTATCGCTGAAAATTATCGCCATGATAACGCTATATTTACAATGCATAGCGCTATGGCGATAATATTTCAGCGATAGCGGTGTTTGCCATGGAACATCGCTGGTTTTCCAGCGATATTTCATGGAAAACAGCGATAACATTGCTGATACGACCCTGTGGTCGTATCAGCATAATCCACCTACCATTATTAGTATGCCTTAGTCTGGAATTTAACAGACGTTAAATTCCAGCGTTAAGGCCGAGGTAGCGTGATTTTTTTCATCGCTGCACCTCCCTGTTAATATCGCGAAGCTGCCTTCGCGATATTTTCATGTGCTGTTTTCACAGCCACGCCTTCTTTGCATCTCATTAGTGATGCGAGGCGAGGCTGTGAAAAAACGGGCTCTACATCAAGGAAACACGCGCTAGCGTGTCTTTGATGATATTGCGATATAATTATCGCCGCTTATCGCCCGAAAACGGACGCTAAAGCGGCGATAATTATATCGCCAGCCCTTGCTAATATGCCCCTATATGTCTTGCTCACTGCAGATGAGGCCATCTTGGGAACTCGCTGTGCAGAAAACTCAGGGGCATATTAGCAAGACCCACGTTAAAATTATCGCCGTTTTAGCGGCAGGAAACTGCCGCTAAAACGGCGATAATGGGCTTGCTAATATGCGTTATAGAATTCCAATAGAAGCCCAGGTTAGATGTGCAGGACATCTAACCTGGGCTTCTATTGGAATTCCATAACGCATATTAGCAAGCCCATTATCGCCGTTTTAGCGGCAGTTTCCTGCCGCTAAAACGGCGATAATTTTAACGTGGGTCTTGCTAATATGCCCCCTGGAGTTTTGAATCCACCTTTTTTTAGGTTGAATCTACTAGACTGTACATGGGCTCTCTGTTGTGAGGCATATTGAACATAGAAGGGATTGAAGCCCGCCCATTGCTTACTTTTGGTTGGCTTTCCTTGTCATTCTCGTTTGCATGCTTCTTATTTGTGTCCCAGCTTGTCAGTCTGGTGTTTGTCCCTTCCGTGGAGCATTGCCTCTTTTCAATATATTTCATTGGCTGGCATCGCAGCTTAAACTGCTTGCTTTTCAAGCACTACTTTTTTTCTATTGTGTGAAGTACTTCTTTAGAATGTGCGTCTTTTAGACCCCCTCCCTTGGGTACATCTCTCCCCTGCACTCCCTGTTGCTCTTTAGTGCCTAACTGTTCCTCCTCACCACCTCCTGCTTGTTCTCGCTCCTGTCCTTCTTCCCAATTACTCCCCTCTACCCTGTGTTGCTTTGGCTCCTGCCCTTCCACCTTTTGCTTCCATGTCCCCTCCCATGTTACTTCTCTGTTACCCCACTCTCCCCCATGTTGCTTCTGCTCCCATCAATGCTTTTGTGTGTTTTATTTTATTTTTAGTTATCGATCCAAATTCGACCTGTAACTAAAAAGGAAAAGAACACTCCTGTGTCCTTTTGTAGGCGATGCACACCTACGAAATTATGCAAGTAACCACTACAAAGTCTTTCGTTTATTTCTTTTAACTTAGCCATGCTGCACTGCATTGAGAATGCTGTGCACTGTGGCTAAAGACCATTGTCAAAGCCAATAGCTCGCAAAGGCGACCACTATTGGCTTTGCCCGTCCTTGTTCTCCCTTTTCTGGCTTTTTGCCTGTCCCTATTTCCGTATCTTTCTTTTTCTCCTTTCTCACTTTTCGCCTATCTTTCTCTGGGTCAAAGTCAGAGAAGGAAATTAAGCCCCAATCCCCTAAAATGAATGTGGGTGCCTGTATGCCTGCTTCCCCAAGCATAAATTAATCTCTGTTCAAGACCTAGTTGCACCTCATACCTTAACCCTTTGCAAAGATTGGGACAAGCAATGCCGCCTACCTAGGTGAGATTGGGGTTGTTTACAAACTGCTGAGCCAGAGGTCGGGAACTCTGCAGACTTGAGGAGGATAGTACATTTCGGGTTTTAAAGCCACCCCTATGCGTGGCAGCACAGATGGACTCCTACATGATGACAGGCTTAGGGGTATATTCACAAGAACGAGCGATAAACATCGCCAAAGTAGCTTACTGCAACTTTTCACTTCGCAGTCCATAGCGGGAAAATAACGCTGTGTTAACGTGGCATTCCCAACACGGCGATACCGTGCGATAATCGCACAATAACGCGGCGAATGTCCGCGAAACAACTACTGCGACAGCGATAAAAATGTAAACCCCAACGCGAAAAAAGTTGCGATGGGCCCAACCGCGATAGAATCTGTGTGATAACTAGCGAGAAGCCAGCAAGTCCCACGCGTCATGCGGGGAAAAGCACAAGAAAAGCACCCAAAAAGATCACACCAAAAACCAGATGAACCGTGGAGCACCAAGGATGCACCCGGACCGAGTGCAGAGGACAACGTGAAACCCACAAGACCCACGGAGGCCTAGCCAGGAAGCCAGGTGTCGTGGAAGGGCAATGAGAAGAGGGAGAGGAAGACGGGGTACAGTGTGCAGGAAACCCGGATCCACGTCACGGATAAGATAGAACACCACCACCAAATGTACGTCATCTCACGTTTCATTGGCAAAAAAGACGCTGAGATGGCAGACCATATTGGACAATGTGAATGCCGTTGCCGCGCCGAAGAAGACAATGGAAGAGGACTAGAGGCGGTGGAATGATGCGAAGGGCAAACCCAAGAAGGAACTCGCTGCCAACATGAAAGCAGCAACGCAGATCGGAGGTGGGGGGCCAGCAGACCACCAGGAGCTGGATGAAATGGAGAAAATGGTGATCACAGTCATCAGTCGGGAGACGGTGACAGGATCAGAGGACCCGGACACTGCTCAACATGACCTGACACAACATCAATAGGGTGAGTACCGACCAGGGAGTGGTGGGACGGGGGGAGATGGGCACAATGGCACACATGCACAATTAAGCAGAGCACACTGCACACCCACAATGACTCCGGATCATGTCCCTGATCCCCCTGGAACACTGCAGCACACACACAAACACCAAGTAGTCCCACCTCCACCATGTGCCCAAAGGGGCCCCCACCCAACACATCACCAATCACACAACCAACACATGCACACGTGCGAAACCCAGCAAAGATGCGTATCCGTCAGCCACACTGACAATGCAAGAGACACTACATGACGAGTAGCATTGCTGCAGTCCAACCATCATGTCAATGTGCAGGCCACGACACTGAGGCGGCTGAGTGTGGGCCAGATCCGCAAAGGTGCAGGTCACACTCGGACACATCCACGTGCACAAAAAACCCCTGACCTCAACTACACATCCGCCTACAGACCATGACCACGAGTCACAACACGACGAAGGGCACAATTCACTCAAGTCAGCAACATCACAGCACTGTAGACACACAGAAGTGAAAGGCACACCGCCTGAAAGGGATGAGTGACAGCCAATTCAGAGCTGCAGGGGCGACTCAGCCACAGTGCAGCATACACACATAAGAATTTGAGCACCCCAACATCGTCAACAATGTGGTACATACTGCAACACTTCCACAACAGAACACAGGACACAACTGGTGCCGCATGCATGCACAAAATGGCCAATCACATCTGGCATCGCAGGAACCTGTGACATGACAATGGACGAGTACAACCTGTAACCTGTATTAGTTTTATTTACACATGCAGTGCCAGTGGACATTTTGTACTGTCCCATGATTGTACAGGACGGACACAAAGTGACGTGCTCAGGTGAAGAAATTGGCAATGAGGGTGTTCCTATGGGCTATTCCTGCTGCAGCTGCAGTGGGGTGTGGGCCACCTGCCCCATCGTCCTCATCATCGTCCGGTGCATCTGGCACTGGGATCCATGGGGCATTGGAGCGTACACAGATGTTGTGCAAAACACAACATGCAACGATCATCTTGCACACGATGTCTGGCCTGTACAGGAGCCTTCCGCCTGTAATGTCCAGGCACCTGAAACGTGACTTCAACATGCTAAATGTGCGTTCCATGATGCCCCTGGTGTGTATGTGGGACGCATTGTACTGCCTCTGGGCATGTGTGTTCGGGTCTCGGAGGGGTGTCATCATCCAAGGGCAGAGTGCATATCCCTGATCACCTGTGACAGTGCAGAGAGAGATGAGTCAATAGGTGGTTCGGCATGATGTGTTGGCAGGCACACTAGTCCAGTGACGCCTGTGCTGGCTGTGCGTGGGGTGAGTGTAAGACAGCCCCCAGGGATTGGCTGGTGCTGGCAACAACTACAACAGTCATCACTCAATCAGAACTTCAAAGTACAAACAGCAAGGGACCATGACTTGAGGTGCACAGAGTTAGTGGCCCCGGATGCGCAGCGGCCGGCACGGGCACACCGCCACAGGACGGTGACTTGCGATGCACAGGGTTAGGCCCATGAGAGCTGAGCGGGTCCTCAGAGATGTCCAAGGTGACTGTTGCTGAGTGTATCGTGGGACAGTGGAAGGTGTTCCACCAGGGCATGATGCAGAGGGCACAACCAAGCAGCAACAGGCAACATGGGGGATATGAATGCCACAGACTCATGCCAAACACAAAGTCCGTACCTGCCAGATGATGATGACGACAACCCCCAGGCCACAGACTCAGACGCCACCAAAGTTCAACCAGAGAGTGACCATGACTCATGGCACACGGAGTCAGTGGCACCAGGGCTGCAAGGGGATGCAGTCTGCGATGAGGCGTGTACATTGGTGTGTACTCAGCCATTTAGAAATCAAGACACAGTCACAAATGTGGGACCTACTTGACCGCAGTGTCAGCCGGTGGCAGTGGTGTGCGTGGGCCAACCGCAGTCCAGCCAGCTCCTCCTGGAACTCCCACACACGGCATTGGAATGTCATGTGGCGATGACGTGTTGCTCACGGAGGCTGAGGCACCAGAGCCGAGCATGTGTGCAGCCTGCGATGATGCCGTGCCCTGGCTGGTCCTGCCTTGATGTGATTGGTGTGAGGCCAGCTGGCCCGCAGTGCATGCCGGAGCCAGTAGTCTGCAGGGGCCCACAAACACGTGCCGCCGGCTTGCTTTGAACAGGGTTAGCGGTACCACGTGTCACCGGCTTGCATTGAACAGGGTTAGTGGCACCACGTGTCGCCGGCTTGCGTTGAACAGGGTTAGTGGCACCACGTGTCGCCGGCTTGCATCGAACAGGTTTAGTGGCACCACGTGTCGCCGGCTTGCGTTGAACAGGGTTAGTGGCACCACGTGTCGCCGGCTTGCGTTGAACAGGGTTAGTGGCCCCAGGTCAGTTGTTGCTAGTGTTCGGTCACCTCCGTAATGAGGATCCGGCTTTCATCCGGACTGAACCGCATCTTCCTCTTACTCCTCTCCGTGCGTTCACTGGTATGGACTCTGCCATTCATGAATCACGACAAAGTGCTGGATATGGGACCTACTGGACCGCAGTGTTGTCCGTGGGCAGCACTCAGCACGGGCCCACACACACGTGTCGTGTGCTTGCAATGCAGAGTTTGGCTCACAGATCGAAGGGAGTTTAGTGATTTAAACGCTGCCATAAACATTTGGTCACTGCCATTCAAAACTCAAGACTCAGTTCAATATGTGCCACCAACTGTGCCGAAGTGTAAGCCGGTGGGGTATGTCAACGAGAGAGGATTGCTGCCTGCGTCGTGGAGGCCAGCGATGGTCTGAGGTGGCTGCCAAGGTCGCGGGCCTGGGGCTTGGAGCTTGCACGGGCACGTGGCGGGCCCTCTTTGACACACGCCGGTGTCGGCAGGTGAGCGGAGCAGCCTTGGTGCACTGGGGCAGGCAAGACGGGTCTGGGGACCAGCGGCCTGGGGTGCAGCAGGCGCACAGGGTCACAGGCCCCGCCGCTCACGGTGTCGGCCTCGTGGCGGGCTGAGAGGCACCGCCCTGGCAGACACATTGGCCATTCCGGAAGAGAACCATGCCCAGAGCGACGGGGTTTTTATTCACACCCCTACGCAGGCCTGGCGTATGCAGGGCCCACCCACTGCGCCCATGCCTACAGGGGGGGACGTAACGAGCGTCATCACTGCGTTCTACCCCAAAGCCTGTGGTGACATGGTAGCGTCCACTGGCCACTACGCTCCATGCACCAGCGGTTAATGTCCACATGGACATTTCCGTGGTTTGCATACTCAAGTCTGTTCAGCACATCCACGCCACACTTGTCATTGGTTAGGTACTCATTCATTAGTCACTTGCCACCCGCGCACATGCCTGCTTCCAACATCTCCACACATTCTGCTATTGTGTGGCTGTGATGCCATGCCGTAGCTGGGTTGTGTACATGGCAAGCCCAGGTTCCCAATTGAGTCGTGTTGTCGTGTCTGGTCGGTGGGCATGTTGTGTGGCATGTTGCATGCAGTTTTGCTGCGTGCCCATTCCCAGAGTTGTGAGTTGCATGACTGTGGAGTTGAGGTGTGTTGTGTGTTCATTTGGTACTTACCAACTAGCAATGCATTTCCATAGGTGCCATCCTGGAAGCGATGGTTGATGATGGACTGTCGGAAGATGAATGAATCATGCACACTGCCTGGGTAGTTGGCCACAACATTGGTGAAGAGTCCCCGGTGGTCCACTATTGCCTTCACATTGATGGAATGCGTGTGCTTTCTGTTGCGGTAGTTGTGTGCAGTGTCGGCAAGGGGCACAAGTAGGACATGTGTGCAGTCAATAGCCCCCAACACGTGAGGGAATCCAGCTATGGCGTAGAAGCCTTGCTTGGTCTCCAGCTGCTCCTGCGCAGTGTGGGGGAAGTGAAGGTGCTGGGGTACCAGGCTGATGATGGCATCCAGGACAGGTGTGATGAACTTGGATAGGGCTGGCTGTGAAACTCCTCTGACTCTGGCAGTTGTGGGTTGGAAGGTACCAGAGGCCAACATGTGCAGCACAGCCAGCAGCTTTGTCTGCGGAGGGATGTTGGTTCTCCGCTGTGTTGGTACCGTCAGCCTGTGGGCGATGTGGATCAGGATGTGGAGGATGGTTGTCCTTTTGAGCCTGTAGTGGGCAATGACCTCCGATGGCGTTAAGTCTGTGAGGCTGGTGCGTTTACGGTAGGTCCGCTGTCTTTGTCTACGCTGCCTCTGTGGTAGTCCGGGTGGGGGGGGCGGGGCGGGTCCTAGGGGTGGTGACGGGCCTGGGGGTGGTGGCGGTGGGTGTTGTGGCCCTCTTGTGTCTCCGAGCTGCATGATCAGTAGCTCCATGGCGTCTGTTGCTCTTCAGGTGTGGCTCTGGTCTGGCCTCCCTTTCATACTGCAGGTGGTCGTCCTGCTTAGCACCAGCAAAAGGCAGGTGTTAAATACCTGCTGCTACCGCGGCTTATCGCCGGTTTTTGACTCGCATCGCAGATCTGGCTGTTCGTTGAGAATCGCGCGGTGTTGTCTTTTCGTGTGTTTTTGCACAGACACGCCTATTCTGCATCTCATTAGCGTTAGTTGGCGGTGTCAACCGTGGCGATGTTTCTTGCGGCAGCTATCGCGGGTTATGTGGCGATGTAGGCAGTTAGCACCAGCTTGCAAATAGGGCGGTAATTCTATCGCCACTTTTGCTGCGCTAAAGTGGTGATAACTCGGCGATAAGTCCTTGTGAATATGCCCCTAAGACCTTTAAATATCAATTGTTAAATAAATAACATGAAAGACATAGGTCAGGAAGCCGAGTCATCCATGGAATTATTGAACAGCAAAAGAGACAGGTGAAAGGGCGTGCAAATGATGGCGAGATGATAGCGAAAGATCTTGGTTTGAAACCCTTCTTAGCTATATCTGAGTGGTCTGTACTGAACTTGCTTCAAGGATATATTAAGCATACCATAGGAGAGGGGTGCAGCCATTAAAAAGTAAGCTTCTAATGCATTCCTTCTTACCATAATTCTGGGGTTATTTCTGGTTGGTTCCAAAGCGAAGCTTCAATGTTAGCAAATGGGCCAGGGACAAGGCATGTACTGCCAGTTTATTACATTAATAGTCTCCTCAGTTCAGGATGAGGACTTTTTCTATGCAGGCTCAGATTTCAAAAGAGTAATTCAGAGATTACGTCTACCAGTAATTACAATAAAACAGATTTGAGCAAGCATTTCATAAAATATTGATTTCTAAATTAAAGCCCTTTCTTAAGCAAACTTTAAATCATACCATCTAAAGTTTTAACCAAAACAGCATGCTCTCAGGAACCTTTTGTGTTAGTGGCTTGTATTATATATTCCCAATGCGAATCGAACCATTCCAGCTATCCAGGACCGTTGCTACGTTAAGGCTCTGGCAGCCGTCTTTGTATACCATCACGTGACAGCTCCAAATTTCAGCCAAAGGCTAATAGGAGGGGAGTGTCAAAACATCAGATGTTATTTTACCTTGAGGAAAGAGGTTGCGAAGCCCAGCAGTGTGATCAGGGAATTAATTCAGCACTTAGCTCCAGGACAGAGACAGTATATATTAAGTAGCAGAAGCAGAATAAAAAAGGTTATCATGTTATGACAAGAAGTGTTAATATCTACAGCAGTCTACACTTTAGTATACTATTGTATGTGTTTTTCACACACTATTTGACTTTGAGAAACAGAGTGGACATCATTGATAAAATGGTCTCCCCGTGATTCCCTCCAAAAAAGCCAATTATTCTTTGTTGGTAAACACCATTTTTAATCATTTTTGCTGAGTAGCATGTTTCTTTTTCTTAAGAAGAATTCGGCTACATTTTCTACTTCATTGAGATCTATTTTGTATCAGTACCTATGTGGGTTAAAATGTCAAACATTTTAGATTATAATGTCACAGAATGATCCAAAAGTTGCCTTTTTATCATATAATTTCTACATATTTGTATTTTCATACCTTTTATTACCTCAGTGCTTAATCTGCAAAAGAATGAGTGCCGGTGCCCAAATCCTGTGGCTGGTGCAATTAAATGTCATTAAGTCCTACACCTTTCAATGCCTACGTCTTGGGTACTCACAAACATTTTCCCAGGGGCCACAAAGTTTGGTCTGTGATGTGACCAAGGGCTGCATTGATACCAGCAAGGTGGCGGTTGGGGGTTGGTGGTAAGGTGAGTGTAAGGAAAGTGAGGCATATACATCTAGTGGATGAATTGCACAATGTGAAACCAAAAGCTTGGGATTAATCCTGGCTTCTCCATTTAACCAAATTGTGTGATCCTAGGCAACTGTTTTATTTCACTTTCCCTACTTTTCTTCATTATCACATATGAGGACCCCAAAATACTTGACTTCAGGATGGGTGCTGTACAAAACCTTCTCCTGTATTTGATTTACTACACTACAATGTTGTTCATGTATAAGAGAAACCCAGGCCACCCAAATAGTGCACATAACAACTGACTTGCCTCTTACCACACTATTGGCATTGTTGTCATGGTGGGGGGAGGAATTAATGTTTCTCAATTCATGTTTGAAAACTATCCCCTTTAAAAAAATACTTCTCAATGCACTGATATAATCTGATGTAGTAAGTAGAAACGGTTCTGCATATTAATGAAATAGACTACTTGAATTTCGAAGAGAATTTGTCATACTTTTAAACTTTTTCTGCAAGATGTCTTTAAAAATGAAGGTATGCCTAAAGTTGAGCGGTTCATGATACTCTAGCCACTGCCTTACTTTAACTTCAATTAACCTTTAAATAAATGCTTGCCTGTTTATTTAGAATCTTTTAATGTTAGTACTGAGTCATGTAAACAGCAGCACAGTGGGCCTTATGTAAAGGTCAGGACGACCGCATGCGTCCCCCGGGCCATACTTTAAGTATCACTGGTCTAAGTCATACCCCTAGCCAGATTAATCTGTTCCTTTGAATTCTCCTTGGTATCTTATTCACAGGACACTCAGATCGTGGTCTCTATCTCAAGTGATTACTCTGAGGTTGCTAGCAGGTTTCATGATTGATTGCTGGAAGTAGGAAGATGGATGAAAAGAAATTGTCTTAAATTGGATTGGATTCTGGTAAAACTGAGGTTTTGCTAATTGGTAATGATACATTCTTCTGGTCCCATGATTGGTGGCCTTATGACTCTAGAACTTGCCCATATCCTTCCAGATAGGTCAAGAATCTTGGAGTAATTTTCTATGATAAGTTGACTTTTTCTGATTAAATCAATCATGTCACGTCATCACGTGGAACAGGTTGCCCTGCATTTAAAACCCCAAAACAGTTTGACTCTTGTTTGTAAATCTCTCAAAACATGGCTGTTTGCAAAGTTCTAGTCCTAAATTGTTAGAAATGGGATTCCAAGTTGGCTGAGGTATGGACCCAGGCCAGGCAAGAACCACCACTCTAGTCAGGGTAAGCTCGATACACACTAAAAGATAACCTATGCTCACCATCTGGTAACTTGTTTCGGATCAGTCAGGCTTATCAAAAGATGCAATCTGTAAAGCATTTGTGCAACACACACACAGTACACAATGAAACACCATAAAAAGACTCCAGACCTGTTTAAAATAATAGAGAATATTTAACTGAGCAAATTAAGACCAAAACGACAAAAATCCAATCAGTACAATTTGAGATATGAATTTTTAAAGATTCAATGCAAAAATAGTTCTTAGAAGTCACTAACAGTCAAAAGGTCACTTGAGGTTGCGAGGGATCGGTGCACATCCAAAGTTCAGGCAGACCGCGATGGAGGGCAGGCCAGCTACAGGACCCATGCAGGGCCTGCTGAGAAAGAACCTTGGATGGAGCTAATATCGATGCTGAGGGCACGATGCATCAATCTGTTCCATGCAGTCAGGTCATTGTGTCGTCTTCAAGCTTTTCTGAGGTGAAGGCAATGGGTCGTCATTGAGCAACACAGAGCATCATAGTTGGGCTACGCAGGCTGTAGAACGACTGTAATTGAACAGCCTCTGCAAAGGCATCGAAGGGTGGTGCATCGATTCCGATCGGTGCAGTGGTGACAATGCATCGGTTTTGAAGAAAACAGCTGTAGAACCCACTTCTGAGGCACAAAACTTGGAGGGGGCACCTCAGGCAAGGGTAGGACTCACAGAATGCAGAGTCCAGCAGCACCAGCAGTATTGCAGAAAGTATTTTGTGTCCGTGAGAGTTCAGAAAACAAGAGGCAAACCCTTGGAGATCACTTCGAGGAAAGGCAGAGTCCAGCTCTCCTTCAGCAGAGTCAAAGAGCAGCAGGCAGCAGGGCAACAAGCAGAAAAACAGTCCTTCCAGAAAAGCAGTGCATTTGAGTTCTTTAAGCAGCACTGCAGTCCTTCTGACAACGGTTCATTTCAAGATCCAGAAGTGTCTGATTTTAGGGGTTCAGAGACTCAGTACTTATACCCAAAAGTGCCTTTGATGCAGAGGGTGACATCAAAGCAGCACTCTGAAGTGCACACGGATCCCTTTCAATCCAGTCAATCCAGTTATCTGTGGGGGGTAAATCAGAGCTTTGTGTGTGGACAGGTCACTACCTAAGTAAGTATCAGCCCCTCCCATTCTTCCCTGCTCAGGAAGACCAGTCAGAATGCAGATGAATTCCAATGAGTGCTCAGAATGCAGATGATCCTCACATTCATGTGTTTGTGGCTGTCTAGAAGGAATGCACAAAGTGTAGCTGTCTCCCACCCCAGACGTGTATTGGAGACAGGCTGTCAGGCACATAGAGCAGTAAGTACAGAGAAATGTCCGCTTTCTAAAAGTGACATTTCTAAAACAGTAAGGTTAAATCCAACTTCACCAATAAGGAGAATTTATCATTACCATTCCAAAGATATGGAACATGAAAAAGCTACTCCTCTCTGATCAGGAATTACAGCTTAAACGTGCATTAAGGAATTCCCAATGCTGGCCTATGAGAGGGGTAGGTCTCACAGTAGTGAAATATGAAATAGGCTGTTTGTCACTTCCAGGACATGTGATACATAAACGAGCACTTTAGCACTGGTGTGCAGTGGTAAAGTGCTCTGAGTCCTAAGGCCAATAGAAAGAGTTCAGCAAAAAGAGGAGGAGGAAGGCAAAACGTATGGGCTGACTCTTCAGAAAGGGCCATTTTACAACATAATTGTTATCCTATCATGCCTCAGTTTCAATTCCGTTTAAAGTAGTCTAATGCTCTCACTGTTTAATTAGCGCCAATACGTCTATGGGCAGTTGCACATTTAATAGATTTTCCATTCATTCATTCTCTTACCAAATACAAAGGCTGCATAGCCTCGAATTCTCCTCATGTCCCTTTAATCCACTACCAGCCACTCCTCACCCCTTTATGTCACAATAGGAGGTCCCTGCTTTCTCTTTTTGTGACAGTTTTTCCATCTATCTGTTCCTCCTTCTTTGCCCTTTGTGTGTTTTTCCCTCTGTTGCGCGCATCAATGTCTGATGAGATTAAATAAGTGCCAGTAGACCCCACCGGCCACCACCATCTCAAATTAAGCACTGCATTACCCCTTGTCCATCTCCCTCATCCCAGGCCTAACATCATGAGGTTTGACTCATTACATAGACAGGATGTACATACCTTCATCCTGAAATAAACTTTAAAAAATACTTATACCCATCCCCTAACTTAGCCTCTACCTCTTCCATGGGACACAAAATAGAGACTACACATGTCATATTTCATTTTTGTTTCATTGTTGCTACACTGAATGCCTTCCTTCCCTTTTGGTAAAAGCTTTTCTTTCTTTCAATTAAGGAGCCCTGTCATCTGGTCTGGTGTTAGAAATGGGATCTCTAGTTGGCAAGGGCTTGCACCTTTGTCCAAGTAGGGACCCTTCTTCCTAGTCAGGGTAAGGGTGTTACACTCGTGAAGTAACCCCTGCTCACCCTCGTGGTAGCTTGGCACGAGCAGTCAGGCTTAATTCAGAGGCAGTGTGTAAAGCATTTGCACATAACCAACAGTAATACAGTGTAAGCACTACAAACGGACACCACACCAGTTTAGAAAAATAACCAATTTTTATATACTCAAGACAAGACCAATTACGACAAAAATCCACAATACTATACTTTAAAAATGAATGCTTGATAAGGTAACTTCTTCTTTGCAGGGATAACACAAAAGCAAAGTTCGTACGAGTCGGTAGCTCCGTCCTAGTCTACCGCGATGCTGAAAACCACAGAGTCTAACAGTTCCAGCCGACCGCGTCGATATGGGCCAGCAGAGTCGTGAACAGACTCGGTCACAGTACCTTTCTCGTTGTGGCTGGTACGGAGTGTACGAGCCGGTCGGCGTTCGTCGCGGTTGCGGTGCAAGACGGAGCGATGCAAGGTGCGGTGTCCCTCGATGCGGTGCAGGCAGCGGCTCGATGAGCGTCGTGCAGACAGAGTCGGTGAGTCCAAGGCGTGCGATGCAGGGTGAGACGATGCTCGATGCGGTGCTGACAGGTTGCGATGCAGGCGACCAAGCCGGAGTGCGGGAGCTGGCGTCGGACAGCGGTGCGAGTCGGAGCGGTGCGTCGCAGACGTGCGAGCGGTGCCCCAAATGCGATGCGGTCACGACTCTTGAGCCAGTTGCAGCGTCCGCGTCGGTCGGGTCCGGCTGGTTAAGTGAAGCGATGCGATGCGAACTGCGGTGCCCACAGGTCACGGTGCAAGCAGCGGCTCGGTGTTGACGGCGTCGGACGTCGCCTACGATGAGACCAGGGTTGCGGTGCGAAGCGTGGCGATGCGGTCTGCGGTGAAAACAGGTCACCGGTCAGGGATGGATTCGGTTGACGGAGTCGGTTGCAGTTCCCTTCCTCTGTGGCAACTGAAACAGCGTTCCAGAAGCGGTACTCAGAGGCTTGTGAAGTCTTTGTAGTCCCTGAGACTTCTTAACAGGAGGCCAGCTCGGTTCCAGGCCCTTGGAGATACTCAGCACAAGTTTGTAGAAAGTTCAGTCCTTTCACTGCCCAAGGCAGAAGCAGCAGCTGCAGGCCAACCCAACAAAGCAACAACACAGCAAAGGGGCAGTACTCCTCCTGGCAGCTCTTCCAGCTCTTCGTCTTGGCAGGTTCCTTGATTCCAGCGAGATCCAAATTCATGGGGTCAGGGCCCCAATATTTATATCCCAAATTCCTCTGTTCTCTGAAGGCAGAGAGGCCTTTGCCTAGTCCAAACCAGTTCTGGAGCACTTTGTTGACAAGTCTCCGTCCCTTCTTTCAGAGAGTAGGCCAGGGACATCAGACGCACCACAGGAGGTGGAGCCAGCATTGTGGAGGGAAGGCACTGTCCTATTCAGGGCCCAGGTGCAACTCCTCCCACCCATTTACATGTAGATCTTGCTATTCAGCCCTGTGCTGACTCACCCTGTCTCCTGGCATCCCCCAGCCCCTGTCACTCACTCGCCAGACAAGGAATACACAACCTCGCAGAGGCAGGCTTGGATAGTTAGACAAGAAAATACCCACTTTCTAAAAGTGGTATTTTCAAACACAGAATGTTAAAACCAACTTCACTAAAAGATGCATTTTATCATTCTGAGTCCAGGCATACTAAACTCGAATTTCTACCATGTTCCCTGGGTCAGTTAGGATTATAAGCTGTAATAATCAAAACTGCCCGTTCTGGCCTATGGGGAACAGGTAGCCTTGCAATAGTGAAAAACGAACTAGGCTGTAATTCACTATCAGGACATGCCACACACACCAGGGCATGTCCTACCTTTCGCATACAACGCACCCTGCCCACAGGGGTACCTTGGGCCTACCTTAGGGGTGACTAACATGTAGAAAAGGGAAGGTTTAGGGACTTGCAAGTGTGCGCACTTGCCAAGTCGACATGGCAGCCCCAGGCTGCGCACAGGCTCTGCAATGGCAGGCCCGAGTTACTCTTTACGGGCTGTTTGCGTGGGTGGCACAATCCAGTGCTGCAGCCCACCAACAGCATTTGGTCTATAGGCCCTGGCACTCGCAGTGCACTTTACAAGGGACTGACACATAAACCAAATAGGCCAATAATGGAAACGCCAATCCGTAACACATTTTATACAGGAGCACTTGCACTTTCCCACTGGACAGCAGTGAGGAAAGTGCGCAGAATCATTACACCAGCAAAAACAGAGTCAAAACCGGGAGGTCAGAAAGCAAAAAGTCAGGGGAAACACGCCAAAAGATGCCAAGTCTAACACATGTCCCCTCCAGCTGAAAGTAGGGAGAACTACCCAACCCCATTGGAGTTCTCTTCACTAAGGCGGAAGAACCTGGACAGACCATCTGCGTTGGCGTGTTCTGTACCAGGACGGTGTTCCACCGTAAAGTCCATTCCCTGTAGGGAGATGGACCACCTCAGCAGTTTTGGATTCTCACCCCTCATTTGCATCAACCATCTGAGGGGCCTGTGGTCTGTCTGAACCCGGAAGTGAGTCCCAAACAGGTATGGTCTCAACTTCTTCAGCGCCCAGACCACAGCAAAAGCTTCCCTTTCTATGGCACTCCACCTCTGTTCCCTGGGAAGTAGTCTCCTGCTAAGAAAGACTACAGGCTGATCCAGGCCCTCTTCATTCAGTTGTGAGAGCACCGCTCCCACACCATGCTCTGAAGCGTCAGTCTGCACGACGAATTCCTTGGAGAAGTCAGGTGCCTTGAGCACGGGCGCCGTGCACATGGCTGCCTTCAGGGCATCAAAAGCTTTCTGGCAGGACTCAGTCCAGATCACTTTCCTGGGCTGCTTCTTAGAAGTCAGCTCTGTTAAGGGGGCAACAATGGTGCCATAGCCCTTAACAAATCTCCTATAGTAGCCGGTGAGACCTAAGAAGGCTCTCACCTCTGTCTGGGTCTTGGGGGCTCCCAAGCCAGAATGGTGTCAATCTTGGGTTGTAGGGGCGCCACCTGGCCGCTTCCTACCTGGTGTCCCAAGTACACCACAGAACCCTGCCCGATCTGGCACTTACTGGCCTTGATCGTGAGGCCTGCACCTTGCAGAGCCGTCAACACTTTCTCAAGGTGCTGTAAATGTTCTTCCCAGCTGGAACTGAACACATCAATGTCATCCAGGTAGGCGGCACTGAAATCCTCCAGCCCAGCCAACACCTGATTGACCAACCTCTGAAAGGTGGCAGGGGCATTCTTCAACCCAAAGGGCATCACCCGGAATTGGTAATGACCTTCTGGGGTTGAGAATGCTGATCTCTCCTTGGCCCCATCGGTTAAGGCAATCTGCCAGTATCCAGACGTCAAATCAAACCTGCTGAGGAACCGGGCAGCTCCCAACCGATCAATGAGCTCATCAGCTCTGGGGATGGGGTGCGCGTCAGTCCTGGTGACGGCATTGAGCCCACGGTAGTCCACACAAAACCGGAGTTCTGGAGTGGCACCGGGCGCAGCAGCCTTTGGGACCAAGACCACTGGGCTGGCCCAAGGACTGTGGGAGGGCTCAATCACCCCTAACGCCAACATCTTAGAGACCTCCTCCTTGATGCTGGCTCTGACCCGGTCAGTCAACCTGTAAATCTTGTGCTTCACAGGAGGGCTGTCACCAGTGTCCACGTCATGGGTACACCAGTGAGCAACACCGGGGGTCAGAGAGAACAGTGGGGCGAACTGTCCCAACAACTGGCGACAGTCCCCCTGCTGCTCCTGAGTCAGAGTAGGGGAGAGGATCACACCTTCTACTGACCCATCATGCTCCTTGGTAGACAGGAGGTCAGGGAGAGGCTCACTCTCCTCTTCCACCCCATCATCTGTCGCCAAGAGCATACTCACTTCGGACCTCTCGAAGTGGGGCTTGAGGCGGTTCACGTGAAGGACCCTCAAAGGGTTCCTTGGAGCTTGCAAATCCACCAGGTAGGTGACGTCACTTTTGCGCTCCACCACCTCATATGGCCCAGTCCACTTGTCCTGCAAGGCACAAGGTGCCACTGGGGCCATGACCCACACTTTTTGCCCAGGTTGAAATTCGACCAGAGTGGCATTCTGGTCATACCATCTCTTCATTTCTTCCTGGCTTGCTTCTAGGTTCGCCTGAGCGAGTTTCCTGAAGCGGGCAGTTTGGTTTCTAAAGGCCAGCATGTAGCTAAATACATCCTGGGGAGTTTTCCTGGGAGCCGCCTCCCAGCCTTCCTTTACCAAACTCAGAGGTCCTCTGACAGGGTGGCCATACAGGAGCTCAAAGGGGCTGTACCCAAGAGACTTCTGAGGCACCTCCCTGTATGCAAAGAGTAGGCATGGCAAGGGGACGTCCCACTTACACCTCATGGGTTCTGTTAGACCCTTGATCATGCCTTTCAAGGTCTGGTTGAATCTCTCCGCCAGACCGTTTCCTTGTGGGTGGTAAGGAGTGGTGAACTTGTAGGTTACACCGCATTCCTTCCACAGGGATGTCATATACTTGGATATGAAATTGGTCCCCCTATCAGAAACCACCTCACTGGGGAATCCCACACGGGAAAAGATCCCCATTAACGCCCGGCCCACCACTGGCGCCGTCGTTGTCCTGAGAGGGATTGCCTCCGGGTACCGGGTGGCATGGTCCACCAAGACCAGGATGTACCTGTTTCCCATGGCTGTCTTGGGATCCAGTGGCCCCACAATATCCATCCCTACCCTCTCAAAGGGTGTTCCAACAACAGGGAAAGGTTGGAGAGGAGCTTTGACCTTCCTCCCACTCTTACCACTTGCCTGGCAAGTTTGGCAAGACCTACAGTGTGCATCTGACTGCCTTCGCATTTGGAGCCAAAAGAAGTGGGTGACAAGCCTGTCAAAGGTCTTGTCCTGCCCCAAATGTCCTGCCAAAGGCACGTCATGAGCCAGACCCAGTAGGAAGATCCTGAAGCGTTGGGGTACCACCAGCACACGGGCTGACCCAGGCTCAGCAACCTTAGGCTCACTGTATAGGAGACCACTCTCCCAGTAGATCAGATGTGACCCGGACTGATTACCAGCTGCCTGGTCTGCAGCCTGCCGCCGCAGACCCTCCAGAGTAGGGCACTCGTTCTGCTCCCTGCAGAACTCCTCCCTGGTGGGACCCCCTTCTTGCTGCCAATGGGTCAGCTCAGAGATGTCTCCCAGTTCGGCTACCTGCTCCCTGTAGGCACCGGGGCATCCCCTCGAGGTCCGCCTCCTCCCGGTCCGTGGGCACTTCGGGGGCCGGTTTCCCGCACCCCTGCCCTTTCTCTTGGCAGGGACTTGGGCCACTGTTCCAGGCTCCAAGTCCTCTTGATCACCCTTTCTGGCTGCCATTGACCGAGTAGACACGCATGCCCACTCTGGCAACCCAAGCATCTCCAAGTGAGACCTGAGCTCAACCTCCTTCCATAAGGACTGCTTCAGGTCGTTTCCTAGCAGACAATCTACAGGCATGGTAGGGCTCACAACCACCCTCAAGGGACCTGAGACCCCCCCATTCAAAGGGAACCTGTGCCACCATACATTGGCGCTTTGAGTTGTCTACAGCAACTACTTGGTGGAATGCCCCGGGGACTACTTGCTTCTCAGACACCAGGTGACACGGGACTGAGGTCACACTGGCTCCAGTGTCTCTGAGAGCCTCTACCCTGTTCCCATTAATGGTCACCCAGGTGCTATATTTCTTTTTGTTAGGGGGCACCTGGTTTCCTGGGACCATCTCACTGTCCCCTAGTGAGACAAGGGTCATTTCTGCGGGATCCCCACCCTCCTGCGGGCACCCCTCCTCCCCAAGCGCTACACTAGCCAACACTTTGGACTGTCCACCGGTGGGTGGCTGTGTCCCCTTTGGGCACTTGGGGTCCCCCTTAAAGTGACCTACCTGGTCACATGCATAACACTTGCGGGGCCGGTCTCAACAGGCTTCCCTGTAGAGACCCCTTTCTTCTTATCACCGGGGGCTGGGAACCTTTACCCTGGGTACTAGTCTGGGGCCCTTTAGAGAACTCCTGTGCTTTACCCTTGTCCCCCACATTTCTGCTGGGGACCCTGCCCACCTTTGGCTGAGTCTCCCCCAAACGCTTTCTTGTGGACCCTGGTACTCACCCAGCGGTCCGCTTCCATAGCAAGCTTCCTGGGGTCAGTTAGCTTACTATCAACTAGGTGCTGGCGCAGATCTGCAAAACATAGACTAGACAAGTGCTCCCATGCAATCAAGTTGTAGAGCCCCTGAAAATCTGTTACACTACTGCCCTTTACCCAACCATCCAGCGACCTGCAGAACACATCCACACATTCCAACCAAGTGTTGGCATCAGACTTCTTACTGGACCTGAACTGATCCCTGTACTTTTCAGGAGTAAGACCATACTTCGTGAGAAGGGCATCCTTCATGTCAGCATAGGTGAGGTGATACCCCTTACCCAAAGCTATCAGAGCAGCCCTTGCTTCTTCAGGGAAAAGTGGCCACAATCCTGCTCCCCAATTCTCCTCAGGGACCCCATTCATGTGTATGGCTGCCTCATAACCCTGAAACCACCTTTGTATGTCATCCCATTTCTTGAACTCCTTGCCTACATTCTTGGGAATGTGCACAATCCTGCCTGCCTTTCTGGACGAATTGCTGCCACCATCTGAGCCTGACTTACTCCTAAGTTCTAGCTCCTTCAGTTCTCTCTCATGCTCTAAGAGCATCTTCCTCTCCTCTATGGCCAATCTCTTCTCCTCCCGCTCACTCTCCAGCCTGAGCTTCTGCAGCTCAAACTGCCTTGCCTCCCGCCTGTCCTCCAGCTCCTCTGGGGACAGACTGCTGCTGCCTGACCTGGCGGGTTCCCCCCTACCCAAAAGCATATCCACCCTGGAAATAGGCTCCTCCACCTCCTCACTGAGATTACCAGGCTGCCCACTGGCATGTCTGGCTGCTACCCAGGCCCTCAGCGCCTTCTGTAGCTCCTCCTTCCTTGTGAGGCCTTTAATTTGGACTTTCAGGTTTTTACAAATTGCTCGTAGTTCCTTTACGGCATAGGTTTCCAACCTATCCTCCTCAAAGATAACTTCCAGAGATGCAACGGATGATGCAGCTGTGTCAGGCATGACAAAAGTAGTGAGTTGAAAACTGGCAAGATAAAAATAGGCCAAAAGAAAAAGAACCAGTATGTGGTACGTAATGGTCTGCGATATGGTAGTAGTGCACACCAATCACTGTAAGTCAAGTGCAAACACAAGTCCTATCCTCACCGCTGACAACCAATGTTAGAAATGGGATCTCTAGTTGGCAAGGGCTTGCACCTTTGTCCAAGTAGGGACCCTTCTTCCTAGTCAGGGTAAGGGTGTTACACTCGTGAAGTAACCCCTGCTCACCCTCGTGGTAGCTTGACACGAGCAGTCAGGCTTAATTCAGAGGCAGTGTGTAAAGCATTTGCACATAACCAACAGTAATACAGTGTAAGCACTACAAACGGACACCACACCAGTTTAGAAAAATAACCAATTTTTATATACTCAAGACAAGACCAATTACGACAAAAATCCACAATACTATACTTTAAAAATGAATGCTTGATAAGGTAACTTCTTCTTTGCAGGAATAACACAAAAGCAAAGTTCGTACGAGTCGGTAGCTCCGTCCTAGTCTACCGCGATGCTGAAAACCACAGAGTCTAACAGTTCCAGCTGACCGCGTCGATACGGGCCAGCAGAGTCGTGAACAGACTCGGTCACAGTACCTTCTCGTTGTGGCTGGTACGGAGTGTACGAGCCGGTCGGCGTTCGTCGCGGTTGCGGTGAAAGACGGAGCGATGCAAGGTGGGTGTCCCTCGATGCGGTGCAGGCAGCGGCTCGATGAGCGTCGTGCAGACGGAGTCGGTGAGTCCAAGGCGTGCGATGCAGGGTGAGACGATGCTCGATGCGGTGCTGACAGGTTGCGATGCAGGCGACCAAGCCGGAGTGCGGGAGCTGGCGTCGGACAGTGGTGCGAGTCGGAGCGGTGCGTTGCAGACATGCGAGCGGTGCCCCAAATGCGATGCGGTCACGACTCTTGAGCCAGTTGCAGCGTCCGCGTCGGTCGGGTCCGGCTGGTTCAGTGAAGCGATGCGATGCGAACTGCGGTGCCCACAGGTCACGGTGCAAGCAGCGGCTCGGTGTTGACGGCGTCGGACGTTGCCTACGATGAGACCAGGGTTGCGGTGCGAAGCGGGGCGATGCGGTCTGCGGTGCAAACAGGTCACCGGTCAGGGATGGATTCAGTTGACAGAGTCGGTTGCAGTTCCCTTCCTCTGTGGCAACTGAAACAGCGTTCCAGAAGCGGTACCCAGAGGCTTGTGAAGTCTTTGTAGTCCCTGAGACTTCTTAACAGGAGGCCAGCTCGGTTCCAGGCCCTTGGAGATACTCAGCACAAGTTTGTAGAAAGTTCAGTCCTTTCACTGCCCAAGGCAGAAGCAGCAGCTGCAGGCCAACCCAACAAAGCAACAACACAGCAAAGGGGCAGTACTCCTCCTGGCAGCTCTTCCAGCTCTTCGTCTTGGCAGGTTCCTTGATTCCAGCGAGATCCAAATTCATGGGGTCAGGGCCCCAATATTTATATCCCAAATTCCTTTGTTCTCTGAAGGCAGAGAGGCCTTTGCCTAGTCCAAACCAGTTCTGGAGCACTTTGTTGACAAGTCTCTGTCCCTTCTTTCAGAGAGTAGGCCAGGGACATCAGACGCACCACAGGAGGTGGAGCCAGCATTGTGGAGGGAAGGCACTGTCCTATTCAGGGCCCAGGTGCAACTCCTCCCACCCATCTACATGTAGATCTTGCTATTCAGCCCTGTGCTGACTCACCCCGTCTCCTGGCATCCCCCAGCCCCTGTCACTCACTCGCCAGACAAGGAATACACAACCTCGCAGAGGCAGGCTTGGATAGTTAGACAAGAAAATACCCACTTTCTAAAAGTGGTATTTTCAAACACAGAATGTTAAATCCAACTTCACTAAAAGATGCATTTTATCATTCTGAGTCCAGGCATACTAAACTCGAATTTCTACCATGTTCCCTGGGTCAGTTAGGATTATAAGCTGTAATAATCAAAACTGCCCGTTCTGGCCTATGGGGAACAGGTAGCCTTGCAATAGTGAAAAACGAACTAGGCTGTAATTCACTATCAGGACATGCCACACACACCAGGGCATGTCCTACCTTTCGCATACAACGCACCCTGCCCACAGGGGTACCTTGGGCCTACCTTAGGGGTGACTAACATGTAGAAAAGGGAAGGTTTAGGGACTTGCAAGTGTGCGCACTTGCCAAGTTGCCATGACAGCCCCAGGCTGCGCACAGGCTCTGCAATGGCAGGCCCGAGTTACTCTTTACGGGCTGTTTGCGTGGGTGGCATAATCCAGTGCTGCAGCCCACCAACAGCATTTGGTCTATAGGCCCTGGCACTCGCAGTGCACTTTACAAGGGACTGACACATAAACCAAATAGGCCAATCATGGAAACGCCAATCCGTAACACATTTTATACAGGAGCACTTGCACTTTCCCACTGGACAGCAGTGAGGAAAGTGCGCAGAATCATTACACCAGCAAAAACAGAGTCAAAACCGGGAGGTCAGAAAGCAAAAAGTCAGGGGAAACACGCCAAAAGATGCCAAGTCTAACATCTGGTAATACATTTCTGTATTTATTGGAATGTGGTGGGTCCCTTACACCTGTGGGTCCTGGTGCCATTGCCCCTGCTGCATTATTTATAGCTATTACCTTTCCCTGTGCTGCCCTTGTGGCTGTGACCTATCAAGCACAAAGGTTCTTATTGGCCAGGGTATGTGGGTGTATTTGGTTGAAGGGGTCCTGCTATAGCATTGTTTCTACCACACTCCTGAACCTTCTTTCCTTCTAACGCTCCTGCCCAGCAGTTGGGTGTTTTTGTATTTATTTATTTGCTCAGACTCTGGTCTGCTGGTGGCAAGGTAAGGATGTTGAGAGAACACTTTGGTGGAGCACAGCTTTTGATGTATGGGGGTAAGCTGCCTTGCTCAGCTGAGGGGCCTACAACTCTTTTTCCATACAGCTGATGTCCTGCTCCCTACTCAACAGTTCTCTGGGCTCTGTCAGGGCCTCCATATGCTTAGAGCCTAGATGAAGGACGAGGCACTTGGACATTCAGCTAGGCCTGCCGAAACATTACTCTCCTGTGTTGTCAGAAGCGCTTGGTGCTACATTTTTAAAAGAACGAGTGTCGGTGCCCAATGCTCTGCAAGAGAAGTCCACGGCCGGTGAAATTAAATGAATGTGTGTTACATACTGAGACTTAAATCCACCTCAGACCTCTTTAATCCACTACCAGACACTTACTGCTCCTTTATCTCACTTTTGCAGGTTCCTGCTTTCTCACTTTGTGACGATTTTCCATCTTTCTCTTACTCCGTCTTTCCACTTTGTGCACTTTTCCCTCTCTCGCTCACGGTAAATGTCAGGTGCAGAAAAATAAGTGCAAGCCCCAAAAAATGAGTGCTGGTGGACACCACTGGCAAGCATGGCTCAAATTAAGCTCTGCCTGCTCTGTTCCCAGTCTTGTGTTTTCATGGACGACCTAATGCATTCAGAGTTTTGTAGTTTCATTGTGCTTCCATTGAACTAATAAGACTAATACACATGTTGGAAATGATTTGTGGGTTAAAGGCTCAGGTCTGGGGCAGTGACTAGAATAGCATAGGGTGATATGGTCACACTAGGCCCATCCGTGACAGTCCTTTACTGCCAATGTGCACTACACAATATGTTTCTTTCTTCTTTCTATAGAGCGTGTGTGTGATGTTACAGAGCTGGGGATACCGTTGGCTCTGTGTTTTCTTTCTGGCATGGAGTCAGCACATTTTCACATTCTTTGACAGCTCACTGTTAAATTGAAATTGACATGCACATCACATGCAGGTCTAAGTGCAAAGACACACATACGCACACACACACATACATATTTCGACCAAAACCTAAAAATCTACTTTTTCCCTCAGTTTCTGATGAAAAATTAGAGGGGCTATGCTGTGTAATTGACTTTTTTGAACAAAATGTGGATGCCTTCATTTTGATGGAGGGCTCTTGCTGCAAGGTGCTCCGGTATAGTGGGGTATTTCCTGTCCTAAATGAACACTAAGATGATTGAGTTACTAAAGTGCTGTATGCCACAAAGCAGTCTTTAGGTGATAAAGCATTGTAGATTGCCTCGAAGCACTACACATACCTTTTTATATGTGAAGGTGCCAGTGGTATTAAAGACATCTATTATTGCGTGAGATTGTTTTTGCTGTTTCTTTGGTGCTGTTGTATCTTTCTGCATGAAGCTCAACACCTAAAGTGTAACAGGTAAGTCTGGGGAGTCCAACGCGAATCTAGGAGCATATGCCAGATTTTAATGAAATACATGTAATATAAATATAATTTTTACTTACAATGAATCTATTGCCCAAATTCTGAGTAGAGAGTTAAATACCAATTTCCACACAAGCAAGAGACTTCCTTTCCTGCAAAACCTGGCAACATTTATTGCAGAAAAGGTCCATTAAAAAGGCAAGACGCAGATGTTGGTGCAACAAATAATAAGGGCCTGATTACGACTTTGGCGGTGTTGCAGCGTGCCCACATGCCATCACCCCGCTGCCACACCGCCAAAGCTATACTGACACCGCCCACCAGATTAGGAATGTTCTCCTGGTCTGGCAGGCAATGCTTTGGCAGTCCCAGGCGGTGAGCATTAGAAAGACATCGAAATGGGAACGCCAAATCAAGTTCCTGCATGGCATCGACTGTTAAGTCCATGCCATGCAGGAACTGAGCATCCATGCAGACAGGGGGGGTGCACCATGTGTCCCACTGAATCAATTCCCGTGGCCCTGAGGCACCAGGGGCCTGTAGGACCCCCTTAATTTTCTCAATACCATAGTTTTCATGGCGGGCTCACCGCCATGAAAACTGTGCTGGTAAGGAAATTTGTAATATGCTTGGCGGTGCTGCAGCGGCACCACCAGCATATTGCGATCCTCATACCGCTGCGGCGATCCCTGGCGGTAGCAGCGGTCCCATGGCAGTCTGATCACCCAACTCATAATAGGGCAGTCAGACTTCAGAGGCGGCGTTGCCCGCACCGCCAACGTGGCTGCGGCGGTCCATCGGGCCACCATAGTCATAATAAGGCCCTAAATCCTTATGTTATTTTCCTTTCTAAGGGGGGCAATTCAGAATAGGAGGTATTTACTGCACCCAGTAAATACCCCATCCAAGAGTTTAGTATTCTCTGGTGTGGTAAATGCCCAACTCTAAGTAATCCTACTCTGAATCAGTACGTTAATTAATCTCTTTCATAAAAACAGTTTTTATATTGAAAAGATAGTAAGAATTTAACCCCCCTTGGCCCTCGTTAGATACCCACTAGGTAAGACATTTACTCAATTTATTGACTCTGTATGCATTTATGTCCGATCCCTTGTACGTCTATTTCACCCTACTACCAGTTTATGGAAATCGATTGAATTTCTTTAATTGTTCCTTGCTTTAGTAGTCTGATCGGGACACTTTAGCCATGAGACTCAGTTATAAATTTATGTTTTGAAGATGGAAGCGCGGGACACGGGTGAATAATAAAAGAAACACAATACTGCCAAGCACACCTTGTGCACCGTCTCCGAGCAGCATCGTTTCTGAAAGGTCAGCATTCCTCATCCCTTTCATGCCATTAGAGCATAAGCATCCATTACATGGCTAGCGGAGCCCATTAGAAAGGTCAAATGTTGTAAGAAGGCATACCTTTCAGCTGGAAATGTAATTACATTTCCTGAAAATCGCATCTCTGGAATTGTTTTAGAATTGCATAATGAGATTTTTAGTAAGAAGCAAAATTGCTGAAGTATGAGTAAAGCGGTATGGACAGAATCCACCAGCCCATCCCCTCTCAATCTCTCCTGGATGCCGCCTATCATGGTATGTTCTTCCACACCTTCCCCTATAAATCTGCTGTTACACTACAACCCCCTTGCAAACCCCCCACCACACACACTCCTGTCTCAATTCATTTATTTGCCACGGGGATCCTCTCATTCAGTGTACGCAACACCTTACAATGACTTAGCACATTTAGGGGTCTATTTACTAAGATGTAACACCATGTTTGCGTCACAAAAATGACGCAAAACAACACAATATCTTTTTTTACTAATTTACTTTCCAGCCCTAATCTTGTTTTGGAAAACACTCGAAAGTAGCGCAAAGCAGAGCATATCAATGCTTTGCATTACATAACGCCAAGGGGGCATAGCATAGGTGGTGCATCATCATCCCCTTGCAACCACCCAAGATTTATGATGCTAAACCCTATTCACTTAAAAAAGTAGACAGGGTATAGCGTGAGAAAATAGCAGCCATTTCAAATAGGCGCTATGAAGGAGAAATGCTTTCATTTCTCCTTTCTTTTCTGACTTTGTATGCGTGCTGCACTGTACAGCACACAAACAAAGTGGGAAAAGGTTTCATGTTAGTCTAAGCATGGTATTTTGTACTGGAAGGGTTACCTTCCAGTACAAAACCTATGCTAGACTCACAGAGACACCATTGCACCATAGTGCAAAGGTGTGTCTGTGGCGCAAGGCAGCATATTTCTGCACCGGCGCTAGGGAGAGGGAAAGAGAGTGCCATATTTCTGCAAATATGGCACTCTCCTGCTCTCTCCTTCTAATGCAGCGCCGCATTTGTGGCTGCTGCACTGCGCTGCGTGAGAAACTAGTTATTGTGCCCGTTAATATTCCAAAGGGGAAACAAATTGAGAAGCCAGAGGGTTCATATCTTCTCAGTTTTTTTAATTAAAATATAGTTCACCAACAGCAGTACCATGAAGGTGTGTGATCAGTAACCCTGATAGAAGCCTCTGTACAAATAGCTACTGCAGTTGCTGATAATTTAAACGTTACCTGATCCAGACTGATTCTTACCCTAAGAGAGGATTTTCTCAGTGCTTCAAAAGAGAAAAATAAGTTCAGGTACTCAACAAATGGTGCTATGGACTAGGGGTGGAAATCAGGGTGTTGCTAAAGTCAGGAAAAGGGGTGTGGCTAGTATCCACGAATTTAATGAAGTCAAGGATTTCTCAGTTTGCATCTGTTCTTTGTGGTGTAGATGCATTTCTGACAACTGTAGAGTATTGTTTGTCTGTGCTGCCCAGCGCTGCAGTCAATTTGCAGATGTGCTGACATTGAAGTCCCTGTAGAATGTGGCATAAGGGTTCAGCGAGGGAAACTGTGCTACTGAGGTTATAATGACTCTGTTGTTAGAGCAGACAATTTGAATTTTTTTTAACATTAAATCCCTTTCCGAGCACTTTCACACCTCTCTACAGGTTCATGAAGGTCAGCCTTTCCCTCCCTCTGTCCCTCCCATTGGTGAAATGAAAAATGTGGAAAGCCTTCAAGTTGTGGGCTCTAGGGGAAAGTCTGTGCACAACTGAGCTCTGCACTTCCCATGCATCTTGTGAGCTCCATAGTCTCTCCCAGACCTTGGCTTTGTTAATGCATATAATTACCTTAACTGAAAATATTGAGGGGCATATTCACAAGCCCCTATCGCCACGGGAACGTCACTTTTTTTGACGTTCCTGTGGCGATAGGGCCAGCGCCCTATTCCCAAGGCAGCGTTAACCCACTTAACGTGGCTTAAAGCCACGTTAAGTGGCTTAACGCTGCCTTGAGAATAGGACCCCTTTCACGCTAAACTTAGCGTGAAAGGGGGCGTGCAGTGGGTGTTGCGGTGGGCGTACCACCGCAACACCCATTGAGTTTGACGCTACCGCCTATTATCAAGGGCGGCGATAATAGGTGGCAGCGCCAAACTTAGGACCTAGAAAAATCAGGTCTTAAGGAGGGCTAAACGAGGAGAAAAGCTTTATTTCTCCTCGTTTTTGATTTTTCCATGTGTGCTGCATGTAGCAGCACACATGGAAAAAGCAAACTGGCATTTTCGGTTTGTTAATGTACAGGAAGGGACACCTTCCTGTGCATTAACAAACCTCCCTGCTCGCAGACACCCTTGCGCTCTGGTGCAAGGGTGCCTGTTTTGGCATTAAGTCGTGAGACTTAGCGCCGTCGCAGGAGGAAACGCCAGGCTGCATCACATTCTTGTGAATAGGGTGCAGCCTGGCGTTTCGAAGTGCCGGTGAGAGGCGTTAAGCCAAGGAGGCTAACGCCTCTCACCGCCACTTCATTGTGAATATCCCCCTGAGTCTTTCCTGAAATCGGTATCTTTGTTAAGTCAGGGGAAGCAGGTGATCTCAATTTTAACACAGGAATACTTCATCACTTCAGTGCTTAAATTCAGCCCCGACGGCACTAATTTTTGGGGCCCGACTGTGTTTGACATTCACTGAGAGCAAGAGATGGAAAAACAAACAAAGCGGAAAGATGGAGGAAGAGAAAGACGGAAAACCCATCTTCAAGGGGACCTGCAAGAGTGAAATAAAGCCACAGCGAATGTCTGGCAGTGGATTAAAGAGACATCATGTGATTCAAGACTATGAAGCCTTGGCACGCCAATATTTAATTGCACTGTTCGCGGTCTTCTGAGCAGGGCAGCACTCATTTAATAAATTAAGCCCTGCATCATTCTTTACTATAATTTTTTCTAGAAAGATGTTTCAACTTGATTTAACATGTAATAATGTTAATTTATTTAACATAGTATAATGATGAAGTTGCTCAAAGAATTAAACACGAAAAATTAACTTTTGGTGCGAAACAGGAAAGAGATAGAAATGCCTATTGAGTGGCATATTTGCACAATGTGAGGCCAGAAAACCTAGGATGAATCCTGGTTTCATTGCTTGACAAAAATATTTGATCCTAAGCAGCTGCTTCATTTCACATTTTCCTCTACCATCACATTTTAGAGGTGAGCACATTGTGCACATTGCAACTCACTTGCTTGCCTCTCTGTTCTGTTATGGCATTGCCATCAGGGTGATGCGAGTCATGAATATTGTACTAAATGCCACTAAATAAACTGGTAAAATCTAATATACTAAAGTAAACCACTTTGCATGTTCAAAAAATACACTTTTTGCTTAATTAATTGTTGCCTCTTTACCATATTTCTATATGAGGTTTGTGCACAATTTATAGACCAAATGTGTTAATGGCTCGACTTTTAGATTAAAGTCAGCCTGTGGGTGCTAAGGCAACTATATTTTCTGCACCAATGATATAGCTACACACAGGTCTTGTGTCCTAGTTACATGATTGCTTTCATCCTGTCTGCTCCTGGGGTATAAAGGCACTGGAACTGTGAGGGATGGGAGGATGATAAGGAGGTCACAGGTGCAGGGTTCAAGTATGTATGAAGCCTGTTATGTCCCTAAGGCTTTTGATCAGGAGGCCAGCCAACTAGCCCTTGGAGTCACTCTGGGTTCAAGAGATGCAGGTCCAGTCCTACTCACTCAGGCAAGAGGGCAGAAGGCAGCAGGTCAGCACAGCAGGGCAGCAGTTCATTCAAAGCAGCAGTCCAGCGGAGTGGACAGCAGACCTTCTTCTGGCAGAGTATCCACAGGTCCAGAAGTGTACTGAAGAGTTGGTGTCTTAGGTTCTTCTTTTATACACTGTTGCCCTGGCTCCGGAAGGTGGCGGAAGCTTCTAGACAGTGGCTTTGAAGTGCATGTAATTCCCTGCCTTCCCTGCCCGGGCTCCAAGTTGGCTGATGTGACAATACAGCGTTGTTAGGCCCTTTGTGTGGAGGCAGGACACAGCCTACTCAAGTGTAAGTGGGGCTGTACGCAGCCCCTCCCTCCCATCCTGCCAGTGATGGCCCAATTTGGAAATTACACTTATAAAATGTAATAAGGTAACTCCAATGTTATCCTATGAGAGATAGGTTTTGCAATAGTGAAAAATTAATTTAAGAGTTTTTCACTACCAGGACGTGTAAAACTTAGAAGTATATGCCCAACTTTTTAAATACACTGCACCGCGCCCTTGGGGTGTCCAGGGACTACGTTAGGGGTTATTAATATGTATTAAAAAGGAAGGTTTGGGCCTGGTGAAAGGTTTATTTTGCCACGTCCAAATGGCAGTTTAAAGCTGCACTCACAGGCTCTGCAATGGCAGGCCTGATCCATGTTTAAAGGGCAACTTAAGTGGATGGCACAATCAGTGCTGCAGGCTCAATAGTAGCATTTAATTTACAGGCCTGGGCACATTTACTGTACTTTACTTGGGACATATGAGTAAATTAAATATGCCAATTGGGGATAAGCCAATATACCGTGTTTTAAGGAGTCAGCACATGCACTTTAGCACTGGTTGGCAGTGGTAAAGTGCTGAGAGTCCTAAGACCAACAAAAATAGGTCCAACAAAATGGAGGAGGAGAAGCAAACGTTTGAGGGAAGACGACCCTAAGGCTGACAGGTCTAACACGTGACACCCCCAGCTGAAAGTGGGGAGAACTACCCAAACCTTTGGGAGTTCTCTTCACTAAGGCAGAAAAACCTGGAGAGACCATCAGCATTGTCGTGGTCTCACCCAGAGCAGTGTTCCACTGTAAAGTCCAGTCCCTGTATGGAAATGGACCACCTCAAAAAGTTTGGATTTTCAGCCATCATTTGCTTTAGCCACTTGAGGGGCATGTGGTCTGTCTGAACCCAGAAGTGAGTCTCAAACAAGTATGGCCTCAGTTTTATCAGTGCCCAGACCACAGCAAAGGCTTCTCTCTCAATAGCTCCCCACCTCTGTTCCCTGGAAGGTAGCCTCTTAGAGATGAATGCTACAGGTTGATGTAGGCCCTGCTCATTTAGCTGTGATAGGAAGCTAAATAGAGATAAGAGAGAAAATACTCTTTGATTTGTGTTGATATACGTGTGTTTTTGATGTTTGGGAAAATCCTTAACATTAAGAGTTTTCTACAAAATGGTATTTATTGTTAAGTGATGTCAGTGCACAATTGTTATGTCATTATTATATGTGTACACATTCCCATTTCCCTCATGTTGGGAGTTCTGATTTTCGCTTATGAAGTTTAATTAAATGACTTTGTGTAATTGTATACACAGGACCAGTGATCAATTGATTAGTTTACTGGTTACGTTATATTGCTATTTGTTCCCACAGGTAACGTTTCAATTCCTTGTGCCCCAGTCCTGGTGGGACTAGTAGGGCAAACCCCTATTGTTCAAAACATGTTTTGGAGTCCCTGGCGACCTGGGTTAGACAAGACCCTCTCATTCAAGATCTTCAGTGGGTGGATGACAGGGAGGATAAGATCTCCCTGTATGCAGATGATGTCTTTCTTTGTGTTACCAACCCAACCTATACACTTGATAGAATTATAAATACCCTCACCCTATTCAGTAATTTTTCACCATTAACTGGAGAAAATCATTAATATACAAGCTTCAGAGTGAGACACCTCACCTACCCTGTGATTTTGAGGCCAGGTTAGTCAGTGACGGATTTCGCAACCTCAGCATTTATGTGAAGGATGATCCCAATCTGTTTTACGCAAATAACCTTTTACCTTCACTTACACGTCTTAGTCATGATGTCCAACATTGGAAGCTGCTGCCCCTGTCACTGAATGGGAGGGCAGCTCTTTTAACAAGCATTGGCATAGCCAATAGGTCTCGCCTTTGGGATCTTATAAGTGTTTAGTTATGCAGCACAATATCCTTGGTGCAACAACATCAACTGTTGCATGGCTAAACACTTATAAGGTCCCAAAGGCGAGACCTATTGGCTATGCCCTAGCGCTAAAGCCAGCTCTGTGTAGAGGGCGTGCTGGTGTTCTATAAAGAGGTGGTCTGGTGTTGAATTAGGGTTGAGGGTGCTTGGGTGGTCTGTAGGAACTGCTTGGGTGGCATTTATGGGACATTGTCAGGGATACTTTGGTTGGTCTCTAGAGATGGTTTGGGGTGTCATTGGCAGGTGTTGTAACGGATAGTGATTTATAGGGTTTGTTGGATTCCGCAAGTACCTATAAAACACGATTTCCCTTTACGTGTGTTTTCACAAACATAACATCTCAGGTAAAAAAAAAAATACCCTCACACAATGTTTTACTACAAAACTGCACTTTTGATAGATCTCACTCTGTTTACCATTAGGATTGTTTCCAAATCTTTTTCAATCCCACAAAAAATAAACATTAAGTTGAAGCATTAAAATTTGTATAGTATTTACAATTATAACAAAAACATTAAGATACATTCTCATGGAGAGAAAGACTTAGCATGAAAGGTCTTTAATAGTCAGTTCAAGTCATGTAGATGTTCATTGCGCTTAAAACCACAGCAATTGGCATCAGCGCTCTATGAAAGTAAATGAACATCTAAGGTAGCTCAGTGGGTTAATGTGAATGCAACACAGTTAATGATGCACAAGGGTTCAGTTCTGGTGGTTGGGTCAGCCTTTCACCCAAGACAGAAGAGCGGGTAATTAAAAGAGAAGCACTGCAAACACTCTGCTCCAGTCTATTGGCACCAGACGTCGTTTATAGGAGCGGTCTTTTATTAGCACTTCCGTAAGAAGAGTTACTGTTCCCTTCCCCCTCCTGGACCAATAAACCTCGAAAGCAACACGGAGTTTGTAGGGGACATGCCGCGTGCATTCATTATTGAGAAAAGGACAGGCAGCGTAACCCGAAAGCAAAACATATTCTCCTGCTCGACCAGTTATATTTTCCCAGTTCTGGTAAAACAAAACTGGGCAGTAAATATGCAGTCACCGCCACTAAAGCTGCGGAGCTCTGTAACCAGCAACCGGACGTGCGACCCTGGGCACATTTGGCGTGCACCTGAGGCCTTATGCCGTGCCCTTTCCTTGTAGTTTAGGAAGAGTAGTGAGGATTCTAGGAGGTGATAAAAGCGAGAGCAGTAGCAGTGCCAGATGTACTTTACGTTATAGCTTTGAGAAGCGGTTTCCAGCAAGACCGCCAGATGACAGCGTCCGATATAAAAAAAACACTCAGAGGCGAACAACAGGCAAGTCGAGAGCGTCACAAACTGTTTGTTCGACTTTGTGAAGTAATGAAGCTTAAATCAAAGCAAGCAAAAGGTCCACGGGGGGCTTCAAAACAGATTACTAATTTGTTCTGTCGAAGTGCATTACACAAAAACATATGCCAGTAACTTGATGACGCGTAGAGGCCGGTCTGGGATGTTCTTATCCAAATAGTTGATGCAAGCAAGCAGAAACAAGACGCGCAGCCGCGAGACGCGCTCTGTGGTGGGGGAGGGGGAGGAGTGTTGAAGCGCGCGCTTGGGAGAGCAAGCGAGAGGAAAGCCAGATGGCGCCTGAACGCGCGCTGTAAGGGTGCCCGCGAGCAATGCGAGGAAAGCCAGATGGCGCCTCTGCTCGTAACCGCGCTCGTAACCGCAAGCTTTAGGCCACAAGCAAAAGCGTGTGGTCGGATTTTTAAAGGCCACTTAATAAATGTCTCGCCAGATCAGCGCATGCGCTGGCTCAGGCGAGACCTAAAAATTATGGCATTACCCCACTTCCTTTATATATTGCACAACACCCACTATCCAGTTCTGGCCTCCTACTTCAAAGAAATTGAAGGTGAAGTCTGCACATTGCTGTGGAATGGTGCCCCTCCACAGATTGCCTTCCAAAAACTGACTAGAAATTGGTATGACAGGGGCATCACCCTTCAGGATATCTGAAAATATTATTGGGGTGCTCAATTGACAGCAGACAATTCCTGGATGCATCTTCCAATCACTGAACCAGCATTCTGTATGGACAGATCAGTAATGCATCAGCAGGGCTATCTTAGGGCCATTTATTGGGGATGGTGTTATACGAACTTTAACCCCTTCTCTGCCTTGAGCGTAATTGTTATGTCCTTGGCTGTGGCGCTCCTGCGCTGAGGACATAACCATTATGTCCAGACACCTACCCACAGGAGAAGCGCTGGCGTTCCCGCTGTGAGGCACCCATCCACATGCCCCCACTGGGGATGGCAGCGGAAGCGCTTCTGCTGCCACCCCACCCCCAGGCGGTCTAATGATGTCAGCGCACTCATGGCGCACCAACATCGTCAAGTGTAGCCGGGGTCTCTGGAAGCCATTTGCTATCAGCGCTTCCCGGAAGAGAAAGTTACTTGGTGAGTCAACCTCAGGGGCGGGGGTTCCAGGAATACAGATGCAAGGGGAAAGGACTTTCCCTCTGCGTCTGTAGAGAGTGGATTCCTGCTCCATGATAGTGGGTGGGGCTCGATCGTGGAGCAGGAATCCACACCACTAGACACCAGGGATGTTTTTTAGTGTTATTTGGGGGAATGACCCCTTAGGCAAGGGTTGCTCCCCGGGGCCATGTTTGATCCATGTTTTGCCTCCCCCCCGGCACTGATTTGGACATTTTTGCAGCTGATCTGTCCCCCCGTGGGGGGGGGGGGCTAAACCCACTAGGCCCCAGGGATTTATTTTACATGTATTTATAAGGGAGAGACCCTTTGGGCAAGGGTCACTGCCCTGGGGGTTGAAACACACTATAGGTCAGTGTTTTTATCTTTATTATGATTACGGGGAGCTACCCTTGGGCAAGGGTTGCTCCCCTCTTGGGGCTTGATAACTTGGCCATTTCTGCCTCTCTTGGGGGCAGATCGGCCTTAGATTTTTAGGCCCCTCTGCCCCTGCCCCCAAGGGGGGGCAGGAACCCCTAGACCACCAGGGATTCTTTTTATCTGATTAAAAATGTTTTGGGGAGCGACCCCTTGGGCAAGGGTTGCCCCCCTTTTTGGGGCTTAATATTTTGGCTTTTTCTGCCCCCCTTGGGGGCAAATTGGCCTTATATTTTTAGGTCCATCTCCTCCCAAGGGGGGCAGAAGGCACTGGACCACCAGGGATTTTATTATATAAGGTGCATAATGTTTTGGGGAGCGGCCCCTTGGCCAAATATCACTCCCCTTTTTGGGGTGAATATTTTTTCCGTTTCTGTCCCCATTGGGGGCAGATTAGCCTTGTATTTTTATGCCCATCGGGCAGATGCCACTAGACCACCAGGGATTTTATTATATATAGCGCTTCATGTTTTGGGGAGCAGCCCCCTTGGCCAAAGGTCGCTTCCCTTTCTGGAGTGAATATTTTGGCCATTTCTGCCCCCATGAGAGCAGATCAACCATATTTGTAGGCCCATATGTCCCAAGTGGGGCAGAAGCCAATAGACCACCAAGGACAGTTTGTGTGTGAAATGTAGTTTGGCTGATGGTCTGAGTGTTTTGACATTCGGCTGGCTGTGGGTGGACTGGCGTTTGGCTGGCAGTGTGTGTGGCTGGTATTTGGATGGTGATGGGCAGACTTCATAGTGTTTGATAACATTAACTGTTATTTTTTTATCATGATTTGTGATCGTAATGTTTTAATTCTCCTTTTTATTCTAGTGCAAAGCTGTTGTCTTCCTCATGCTTGCGATTTCGGCAGTGGTAGATCTACAGTTTGTTTAGTTGCAAGTGTTTGGTAAGAAAACGATTTTTTATACTGTTTACTCCAAATGAGTATCAATGACCTGCATGAATGTGTTTTGGGGAAATGCTGTAATGATAGCATCCCATTTAGCTTCTGTTTGAAGGTGTGCGAAATGTGTATTGTGTTTCCTTGTGTGCAATTTTCTTTTGTTTTTCTTTTTAGTGGAATATTGTTGGTGCTTGCTGTGTCTGTGCAGAGTAGGTGCTGTTGAGTCTAGCTGTCAAAAGCAAGTGAGTGGTATTGTTTTACAGTATATAGGTCTTTGTGCACTTTGTATTGATTGACTTTACCTTGCAATTGCTATATTCCAGTAGTTTTACATTTTGTTTTATAAATCCACACTTTGTTTATTACTTATGTTAAACAGTGTTGGGTATTGTTGACTTGTTTGTCAAGTTACTTTTCTTGGTAAGGATTATGGTTAGCCACAGGATGACTGCTCAGCAGGTTGTTGATATGCTTTTCAGGTCTTCTTATGACCATGATTATGAGACTGACTCTGCATCAGAGGCAGAGGAGGAAGGCCAGTATTCTTAAAGTGAAATTTTCTGTCCGAGAGGAATCATCTGATGATGAATCCACTCTCAGTGCGGATGAAGAGCCGCTTTTAGAGGAAGACACTGGTGTGCCTATAGTGCAGCAAGAGGCATCTGGATTGCAGCCTGGGGCTGAAAGGCTTCCCATTTGAAGTGTTGGGCTCTAGGTTGACCCAAACAAGGTGCAACCGGTGTTGCCTGCCTTTGATGTTGTAGGGTGTAGAGTGAATTGTGAAAAATGTTTTCATATTCACATTTTTCAGTTGTTTATTGACGATGTATTTTTGGATGAGATGGTTGGGCAGGCTAATTTCTAGGCTGAACTGTATTGCAGCACTGCCAGACCTAAGCCCCAGTCTAGAGCTACTCATTGGGCTCCCACAAATCTGGATATGTTAAAGAAGTTCTTGGGTTTAACTTTTTTGATGGGCCTGATAAGGAAGCCGTCGCTGTCTTCATATTGGTCTACTAATCCCTTTATGGCAACGGCTATATTTCCTGCAACCATGAGTCATAATCGGTATTTGCTTCTTCTTTGGATGTTGCATTTTGTTGATAACGCTTTAGCATTGCAACAAGATCACCCTGATTGTGACCATCTCTTTAATGTTCGACCTATCCTTGATCACTTTGTAGTTTGATTTTCAGAGATCTATGTGCCAGGGAAAGAAATTGCTGTGGATGAGTCTTTGGTCCTGTTCAATGGCTGATTAGTTTTTTGGCAGTACATTCCTAGCAAGAGGGCACATTATGGAATTGAGATGTATATGCTGTCTGAGAGTAGTACTGGATATGTCTATAATTTCAGGATCTACACCGGTAGGGATTCCAGTATTGATCCCCCTGGTTGTCCGTCGACTTTGGAGTTATAGGGAAAATTGTGTGTGGTAGTTGGTAGTGGACTTTTTAACAAAGGTCACCATTTATATGACTTTTACACTGGCCATTATTCAGGGAATTGTTCAAAGTGGACACTGTTGCTTGTGGCACAATGCGCTCTAACCGTAAAGGTTACCCAAAAGAGCTGGTTTGTAAAAAACTTGGGAAGGGACAGTGCAGTGCCTTGCTTAGTGATGAATTTCTAGCTCCGAAATTTTCTGACCGGAGAGATGTCTATATGCTGACTACCATCCATGATGAAAGTACTTCACCTGTGAATGATTGGGGTCAAGTTGCTGAAGTGCGCAAACCTATGTGCATTTTAGACTACAGTAAGCGCATGGGTGGCATAGATAGAGTAGATCAGAGGTTGGAACCTTACACTGCTGTTCGTAAGGCAAACGTTTGGTATAAGAAGTTGGCTATCCATTTATTCCATTTAGCAACCTTCAATGCTTTTGTTGTATTTAAGGATTGTTCTCCAGAGTCAAAGATGACATTTGTACAGTTTCAGCAGTCTGTGATAGGCAGATTTGTTGTAGTGGAACAGGCAAGAGTTCCTAGAGAAGCAGTGGTGGAGGATGTTGCTAGATTAAAAGATCGCCACTCTCCTGATCATATTCCTCCCATAGTCAAAAAAACTTTCCTGCTAAAAAGTGTGGGTGCATATTTACAAGCGCCTTGTGCCGCCGGTGCGTCACTTTTTGGTGATGCGCCAGCGGCGCATTTTGGCGACCCATATTTACAAGGATACGTAGAGCCACCCTGCATGGCTTTTTGTGTCCTTGTAAATACGCCCCCTTTTCATGCAGCACTTTGCATGAAAGGGCATTCCAAGGGTGTTGCCATGGGTGTTCCCACGCAACACCCATGAATTCTGCCGCATTCCCAGATTCACAAGGCTTCGTAAACTTGGGAATGTGTCAGAATCCTACGCCTCACCAGGGGAGGCGTAAGGAGGCGCAATGAGGAGAAATACTTTTATTTCTCCTAATTTTTTCCTCTTTTTATGGATGCTGCATTCTGCATCACGCATAAAAAGAGGAAAACACCTCTTAGGATTGTTTTTGTGCAGGAAGGTGCACCTTCCTGCAGCACAAAAATAATCATCCCCGCAACGCAGGCACCCTTGCACCATGGGTTAAGGGCGCCTGCGTTGGCGCATGGCAGCCAATTGTGCGCCAGCGCAGGGGAGAGTAAAGGGATCCATCATATTGTTGTAAATATGATGCATCCCTGTGCTCTGAAAGTAACAGCACGGCGCAGCCAAAAGGGCTTGCGGCACCGTGCTGCTTTACTTTCTCGTAAATTAGGCCTGTAGAGTCTGTTACTGAAGAGGTATTCGGAAGGAGAGTCGTATGTACTGCCCCTATTGTTCTTCTAAGCTTGGGCTGTGTGGTACCCACATGTTTTAAATTGTACTACACAGAACAGAGTTTTTGGTTGCAACAGTGAGAGTAAAAGTAAACTGACTGGTCTGTATCGTTTTATATTTTTTGTTCAGATTTCATGGTTGGCATTAGTGTGATGTATTTAGTTAGAGCTGTTGTGTTTGTAGTTATAGTTTTGTATCTATTGCCAATTGGTTTGTGTTTGGCTGGTGATGTGTGTGGACTGGTGCTTGGCTGGCGGTGTGCGTGGACTGATTGATGCTTGGTCGTCAGTGTGCATGGACTGGCACTTGGCTGGTGGTGTATGTGACTGGCACTTGGCTGGCAGTTTGTGTGGACTGGTGCTTGGCTGGGGATGTGAGTGGACTGGTGCTTGGCTGGTGGTGTGTGAGTAGTGACTTGCTGCTGGTCACTACACACCTTCTAGCCAAAATGCCAGTGCACACACTCCGTCAAGTGCCTGCCAGTGTTGCTATGTCAGTCATGTGGACTTATGAAAGTGATGGGCCCTTGAATGGCACTGTCTGTTGATGTGAGTGTTGTAATGTGCTGGGCCCGTGGCTGGTAGTGTGAATGGTCTTGCGGGTGCCACGTATAAAGGTCTGGGAGTGGCCTGTAAAGACGTTGGTGTGTTGCTGCGGCTTTACTACTCAGGAGCTGTAAGTCTTTGATTCAGGTTTTCAACCTTTCAGTTATTAACAGTGCATTTTGTTTTTGTGAAATCTCTTGTTAATATTATTTTACGCTCTGAACCTTCACTGAACCTTCACTCGCCCTCGTGCCAAATCGTTTTGTGATTGATCATTTTTTATGCGCTCACACTACATTTTGGTTCCTTCCCTGTTGCGGGCACTAGGCCCACCCACACAATTGAGGTAGCATTTTTATCAGGCAACCTGGTGGAATGCTGGATGGTAGATAATTTCTGTCATCCCGGCGATCCCCAGAAATGTGAGGTAAATGTGATTTTTTTTTTAGCTAAATTTGAGGTTTGCAGCGGATTTTGGGTAAGAAAGCAACATTGGGGGATCCATGCATACTATACCTAACTGGACTCCCCTGGGTGTCTAGCTTTCATAAATGTCTGGATTTGGTAGGTTTCCTTATATGCCCCCCGAAGTCTGGGACTAAAACCGCTGGTGACTCCTTCGCAAAACCAGGTCTTTTTGTGATCAATATTTTTGTAGTCTTCACAGTATGTTTTGGGCCATTTCCTGCCGTGGGCACTAGGTCTACCCAGACAAGTGAGTTACCATTTTTATTGAGAGACTGGGGGGAATGCTGGGTGCATGGAAGTTTGTGGCTCAACACGGATTCCAGAACTTTCCATCACAGAAATGTGATTAAAATGTGTTTGTTTTTACAAAGTTTGAGGTTTGCAAGGGATTCTGGGTAATTAAACCTGGTGAGAGCCACACAAATCACTGCATCCTAGATTCCACTCGATGTCTAATTTAAAAAAATGTACAGGTAAGTTAGGTTTTCCTAGGTGCCGGCTGAGCTAGGGCCCAAAATCCACAGCTAGGCACATTGCAAGAAAAGAGTCAAATTTCACTGGAAAAATGTGATGTGTCCACATTGCGTTTTGGGACATTTCCTGTCGCGGGCACTAGGCCTACCTACACAAGTGAGGTATCATTTTTATCGAGACACTGAGGGGAACACAGAATTGTAGAACAAGTGTTATTACCAGGACACAAGTTTGCATGGATACCTTATGTGGACAAAATGTAATGGGGGCCTAAGCGCAAACTACCCCAAATGGCCAAACAAAGGCGAGGCACGATGGGCCTGGCAGCGAAAAGGTTAAGAACCCTATAACAGTGACACTGAATATTTGGCACACAACTCTCCGAACGCTCGGATGAAGAGACAAAATAACACAGGCCACCCCACTGTGGGATACTGCCACTCTGGGTACTTTGTGAACACAGCTTGGCTTTGAGAAACGGGATCTCAATGGAAATTCAAATGTGGGTGACCTTTGGCGCACTGGGGTGTCGTCCCTTTTACAAATCAACAAAAAGCATATGAACTGACACCCACTGAAACTTATCATTATTTAACGATACGACAGGCTCTGCCACCGGCCACGATTATCCCTGAGACCTCCCCACAAGAAGACAGGCTACTTGATACCTATATGCCCCATAAGGCAATCTTACTAATTTAACAGAAAATAATTAATAATTCACCTGATCATCTGCTGTATCAGAGGGCGCAATGGGAAAAGGATCTAGAAACTCTTGAAGATGACGAATGGCCGGAGGCCTTAGCCTCCCCCAGAGAGGTGCCATCAGATCCATATGTCACTTAATACAACTTAAAATTTTACACAGGTCCTTCTATTCTTGCGCTTTCCTAGTCACAATGGGCAATGCCAAGGATACACACTGTCGAAGACAATGTGGATAGATAGGCACATTTTTTAATATCATATGGAACTGCCCTGGGCTCCAACCCTATTGGATAGCTGTGATTGACTGCATGAACTGTGTTTGTGGTTGTGCCTTGTAGCCTACTGCCAACTGGTGCCTCCTAGATATTTGGGACAAGTCGGACTTTACCCGTATGGAATGAATCTAGTTTACACTTCGAATGATGGTGGCCAAATGCAACATTGCACTTTTATGAGGGGCAGAGCAGCCACCAAATTTCAGAGACTGGAAAATGGATATGGATTGGTGCATGATAGTGGAAAAAGTGGTGTATGAAGGAAGGAGATGCCCTAATAAATGGGTGAGAATATGGGGAAAGTGGAATGAATTTAGATGTAACATGTGTATGCTTGTAATGGGGACGCATGCTGATTTGCTGCTTGTTGAACAACCCATTTTAACTGTAGGTGCCAGGTACACCGGGGAGGTAGTGGTGGAGGGCCCTTAGATGAGTGTGGGGGAATAGATCACCTTTCTCACTTATTTGTGTCATTATACAGCAGTGTGTTGTTTCTTTTGATTTTCATCTGCTTTGTTGTTTTTATGCATATAAAATGAACAGAATTGTTAAAAAAAAAGAGATGCATGTCCAATCCTTCTCAAGCATGGCAAGAGGACAGCAAGCAGTAAGTCAGCACAGAAGGGCAGCCGTTCCTTCAGAGCAGCAGTCCAGCGGAGTGGAAGTCCATGTAGCAGCAAAGCAGTACTTCCTAATAGAATATCCGCAGGTCCAGAAGTATACTGAAGATTTGGTGTCTGAGATCCTTCGTTTATACACTGGTGCTCTATTTCTAGAAGGTGGGAGAAGCTTCTAGACAGTGGCTTTAAACTGCATGGAATTCCCTGCCTCCTCTGCCCTGGCTCTAATTTGGCTCAGTAAGGTCCTTTGTGTGGAGGAAGGGCACAGCCTATTTAGTTGTTAGTGGGACTGTGCCCAGCTCCACCCTCCCGTCCTTCCAGTGATGGCACAATCAGTCACACCTAAGATCCCCATTGTGTGTGGCTGGCTAAGAGGAATACACAAAGCCCAACTGCCAACAACAATGAGTCATGTGATCAGAGATAGGCTGCAGGCACCAAGGAGCCGATTCACAGAACTAATCTGAGACAAAATCCTAAATTTACTACTTATGGTATTCACAGAATGCACTTACGACTGCACTTACGACTACTAACTTTACATCTGCACTCAGGCCGGAATTTCTGCACCCGGAGCGGAAATACCGCACCCAGAGCGGAATTTCCGCACCCGGAGCGAAATCCCGCAATTGTGCCGGAATTTCCACACTCGGGCCGGAATCTCTGCTTCCAGGGCGTAATACCCACAATCTGGTGTTAATTGACTATATCTGATGCATGGTGGGGATGGTAGGCACTTGGACAGGTAATTATCATTGAGGTAATGCTCAACCCGGCAGAATGCGGGTATTCCGGCCCGGGAACGGAGATTCCGGCACAAGTGCAGGATTCCCGCTCCGGGTGCGGAATTTCTGCTACGGGTGTGGAAATTCCGGCCCAAGTGCGGACGTAAAGTTAGTAGTCGTAAGTGCAGTTGTAGGTGCATTCTGTGAATACATAAGTAGTAAGTTTAGGATTTTGTCTCAGATCAGTTCTGTGAATCGGCCCCCAAGTGGCTAAGCCAAGAAGTGCCAACTTTCTAAAAGTATTTTCAGAATTTCAATTTAAAACCGGACTTCACCATAAGTTAGGATTTTAAATTGTTATTCCAGAGACACCAAATTTGAAGGGGTATCACTTGCCATTTGGAAATTCCACTTATAAAATGTAATAAGGTAACTCCAATATTATCCTATGGGAGAGATATGCCTTGCAGTAGTGAAAAATTATTTTTGGACTATTTCACTACCAGGACATGCAAAACTTAAACATTCATGACCAACCTTTTAAATACACTGCACCCTGCGCTTTGGGCAGTTTAGGGCCTACCTTAGGGGTGACTTATATGCCTTAAAAAGGAAAGTTTGAGTCTGGCAAAATGTTTATTTTGCTAGGTCGAATTGTAATGGCAGGCCTGAGCCATGGTTAGAGGGCTACTTTTAAGTGGGTGGCACAGTCAGTGCCGCAGGCCCTCTAGAAGCATTAAATTTACTGGCCCTGGGCACATGATGTAGTGCAGTTTACTAGGGATTTATGAGTAAATTAAATATGCCAATGGGGGAAAGGCCAACAAAAATAGGTCCAGCGAAATGGAGGAGGAGAAGCAAAACATGTTGAAGAAGACCACCCTAAGGCTGACAGTCCTAACAGTATTGTACTTGTGTTACTGACCCTGATTTCTCAGTCAACCTTCAGGGACAACACATAATGGGCTACATTTTCCTTACCCCTAGAATTACCTGTACCCAGGGTCAGTAGCGGCCCCTGGTGGGAGTGCCCTGGGGCGGTGGGGCAGGGCGGGGGAGGGGTAGGGTGGGGGGTAGTAAACTCTGGTCACGGCCGACCGGAGTAATGTAAACAAATAAATAAATAAAACTAATTTTGTTGCGCGCCCTGAACCGCAAAATGCGTTACCGCGCGCGCAATGAAATTTGTTTTATTTATTTATTTGTTTACATTACTCCGGTCGGCCGTGACCGGAGTTTACTACCCCCACCCTGCCCTCCCCCGCCCGCCCCACCGCCCCACGGCACTCCCTTCACGGGCCGCTACTGCCCAGGGTATCAGCAACTCCAGCTCCTCAGCAGTGGAAATACCAGCCCATTTCCTGGGCGAATTGCAGTGAGTGCCCTAGAAAAATGAACTAGTAGTGAGTATGAAAATTATTCAATAAATGGACAGAAAGGAGCCGGCAGGAAGTTCACAAGAAGCAAAAAAGGTATACAAATATCAAAGGGAACCAACACTAGGGCATTCTTCAGAGCATGATTAAAATCTTTGACCTGAGCCTATGTTGTCCCAGCATTTACACTGTACAGCAACAAATATAAAGGAAATGTGTATTTCTATTTCACTTTCTATTTGCACCAAACCCAATTTAAACAAAACAAACTATTCATTTTCCAAACTGATAAAGATAAATGTCAGACGGTGAATTTTAAATAAGAGACAATGTATTTATTGTAGTATAAAAGTCGCCGACCTCCTTCGAGCCTGTTTCACTAAGCTCAAAGCGAGGCTCACGCTTAATTCTTTATGCTCCAGTTATCCAATTGCTATCATAATTGTTGAAAGGTGGATAAATCCTTGGTAGAAACATGCAGCTTACAACTGTCAACAAGATGCACTCAGGTGCTTGCTATTGTGGGTCAAGGAAGTAGCATGGTAGTACTGTCAAATTGTATTCTTGTATTCAAGGAATCAACTTAGCTGTACCATATGGTGACTGGACAGTGAAGATCATGTTCAATAAAAGAAATCTCTTTGTTTTTTTCAAATTATATGTAATTGAATTATATCAGTTACATAGTAAATGTGTGACAGACATGCTCCAGTCATGACGTTTCAGGTTTAGTGCTGCTCAAAAGGCGCAAAGGTGATGCAGCAGCATGTGAGGATGACAGTTCTCGCGAGGAAGCACCCAAATTGGTGTTTATGGTTGGTACGATGCACGTTTGCACTGTGACCTGTGTAGAAAGGGTTGGGAGTAGTGCTTGAGGGTCCGAGGTCCTTGGTGCTGAACTAAAGTAAATGAGGAGAATGATGTAGGATGAGTTAGTCTTGTTAGTAATTACATTCAGCGGTATACCTGTCACTAGTGCAATGGGGGCAGTGGCACCACAGCCCTGAGGTTTGAGGGGCCACTGCTCACCAAACATATCTGTTTTGGGTACCAATCACCGAGATGGGGTACCACATACCTTTCTGCATTAAGGCCTGTGGCACTCTTGCTGCACCACTGCTTAACATATCTACCAGGGCTTCAGCTAGGAAATTTTGGATGCAGACTTACAGTAAAGCATGTATTGTGAAGGGATTTGTTTGGCTGGCATGGACATTCACTTTTGGAAGTACCGGTGCTTGAGGATGTCCCTGATTCATGTTCTGAGAGATTTCAAGGGTTGGCCACCTATACCACAAAGGAAGTCTCACTGATGAAGGGCTTTCCTACATGGTGACTGTCTGGAGTGGATTCGGTCTGGATATTAGTATTTTGGTCCTTCTTGCTTGGCCTGGGTGGAGTTTGTTTTGGAGAACCATTTATTTATTTAAGAAGTTTTATATAGCGCTGGCCTGACCCGAGGGTATCGGAGCTCTTTACAACAGATGCATTGCAGAGAATCACAAAAAAACAAACAAAAGAAAACAATTAGCAGTGCAGGTCGATGGTGGGGAGATCTGTTTCCAAGTCTTGGGGACAAGGAGTCGAAGCAGTGCGAGGTGTCTGCTTTCCCGCTCCGACTGCTCCTATCGGTTCCCTAGGGAGCGGTCGAGGAACAGGGTTTTGAGTTGGCTTTTGAATTTTACAAAGAGGGAATAGTTCTGATGTGGGGGGAATAGAGTTCCAGATTTTAGGCGCGCTCCCGGCGAAGGATCGTGTCGCAGTTTTTTGTTTTTGAGTTTTCAGCGGGATGAGTAGGAGGAGTTTGAGCTTCTGAGGTTCCTGGCCTGACCGGCTTTTTGAGTTTGGCCACCAAATATTCGGGTTTGCTGGTGTGCAGGGCTTTGTGTGTGAGGCAGGCTGTTCTGAAGCTAACCCACATTTCGACTGGGAGCCACTTAAGTTCTCTGAGTGCAGGAGAAATATGATCGAATTTCTTGATTCCGGTGACCATTCTGGCTGCCGCATTGAGAGTTGTTTTGAGGGGAGCCAGATGTGATTTTGCTATTCCTGAGAGGACAGCATTCCCATAGTCCAGTCTTGACAACACCAATGCTTGGGTGGCCTGTTTGAGATCACTGGGCGTAATGAAGGGTTTTATTTTGTTCAGTAGCTTTAGGTTAAGGAAAGCATTCTTAGCTGAGTTCTTGATGTGTATGGTCATGTCCAGTTTCGGGTCGAGCGTGATGCCTAGTGATTTGACAGAGTCAGCCAGGGTGAGGTTCCCGTTGAGCGCATCGACGGCTTTTAGCCATTCCGCAATTCGGGGGTTCTCCTCTTTGTTCGAGATGAGGAGTGATTCGGTTTTGTCGGGGTTTAATTTAAGGTGATTACATGACAGCCAGTGTTGAACATCTCTCAGTACGTCATTGAGTCTTTGAATGTCTCTGATGGAGGTGGTTTCCAAGTAGATCTGGGTATCGTCAGCATAAAGATGGAAGCGGATGTTGGCTTTTTGAGTAGTTTGGTGAGAGGTTCCATGTAGATGTTGAAGAGTTGTGGGGAGAGCACTGAGCCTTGAGGGACTCCCTTGTTGACTGGGTGAAGGTTGGATGTAAAGTTTTTGATTTTTATTTTTGAGTGCGATTGTGTAGGAAGGAAGAGAACCATTGGAGGACCACCTCGCCAAGTCCGGCTCTTTCTTGGAGAGCCCTGATGAGGAGTTTGTGGTCTACCGTGTCGAATGCTGCCGATAGGTCTAGGAGAATGAGGAGGCAGCATTGGTCAGAGTCTAGTGATTTGTGGATATCGTCGATGATGTTGAGGATCGCGGTTTCAGTGCTACAGCTTTTTCTGAAGCCAGACTGATGGACGTCCAGGAGGTTGATGTTGTCCAAGTGTTGGGTTAGTTGTTGGAGTACGCATCTTTCTAGGATTTTGGACAGAAGAGAAAGGTTAGAGACAGGTCTAAAGTTATTCAAATCCTTTATGTCAAGGCCAGGTTTTTCAGCAAAGGCGTGACTTGTCCTACTTTAAGGCAGGCTGGAACAACTCCATTTTTCATGGAGCTGTTTATGATCGTGCACCAGAGCGGTGCCAGGGAGTGCTTCAGCTTTTTGGTCAGTTGGGGGGAATGGGGTCAAGGACATGAGATGAGGGTTTGGAGGTGGAGATAAGATTGATTATCTCAGTTTCCTGAATGGGGCGGAAGCTTAGCCAGGATTTGGTAGAGGGACAAGGGGCGATATCATACGCCCCGGACGTGCTGCTCTTTGTGGGGAGGGTATTGTTGGTGTCCAGTGAGAGTTCAATCTTAGTAATCTTGTCATTAAAGAAGTTGGCAAAGTTGTCGCAGAGTTCTTTGGACGCCTGTATTGAGGAAGTAGCGGGCTTGGAGGTTTGTTGCCTGATGATGTTATAGAGCTCTTTGGGTCTATTTTTGCGCAGTCCAGCGCAGAGCGGAAAACGTGGATTTCTTGTTCTTGATGTGATTGTTGTACTTCCTACACGCTGTTTTGAGTTGTTCGCAGAGGGTGGTAGTGGGGTTATTCCTCTAGCTTCTTTCTTTGGCTTCTAGTTGTCTCCTTTCGGAGTTAATGTCAGTGTTGAACCATGACCTGGACGGAATGGCTCGGCTTTTTATTTAGCTTTGGAGGAGCTAGTTGGTCAAGCATAGCCACCAAATTTGAGTTGTAAAGCGAGGTGAGTTTGGTTGTGGAGAGGTGGTTGTTGTCTTTGGGAAGGAGCGAGCTTATCCCTTTCTTCTAGGGCTACCATGGGAATCTGGGTGAGGTTTCTAGCCCATTTGGGGGGTCCTGCACGGGTGACTGGGAAAGCATTTTTTGGTTGATGAGAAATAAGATCATGTGATGGTCCGACCAATCCACTGGGAGTATGTGGTCGATCGTAATTGCGTCTCGTTGAGCGATAATGGCATCCAAGGTTGCTCCTTTGTAATGTGTTTCCTCTGAGCAGTGTTGGGCTAAGTTGTTGTCACAGAGAAGATTGGATAACGTTTGAATTAGCGGGTTGTTCGCTTCATTCCACCGAAGGTTTAGATCACCAAGAATTAGGTTGTTGGCGTCCCGAGTGCGCAGTTAGCAATCAGGTCGAACAAATGCTCCCGAATGCGCAGGTGTTGCCTGGTGGGTGATAGAGAAGGTGGCAGAGTAGTGCTTCATCATCCTTAGTCTTTATATTGGTGGTAAGACATTCAAAGGTGTTGTACTTGCATGAGTCCATTTCCATGATGGCGATGTTGTCCTTATGAATGATAGCTACACCTCCCCCTCGTTGGTCTTTTCTGTCTTTGTTAATAATGGAAAAACCCGGGGGCACAAGCATATCAAAGCATGGTGAGGAGAGCTCGTTGAGCCAAGTCTCCGTGATGAACGCAATGTCAATGTCCTGCGAGAGGATGGCTTCTGCTAGTTCGGTTGCATGCATAGAGACCGATCTGCAGTGGATGAGCATGCAGTTGGTGGAAAGCTCTTTTTGCTGGGGTTCTTTCCCTGGGGGCCCTAGGTAAGGTGGTGAGGAAGGGCGGTCTAGGGGTTTCGTGAAAGGATGGTCGTTTCGGAAACCCGTGATCACTTGGATCTTGGATTTTGGGGAGTCAGTAGGAGGTGCGTCGTATGATTAGGCTAGATCGACCGCTTCTTCGAAAGACATTGCGGCTTTGGTTCCAGTGGGTCTTGATGTCATGGTCTCAGTGTCTGTATTTATGCGTCTCTGTAACCTGGGCGCGGGGGCTTTGTTTCCTAAGGTTTTCTGTGACAGGGTCTCGGCGTCCTTTCTTGAGGATCTCTGTATCCGTGTCGCAGGAGTCGTTAAGGGCCCTGTAGGGCGCTTAGGGTGATTGGAGCTGGGCGGAGAGGGCGCCCTGGGGGTGATTGCTGGGGCATTCGGGCCTTGTCGAGGTTGGTAAGGATTTCATTCAGGCCCCGGGAAATCAATTCTAGCTGGCTTTCTAGTAAAGCGAGACGCTTCGCCATGATGTCGTGGGCAGGGGTGAGGGGATCTTGGGAAGGGTCGCCCTGAGAAGTGTGGGTCATGTTTAAGTTATGTTGCCTATTACTACTTGTGTAGAACATGTTGTCTCCTTTTGGGACCCTGGGTGGGGGTGCATTGGGTCCTGTCGTGGTTTCGACCTCCTGGGGTCTGCGTGAGTACTAGTGTGGTTAAAAGTCGGTGTCGGCAGGGCGGGGTCGTGGTGTTGAGGTGGGTGGATCATGTGAGGAAGATGAGATTGGCGTTCCTCTGGGAGTTGGAGATCACAATTCGTGGAGGCGCTGGAGTGGGAGGTGACTCGGGGGTGGCGGGAGGTGGTGTCGCAGGGCGAGGTGGTGGTTGTTTGCTTCTCCTGGTGTAGCAGGTTGTCTGGGGATGGGAACTGGGTCAGGAAGGGTCGAGACAGGTGGAGGAGAGCGGCTCGGAGTGTGGAGAAGAGGGAGTCGAAAGCCTCTAGGTTCTCATTGTTTGCCTGTATCAGGACTGTGCCATTAGTGTAGATGGTCACAGATGTGTTCCCGCCCTTGACGAGCGATGCACGATGCAGAGAGCATTGAAGTGGAGCCATTGAAGAGCTTTAAGGGACAGTGATGGTGTGCAGAATCTATTTAGTCGTCCAATGTTGGCAAAAATCATCGAGGGACCCATCAAATTAATACAACTGGTAAATATTTGCCCCTTTAAATAATCACAAATGAGTAACTGTCTCTGCTAAACTTCACTCTGCCACATCTATGTCAATCCCCAGATTTCCAGATCTTCTGCAAGACTCATATCTTTTAGCTCAAACAAGTACTCTATGAGTGCTCCCCTCTTTTCCTCATCCCTCCTCTCCTCTCTCCTCTCTTGTCTCATGACTATGACTTTGCTTCACTTTGTTTAGCAGTGAATCTACACAGTTCTTTTTGGAGTTATTACTTAGGCGCGGCCAGTTACAATCACCAGATCTGTGTCAATTGCAGTCTAATAGCGTGTACGCTATGCCTGAATGCGCTTTGATAAATTGGTGCAACGGACATGCATTGCTGAACTGCTCCTAAGCATCGGTGTCTGGAAGTTCTGTGCCTAGCTCGCCAAATGCGTTTCAGCGCGCTCAATGAAATTTGTTTTATTTATTTATTTGTTTACATTACTCCGGTCGGCCGTGACCGGAGTTTACTACCCCCCACCCTGCCCCTCCCCCGCCCCGCCCCACCGCCCCACGGCACTCCCTTCACGGGCCGCTACTGCCCAGGGTATCAGCAACTCCAGCTCTTCAGCAGTGGAAATACCAGCCCATTTCCTGGGCGAATTGCAGTGAGTGCCCTAGAAAAATGAACTAGTAGTGAGTATGAAAATTATTCAATAAATGGACAGAAAGGAGCCGGCAGGAAGTTCACAAGAAGCAAAAAAAGGTATACAAATATCAAAGGGAACCAACACTAGGGCATTCTTCAGAGCATGATTAAAATCTTTGACCTGAGCCTATGTTGTCCCAGCATTTACACTGTACAGCAACAAATATAAAGGAAATGTGTATTTCTATTTCACTTTCTATTTGCACCAAACCCAATTTAAACAAAACAAACTATTCATTTTCCAAACTGATAAAGATAAATGTCAGACGGTGAATTTTAAATAAGAGACAATGTATTTATTGTAGTATAAAAGTCGCCGACCTCCTTCGAGCCTGTTTCACTAAGCTCAAAGCGAGGCTCACGCTTAATTCTTTATGCTCCAGTTATCCAATTGCTATCATAATTGTTGAAAGGTGGATAAATCCTTGGTAGAAACATGCAGCTTACAACTGTCAACAAGATGCACTCAGGTGCTTGCTATTGTGGGTCAAGGAAGTAGCATGGTAGTACTGTCAAATTGTATTCTTGTATTCAAGGAATCAACTTAGCTGTACCATATGGTGACTGGACAGTGAAGATCATGTTCAATAAAAGAAATCTCTTTGTTTTTTCAAATTATATGTAATTGAATTATATCAGTTACATAGTAAATGTGTGACAGACATGCTCCAGTCATGACGTTTCAGGTTTAGTGCTGCTCAAAAGGCGCAAAGGTGATGCAGCAGCATGTGAGGATGACAGTTCTCGGGAGGAAGCACCCAAATTGGTGTTTATGGTTGGTACGATGCACGTTTGCACTGTGACCTGTGTAGAAAGGGTTGGGAGTAGTGCTTGAGGGTCCGAGGTCCTTGGTGCTGAACTAAAGTAAATGAGGAGAATGATGTAGGATGAGTTAGTCTTGTTAGTAATTACATTCAGCGGTATACCTGTCACTAGTGCAATGGGGGCAGTGGCACCACAGCCCTGAGGTTTGAGGGGCCACTGCTCACCAAACATATCTGTTTTGGGTACCAATCACCGAGATGGGGTACCACATACCTTTCTGCATTAAGGCCTGTGGCACTCTTGCTGCACCACTGCTTAACATATCTACCAGGGCTTCAGCTAGGAAATTTTGGATGCAGACTTACAGTAAAGCATGTATTGTGAAGGGATTTGTTTGGCTGGCATGGACATTCACTTTTGGAAGTACCGGTGCTTGAGGATGTCCCTGATTCATGTTCTGAGAGATTTCAAGGGTTGGCCACCTATACCACAAAGGAAGTCTCACTGATGAAGGGCTTTCCTACATGGTGACTGTCTGGAGTGGATTCGGTCTGGATATTAGTATTTTGGTCCTTCTTGCTTGGCCTGGGTGGAGTTTGTTTTGGAGAACCATTTATTTATTTAAGAAGTTTTATATAGCGCTGGCCTGACCCGAGGGTATCGGAGCTCTTTACAACAGATGCATTGCAGAGAATCACAAAAAAACAAACAAAAGAAAACAATTAGCAGTGCAGGTCGATGGTGGGGAGATCTGTTTCCAAGTCTTGGGGACAAGGAGTCGAAGCAGTGCGAGGTGTCTGCTTTCCCGCTCCGACTGCTCCTATCGGTTCCCTAGGGAGCGGTCGAGGAACAGGGTTTTGAGTTGGCTTTTGAATTTTACAAAAGAGGGAATAGTTCTGATGTGGGGGGAATAGAGTTCCAGATTTTAGGCGCGCTCCCGGCGAAGGATCGTGTCGCAGTTTTTTGTTTTTGAGTTTTCAGCGGGATGAGTAGGAGGGAGTTTGAGCTTCTGAGGTTCCTGGCCTGACCGGCTTTTTGAGTTTGGCCACCAAATATTCGGGTTTGCTGGTGTGCAGGGCTTTGTGTGTGAGGCAGGCTGTTCTGAAGCTAACCCACATTTCGACTGGGAGCCACTTAAGTTCTCTGAGTGCAGGAGAAATATGATCGAATTTCTTGATTCCGGTGACCATTCTGGCTGCCGCATTGAGAGTTGTTTTGAGGGGAGCCAGATGTGATTTTGCTATTCCTGAGAGGACAGCATTCCCATAGTCCAGTCTTGACAACACCAATGCTTGGGTGGCCTGTTTGAGATCACTGGGCGTAATGAAGGGTTTTATTTTGTTCAGTAGCTTTAGGTTAAGGAAAGCATTCTTAGCTGAGTTCTTGATGTGTATGGTCATGTCCAGTTTCGGGTCGAGCGTGATGCCTAGTGATTTGACAGAGTCAGCCAGGGTGAGGTTCCCGTTGAGCGCATCGACGGCTTTTAGCCATTCCGCAATTCGGGGTTCTCCTCTTTGTTCGAGATGAGGAGTGATTCGGTTTTGTCGGGGTTTAATTTAAGGTGATTACATGACAGCCAGTGTTGAACATCTCTCAGTACGTCATTGAGTCTTTGAATGTCTCTGATGGAGGCGGTTTCCAAGTAGATCTGGGTATCGTCAGCATAAAGATGGAAGCGGATGTTGGCTTTTTTGAGTAGTTTGGTGAGAGGTTCCATGTAGATGTTGAAGAGTTGTGGGGAGAGCACTGAGCCTTGAGGGACTCCCTTGTTGACTGGGTGAAGGTTGGATGTAAAGTTTTTGATTTTGATTTTTTGAGTGCGATTGTGTAGGAAGGAAGAGAACCATTGGAGGACCACCTCGCCAAGTCCGGCTCTTTCTTGGAGAGCCCTGATGAGGAGTTTGTGGTCTACCGTGTCGAATGCTGCCGATAGGTCTAGGAGAATGAGGAGGCAGCATTGGTCAGAGTCTAGTGATTTGTGGATATCGTCGATGATGTTGAGGATCGCGGTTTCAGTGCTACAGCTTTTTCTGAAGCCAGACTGATGGACGTCCAGGAGGTTGATGTTGTCCAAGTGTTGGGTTAGTTGTTGGAGTACGCATCTTTCTAGGATTTTGGACAGAAGAGAAAGGTTAGAGACAGGTCTAAAGTTATTCAAATCCTTTATGTCAAGGCCAGGTTTTTTCAGCAAAGGCGTGACTTGTCCTACTTTAAGGCAGGCTGGAACAACTCCATTTTTCATGGAGCTGTTTATGATCGTGCACCAGAGCGGTGCCAGGGAGTGCTTCAGCTTTTGGTCAGTTGGGGGGAATGGGGTCAAGGACATGAGATGAGGGTTTGGAGGTGGAGATAAGATTGATTATCTCAGTTTCCTGAATGGGGCGGAAGCTTAGCCAGGATTTGGTAGAGGGACAAGGGGCGATATCATACGCCCCGGACGTGCTGCTCTTTGTGGGGAGGGTATTGTTGGTGTCCAGTGAGAGTTCAATCTTAGTAATCTTGTCATTAAAGAAGTTGGCAAAGTTGTCGCAGAGTTCTTTGGACGCCTGTATTGAGGAAGTAGCGGGCTTGGAGGTTTGTTGCCTGATGATGTTATAGAGCTCTTTGGGTCTATTTTTTGCGCAGTCCAGCGCAGAGCGGAAAAACGTGGATTTCTTGTTCTTGATGTGATTGTTGTACTTCCTACACGCTGTTTTGAGTTGTTCGCAGAGGGTGGTAGTGGGGTTATTCCTCTAGCTTCTTTCTTTGGCTTCTAGTTGTCTCCTTTCGGAGTTAATGTCAGTGTTGAACCATGACCTGGACGGAATGGCTCGGCTTTTTATTTAGCTTTGGAGGAGCTAGTTGGTCAAGCATAGCCACCAAATTTGAGTTGTAAAGCGAGGTGAGTTTGGTTGTGGAGAGGTGGTTGTTGTCTTTGGGAAGGAGCGAGCTTATCCTTTCTTCTAGGGCTACCATGGGAATCTGGGTGAGGTTTCTAGCCCATTTGGGGGGTCCTGCACGGGTGACTGGGAAAGCATTTTTTGGTTGATGAGAAATAAGATCATGTGATGGTCCGACCAATCCACTGGGAGTATGTGGTCGATCGTAATTGCGTCTCGTTGAGCGATAATGGCATCCAAGGTTGCTCCTTTGTAATGTGTTTCCTCTGAGCAGTGTTGGGCTAAGTTGTTGTCACAGAGAAGATTGGATAACGTTTGAATTAGCGGGTTGTTCGCTTCATTCCACCGAAGGTTTAGATCACCAAGAATTAGGTTGTTGGCGTCCCGAGTGCGCAGTTAGCAATCAGGTCGAACAAATGCTCCCCGAATGCGCAGGTGTTGCCTGGTGGGTGATAGAGAAGGTGGCAGAGTAGTGCTTCATCATCCTTAGTCTTTATATTGGTGGTAAGACATTCAAAGGTGTTGTACTTGCATGAGTCCATTTCCATGATGGCGATGTTGTCCTTATGAATGATAGCTACACCTCCCCCTCGTTGGTCTTTTCTGTCTTTGTTAATAATGGAAAAACCCGGGGGCACAAGCATATCAAAGCATGGTGAGGAGAGCTCGTTGAGCCAAGTCTCCGTGATGAACGCAATGTCAATGTCCTGCGAGAGGATGGCTTCTGCTAGTTCGGTTGCATGCATAGAGACCGATCTGCAGTGGATGAGCATGCAGTTGGTGGAAAGCTCTTTTTTGCTGGGGTTCTTTCCCCTGGGGGCCCTAGGTAAGGTGGTGAGGAAGGGCGGTCTAGGGGGTTTCGTGAAAGGATGGTCGTTTCGGAAACCCGTGATCACTTGGATCTTGGATTTTGGGGAGTCAGTAGGAGGTGCGTCGTATGATTAGGCTAGATCGACCGCTTCTTCGAAAGACATTGCGGCTTTGGTTCCAGTGGGTCTTGATGTCATGGTCTCAGTGTCTGTATTTATGCGTCTCTGTAACCTGGGCGCGGGGGCTTTGTTTCCTAAGGTTTTCTGTGACAGGGTCTCGGCGTCCTTTCTTGAGGATCTCTGTATCCGTGTCGCAGGGGTCGTTAAGGGCCCGGTAGGGCGCTTAGGGTGATTGGAGCTGGGCGGAGAGGGCGCCCTGGGGGTGATTGCTGGGGCATTCGGGCCTTGTCGAGGTTGGTAAGGATTTCATTCAGGCCCCGGGAAATCAATTCTAGCTGGCTTTCTAGTAAAGCGAGACGCTTCGCCATGATGTCGTGGGCAGGGGTGAGGGGATCTTGGGAAGGGTCGCCCTGAGAAGTGTGGGTCATGTTTAAGTTATGTTGCCTATTACTACTTGTGTAGAACATGTTGTCTCCTTTTGGGACCCTGGGTGGGGGTGCATTGGGTCCTGTCGTGGTTTCGACCTCCTGGGGTCTGCGTGAGTACTAGTGTGGTTAAAAGTCGGTGTCGGCAGGGCGGGGTCGTGGTGTTGAGGTGGGTGGATCATGTGAGGAAGATGAGATTGGCGTTCCTCTGGGAGTTGGAGATCACAATTCGTGGAGGCGCTGGAGTGGGAGGTGACTCGGGGGTGGCGGGAGGTGGTGTCGCAGGGCGAGGTGGTGGTTGTTTGCTTCTCCTGGTGTAGCAGGTTGTCTGGGGATGGGAACTGGGTCAGGAAGGGTCGAGACAGGTGGAGGAGAGCGGCTCGGAGTGTGGAGAAGAGGGAGTCGAAAGCCTCTAGGTTCTCATTGTTTGCCTGTATCAGGACTGTGCCATTAGTGTAGATGGTCACAGATGTGTTCCCGCCCCTTGACGAGCGATGCACGATGCAGAGAGCATTGAAGTGGAGCCATTGAAGAGCTTTAAGGGACAGTGATGGTGTGCAGAATCTATTTAGTCGTCCAATGTTGGCAAAAATCATCGAGGGACCCATCAAATTAATACAACTGGTAAATATTTGCCCCTTTAAATAATCACAAATGAGTAACTGTCTCTGCTAAACTTCACTCTGCCACATCTATGTCAATCCCCAGATTTCCAGATCTTCTGCAAGACTCATATCTTTTTAGCTCAAACAAGTACTCTATGAGTGCTCCCTCTTTTCCTCATCCCTCCTCTCCTCTCTCCTCTCTTGTCTCATGACTATGACTTTGCTTCACTTTGTTTAGCAGTGAATCTACACAGTTCTTTTTGGAGTTATTACTTAGGCGCGGCCAGTTACAATCACCAGATCTGTGTCAATTGCAGTCTAATAGCGTGTACGCTATGCCTGAATGCGCTTTGATAAATTGGTGCAACGGACATGCATTGCTGAACTGCTCCTAAGCATCGGTGTCTGGAAGTTCTGTGCCTAGCTCGCCAAATGCGTTTCAGCGCGCGCAATGAAATTTGTTTTATTTATTTATTTGTTTACATTACTTTGGTCGGCCGTGACCGGAGTTTACTACCCCCACCCTGCCCCTCCCCCGCCCCACCCCACCGCCCCACGGCACTCCCTTCACGGGCCGCTACTGCCCAGGGTATCAGCAACTCCAGCTCCTCAGCAGTGGAAATACCAGCCCATTTCCTGGGCGAATTGCAGTGAGTGCCCTAGAAAAATGAACTAGTAGTGAGTATGAAAATTATTCAATAAATGGACAGAAAGGAGCCGGCAGGAAGTTCACAAGAAGCAAAAAAGGTATACAAATATCAAAGGGAACCAACACTAGGGCATTCTTCAGAGCATGATTAAAATCTTTGACCTGAGCCTATGTTGTCCCAGCATTTACACTGTACAGCAACAAATATAAAGGAAATGTGTATTTCTATTTCACTTTCTATTTGCACCAAACCCAATTTAAACAAAACAAACTATTCATTTTCCAAACTGATAAAGATAAATGTCAGACGGTGAATTTTAAATAAGAGACAATGTATTTATTGTAGTATAAAAGTCGCCGACCTCCTTCGAGCCTGTTTCACTAAGCTCAAAGCGAGGCTCACGCTTAATTCTTTATGCTCCAGTTATCCAATTGCTATCATAATTGTTGAAAGGTGGATAAATCCTTGGTAGAAACATGCAGCTTACAACTGTCAACAAGATGCACTCAGGTGCTTGCTATTGTGGGTCAAGGAAGTAGCATGGTAGTACTGTCAAATTGTATTCTTGTATTCAAGGAATCAACTTAGCTGTACCATATGGTGACTGGACAGTGAAGATCATGTTCAATAAAAGAAATCTCTTTGTTTTTTCAAATTATATGTAATTGAATTATATCAGTTACATAGTAAATGTGTGACAGACATGCTCCAGTCATGACGTTTCAGGTTTAGTGCTGCTCAAAAGGCGCAAAGGTGATGCAGCAGCATGTGAGGATGACAGTTCTCGCGAGGAAGCACCCAAATTGGTGTTTATGGTTGGTACGATGCACGTTTGCACTGTGACCTGTGTAGAAAGGGTTGGGAGTAGTGCTTGAGGGTCCGAGGTCCTTGGTGCTGAACTAAAGTAAATGAGGAGAATGATGTAGGATGAGTTAGTCTTGTTAGTAATTACATTCAGCGGTATACCTGTCACTAGTGCAATGGGGGCAGTGGCACCACAGCCCTGAGGTTTGAGGGGCCACTGCTCACCAAACATATCTGTTTTGGGTACCAATCACCGAGATGGGGTACCACATACCTTTCTGCATTAAGGCCTGTGGCACTCTTGCTGCACCACTGCTTAACATATCTACCAGGGCTTCAGCTAGGAAATTTTGGATGCAGACTTACAGTAAAGCATGTATTGTGAAGGGATTTGTTTGGCTGGCATGGACATTCACTTTTGGAAGTACCGGTGCTTGAGGATGTCCCTGATTCATGTTCTGAGAGATTTCAAGGGTTGGCCACCTATACCACAAAGGAAGTCTCACTGATGAAGGGCTTTCCTACATGGTGACTGTCTGGAGTGGATTCGGTCTGGATATTAGTATTTTGGTCCTTCTTGCTTGGCCTGGGTGGAGTTTGTTTTGGAGAACCATTTATTTATTTAAGAAGTTTTATATAGCGCTGGCCTGACCCGAGGGTATCGGAGCTCTTTACAACAGATGCATTGCAGAGAATCACAAAAAAACAAACAAAAGAAAACAATTAGCAGTGCAGGTCGATGGTGGGGAGATCTGTTTCCAAGTCTTGGGGACAAGGAGTCGAAGCAGTGCGAGGTGTCTGCTTTCCCGCTCCGACTGCTCCTATCGGTTCCCTAGGGAGCGGTCGAGGAACAGGGTTTTGAGTTGGCTTTTGAATTTTACAAAAGAGGGAATAGTTCTGATGTGGGGGGAATAGAGTTCCAGATTTTAGGCGCGCTCCCGGCGAAGGATCGTGTCGCAGTTTTTTGTTTTTGAGTTTTCAGCGGGATGAGTAGGAGGGAGTTTGAGCTTCTGAGGTTCCTGGCCTGACCGGCTTTTTGAGTTTGGCCACCAAATATTCGGGTTTGCTGGTGTGCAGGGCTTTGTGTGTGAGGCAGGCTGTTCTGAAGCTAACCCACATTTCGACTGGGAGCCACTTAAGTTCTCTGAGTGCAGGAGAAATATGATCGAATTTCTTGATTCCGGTGACCATTCTGGCTGCCGCATTGAGAGTTGTTTTGAGGGGAGCCAGATGTGATTTTGCTATTCCTGAGAGGACAGCATTCCCATAGTCCAGTCTTGACAACACCAATGCTTGGGTGGCCTGTTTGAGATCACTGGGCGTAATGAAGGGTTTTATTTTGTTCAGTAGCTTTAGGTTAAGGAAAGCATTCTTAGCTGAGTTCTTGATGTGTATGGTCATGTCCAGTTTCGGGTCGAGCGTGATGCCTAGTGATTTGACAGAGTCAGCCAGGGTGAGGTTCCCGTTGAGCGCATCGACGGCTTTTAGCCATTCCGCAATTCGGGGGTTCTCCTCTTTGTTCGAGATGAGGAGTGATTCGGTTTTGTCGGGGTTTAATTTAAGGTGATTACATGACAGCCAGTGTTGAACATCTCTCAGTACGTCATTGAGTCTTTGAATGTCTCTGATGGAGGCGGTTTCCAAGTAGATCTGGGTATCGTCAGCATAAAGATGGAAGCGGATGTTGGCTTTTTGAGTAGTTTGGTGAGAGGTTCCATGTAGATGTTGAAGAGTTGTGGGGAGAGCACTGAGCCTTGAGGGACTCCCTTGTTGACTGGGTGAAGGTTGGATGTAAAGTTTTTGATTTTTATTTTTGAGTGCGATTGTGTAGGAAGGAAGAGAACCATTGGAGGACCACCTCGCCAAGTCCGGCTCTTTCTTGGAGAGCCCTGATGAGGAGTTTGTGGTCTACCGTGTCGAATGCTGCCGATAGGTCTAGGAGAATGAGGAGGCAGCATTGGTCAGAGTCTAGTGATTTGTGGATATCGTCGATGATGTTGAGGATCGCGGTTTCAGTGCTACAGCTTTTTCTGAAGCCAGACTGATGGACGTCCAGGAGGTTGATGTTGTCCAAGTGTTGGGTTAGTTGTTGGAGTACGCATCTTTCTAGGATTTTGGACAGAAGAGAAAGGTTAGAGACAGGTCTAAAGTTATTCAAATCCTTTATGTCAAGGCCAGGTTTTTTCAGCAAAGGCGTGACTTGTCCTACTTTAAGGCAGGCTGGAACAACTCCATTTTTCATGGAGCTGTTTATGATCGTGCACCAGAGCGGTGCCAGGGAGTGCTTCAGCTTTTGGTCAGTTGGGGGGAATGGGGTCAAGGACATGAGATGAGGGTTTGGAGGTGGAGATAAGATTGATTATCTCAGTTTCCTGAATGGGGCGGAAGCTTAGCCAGGATTTGGTAGAGGGACAAGGGGCGATATCATACGCCCCGGACGTGCTGCTCTTTGTGGGGAGGGTATTGTTGGTGTCCAGTGAGAGTTCAATCTTAGTAATCTTGTCATTAAAGAAGTTGGCAAAGTTGTCGCAGAGTTCTTTGGACGCCTGTATTGAGGAAGTAGCGGGCTTGGAGGTTTGTTGCCTGATGATGTTATAGAGCTCTTTGGGTCTATTTTTTGCGCAGTCCAGCGCAGAGCGGAAAAACGTGGATTTCTTGTTCTTGATGTGATTGTTGTACTTCCTACACGCTGTTTTGAGTTGTTCGCAGAGGGTGGTAGTGGGGTTATTCCTCTAGCTTCTTTCTTTGGCTTCTAGTTGTCTCCTTTCGGAGTTAATGTCAGTGTTGAACCATGACCTGGACGGAATGGCTCGGCTTTTTATTTAGCTTTGGAGGAGCTAGTTGGTCAAGCATAGCCACCAAATTTGAGTTGTAAAGCGAGGTGAGTTTGGTTGTGGAGAGGTGGTTGTTGTCTTTGGGAAGGAGCGAGCTTATCCTTTCTTCTAGGGCTACCATGGGAATCTGGGTGAGGTTTCTAGCCCATTTGGGGGGGGTCCTGCACGGGTGACTGGGAAAGCATTTTTTGGTTGATGAGAAATAAGATCATGTGATGGTCCGACCAATCCACTGGGAGTATGTGGTCGATCGTAATTGCGTCTCGTTGAGCGATAATGGCATCCAAGGTTGCTCCTTTGTAATGTGTTTCCTCTGAGCAGTGTTGGGCTAAGTTGTTGTCACAGAGAAGATTGGATAACGTTTGAATTAGCGGGTTGTTCGCTTCATTCCACCGAAGGTTTAGATCACCAAGAATTAGGTTGTTGGCGTCCCGAGTGCGCAGTTAGCAATCAGGTCGAACAAATGCTCCCCGAATGCGCAGGTGTTGCCTGGTGGGTGATAGAGAAGGTGGCAGAGTAGTGCTTCATCATCCTTAGTCTTTATATTGGTGGTAAGACATTCAAAGGTGTTGTACTTGCATGAGTCCATTTCCATGATGGCGATGTTGTCCTTATGAATGATAGCTACACCTCCCCCTCGTTGGTCTTTTCTGTCTTTGTTAATAATGGAAAAACCCGGGGGCACAAGCATATCAAAGCATGGTGAGGAGAGCTCGTTGAGCCAAGTCTCCGTGATGAACGCAATGTCAATGTCCTGCGAGAGGATGGCTTCTGCTAGTTCGGTTGCATGCATAGAGACCGATCTGCAGTGGATGAGCATGCAGTTGGTGGAAAGCTCTTTTTTGCTGGGGTTCTTTCCCTGGGGGCCCTAGGTAAGGTGGTGAGGAAGGGCGGTCTAGGGGTTTCGTGAAAGGATGGTCGTTTCGGAAACCCGTGATCACTTGGATCTTGGATTTTGGGGAGTCAGTAGGAGGTGCGTCGTATGATTAGGCTAGATCGACCGCTTCTTCGAAAGACATTGCGGCTTTGGTTCCAGTGGGTCTTGATGTCATGGTCTCAGTGTCTGTATTTATGCGTCTCTGTAACCTGGGCGCGGGGGCTTTGTTTCCTAAGGTTTTCTGTGACAGGGTCTCGGCGTCCTTTCTTGAGGATCTCTGTATCCGTGTCGCAGGGGTCGTTAAGGGCCCTGTAGGGCGCTTAGGGTGATTGGAGCTGGGCGGAGAGGGCGCCCTGGGGGTGATTGCTGGGGCATTCGGGCCTTGTCGAGGTTGGTAAGGATTTCATTCAGGCCCCGGGAAATCAATTCTAGCTGGCTTTCTAGTAAAGCGAGACGCTTCGCCATGATGTCGTGGGCAGGGGTGAGGGGATCTTGGGAAGGGTCGCCCTGAGAAGTGTGGGTCATGTTTAAGTTATGTTGCCTATTACTACTTGTGTAGAACATGTTGTCTCCTTTTGGGACCCTGGGTGGGGGTGCATTGGGTCCTGTCGTGGTTTCGACCTCCTGGGGTCTGCGTGAGTACTAGTGTGGTTAAAAGTCGGTGTCGGCAGGGCGGGGTCGTGGTGTTGAGGTGGGTGGATCATGTGAGGAAGATGAGATTGGCGTTCCTCTGGGAGTTGGAGATCACAATCGTGGAGGCGCTGGAGTGGGAGGTGACTCGGGGGTGGCGGGAGGTGGTGTCGCAGGGCGAGGTGGTGGTTGTTTGCTTCTCCTGGTGTAGCAGGTTGTCTGGGGATGGGAACTGGGTCAGGAAGGGTCGAGACAGGTGGAGGAGAGCGGCTCGGAGTGTGGAGAAGAGGGAGTCGAAAGCCTCTAGGTTCTCATTGTTTGCCTGTATCAGGACTGTGCCATTAGTGTAGATGGTCACAGATGTGTTCCCGCCCCTTGACGAGCGATGCACGATGCAGAGAGCATTGAAGTGGAGCCATTGAAGAGCTTTAAGGGACAGTGATGGTGTGCAGAATCTATTTAGTCGTCCAATGTTGGCAAAAATCATCGAGGGACCCATCAAATTAATACAACTGGTAAATATTTGCCCCTTTAAATAATCACAAATGAGTAACTGTCTCTGCTAAACTTCACTCTGCCACATCTATGTCAATCCCCAGATTTCCAGATCTTCTGCAAGACTCATATCTTTTTAGCTCAAACAAGTACTCTATGAGTGCTCCCCTCTTTTCCTCATCCCTCCTCTCCTCTCTCCTCTCTTGTCTCATGACTATGACTTTGCTTCACTTTGTTTAGCAGTGAATCTACACAGTTCTTTTTGGAGTTATTACTTAGGCGCGGCCAGTTACAATCACCAGATCTGTGTCAATTGCAGTCTAATAGCGTGTACGCTATGCCTGAATGCGCTTTGATAAATTGGTGCAACGGACATGCATTGCTGAACTGCTCCTAAGCATCGGTGTCTGGAAGTTCTGTGCCTAGCTCGCCAAATGCGTTTCAGCGCGCGCAATGAAATTTGTTTTATTTATTTATTTGTTTACATTACTCCGGTCGGCCGTGACCGGAGTTTACTACCCCCCACCCTGCCCCTCCCCCGCCCCACCCCACCGCCCCACGGCACTCCCTTCACGGGCCGCTACTGCCCAGGGTATCAGCAACTCCAGCTCCTCAGCAGTGGAAATACCAGCCCATTTCCTGGGCGAATTGCAGTGAGTGCCCTAGAAAAATGAACTAGTAGTGAGTATGAAAATTATTCAATAAATGGACAGAAAGGAGCCGGCAGGAAGTTCACAAGAAGCAAAAAAGGTATACAAATATCAAAGGGAACCAACACTAGGGCATTCTTCAGAGCATGATTAAAATCTTTGACCTGAGCCTATGTTGTCCCAGCATTTACACTGTACAGCAACAAATATAAAGGAAATGTGTATTTCTATTTCACTTTCTATTTGCACCAAACCCAATTTAAACAAAACAAACTATTCATTTTCCAAACTGATAAAGATAAATGTCAGACGGTGAATTTTAAATAAGAGACAATGTATTTATTGTAGTATAAAAGTCGCCGACCTCCTTCGAGCCTGTTTCACTAAGCTCAAAGCGAGGCTCACGCTTAATTCTTTATGCTCCAGTTATCCAATTGCTATCATAATTGTTGAAAGGTGGATAAATCCTTGGTAGAAACATGCAGCTTACAACTGTCAACAAGATGCACTCAGGTGCTTGCTATTGTGGGTCAAGGAAGTAGCATGGTAGTACTGTCAAATTGTATTCTTGTATTCAAGGAATCAACTTAGCTGTACCATATGGTGACTGGACAGTGAAGATCATGTTCAATAAAAGAAATCTCTTTGTTTTTTCAAATTATATGTAATTGAATTATATCAGTTACATAGTAAATGTGTGACAGACATGCTCCAGTCATGACGTTTCAGGTTTAGTGCTGCTCAAAGGCGCAAAGGTGATGCAGCAGCATGTGAGGATGACAGTTCTCGCGAGGAAGCACCCAAATTGGTGTTTATGGTTGGTACGATGCACGTTTGCACTGTGACCTGTGTAGAAAGGGTTGGGAGTAGTGCTTGAGGGTCCGAGGTCCTTGGTGCTGAACTAAAGTAAATGAGGAGAATGATGTAGGATGAGTTAGTCTTGTTAGTAATTACATTCAGCGGTATACCTGTCACTAGTGCAATGGGGGCAGTGGCACCACAGCCCTGAGGTTTGAGGGCCACTGCTCACCAAACATATCTGTTTTGGGTACCAATCACCGAGATGGGGTACCACATACCTTTCTGCATTAAGGCCTGTGGCACTCTTGCTGCACCACTGCTTAACATATCTACCAGGGCTTCAGCTAGGAAATTTTGGATGCAGACTTACAGTAAAGCATGTATTGTGAAGGGATTTGTTTGGCTGGCATGGACATTCACTTTTGGAAGTACCGGTGCTTGAGGATGTCCCTGATTCATGTTCTGAGAGATTTCAAGGGTTGGCCACCTATACCACAAAGGAAGTCTCACTGATGAAGGGCTTTCCTACATGGTGACTGTCTGGAGTGGATTCGGTCTGGATATTAGTATTTTGGTCCTTCTTGCTTGGCCTGGGTGGAGTTTGTTTTGGAGAACCATTTATTTATTTAAGAAGTTTTATATAGCGCTGGCCTGACCCGAGGGTATCGGAGCTCTTTACAACAGATGCATTGCAGAGAATCACAAAAAAACAAACAAAAGAAAACAATTAGCAGTGCAGGTCGATGGTGGGGAGATCTGTTTCCAAGTCTTGGGGACAAGGAGTCGAAGCAGTGCGAGGTGTCTGCTTTCCCGCTCCGACTGCTCCTATCGGTTCCCTAGGGAGCGGTCGAGGAACAGGGTTTTGAGTTGGCTTTTGAATTTTACAAAAGAGGAATAGTTCTGATGTGGGGGGAATAGAGTTCCAGATTTTAGGCGCTCCCGGCGAAGGATCGTGTCGCAGTTTTTTGTTTTTGAGTTTTCAGCGGGATGAGTAGGAGGGAGTTTGAGCTTCTGAGGTTCCTGGCCTGACCGGCTTTTTGAGTTTGGCCACCAAATATTCGGGTTTGCTGGTGTGCAGGGCTTTGTGTGTGAGGCAGGCTGTTCTGAAGCTAACCCACATTTCGACTGGGAGCCACTTAAGTTCTCTGAGTGCAGGAGAAATATGATCGAATTTCTTGATTCCGGTGACCATTCTGGCTGCCGCATTGAGAGTTGTTTTGAGGGGAGCCAGATGTGATTTTGCTATTCCTGAGAGGACAGCATTCCCATAGTCCAGTCTTGACAACACCAATGCTTGGGTGGCCTGTTTGAGATCACTGGGCGTAATGAAGGGTTTTATTTTGTTCAGTAGCTTTAGGTTAAGGAAAGCATTCTTAGCTGAGTTCTTGATGTGTATGGTCATGTCCAGTTTCGGGTCGAGCGTGATGCCTAGTGATTTGACAGAGTCAGCCAGGGTGAGGTTCCCGTTGAGCGCATCGACGGCTTTTAGCCATTCCGCAATTCGGGGTTCTCCTCTTTGTTCGAGATGAGGAGTGATTCGGTTTTGTCGGGGTTTAATTTAAGGTGATTACATGACAGCCAGTGTTGAACATCTCTCAGTACGTCATTGAGTCTTTGAATGTCTCTGATGGAGGCGGTTTCCAAGTAGATCTGGGTATCGTCAGCATAAAGATGGAAGCGGATGTTGGCTTTTTTGAGTAGTTTGGTGAGAGGTTCCATGTAGATGTTGAAGAGTTGTGGGGAGAGCACTGAGCCTTGAGGGACTCCCTTGTTGACTGGGTGAAGGTTGGATGTAAAGTTTTTTATTTTTATTTTTTGAGTGCGATTGTGTAGGAAGGAAGAGAACCATTGGAGGACCACCTCGCCAAGTCCGGCTCTTTCTTGGAGAGCCCTGATGAGGAGTTTGTGGTCTACCGTGTCGAATGCTGCCGATAGGTCTAGGAGAATGAGGAGGCAGCATTGGTCAGAGTCTAGTGATTTGTGGATATCGTCGATGATGTTGAGGATCGCGGTTTCAGTGCTACAGCTTTTTCTGAAGCCAGACTGATGGACGTCCAGGAGGTTGATGTTGTCCAAGTGTTGGGTTAGTTGTTGGAGTACGCATCTTTCTAGGATTTTGGACAGAAGAGAAAGGTTAGAGACAGGTCTAAAGTTATTCAAATCCTTTATGTCAAGGCCAGGTTTTTTCAGCAAAGGCGTGACTTGTCCTACTTTAAGGCAGGCTGGAACAACTCCATTTTTCATGGAGCTGTTTATGATCGTGCACCAGAGCGGTGCCAGGGAGTGCTTCAGCTTTTTGGTCAGTTGGGGGGGAATGGGGTCAAGGACATGAGATGAGGGTTTGGAGGTGGAGATAAGATTGATTATCTCAGTTTCCTGAATGGGGCGGAAGCTTAGCCAGGATTTGGTAGAGGGACAAGGGGCGATATCATACGCCCCGGACGTGCTGCTCTTTGTGGGGAGGGTATTGTTGGTGTCCAGTGAGAGTTCAATCTTAGTAATCTTGTCATTAAAGAAGTTGGCAAAGTTGTCGCAGAGTTCTTTGGACGCCTGTATTGAGGAAGTAGCGGGCTTGGAGGTTTGTTGCCTGATGATGTTATAGAGCTCTTTGGGTCTATTTTTTGCGCAGTCCAGCGCAGAGCGGAAAAACGTGGATTTCTTGTTCTTGATGTGATTGTTGTACTTCATACACGCTGTTTTGAGTTGTTCGCAGAGGGTGGTAGTGGGGTTATTCCTCTAGCTTCTTTCTTTGGCTTCTAGTTGTCTCCTTTCGGAGTTAATGTCAGTGTTGAACCATGACCTGGACGGAATGGCTCGGCTTTTTATTTAGCTTTGGAGGAGCTAGTTGGTCAAGCATAGCCACCAAATTTGAGTTGTAAAGCGAGGTGAGTTTGGTTGTGGAGAGGTGGTTGTTGTCTTTGGGAAGGAGCGAGCTTATCCTTTCTTCTAGGGCTACCATGGGAATCTGGGTGAGGTTTCTAGCCCATTTGGGGGGGTCCTGCACGGGTGACTGGGAAAGCATTTTTTGGTTGATGAGAAATAAGATCATGTGATGGTCCGACCAATCCACTGGGAGTATGTGGTCGATCGTAATTGCGTCTCGTTGAGCGATAATGGCATCCAAGGTTGCTCCTTTGTAATGTGTTTCCTCTGAGCAGTGTTGGGCTAAGTTGTTGTCACAGAGAAGATTGGATAACGTTTGAATTAGCGGGTTGTTCGCTTCATTCCACCGAAGGTTTAGATCACCAAGAATTAGGTTGTTGGCGTCCCCGAGTGCGCAGTTAGCAATCAGGTCGAACAAATGCTCCCCGAATGCGCAGGTGTTGCCTGGTGGGTGATAGAGAAGGTGGCAGAGTAGTGCTTCATCATCCTTAGTCTTTATATTGGTGGTAAGACATTCAAAGGTGTTGTACTTGCATGAGTCCATTTCCATGATGGCGATGTTGTCCTTATGAATGATAGCTACACCTCCCCCTCGTTGGTCTTTTCTGTCTTTGTTAATAATGGAAAAACCCGGGGGCACAAGCATATCAAAGCATGGTGAGGAGAGCTCGTTGAGCCAAGTCTCCGTGATGAACGCAATGTCAATGTCCTGCGAGAGGATGGCTTCTGCTAGTTCGGTTGCATGCATAGAGACCGATCTGCAGTGGATGAGCATGCAGTTGGTGGAAAGCTCTTTTTGCTGGGGTTCTTTCCCTGGGGGCCCTAGGTAAGGTGGTGAGGAAGGGCGGTCTAGGGGTTTCGTGAAAGGATGGTCGTTTCGGAAACCCGTGATCACTTGGATCTTGGATTTTGGGGAGTCAGTAGGAGGTGCGTCGTATGATTAGGCTAGATCGACCGCTTCTTCGAAAGACATTGCGGCTTTGGTTCCAGTGGGTCTTGATGTCATGGTCTCAGTGTCTGTATTTATGCGTCTCTGTAACCTGGGCGCGGGGCTTTGTTTCCTAAGGTTTTCTGTGACAGGGTCTCGGCGTCCTTTCTTGAGGATCTCTGTATCCGTGTCGCAGGGGTCGTTAAGGGCCCTGTAGGGCGCTTAGGGTGATTGGAGCTGGGCGGAGAGGGCGCCCTGGGGGTGATTGCTGGGGCATTCGGGCCTTGTCGAGGTTTGTAAGGATTTCATTCAGGCCCCGGGAAATCAATTCTAGCTGGCTTTCTAGTAAAGCGAGACGCTTCGCCATGATGTCGTGGGCAGGGGTGAGGGGATCTTGGGAAGGGTCGCCCTGAGAAGTGTGGGTCATGTTTAAGTTATGTTGCCTATTACTACTTGTGTAGAACATGTTGTCTCCTTTTGGGACCCTGGGTGGGGGTGCATTGGGTCCTGTCGTGGTTTCGACCTCCTGGGGTCTGCGTGAGTACTAGTGTGGTTAAAAGTCGGTGTCGGCAGGGCGGGGTCGTGGTGTTGAGGTGGGTGGATCATGTGAGGAAGATGAGATTGGCGTTCCTCTGGGAGTTGGAGATCACAATTCGTGGAGGCGCTGGAGTGGGAGGTGACTCGGGGGTGGCGGGAGGTGGTGTCGCAGGGCGAGGTGGTGGTTGTTTGCTTCTCCTGGTGTAGCAGGTTGTCTGGGGATGGGAACTGGGTCAGGAAGGGTCGAGACAGGTGGAGGAGAGCGGCTCGGAGTGTGGAGAAGAGGGAGTCGAAAGCCTCTAGGTTCTCATTGTTTGCCTGTATCAGGACTGTGCCATTAGTGTAGATGGTCACAGATGTGTTCCCGCCCCTTGACGAGCGATGCACGATGCAGAGAGCATTGAAGTGGAGCCATTGAAGAGCTTTAAGGGACAGTGATGGTGTGCAGAATCTATTTAGTCGTCCAATGTTGGCAAAAATCATCGAGGGACCCATCAAATTAATACAACTGGTAAATATTTGCCCCTTTAAATAATCACAAATGAGTAACTGTCTCTGCTAAACTTCACTCTGCCACATCTATGTCAATCCCCAGATTTCCAGATCTTCTGCAAGACTCATATCTTTTTAGCTCAAACAAGTACTCTATGAGTGCTCCCCTCTTTCCTCATCCCTCCTCTCCTCTCTCCTCTCTTGTCTCATGACTATGACTTTGCTTCACTTTGTTTAGCAGTGAATCTACACAGTTCTTTTTGGAGTTATTACTTAGGCGCGGCCAGTTACAATCACCAGATCTGTGTCAATTGCAGTCTAATAGCGTGTACGCTATGCCTGAATGCGCTTTGATAAATTGGTGCAACGGACATGCATTGCTGAACTGCTCCTAAGCATCGGTGTCTGGAAGTTCTGTGCCTAGCTCGTGCAGCTATGCTGGAACTCCACTTGAGGGCATGAGCAGGCAATTTTTACTTTAATCATGTATTCAAGAAGACTTAATAATTTTTTCTAGTCCTTTTCAGGCAATAGTACATTGAGTATTTGGAGACTTTAAATGTTACAAGGCAGCTGGTGAGTTTTCCCGCCCTTTGTTTACTGATTGGTGCTGATTCTAGTAGATTTCCCATAGTGACTGGGTGGTGTCATCACACCAGCATTGAACCTTTTACATGCTACTCCATTTTATTTTGAAATTTGGTTGAATTGTTTCATGGCTTTTGATATGATTCGTTTGACGAAAGCAATGTCAGCAATCCTTGGCATGTCTGGTATGTCCAATAGCAGATGATGTGCCTCCCACTTTCGCAACCTGACAGCACAGCTTGTATATGAATTAATGCCTGTTTGGTTGATATGGTGAGGCACACTAAGAGCACATGAGTGTGATATCTAAATCTATATTAGGGCTTTGGTGGATGATTTGAATCAGACTGTAGGATTGTCTTATTTAAATGTTTCCATAAATATTTACAAGTTCGGGTGAGTCTTTCCAGTCTTTGCTTACTTATGGATGCTGCCTCTTGTAGCTTTCCCAGTGTGTCACAGAGGTGTCACCACGCTAGCATTGTACCTGTTGCTATGTTCCTTTGTCTAACTTTTGGGTGAATAGCAATGACAGTTACAGTTCAGAATGTCTAATATGTCAAATAGGATTGAATCCGCCTCTCATCTTTCACAACATGACAGCACTAATGCCTTGTTTGGTTGATATGGTGAGGCTCATCAATGCACAGCTACTTTGGTCTATTTGTGTGCACACAAGGAGCACACAAGTATGACATCCGACCTGTGCTAATTGTTGAATCTACCTTAGGACTTTAATGGTTAAACTGGCAAAATTTTTAAAAATGTCAACAAAACTGTAGAATCGTCTTATTCGAGTGTCCCTGTTCATGTGTACATATCTGTCCTTTTGTTTTGTACCTCAGAGGACTTTGTGTATAAGGGAGGTAAGATTGATGAAGTTTTGCCCCCTTGATCATTCAGAATTGTACCACAAACCAGTAGCAAGTAACATATTCTTTTTCTTGATGCTTTCCCTAATAGGTTGCTCTACCTTGTCCTGAAGGAGACTCTGTTTGAGTTATTGGATGGGTGAAAACGTCAACGATTGTAGTTGTTGCCTAGTTATACATCGTAATTTCATGAAGTGAACTTCCAATTTGAATCTCCACTGTAATGAACGAATGCACTGTTTTGTCTGCAACTGCATTGTATAGTTCTTTTTTTAAGAAACACACACATTTTTGCATGTTTGTCACTTAGGGCTTTTACTGCACATTATTTGGAGCACCTATAATTTTGTGTTTTTCCTGAATCATTTAGTAATCATGCAGTAATGGGTACATCCGCATAAAGTAAATTTGAATTGAATTGAATTGAATAGATTTGTGTGATTGACCTAAAAATTAACAATTATTGTTTTGCCATAGAATCTTAGGCAGAAAATGCTTCTCCCGAGGTAGCCATTGGGTTATTGTGTTTGTCCCATACTTATTGTTGATCAGTGGTTGAAGTGGGAGGGATCATTTCCAATCTTTTTGAATTTTACACTAATAGTTCCCATACTTCTTGTTGCCTCACCCACAAATTCTCTGACCCCACCCCTATTGCACTTTTCTAACTTTTCAATAGAAGAAAGATCGGAGAGCGATCATTTTGCCCAAATATTAACTTTGGATCTTATCCCTACCAGTACCAAAAAAGCCAACGTTCTTGTCTCGGCAGCTCAGCCTTATAATTTAAGGCATCTTAAATGGAATGAAGAGTCAATTGAAGCCATTATGGTGACTAGTAAAACAGCTACATGGAGGTTTTAAAGTTTAGAATGCATGCAAGGCATTCAAGTTCCTAGCCCTAGTTGCCAAAGATTTGGAAAAGGGACATATGTGACTCAAGATTGATTTTGAGGTCTTCTGCTTCCCTTTTCTTCTTTTCCTTTCCGAAGTAAATAGTATTCTTATATCACACGCACTTTACTTTGCCTGATTGCACAACCGCTGTTCACTTGTATTTTGCACTTGTTCTCTGAACCGTCACCTAGTGTTATGTCATCAAGTCATCTGTTTCAACCATCCTCACGACATTTTGACTGGAATGTGTTCTATCTTAGGCCTTAGGTTTGCACAAGTTCACAGTTGTTTTAGTTTGTTTAAATGTAGAAACTAGAGGTGGCCACCCGAAGATTTTATCAATTTATTAATTGGCTTTATATTGCAAACTGATTTTTCGGTTTATATTGTAAATTGAAAAGAATGTATGAATTTTAAGCAATTATTTTTTGATAATCATGTTGATCCTTTTTATGATTCAAATTGTATGATTTTAATTATTCAAACAATAATAACAAATAACACACATCACAGTTCCTATACATTTATTTTGCATTTCAACCTCTGCTTCCTGGTTACATTCCTGGTTACACTAGTATGAAAAGACAGTGGATAAAACATATTATGCTTGCCAGGGATGGACTGGCATAGAAAACAGGTACCAAAATAAAAGTGGCAGTGGCTATAAATGTGGCCCAAATTTGCAAATGAGGGCAGTTTTGAACTTGTAAAGGCAGACTGCATAAATGTTTTGCAAGGTATGAGAGACTTCATGCTCTTGTTTCTGCTGTAAGCAATATCGCTGGAAATATCAGGGAAATCAACAGGAAAAGCAGTCGACAAGACCATAAAATAGGCCTACAAGCATCAAAAAAACTGAGCCACACACTGACCAGGCAGACCGGCTCTTCTGGCACAGCCAAATTGCTCTACATGCCATCCCGACCCTGAAGCTTAAAGGAATATAGGGGCATATTATCAACGGCCAGCGATAATTATCGCTGGCCGTTCATAGCGTGAGAATAGTTATCGCTGGCTACCGCAGATAATTATCGCCATGCTAGCGCTGTATTAACAACGCATAGCGCAATGGCGATAATTATTCCTGCGATAGCTTGTTTTCCATGGAACATCGCTGGTTTTCCAGCGATGTTCCATGGAAAACGGCGATATACCTTGCTGATACGACCCTGTGGTCGTATCAGCAGAATCCATCTCCCATGTAAAGTATGCTTAAGTCAGGAATTTAACAGACGTTAAATTCCTGAGTTAAAGCTGAGGTAGCGCGATTTCTTTTATCGCTGCACCTCCTTGTTAATATCGCGAAGCTGCCTTCGCGATATTAACTTGTGTTGTTTTCACAGCCACGCCTTCTTTGCATCTCATTAGCGATGCAAGGCGAGGCTGTGAAAAATCGGGCTCTACATCAAGGAAACACGCGCTAGCGTGTCCTTGATGATATTGCGACTATAATTATCGCCGCTTTTCGCCCGAAAACGGACGCTAAAGCGGCGATAATTATATCGCCAGCCCTTGATAATATGCCCCGTAGTTGGCCACTTCCTAGTACATCAACCACTTCCTAGTACAAAAACATCCAACCTTTCTTCTCAATATGTGAGTTCAGCTTGGAAAGCATGGTAGATTTGCCGCAACTGAGCGTCGGAGCCTCGAGTGATTTTATAACAGTAACTTTGCATGCGCTGATTTCCCCCTAGAATAGCTTTGCTGTCTGGTCTTGTGTTAAGTAAAGTGTGATGTGGGTTTCTTTCAAAGTGAGTGGGCCGCTTTGTTGTCATCTATTTGTAAGCAGATTTAACAGCATATGCCTGGCTTCGGCTTAATCCGGATATATTTTTGTAACTGTACCTGTGTTTCATAGCAACACTCATTTTAAATCGCTACAAAGATAATAATTGTGACTAGAAGCCCGTTGCTCTGTTTCTTTCTGAGGGGGAAATTAAAGATAATGAAAGTAAGCTATGACATGGTGTAGAGGAACAATTCATAATGGCCTCACCTGGTTTCTGTGTGACAATGTGCTGAGAGGACAGCCTTCATCTTCGAGGTGTTTGAAAACTCAGGGGCATATTAGCAAGACCCACGTTAAAATAATCGCCGTTTTAGCGGCAGGAAACTGCCGCTAAAACGGCGATAATGGGCTTGCTAATATGTGTTATGGAATTCCAATAGAAGCCCAGGTTGGATGTGCATGACATCTAACCTGGGCTTCTATTGGAATTCCATAACGCATATTAGCAAGCCCATTATCGCCGTTTTAGCGGCAGTTTCCTGCCGCTAAAACGGCGATTATTTTATCGCCGGTCTTGCTAATATGCCCCTCAGTTCCTCCACCTAGAAACTATTCTGAGCCTGAGGTCCTGTACTACAGATATAATACATGGGATTTTCAATTAAGTAAGTTACGGATAAGGAGTAAATTGCAATTGGACATTGTTACCCAACTCGTGCCCTCCAGTGCTGTACTGCTACAGCTTTATTCACCAAAATCAAACAACCAATGACCCATTCCAGAGCTAAGATCAAACTTGAGTAAATGACGGGTCGGATACCAATTATTAACTTGCAGTAAAGTTATAACAAGTTAAATGACTGATTTGGAAAGAGGTAGGCTTTGAAACGAAAACTCCAATTGTGCAATTATGATTTTGTGAAAATTGTAAAATTGAGTAAATTATGAGTATTGATTGGACTCTCTGGGGCATATTCACAAGGAGCTATCGCCAAATTAATGGCACTTTATCGCAGCCAAAGTTGTGATAAATTTACCCCTCCATTCCCAAGCCAGTGTTAACAGCCCACAGCACCAGTTTACCCGCGATAGCAGCCGCAAAAAACATCGCCACAGAGGACCCCCGCAACTATCACTAATGAGATGCAGAGTGGGCGTTCCCATGCCAAAAGGCGTGACAACATCACACCTCAACATTCAGAACGACCAGCCACATCGGCGATAAAAACACAAAACAGGCGATAAGGCGCGTTAGCACCAGGAAATCTACACTTGCTCTGACCTGGTGTAAAGTCGGACGGCAGCCAGCACCACAAAAGGGAGCACAGCCCAGGGCCACAACCCAAGGGCAACAGATGTCATGGAGCCACTCATCATGCGGCCCGGACACCCAAGAGGGCCACAACACCCACCGCCACAACCCCAGGACCCCAACCCACACCCGGAACACCCCCCCCCCCAGACCACCACAGACGCAGTGCAGACAAAGACAGCGGACCCCCAGGAAGCTTACCAGCCTCACAGACCCAACATCTGACAATGTCACCGTCCACTACAGGCTGAAAGTGACAAACATTCTGCACATCCTGACCATCATCGCCTAACAGGCCTACGGCACCAACACAGCGGACAACCAACATCCCACCCCACACAAAGCTGCAGGCTTGGCTGCACCTGTTGGCCCCTGGTACCCCCCAACCAACACCCACCAGAGTCGGAGGAGTCTCACAGCCAGCCACATCCAAGTCCCCCACACCTGTCCTGGACATTACCATCACCCTGGCACCCCATTCCCCATACGTACAACACAATGCGCAGGATCCGCTGGAGACCAAGCAAGGACCATACGCCCAAGCAGGATGCACTCACGTGTCAGGGGCAATACACAGCACACATGTACTACCTGTGCCCCCTGGTGACACAGCACACAATCACCGCAACAGGAAGCACACGTCTCACATCAATGTGCAGGCAACAACAGAACACCGTGGAACCCCCAACAATGTCGCCTTCAAATACACAGCCAGTGTGCATGATACCTACATCCTCCGATAGTCCATCATCAACCAGCGTTCCCAGGATGGCAACGAGGGAAATGCACAGCCCCTTGGCAAAATCCAAATGAACACCCCACACACCTCATCTCCACAACCATGCAACTCACAACTCTGGCAATGCACACGTCACAAAATCACATACAACAGGCACAACAACATGCCCACCCACCAGACACGACAGAACAACTTACAATGTTCACATGGCAAGCCCTGAACATGAGCCAGCAACGGCATGGCACCTCAGCCACATAATAGCCGAATGTGGGGAGAGGTGGCAAACAGGCATGTGTGAAGGATGCAGTTGAACCATGATTGGGAAAGTACACAATGCCATGGGTGGCGGAGAAGTGCTGGACAAACCGCAGTATGCAGAACACACCCCTATCCATGGCGACATACACCGCTGGTGTATGGAGTGTAGTGGACAGTGGACGCAACCATGTCACCCCAGCCAGTGGGGGATCTCGCGGAAATGTTGCCTGTTACGCCCCCCCCAAGCGTCACCGGAGTGGGATGGCCCGGCGTACGCCACGCCAGCGTAGGGGTGTGAATAAAAAGCACGTAGGCCTGGGCGTGGTCCTCTTCCGGTAAGACCCACGTCTGTGCCAGGGCGGCGCCTCCCACCCCGCCACGAGGCCGACGCCGTCCTCGTGAGTGGAGTTGCCAGCGATGCTGTGCGCCTGCCGGACCCCGGAACGCTGGACCACGAACTCGACAGGCCCGCCCCAGCGCAGCCAGGCCACACTGATCACCCGCCGACACCGGCGTGTGTCAAGGAGGGCCCACCACGTGCCTGCGCAAGCTCCAAGCCCGAGTTCCGCGACCTTGGCAGCCACCTCAGACCATCACGGCCTCCACGACACAGGCCCGCTTTATTCCTTTCACGTTGACGTACTCCACTGCCGCCTTAGGCCTACTCTTCGGACCAGTAGGTCCCATATGTGAAACTGTGTCCTGAGTCATGAATGGCAGTGACCCCAAATCCGGGCCAGCGGGCAAAGCACCAGACCCCCCTGATCAGTGAGGCATAGTTCCATATGGGCATCTGGCGACACATGGTGCCACCAACCCTGTTCAACACCAGCCGGCTACACATGGTGCCACTAACCCTGTTCAATGCCAGCCGGCTACACGTGGTGCCACTAACCCTGTTCAACACCAGCCGGCTACACATGGTGCCACTAACCCTGTTCAACGCCAGCCGGCTACACGTGGTGCCACTGAACCTGAACTACGCAGGCCGGTGGGGCCATCTAACCTATGCCGGCGACACTCGGTGAATGGGCCGTGCTGACCGCTGCCTCAGGCCTACACCACGGTCAGGTAGGTCACACATTTGGAACTGAGTCTTGATTACACCATGGCCGTGAACATTATTTAAGGCAGAGAACAATTCACTATACACCCTTCGATGTGGTGGCAACAAGTCTGTGCATGGCATCACAACCACAAGTGTCTGTGGGCCTACGCGGACTACTGACCTCAGACTACGCTGCGCATGAGTGGGATCACAGATTTGGAACTGAAAATCGGTAATTCAAAAGGCAGAATACATTTCATCGCACGCACGGAGAGGCATAAGAGGATGACATGTTGCAGTCCGGAGGGAACAGGATCATCGTTACGGAGGTGATTGAACAATACCGACAACTGCCACTGTGTCACTAACTCTGTGCCTCGCAAGCCAACGACACGTGGCTGTGGGCCACTGCTGACCGCTGCCTCCGGCCTACACTGCGGTCCAGTAGGTCCCATGTGTGAAACTGTGTCCTGAGTCATGAATGGCAGTGACCAGATGTCTACTGCAGGGGTGATATCACTAAACTCCCTGCTATCAGTGAAGCAAACGAATGCATCACAAGCACACGACACGTGTCTGTGGGCCCATGCTGACCGCTGACTCCGGCCTACACTGCGGTCCAGTAGGTCACAGAGTCCTGATTTGGCAATGTTGGAGTTCACATCTGTGTACCGGCATCATCGCAGACTGCATCCCCTCACAGCACCTGTGCCACTAAGTGTGTTCCCCGACATTCATGGACACTCACTGGTCGCACATTGGTGGTGTTTGAGTCTATGAACTAGGGGCTAGTTTTCATCCTCATGTAGCTGATACCGAATTGTTGGTGAAAACGAGGGTTGCGCTTTCCACTCGTCCATTTGCTGCTACCGGATAACATCAGACCTTCCGCATCATGCCCTGGAGGACACCTTCCACTGTCCCCCGAAACCCTCCGCAACATACACCTAGGACATTGATGGGGACCCACTCAGGTCGCATGGCCCATCTGACTGCACCGTCCCGTGGCTGGGTGCCTGTGCTGGCCGCAGTGCATCCGGGGCCACTAACTCTGTGCTGCTCAGGCCTGGGACCCCTTCTAGCGATGGTCTTAGGGTCATCAACGCCATGTGTCTGTGGCCCTGCGCTGTCCGCATCCTCCAGCCTCAACTGCGGGCCACCAGAGCCCACACATAGCATCAAGTCTTGACCGGCCTGGACGTCGCATCACTGTAGGGTGGTCCTGACAGACCTATGGAGTTGCTCAGACCTGTCGTGGATGCCATCATCGGCCTGATACCCTGCTCAGCACTCCAGGTGCCAGTGACTCAGTGCACCGCAAGCCATTGTCCGTTACTGATTGAGTTTTGTGCTGTTGTGAGGTTGCGCAGCAATGTCACCTCATGCAGTGTGGGAGACCTGGGACGTTGATGAGGAAGTTGATGCAGGTGTAACACACCCCACTGCATCTGCATCAGGACTAACCCGAAGGGACACAATCCTAGCAATTTCTTCACATGAGCGCGCTCTTCTCTAGTGCCCCTATCTCAGTGCACTGCAACTCACGGAACCTCCTGACTGAATATTGGGTGACCTCTGTCCTTACTCCGGATCCCTCCATGTTGCTCTGCAGTTGACTCTGTTATGCTGGTGTTTTCTGTTTCCATTACACTGGTGTCCACTGTTCAGGTTGTTGCCAGCACCAAGCACTCCGTGCGGGCTGGCTTATACTCACCCCACACACATCCAGCACAGGCGTCACTGTACATGTGGTCCTGCCAATAAAGGGGCCGGGTGCACGTGCCCGTAGCCAGTTCAACATGATATGTGCATGTGTCCCTGTGGTCTTGTTGTATGCATGGGGGCCCTGGGCCCTACGACATCACATTGTGCTGTGTACAGCAGACGCAGACATGTCACCGCAGGCAGCGAGCTAGAACCTGGACATGTAGCTTTGTCGTCACCCACTCAATTCGTAAGGGGAGTGGACTGTGCCATCGTATGCAGAGCAAACGTGGGTTGTGACTGATATGTGCGTGCCCCTGGGTGTGGTTCTGTACTGGGTATGTGCATCTGCATGTGTCTCTATGGAAGTGTGGGTCTCCTTTGTGGGGTGTAGGTGGTCCCTGAAGGGTATTGGACACCCACGTATGTGTTCTTGTTCGCATTCCATGGGTTCGGCAACACCCTCACCTGTTGGGCCACCTCCTTTTGGCGTTCTGCCAACTGGCATTGGGGTGCCATGTGTGGGTCGGTGAAGTGTTGTGAGGCAGCCGTGATTGCGGGTGCTTCATGCTGTGTGGTCTGTTGCAGGGGCTGGGTTCTCCTCTGAGTAGCTTGTCTGCCCTGTTCCTGGTGGTGGGTTGTGTGGGATGTCCATGGGCTGTTGTAGGGCGTGGGTGTCGGGGGTGTGGTGTTCGTCTCGGGCATCACTGATGGGTTGTCTGTTCTGACCTGCTGGAGGTGTTGTTTGTCCCTCTGCATTGTGAAGGGGAGGTGCATGTTGGCATTGTGTTGGCGCCTTGTTCTTGTCGACTTGCAGACTGTGTGACAATGTACATTGTGAGTGTTTGGGCGGTGGTGGCTATTTGAGTTGGGACAGTGTACATTTGGCCTACATGGCTGATGTGGGGTTGTAGGGGTAGATATTCATCTCAAAGTTCCCTGCTCTGTCCAATGTGATTGTTCTGTTTCTGCGTCTGGGTGGACCCAGTTGTGTCCCCTGTTCTGCAGTGTGGGTGTTGCACTTTGTGCCACATTGTCATGGTATGTGCTGTGATTGCTATGTGTGTGTGCTGCAGTGTGCCACAGGGATGGGGGACATGTCCCTGGGTAATTGTGGGTGTGCAGTGTGCTACACCTCATTGTGCATGTGTGGCATTGTGCCCATCACCCCCGCCCCCCAGTCCCTGTTGGATCCTCAACCTGTTGTTGTTGTGTCAGGTCCTCCCGAGCTGTGTCCGTACTCCCTACTCCTTGCACCGTCTCCACACTGATGACTGTGGCCTGGGTTTCCTCCAGCTCCTCCTGTGGCGCTGGACTGCCACCTCCTGTCACCGTTGCTGCCTTCCTGTTGGCAGCGGGTTTGTACCTGGTTTAGGTTGTCACGTCCTGCCGGCGCCTCTTGGCCTCCTGGATTGGCCTCCTGGGCACTCCGACTGCATTCCAGGTGGTCTGCTTGTGGGTCAGTTGCTGGTAGTGTTCTGTCACCTCCGTGGCGCTGGTCTTGTTTTCCTCCGGTCTGCGCCCCGTCTTCCTCTCCCTTTTCTCCTTGGCCTTCCCCGACCCAGTTATTCCTTGCTGGTGGTCTGTGGGGGTTGTGGGGTTCGCGTTGGCCTCTGCACTGGGTCAGGGTGCATCCATGTCGCTACGTGCTTTGGCTTGTTTCTGGTGTGTTGTTTCTGTGGTTTTTATGGTGCAATTTCCCGCTAGACGCGTGGGATTTGCAGGCCTGAGGCTGCTTTTCACTACTTTTTGTACCGCGATTGGCCTCATCGCATGAATTCTCGCGTTCCAGTTTTGCATTTTTTCGGCGTGGCGTTGATTTTCACGCTTACATTTGACGCGTTATCTGGTGACTATCGCATGCTACCGCCTTGTTGTGAATTCCACGTTGACACTGGGTTATTTTCCCGTACTAGGCTGCGATATTGAAAGTTGCGTTACGCTACTCTTGCGGTAGTTATCACACGTTCTTGTGAATATACCCCTCTATTGTTTATAAGAAATGAATGAAAGACACAAATAACTGATTGAAGGTGGGACGACATAGCAGCATGGCAAACTAAAATCTTATTCAGATCTGTTATCCCTTTTGTGCTATTTCTTTTAGAATAATATTCATTGGCCTATGCCCCAGACCAGCTTGGGAAAGGTTCTATGATGCCATCGCCTACAAATGGTAATTTCAACACAAGACAGGAGGCTACCATTATGCAGTAATACTTTCATTGCTGCCCCACATGCAGCCCTTTAAAGAACATATTACATCATGAATAAAAACATTCCTTTAGAACATTAGAACAATATATAACATCATGGTAACTATGTGGCTGATCTCCAAATTCGAGCCACTGTGTGTGTCCGAGGAAATAGATTTTTTGGCCTTGAGTGAATTGTAGAGTATACCCTGGTATCCTTCAGGTCCCATTGAGAATCTCTCTAGTCTGAAGTCGGGATCATCCCAGGGAGCAAATGCCCAATCGTTTGCAATCGCTAAGTGTGATGCCCAGTAGTATATTTTAATGTCAGGGAGACCAATACCTCCATCGTACACCCCAAGCATCAGCTTAGATAGGGCGATCCATGGTGGGGTTGCATTCCACAACAGTGAGCGGAGGAGGGATTCGGTGGTATGGAAAAATGTGTCGGGTATTTGATGGGAGGTATATTGTAGTGCGTAGAGCATTCGGGGCAAAGTCATCATTTTAACATCGCCGCTCGCCCCAAAAGTGAAAGTGGGAGAGTCATCCAGTATTGTACGTCCGATGCAAAGCATTCAAGGATAGGGGCTAAGTTTAAACAATAGGCTAAGATAGGGTCCATGGTAACGTGGATACCCAGATATCTGAAGTGCCCAGTGGACAGGGGGAGACAGGTATTTCAAGGCAGTGTGAGCATGGGGCCTGTTATCAAACACATGAGAGATTTGTTCCAGTTTACAGTATACCCAGAGTATTGGCCAAAGATTCACAGGATATGGGTTAGCCGGGTAATTGTCATGGGGGTGTTGGTTACATAGAAGAGGATGTCATCCACATATAAAGAAATGCGTTCTTCCCATGATTCCCCACAAGTGATGCCTCTTACGAGCGGGTCTTGTCAGACCCATGCCGCCAGAGGCTCCAAGGCGAGCTCGAATTTCAATGGGGAGAGTGGGCATCCCAGTCTGGTCCCCCTGCCCAGTGTAAAATTACGGGACACAGTACCATTGAATTTAACATGGGCTATTGGGTCTTTATATAGTAAAAGTATCCAGGCCAAGAAGTTGGGTCCGAAACCCATGCGTTCAAGCACTCCAAACATATAGGTCCACTCCAGTGTGTCGAATGCCATCGAGGCTTCCATGGACAGTATGATGGTGGATACCTCGTCGTTTTGTGAGCCCGCCATTACCCCATCCAGCCGGCGCAGGTTAAGACGAGTCCCTCTGTACGACATAAAACCAGATTGGTCAGGATGAACCAAAGCGGTAATTACCTGATGGAGTCTATTTGCAAGGAGCTTGGCTAGGACTTTGATTTTAACATTGAGGAGCGAGAAGGATGATAGGAGCTGCATTGCTCCGGTGGCTTTCCAGTCTTGTGTATGACGACTATCATCCCCAATCTTTGGTCTTCTGGGAGTTTGTGTTTTCCCCACGCTTCCCTCCACATATGGAGTATCTGGGGTGCTAGTTTGAAGGCGAGAGTGGTCTTCTGTAAGAGTAGGGAGTTTAATATCTCTCAGAAAGTCGCTAATGTCTATGGGTGACCAATGTGTTTTGGGGAAATACAGCTGTGCATAGTATTGTGCAAATGTTTCCGCTATGCCCTCGGGGTCGGAAATGGTCTATAGTAATGTGTGGCACCCATCCTCTCGCTCAATCTCTCTTTTCGAGCCATGCAAGTAGTTTCCCCACTTTGTTGCCCACCTCATATAGACGCCGTTGGGACCAGGTATGGGAGCTCTTGCCCTGTCCTCCAATAAGTCCTTATACTCTTTCTGCTTGAGGCAGAGGGTGTGGAGGCTGTCTTCATTTGTTTCGTGACCTCCCTCCCTCTCTAAGGTTCTCATTTCGCTCTCCAGCGTGAGGAGTACATTTTGCTTTTCTCGTTTTCGCCTCACTATTAATGAGTATGCTCTGCCCCAGATGACTACCTTATAGGCCGCCCAAAGCATCAGGTAAGAGGCAACTTATCCCTCATTGGTTTCAAAGTAGGAAGTTGTGGCCTGAGTGAAGTCTCTAGTGAATGTGGTGTCCTGGTGATGCCAGGCGTTAATAGGTCATGGCAGCGAGTTGTGTTGGCACGTCTCCATATCTCTAACCACACCGGGGAATGGTCTGAGATTCCCCTGGCAAGGTGTCAAACCTCGGCCACTCGAGCCAGGCGGATGGCTTGAGTAAAGATATAGTCTAATTGGGGTAGACTATGATGAACCCCAGATAGGAAGGTGCACTGGTGTTCTGTCGGGTGTCGTGAGCGCCAGGTGTTGGCTAGGCCGAGGGCAGTGACAAAGTTAGATAGCGTGGGGTCCCAATGGATCATTCGGGCTTGAGAGTACTTGTCCAGGTCAGATGAAAGTAAAGCATTAAAATCACCCCGAGGAGTAGGACCCCTTCTGGTTATTGGAGTAGCATCTTTCTCAAACTTGGGAGAGTAAGGTGATGAAGCCGTGGCAGGATATAAACAGAGCACAGGTTAATTGGAATCCCTTCCCAAGTTCCCGTTTGCACCACATAATTTCCCTGTGGGTCAACCCAGGCCTTGTGCAGAATGAAGGGGGTGGAATTCCTGAAGAGAATGCCCACCCCTCGTGAATCAGTTGTATAGCCCGAGTGTGCCACCATTGTGTACCCTCCCCTAGTCATTGCGCTACATGTGTTGCCTAATAGGTGTGTTTCTTGCAGTAACACAACATCGAACACGTGTTTACGGATACATTGGTGGACCATACCTCGCTTGATCTTATTGCCAAGAACATTCACGTTCCACAACAGGATAGATAGGTGAGTCGGGGAACTATGGGTGAATGACATGGTGTGTGGTGGACGAGAAGGCATCAGCCCCACCAAGGTTGGAGGGGCCTCAGGCAGTGGCGTTGAATAATTCTTTCATGCTGCTTGAAAATGTTGCTTTAACTAACCCATGTAAACTGAGGAGACCCCCCACCCTGCTACCCTGCCCAGTGGAAACTAAACTGCCCCCCCAACCCCAACTGGCAAGGCGCCTGTTGCCACGAAAGAAAAGAAACATATTAGTCAATTTACAACTGGGGTGGGCGAGTGACCAGGACAGCTCTGTTCCGCCCTGCCGCCCCGAAGGGCCTAGTATCAGGGGGATTTGTCTTTTCCAAGTCTATGGCGGTAGTGAGTGATGGCCCCAGTTGTTGCAGTACCATCTTGTCCGTTAATATGGATATGTGTCAATTCTGAACTCCAGGATATGAACACCAAGTCCCCCCTCTGCACATCGTGGGCTATCGCACTTACATATTGTTTACTTTATAGGCCCCAGTGATTCTAATCGGTGGAGGTATATATCTCTCTCTGGCCCAACTCAGAGGCCCAATGGATGTGAAGCTTCATCAGGTCACCTCACACTGTCTCCGATGTTGTTCGCATCACTTCGCGGTGAGTGATCACCGGTAGGTCCACCCCCTCCATTGTTTTGCTTTGGTCGTGGATTCCGTTGTCTTTTCCCATCCCACACTATGCGCCAGCCCTCCAGCCATTCTGCTGCCAGTTTGGGGGAGTCGAAGAACCATGTCTTCCCTTCTGCTATCACTTTGAGTTTGGCCGGGAAGAGCATCATATATTTGATTTCACGACTCCGCAGCTCATGTTTCACTTCCATGAAGCCCCTCCGCATCTGTTGGACTTTAAGAGTGTAGTAGGGATAGAGGGCGACCGTAGCTCCCTCAAATTTCAGGTCCGGGGTGCGCCTAGCCACCTGCAGGATTGCGTCTCTGTCCCTGTGGTTGAAGATGCCAGCAACAATGGTACGGGGATGCATACCTGGTCTGAGGGGGGCAGCTGGCACTCTATGCGCTCTCTCGACTGGAATTTATTTTTAGAGGCCCTTGGGCTGCAACACAGTGGTGATGAAGTGTTCCACGAAAAGATCGGTGCAGGGCTCATCTGCTTTTTCCAGAACCCCCACCAGATGGAAATTGTTGCATCTGGATCTACCTTCCATGTCCTCCAGATGCGCCTGCATAGTAACATTGCCTTTAAGTAGGGAGGTAACCTGTTTCTGCAGCTGTGCAGTAGTCTCACCGATGTCAGCGACCGTTTGTCGTGTGTTGTGGAGCCGGTCTTTTTCCTTGTTTAATTCTGCCCTCATCAAAGTCATTTCAGCCGCCACTGAATCGAGTTTAGGTTCCAAGGTGCCCTTTATACTCTGTATGGCCGACATGATTTCTCTGAGTGATGGCTCCTGGGCCCCTTCCTGTGGTTGTTGTGTGCTCAGCTTAGCCCCACTGTCAATGTGCCCAAGTGGCGGGAGGACATATCGTTCCATTCTGCTCTGCTGTGATTTTTTTCTATTCTTTGCCACCTGCCATGGTGGCGAAGTTTTCCCCTGGGGTCACTCCGGTGTCTATCTGAGCCCGGAACCACTCTGCCACGCCTGCACCACCGCCTGCCGGGACAGGGACCCTGGGAGCGAGGAGGGTAGGTGTGAGACCCTGTGTCCCTATCCCGTGGCCTGTCAGCGTACCTGCCCAGCGAGTAGGCCCCAGACTGTACTTGCAGGTGATGAACCTCTAATTGGCCCGAGGCCCCGGAGTGCCGAAAGGTAGAGGGTGGGGTCACCCTGCCGCTTTGCACGGGCTCGCCTCTGGTGCAGATGTATGCAGAATGCGGAGAAGCCCGAAAGAGAGAGGTAGGGGGGACTGCCACAGATAATGTCCTCCTCCTTGGGTCCCTCGATCCTCACCCACCTGGTTTGCAGCCTGTAGCTTGGGCCGTCAATAGCCCGGGCTGATAGTTGGCTAGAATTAGGCAGCTCATTCAATCTCGTCCCCCAGTCTTTCTCATCGCCCCCCCCACAGGTCAGGCAGGCGGGGAGGCGGGGCAGGAGCATCTATCTCGCCGCAGACCGATCCGGCCCTTGACAGCGCTCGAAGAGCAGCTCATCTGCTAGGCCCCCCAGGCCGGCGGCACCTTCCGCCGGTCTGTGAGCCGGGTGCCGGGGATGACGCGCAGTAACCAGGCCGGAGGTGCGGGTGGATCCCAGAGCCCAGCACGCCTGCCACCCCCCAGGGAATGGCAGTTTGCCCCACCACCGACACACGTTCCAGTGAGTCTCTCTGAACTTAATCAACATTGCTTTCTTAAAACTGTAAACCTCAACAGTCGCCATTACATGTGCAAGCATGTGCCTAAAGCATGTTGTTGCAAAATGGGTTCCGTCCACTTACCACACCCGGAGCAAGAATGTAGGCTGGGCAGTGCTCTTATTTGAACAGCCAGGTCTTCAGTTTCTTGAGGAAATTGGGAAGTGAAGTAGCAGTCCTTATATGCTGTGATGACCCTTGATAAGACCAAATGGCCTCTTTTATTTAAAGTGATACTTCCACAATGTGATTTGCTGTCTTGTATAGTTGGGAGGGTGTTACAATGGTTTTGAGGATCATAAGGTCAAATGTGATTTCATAACGTAATCTAAGTTATTTTTTATCTGCCTTATATATATATTTGTAAACTACTGTACATTATTTAGTAGTGTGTCTGTGATAAATGTACTTTTGCTCTTTCAAAGAAAAAGCACTGACTGGACAATCATTTATTGAGTGTTATTATTGCGTGGCAGTGAATGGTGATTACTAGTCCACACCACCTCCCCTGGGTAAGCCTTGGACTGCTCTGCAGCACTATCCTGAGAGAGTCAAGCACTACCATGGGGTGCTGGTTCCAAATAAGGAGAAATTGAGGACTATTACTTGTGCAGGCCTCAAATCCTGCACAACTAATAACCCAATATCCTACACAAGTCCTAATGCTGCGTTGCTACACTTCAGGCAATTGGTCACTATTGTTTTGGCTGATTTTGTGCATGGTTTGCAGAGTGCAATACACACTGGGCCAGATTTATCAAAGTATTACATTACCCTTGCATTACGCAGGGTGTCCCAAGGGCAACACAATCTCTAAGTCAGATTTACCAAGAAACTCAAGGCCACCTTGTGTGGCCCTGCTTTGCTTCCTAAATCTGGAGTAACGCAAGGCAGAACAAGTCGCTGCCTTACGTTACTCTCACCTGAGGATGTGGTCCATGGCTGGAGAGTGAGTGTTTCCACGCATCCACCCATGGATTTTGGTGCTCCCCAGATTTACCAAGGCTGGAAAAACTGGGAATGCGTCAAAATGCTAACCCTTCCAGGGGAAAAGCAACAAGGAAAAATATCTTTATTTCTTCTTGTTTGTTTCCTTTTTCGACGTGTGCTGCATTCTGGTAGAAAGCAGAAAATGCCTCTGAGGATTTTTTTGTGCAGAGAGGTGTCCTTTTGTATGCAAAAACAATCCTGTCTGCAAGCTCAGGTACCCTTGCACCATGGCACTAGGGTGTCTGCATTGGTGCTTGGCAGCAGATTGTGCACCAGTGGAGGTGGAGAACAGGAATGTGCCATATATTGATAAGTATGGCATTCCTGCACTCTCCCTTTCATGCAGCGCAGCACAGCAAGTAGTTTTACTGTGTTGTGTTGCATAAAAGTTTGATAAATCCGAACCTCTGTGTGTATATTTATGATGAATGAGTTTAATTATATCATTTTATGTAATTGATCAAAAAACATATATTTCCTGTTACTCAATCAGTTCATGTGATTCTTCTAAGTCAGACTCCCATCTGTCTTCCAATCTCACAAATTGTGCGGTCTCATTCACTATCCATACTTGATACAAATCTGTGATAAGCCTACCCTCTTTGCCCAGTGCCAGGATATAATGTACTGCATGAACTTTGAGCTCTCCTGGGAAGTCTGGCTATGCCAATTTTATATTTGCCTCTAACCTTGCATAAGCAAGAAAATATTTACAACTCCATCACAAACTTGACAGATCTTGCATACCTTATTGCAAGTTATGCTATGCTAGGAAAGCATATAGGGGCTTATTTACAAGGAGCTTGCTGGATCCTATAACCCTGGTCAGCTGAAAGTGAAGAGAAAGGATAACTGTCAATACTTTTTAAAACTGTTACTGATACATGGCAGGCCATGTGTGTTATGTATAGTTACATTGTCATACAGATTTCCAATATTGTTTTCACAATATGTGTTAGTCATACAGTTTTTGATAGGTTGACACTTTTCTCTTCCATTGCTCTGTGTTGCAAATGCTGAGCATGGGCTGATACATCGTTCACTTCTACATCTGGACTGTCATGTAGATCCTATAGTTTTCTGTGATGTCAATATGGGGATGTCCTGGCCACTCTATGTTATGTACTCTCACTACATGTGTTAAGTGGTCAAATGTGGATCTAATATTGGGGTAGTTAGTCCTCCCTAGGTAGATAATGACATAGGAGACATGCCTTACCCTGACACATGCATATGTCCATGGTAAACCACAGATATGAGTGGTGGGATACATGACATGCCTGATGAAGTGGCATGTAGACACCCCCACAACCCCCATGGAACCCCTGACTTGCACACATTAATGCTACACAACATTTGGCCCAGCAACGCATTGCTTAGTACCCTTCTACCATTAAATGGAAGCTATAGTGGCTTTGCTTGTCTTGACATTGGTAACTTGTGGATTTGCCTGACACATGAACTATGATGCATGGTGTATGTATCAGCCACACCCCTCTAACGTATGTTCCTATCTACGCCAACAGACACAGTGATGGGTATAATGTCATCCATTTCTAACTGTTAGTGGGTGTGTTGGGTATTTGAGTTTTGTTTGCCTACAAGTAGGCCATTCCCATATTGTCCATTCTGGAAGCGGTCATTGATGAACGCCTGAATATGTATGCGTCATGCATACTGCCAGGGTATTTGGCCAGCAAAAGAAGAGGCCCGATGGTCCACAATGGTTTGGACATTTATGGGGTTGGTGTGCTTCCGGTACCTGTAGAGATGGGATGTGGCTGCAGGGGGTGCAAATTGCACATGTGTGCAGTCCATGGCACCAAGCCCATGTGGGAACCCAACAATTGTTTGATCCCCAGCTGCATTTCCTGGGTGTTGGGGAAGAGGAAGGTGGCAGGGTGTAAGATGGATGATGGCATCCAGGACGGAGGGAAGGAATGATGAGAAAGATGGCTGGGAGATTCCGGCCACTCTGGCGGCTGTTATTTGGAAAAACCTGGATGCCAGCATGTCTGGTACCGCCATGAGCTTCACCTGTGGAGGGATGTTGGTAGCCCTGGCTGCTGTTGGCAGTAGCCTTGGGGCAATTAGGTGTAGCAGGTCTACAATGGGCTGAACCCTCAGACAATAATAGGTGGTTACCTCATCCTTCTTGAGTCCTATTAGAGTGGTCCGCTGGTGATAAATGTGTTCCCTTCTCCTGCATTGCCTTAGTGGTGGTGGTCATCTCCTTGCAATTCCCAGCTGCAAAATTACTACCTCATTGGTGTAGTTGTGGTTGCAACACTGACCTGTCCAGCTTTTCTTTATATAGCAAAATCAATGCGTCATTTCCTGCGCATGGGCTTCACAGGGGCAGGGGTTTTTACATTGCCGGACCTCAGCATCACTGAAGCCGCCGCTGCGTCACTTTTCTAAAATTACGTAAATATCCATGGATCAGTTTTACAGTGGAAATTACGATGGAATGACTACCTTGCATATATTTATACTTACGTGATGCAGGCTGTTCTGATGCAGATTCCTTTTGGCGCTAGAGTCCAAAAAGTGACACATCCTCAAAGATACGTCACCTTGTAAATATGGAGTAGTGATGACGTGGCTAAAATGGTTGATGCATTAGCTCCTTGTAAAAAAGCCCCTATTAGTTTTTCTAACATAACATAACTTATAATAAGGTGGACAGGAGATCTGTCAAGTTTGTGATGGACTTACAAAGGTTTTCTCGCTTATGCAAAGTTGTTTGCTCTTTTTTGGAGTTTTATGTTGCGCAAACTCGACCGGAAGGTATCAGAGTGCTTTACGTGAGCACCAGTTGCGTTACAGACTGACACATTCATATTTGTTAGCACGGGGAGATTAAGTGATTTGGCCAGAATCACAGGATGTTGAGCGTCACTGCCGAGACTTGAACCCAGTTCCCCGGCTTTGAGGATGACCGCTCTAGCCACTAGGCCACATCCTCTCCCTTTCTTTTAGGTTAAAGGCAATTGTCTGTGCTTTCTGTGTTGTGTCCCTAAGTTGTAACTTTTGTCCTGTAATTGTATTTTGTTTTGTTTGGTGTAGTGTATTGTGGGGTGTTTGTCTGAATAGGGGTTAATAGTTATAGGGGTAGGGGGAAGGGATAGTGGTTTTTGGAGTTGGGATTAGGGTGGTCTGTGGGTGTAGGGAGATGTCAGGCTGGGTCAGGGCCAAGAACCTGGCGGGAGAGTTTGTGGGGGCCTGCTGTGGCTAGTAGTTACTTATTTGCCCAACATGATTGGAAGTGGAGGCAGGGTAATCCAGGGCTACCCAACCCAAGAGAGGCTGCACAGGTAGAAGAAGGTGCCCTTTCCAATATCCAGAATTTTTTGTGTAGAGCAGAACATCCACCAATATATGCACCGGTGGGCCAATATCATCAGCAGGGAGCAGGATCTCCTGGATCACCTGGGGATTGAAGTTTGTGGGGCTCTCAGTAAGTTCCTATATACCATGAGCTTGTAGCTGTTTGGCTGTAGCAAAATACTATTAACGATTTTCTTTCTGGAAGGGCCAGATATCTAAATAGGTTACTATGGTATGATATGGACTAACTCACTTACAGACACTGAACATGACACAGGAGCCTGTTCACAGGAGCATTACAATAGCCAAAGCAGACCATGCTGTGCAGGGGAGGCCCATAAGTGATGTGTGACCCATCCTGCACTGTCCAGGGAGTACTGTCACCCAACCTGCTTAGTCATTACTGACTCTGAACTGTGTGGGCCACCCACCATATATGTTGCAGGGGAGTGCACGCACATGTCATCAGGCCGCAGGTTGGACAGGGCGTCTGGGTCCCCCCATATGGTTACATATACATCTCTGTTACATAACAACATCCTCATACCTTTATGGGCCTTGATTTATCATTGTTCATTTACAGTGCACTGGTTACATGTAAGGAGCTAACTGAAGGAGACAAACAAGCATGGCTGTTGTCTGATGTGTGTAGCATGGAAAGTACACGTATGAACTTGAGAAGACCCCAGCACTGTCATACTATGCAGAATGTGGGCAATCTATTTGGACTATTCTCATAGGCGTCAAAAGCCAGGCACCCTTGCACCATGTTGCAAGCTAGGCTGCTCTTGTACCTTGTCTGCACTCTGTGCAACTCATATGTGATGTGCCTGCTATCATCTGAATACACTTCAACATAGCATACATATGTCCATCATGAGGGCATTCCAACTGTGCCTCATGCTACAATTCCAACGTACAGACAATATCAGGCATTTTTGAAGACAATGGACTGTGCTTCATATGTACACAGTGTAAATGTTCAGCAGTCACAGAGTTACGTACCATAATTTTGTCTTGAAGGTGGACCAAACCCTTACACCATTTCTGAGGTGGCGACATTCCGAGATTGCAATTCTACCGGTGAGTGTCAACTCATTTTTTCTGTGATCTGTAAGGATTGTGTGTGTTTGCAGAAAAGGGTTGCAGTGAAATGTGCAAGGGGCATCAGCAGTCTGCGGAAACAAGCTGCACCTTACATGTAGATTTGTTACACAAATAGGACAAAGTTGCATGTGCAAATGACAAGGCCAGATTGCCATGCGGAATAATTAGGAATGTATTCAGGCCCACATGATGGATGCCTCCTGATATGCTGTGCTATTGTTGTGTCAGATATGATGTGGATACTTATGGTACATGTACCATCACCTGTCCCAAAACCTACTGATGAGAATTAGTCATAATATCGCTGACCCATACAATGGACCAAAATTGACAACATGTTACCCCAAGTATGTGATACAAGTGTTGCATGGTATAGGCTGTGAATTCCCTGACAGAGTATGTTTGCCCAAGTCATATTTTAGAAAGGATACAGGAGTGGTTGGGGTGTAACACATATGCCAGACCAAACCTTCAATAGTCAACAGCACATTGGATGCGACATGTGCACCATGGTAATTTAACCAATATACGTGTTCTCATATTGTGTGTTCACATCATTACAAGCACATGCCTGCTGATTACTTTCCTTTACCCTACCAACATTAGTACAGGCTAAATGACTGAAGGCATGGCAGACATTAATGGCACCCAAACAGCATATTGTTTGGTCTTCCATACATCTACCTGTAGTACAGCATCTAGCCAAAGTGTGGACTGCAATGGACTTTGGTGAGCATGTGAGCAGGCTCCCCATGCCAAAACATGATTCCATCCTATTATAGATGTAGGATATGTATAAGTGAGGTGGCATAGTTAATATGTATTATTCCAAATAGCATGACCAGTGGTCAAGTAACATAACCCCATTTGTTGTAGTGAGTGCATAAGCCCATTGTCCATGCCAATAACTTACTTGGGTTCACCCTTTAGCCAACATTGATCATGTAATGTTGTAACTGTCATCCCGCATCATGGGTATCAGCACATCCCATGGAGTACTGCACATCGGTGGCATGTGAGAAGGGGTGACAGAGGAGAGATAGGCAATATGGCATGGTGGTACAATGGAAGTTGGGATTCAACTGAAAGTTGACATGGAATTGGAGGGATGAATCATATCTGCCTGTCTGCTGCACATTGCTACTATATGTGTGCACATGGAAAATTAGGGAACTCGTTTGAGTGGCAGGTCCACCCAGGCTGTGAGAAATCCTATACCAGTGCAGACTGAAAAAGTATGAGTGCATGTGGGATATATCACCAGTCCACACATGACAATGCTGTAACATGCCTAACTCTTGTCCCATAGATCCAATGGCCTGTAATAGACATATTTACAGAACTTTGTAGGGGTTTGTGAGACATAAGGTCAATGTGTAATTACCACAGGCATGTATGCACTGTGTTGTCAGCATACAGGCCCTTCCACATTCCTCCAGATGCTGTAGTTACCCATATTATATGCCCAGGATATCTCTCCATTCAACAATTTCTTGCCAATTACTAGAAAGATACAGCTCTAAACACTCACAAATATGTGCTATACAGCATGCATGTACACACTCATCACATGGACTAATTTTGAGTTGATGTTCTTCTTGGTAACAATCCGTACAGGATGGTTGGGACAGACTATTGAGTTTGTCAAGAAGGATCCCAAGGTCTGTTGAATGGGAGGTAGATTGCCACACTCTGTCTATGTTTCAACTACCTGGCACTTAGTCAAACTATGTTGCTATGTATGTGGCCTTGGGAATATGCCATAACAGTAAGGCATTGTTGAGGCACAATACGTGTACTTATTATACATCACTCATTTTGTATAGCTGATTGGTCATAGATTGTGCCCTCTGGCATATAGGTGGACTATGTGTACATAACAGTATAAATCCAATTCTGACATCATATGCACATGGGCATATGAAAAAAAAGGGGCCAGTCACTGCCCTTTCCTATTCCCACAAGGCCAAAACCTGGGATATTTGCCAACGTTATCATAGGGGAAGTACATGCTTCTCATGATGGTTAGCCAGTATACATTACATAGATGTAATTGTTGTCGGCAGGCCATGCACCTTGAACTGCTTATAGATTAATGCATGTAAATGTGGTCAACTGTGACAAATAAGCATTATATGATTCACTGGTCACTCTTCTCCAACAGCCAACATGACCCCAGAAGAGGCAAAGATGTATTGGAGTTGCCTGGAGAGGTACAGGCACATCCGCCACGTTGCAAACGCATTCATGCACATGGAGGACAATTATAATTGTTCTAGGGCAGCAGTAGCTGGAAATGGCCACCTTGGGGGCAGGAAGCTTCCAAAAGGGCAAGCAGAAGCTGTCCAGTGGAGCATTTACAAGGTGGGGTTCCAGGACCTGTTGAAGGACCTTCCACTGCCCCAGATGCAGGAGCCTCCACAGCCCCACTTCCAGGACCCTCCACAGCCCAACTTCCAGGACCCTTCACAGCTCCACTTCCAGGACTCTCCACATCCACACCAGCAGTGGCACCACAGTTGGGAGTCGCACTCTAACAGCAGCGAACGGACATTGAGCGACAGTTGATGAAGGGCCGGCAAGCAAATGCCTTCAAGTTGGCCGAACTGCAGTTGCAGGTTGCAACACTCATGAAGATGGTGGAGTCCTTGCAAAAGACTGTGTACCAGATAGAGTTCAAGAGGTAGGCCCTCCATCCAACTTTCTGGCCCTCCCATTTTATTATCATAGTTCTTTGAGTATAGACTGTAAGCATAGGTCAGGATAGGGGTTAGGATAGTGGTAGGATAGTTTAAGTGTTTTTCTATGTTTTACCATGTATCTGTTTTTAGGTGGAGATATGGGTAAATATGTTGTTAAGTGGGTGGGGTTAATGTTTAGTATGTGTTATAAAATGGAAAAAAACAAAAACATTAAAAAAATACAAATATATATGTATATATATATTTGTTTAGTTTTACATGTTTAGCTAGTTTGTGTATAGCAGTAGTTTAAGTTAGTCTCATTAGTCTCATGTGCAGCACACTTAGAAAGAGATAAAAGCCTCTAAGGTTTGATTTTGTGCAAGTATGTTTATCTTCTTGCACAAAAGCAATGTTGCCTGAAACTTAGGCACCCTTGCACCATGACTCAAGTGTGCCTGTGTTGACGCTAGGCTGCTCTGATTTTGCCAGTGCAAGGAAAGAGCAGGAATGCACCATAGCTTGATAGATATGGCACTTTGCTGTCCTCAAATATATATATAAGATAGCAACCCTTTTAACAAAAGGGACAGGGTTAGACTACTTAACAACAATAATGGATCCCTCTTGTTTATCCTATATATAATCTCACGTACATCAACTCTTTTATACCATGGAAATCATTTACTCAACATTCTTTCACCCATTCAACCAAGCAATGAGACCTGTTTAATGTAAAAACATCTGTCCTTTATTATAATAATGTAATTTTTAATATCACAATATACTGATCTCTCATAGGCAATCTAAAATGTCCTCAAATTAAATACCATAAAGTACAATTCACAGTCAAAACAAATCATCATCTTACTAAAAACAATCCTTTTCTATTATCGATACCCTAGTCAACACTTTTCTATATCAATGCAATAACTAGATTTCATTGATAAAAACCATATCTTTTCTTATTTTTTCATGGGTATATCAAAGAAAATATAAGGTCAAATAAATACAATATACAAAGTTCTATTACACAATTTTCAAAGTGCTTTCCACTTAACGCAGCGAAGCAAGTTGTCTTTCTGCATTGCACTGCATCAAAGTTTGAATCAATAAAGCAACATATGCACCTACAAAGTATCCACATGACTTAACTGCAATAAAGGCCATTTGACATCATACTTAAGTAGCCTGGATAGTTCTCTTTTGACCCACATCTCATAGCTTCATTAAATTGATCAAGGAACAGGGTGATTAAGATGTTCAAATATATTTTACAGAAACTGAGCAGTAGCTCTTCTGCTTCTGGGGTTCAGCTGTATTCAGTTGTATTATTGCCCAGGTTATTTCAATCTCATTGGTGTCTTTATTTAGGTATTTACATACTTTCATCTACTATTGGGAGAAATGCTTCTTCTAGCAAATATTCTGATTTATTAGTCTTACCGTCACTTCCAATTATTCCATACAAGATTCTGAAAATTGCTTATGGATTAATGTTTGATCAGTTAGTGTGTCACCATTACTAATAGTTATAGCATTGATGGCTTGAGCCCCCATTCTCTGTATATTCACCTGGGTAAAATGCTTCCAGGTTCATCCCCACCTTCATGTTCTGCTGCCATGTAAACTTTAGAGTCATTTCTTCGGAAGTGCTCTGTCTCTTCTAGTAAAAATGTTCTCTTTGCTCTAAGGATGTATTTTGTCTCATCACTCATGGATGCCTTGTGTCCCTACTGTGAAACATGATGACTACATTAGTCAAAAAACAGGTTTGGGCTTGAGGGTTAGGGAGTAAGGCACCTGAATGGAAGGTTCCCTAGGAAGACGTGCACCCTAAGAAGAGAAATATCATGGTTAGGAATTTCAAGCAAACCCAGTCCTGTACAGCCTAATTAACCAAAGGAAGATCTCAGGAGGGTACCAGAGACCTTTATTTTTTGCCTCTGGATATCACTTCCCAACATTCTTATATAGACGAATGACTTTACACTTAGTTTAAACACACACCACTCCTGGGACAGGTTTAGTATTTATCAGATAATTCAAGGTGGAGGATATACTAGTCAAATGTAGAATGAACCCACACTCTCTAAAAATGCCCTTCCTCTATACCTGCTTCATGATTAACTGCCATACAGTCCATTTCAGCCCAGGATCAGGGATGCGACTGGTGTTGGGGGCAGGTGGCTAAGGCACCTCACAAACTAGAGCATCTACTATGTTTTGGAACAGAGGAATCCAACTTCACTTTGACCATAATAGAATCACTTATACTCTATACTGCATTGTCTCAGATGTTCTTGGGGACTCTGGATCTGATGGAAAATAATAGAAAATGTATAGAAATGTGTGGTTAGCCAAGTCAGCAATAAGGGATTTTTGCATCAGAAAATCAGAGGGATTAAAAGTCACAGTTTGCTAGCATCAGGGCTAACTCCTCTGCTGCTTACCTTGAAATGCAATGGATCTTTGCTGTTATTTTAGAAAAGAGGAGTGCTGATCATAACATAAAATAATAATCACAATCACTAATCTATTGTCAGTCAATAATAAGAGTTTGATATGAGTTAAAGGGTTCTATTAAAACCTTTTAGTAGATCATCTTTTTTGCAAATCACAAGTTAAATTCAGGTTAATATCAATCTTCAATATATTACAGAAATAGAAAATCAATATCAGTTAATCAAATCTTATAAAAATGCATTAAAGCACTTTCCATAAAGAAAAGAATCCCTATTCTAAGAATCAGGTGAAAATGGAGTTAGTCAAAACCCATAAAGAGTTCTAGTTCGAGAGTGTGAGAACAGCATGAAGCTTTAGCATTAGAATCAGCTCAAATAGATCAAAATATCAAAGCAGAACTTTCCATTAAGAAAGGTTGAAGAAATTCAGTAGAGGCTCAAAGCAATATGACACAATGGGCCAGATGTATGAAGCGTTTTTCCCGTTTGCGAACGGGAAAAAGCCTTTTGGGATGTATCATCCCAAAAGGCCATCACAAAATAAGGAAACGCAAAATTTGCGATTCCCTATTTTGCAAATGCACTTACAGAATCGCAAATTGCGATTCCTTAAATGCAATTTTAGAAGCACCCAAAATTTGCGATCTGGCCTTAAGGAATCGCAAATTACCACCAACTTCAAGTTGGTGGTAATTTGCGATTTCCAGGAAAAATTCACTTTTTTGCATTTTTCAAAGTGCCATGTGGCGCATATACATGCCCTTGGGGCATGTATGTGCGCCACATGTGCACACATGCATATTTCAGGTGTGCAACAGGGTGTCCTTTTGGCACCCTTGCACCCTTGAAATTACATGCGCAATTTGCGAGTACCTATTGGGTACTCGCAAATTGCGCATGTAATTCCTATTCATTTCTATGGGCCTTTTGGCCCATAGAAATGAATGCGAAGCCATTCCTTATTTGCGACTTAATAGTGAATCCAAGTCCTTAATAGCGAATCGGAAAAATTTGCTATTAAGGACTCGCAAAAGACAATGCTGATACATCTGCCCCAATATGACTCTGGGTAAAAAGTGTGGTAAAAGAGTGGGGTACCCTACTATGGGAACAGGCACTATTATAGAAATTATATTTCACAAAGCTTTGCAACGTGTCGCTCTTCTCCTCACCCATCAGCTAATCAGCGTTTGATGCTCTCCTGGGAACAGGATCACTCGTTGTCTTCTCACAGAAATACAATAGTACATAGACAGTAATGTTATTTTTACAACTAATTTATAATGATTATGTGTTCATGTGGATTTTTCCTCCTTTGGGCCTAGTTTCCCACATATTGACTATATCTTTAACCTTCTAATATCAAGTTTATAAACAATGGTCTATGTAGAAGTCGAAACGTCTGTATTAATGAAAATGAAAACATTTTGCAGAATCACCATTGATTGGAATAAACACATAGGTTAAAAAGTCAAGTTCACTGTTTTAATTTCTGCATTTCAATGTATGAACTCTTCATTACCCCATTTAATGACGAAAATGAATCATGAGTCAACAGTAGTCTTTGTGTAAATGGAAACATTTTGCGGAAATACTTGAAAACATATAAGTAATGTATAATTTATTATGGAAAAACATGTTCATGGAGAGGTCAAGAATCAAACTTTTTATGCGTTTTTAGCATTTTATATTCAAATTTGTTTTTCAACCAGCATTGCTTTAGTCATTTGAGGGGTAGTGCAAGTAAATAGGATAGCTTACAGTTTTATGCATTTAAAACACATTATTTTCATCATAGCTTGTAAGTTAATTCTGCACACTTATTTTAAACTGTGTTATTTTCTTATTATTTTTAAAATATCTCCCTCAGCATGCTTTACTCAAGATGTAAGACAGGAAAATGTTTTAAAGAAAATCAGAAGCGATGCTACCAGAGCCACAAATTAACCCAGAAAAGGTTACTGATATGTTCAGTAAATGCCTTCAACACCAACTGACATTGCTTATTGAAACATCAGAACATCCTGCTGCGCCTCTCTGCTTAATTTCCAGCAGCTAATATGAATTTCAGTTAGTGAGAATAAATGCTTCTGTTAATTTCTAAAAGACAATACAAAATTTACTGCTCACATACAATGTAGTTACAATATTGTCCATCTGCACAGCATCATGTTTTGTTCATTCTGCTGCATGAAGGACCAGAGTGTATCAGACACTGCCTTTAGATCCTTATAATTGGAAATCATTTACTTTTGAATGGAGTACCTGATCTTTGACCTGCATGGGTACCAGTGCCACCCCCCATCCCAGCTAATGGCACATGTTATAATAACCACCAATGGGGACACATTCAGAGAAATGCCTCTCAACAACTTTGTGGAGATCAGACACAAGTCGTCTTTTTTCTATGAGATTTTGGAACAATGGATTATGTGACACAAAGTCCCACAAATTGGATGAGAAGTGAGCATGAATGTTAATTCAAAGTGAGAGAATTTGCAACCCAGTCCTGGCCATAACAGAAATCCATGCTACCAGGAGGCTGTAAATACAGTGACAATCCGTGCTATAGCTTTCTGAACCTTAAGCAAATATATAAGGAGTTTTCTGAAGCTGACAGGAATGATAGGCCCCATTATATCAAAATCTCCTCTCATGAACCAGAAGCTCCTCCTCACCTGCGATTTGTCACAATTGATGTCAAAGCAAAGCATCTGCAGGATTTTGCAAATATACCTTATTATGTATTCCTCCTCTTCTTCTGTTGGTGCATAGAGGAGCCAAGCATCCAAAGATGAAATTCCCCTGTTGTGCCAATGTATCATTGCCACCGTCAGAATCTTGGTGAAAGTTCATGCACAATCAGGAAGTTGAAAGGAAGCAATGGAAAATTGGGTCGAGCTCCTTTCAGATCAATCAATAAATCAGCACATGACAATAGGAATCATTAAGGTTCAATGAAGTAATCCCCTGACACAATTAGAGAATTGTCCTCTGTGGGGTTTCCATCTTGAAGCTTCCAGACATCACAAATTCTTAACATCCAACTTTAACCTATATTCTGAATTCTTTTACAGCAATAACATTATAAATATGTGCTCAGACCTCTCTGTGTCCAGGGGTGGAAATTATTGTTCAGTTCCTTGATAAGATTAGGGATCTGGGGGCAGATTTGCAATGACTGGCGCATCCCTGCAAATCAGCAGGGATGCACCAGAAGAGATGTGACACGCAAGTCAACCCTTGCGCCACCACGGATGCGTCGCATTTACAATGCGGCGCACCGTGGCGCAGGGTTAGGCAGATGCGTGTCGCATCTGATGGCGTAAGGGCTGCGCATTGCTGGAGTCGTGTCACAAGCGCGACGCAACTCCAGCAATGCTCAAGGGCCGCCCATACCTAACGTGGTGCGCCACTCCTTACGCCTGCTTCAAGCAGGCGTAAGGATTTGTCACAGCGGCGTCGTAAAACTGACTCAGTAAAATCTTGTAGATTTCACTGTGTCACTTTTATGAGGCTTTTCAGCGACGGAACGCCCACCCTGCGACGGAACGCCCACATGAGACCTGACGCAGGTTTCATGTGGCGCAGGGCTTTACAACGTGACGCATCTCCCTAGATGCGTCACGTTGTAAATAAGGCACAACGTGGCGCATGGTTTACGCCGCCGCTGCGTCACAGAAGTGACGCAACGGCGGCGCAAAAGTGGCGCAAGGGCCTTGTAAATCTACCCCCAAGTGTTCTAAAGAGGATGAGTACAAGGTATCCTTGAAGATGAGTTGACACCCTCCAAATAGCAATTTAATGCTGTGTCTGGCATAGTCAGTAGCAGAGATTCTGTTGGTGTGCTTATCTTTTGTTCGAACTTGACCTGATGTCTTCATATCTCCTAAACCTCACTATTAGTGAACGGGAGTAATATGAATGTCCTTGCGACTGCTTCTGAAGAACAATTTGTGGCATGAGGCGATTGCCTATGCATAATCTTGGATTGAATGGGCGTGCTTTCGTTCCTTACATTATTTGGAACATGCTATGGGAGATGTGGAATAACAATATCAGTAGCCCCACAACTGGAAATACCAATACTGAGGTGTTTCTTAATTCCTAGGTGCAAAATTACTGCAGTATCCCGAGTTTTGGACAAATGAATGAGGATTTTTCCATGGAAAAGTTGCTGGCACACCTGATGCTCACAATATTTCCTCCACACCAGGCCCTTTTCACCACGATCATTTTGACAAGTCTTTCTGGTGAAATGAAGGATGCTTTTCCACCACAATTTGTAATTTCAGTATGTTTTGCCAAATTAGAAATGCAACCAAACATGTTGGGACATATATGCAAAGGTGATGTGGAGTATGTAAAGTAGTACTCCTTTAGTATGTACTCTTTTACATGCTGTTATGAAGTGTCCAAAAACATCCAAATTAAAATAAAATGAAAATATTCAGAGAATGTTCATGCATGATTGGTACAAATAGAAAGGTCTGTGCACTCTTTGCACTAGGTAGTTGGCATGTAACATTGCATAAAATAATACCCTCATAGTACAAAGTACTGTACTTATAATTTGGGGTGGGCGTAACTCGCAATATTCTGTGTAGCATAATTACGTGGCATTACCTAAAATTCTGTGAGATTACTCAGAACTACTCGAGAAGAGCAATTCTGCATTTGGCACTATTTAGTGCTATTTTCTTAGCGCAAAAATGCCCCATCACGTCTGAAATTAATACAAGGATACATTTTGAACTAAAAAAGAGCACTAAATGCACAGAACATGAATAGCGCATGCGAGCAGTTGCTCGCGCCTTGCTACTTTTGCACTTGGGGTAGCATTACTCCCAGCATTTACTGCTAGTTTTTTTAGCACAAAATGCACCCTTGTGTCCATCCTCTCACTCTCTGTCCCTCTCCCCATGCTCCTGCTTTTCCTGCTGACATAAACCATGGAACCAGCCCACTGGGGAATACACCATAGGATAAATGGCCAGTCCGGCTCTGTTAAACCTGTGGCAGCGAACCTTACATCCTCTGCCTTGTGACTTTTCACTGGCTTTACGTTTTTTGACGCTCATTTGTTATCCTGCTGCAGCTCATTCTCTGGAAATTAGAACGAAGGCCCTCATGTCACCAAATGCAATAACTACTGGCAGCTCCTGGTTCTACTTTACAATAAAGAGTTTTAATATCCAGACCCTCCCTCTATGTCTTTGAACAGGTCACAAAATTCAGATTGCAAAGACTGTGGGGCATATTCTCAAGGACTCATCGCCGAGTTAACGGCACTTTATCGCAGCCAAAGTCGAGATAAATGCATCGCAACATTCACAAGCTGGTGTTAACAGCCCATAACACCAGTTTACCTGCGAAAGCATCCTCAAAAAACATCGCCACAGATGACCCCTGCAACTATCGCTAATGAGATGCAGAGTAGGCGTTCCCGAGCAAAAACCCGCGACAACACCACACCTCAACATTCTCAACGACCAGCCCGATCAGCGATAAAACCACAAAACAGGCGATAAGGCGCGTTAGCAGCAGGAAACTAACACCTGCCCTGACCTGGTGCAAAGTCGGAGCACAGCCTGCACCACAAAATGGAGCCCAGCCCAGAGCCACACCTGAAGGGCAACAGATGCCATGGAGCCACTGAACATGCGTGCCGGACACCCAAGAGGGCCACAACATCCACCTCCACCACCCCCAGGACCACCCCCCCCAGCCCCACCATGGGCACCCCCCACCTCCCCCGGACCAAGACACAGCACATCAACTGCACGGAAACATGACCACAAGCACCCGCCTGATGTCCCACAATTGCAACAATCAACATACATGTGCGGACTGAGATCCTGATTCATACATACACCATTGAAAGACCAAACAAAATGTCACATTCTAATACGTCACCAAACAACTATCCTGAGGAGTCATGGCGGGGCATCCCTGGACAAACTGTGACTCACAGCCTGCAAGACAATACCCAAGATAAGAAGGTGTGTCAGGCACCCATCAAAGGACAGGGAGAGAGAGAAGAGAGAGAGAGAGAAAGAAACAGACAGAAAGAGAGAGACTGAACAAGGAGCGCAAGGCCAATCGGGCCCTTGGCTCATGCAAACATGCCAACAGCTGCGTGTGTCTCGAACTCTGCGCACCACAAATCACAGGCCTGGCATCAAAGTCAGCGCGAACTCCACATCACAATTAAGACATGCAAGCAGTAGTCAGACGAAAATCAGGAATGAAAGCACCTTTGTCTCAACACACAAGGCCCAAGGCCAACCAAACCCCCGACCTTGGTCCTGAATGCGGCTGGCACACCCTGCGTGAGATACCATACCAGCCTCCGACGACTCCCACACCACGAACTGCGCTAATGAAACACCAACGTGCCTACACCCCACACACACTTGTCCCTGCACGACCGACACCTGCAAGGGATGCCCTTGACACATTGTCAAGAACTACCCATACGTACAAACGTCGCACACACATACGACTCATTGCCCAGAGCTGTGGCATATCATCCACCGAACACCCGCCGGTCAGACGAGTGCCAGTGCCACGAGACCAACAAACGCAATGGCCTGCATTCCCGGGCACATGCACAACCCCTGTCACTTGGAACTGTACCGTGCCCGAATGCTGCATCTGTTGGGATCCCTGCCAATGGCAGTGTTGCGAATCAGTTTCCGTCTGAGTTTCCGTCTTGCCTACGTCACCTGCGTCCAGCCCTGGTTCCACTGTCGATCATGCACATTCGAGTGGCCCATGGAGGTCTGCCTATCCAACGCAACCGTAGCTGAATTGGATTATGACCTGACAGTGCGCCCCCTGTTGGCCCACCAACAGGAGTGTCACCTGGATAGCCGTGCATGGGATGCACTGATCCTTGGCGTATGTGCTGGCAGTTGCGCATGGGAGAATGCACAACTCCTCGTGTGCAGTGACCACATCCAGGCGCTCCCCTATTGGGCTGTGTTGCGGATTGGGGAAACGGCGTGGACTGAGCACATCTGCCCGGACCAGTTAATGGATTGGCTCACCCTGGTGTTCCTTGAACCCGACAACGACGTACTATTGGAACACATTGCCCATGAAGCTGCGCTGGCATTCATGGACGAGTAACTACGTCCCTGCAGCCACATCGGATTGTCACCCACAGCACTGCTCCCAACACCTTGTAGCATCGTGGGGAATGTACCCACATCCCACCACAACAGAGGACATGTCTGCCTTCGTCTGGACTCTGTATGCATGTGCGTGGAACTACGCGTGTGTACACACACCTGTGCAAGGTGATGCAGTTCCATGGTCGGAGCAGCACAGCGTCGTCTGGCAACGTTACCAAGTCGGACACACTGCTGGGGGAGAGTACACACATGGCAATGTAGCACGACATGTGAACTTGTCGGACCCTTTCACCTGATCACTGTCAGCAGAGCAGACAGTCGGCGCAGTCGGGTGGCAGAGCACTATGCAGACCCCATGGGCTGTAAGTCGTGCCCCCTCACACGGGGCAATGGGCATACGCCAAACAACACATGACTCGTCCAGCAAGGCAAGGTGGGCTGAGACCGTTGCCATCCGTGATGATTGGGGTTCATTTTTCCACCCCCATTTCCTGCACCTCGACATGTACCCATGCTGCGTGTAAGTGTCTTAAGCATGTTCCTGCCTGTTGTGGCCGTTGCCTTGTCCGTACTGACACGCACATGCCAATAAAGTCTACGCAACACCACTGGTGTCTAACTGTGATGAGTGTTGATTAGATTGACCACTCGTGTGCCACAATGAGCATCGTCCCTACACATGGAGGAACTGACTGACGCATGTACAATGGGGGTGGGTCCCTTCTGACAGCTCCACCTCTGTGAGCCCGACATTGTTTTGGGAGAGTTGCTGGTAGACCTGTGCTCTTACGTGTCTTCAGCAATGTGAGTATGGTGTCCAACCTCTGACCATGTTGAGCAATGTTATGAATCATTACAGAATGTGTCCACACAGATGTGTGTGAGTAGGTATGCGACGTGAAGTTCTGTCGTCACATGTGATGTAGGACACCACTTCTGGCCTGCTACCGATTTGGTCATTCCTACACACAGCCCTATTCAAGACATGGACCTGTGCCTACGTTGGGGGGTTGTGAGTTTGTTGCTAATGTGCAATGGGGACACAGCCAGTACCCACCTTCACAGTCATCCAATTGGCCATGTGTCTCGGGGATGAACATGCGCATTGATGTCATTTACCAGGGTGTACCTTCTTGTGCAATCATTGTCCCTACATCCAGCCATACTTCCATACGTGAGTGAACATAGTCATGACACATCTGCATGATTTCGAATGTTTTATTCACATTCTGGCGAATGACGGAGAGGGAGCTGTACATGGCCATCCAAGCCCACATAACATGGAAGCCCAGTGGTGGGCCAACCAGAGTCCTTTGGGCATTGAAAATTGATTTGGAAGAGGGGGAGTGCAGTCCGCAGCAGGATTGCTGTGTAATTGTCAAGCAGTGGAGATATGGCAGTCCGTGTCGGGGTCCGGGTGAATGTCGCAGAGTGTTCCGGGGGTCAGTGGAAGGGGTTGTCCCAGGGCATGATGCATGGGGCAGAGCCAGGCAGGGCAAGCCATATGGAGGTGATGGATGCTACTGCCTCCTTCCTCACACAGTAGTTACCATCCACATCTTACTCCTCTGATACTTCTTCTGTGTCGGGTGTGTCCGGTGTGTGTGGCGGTGTAATGGCTGCATCACTGTGTGCCACTGACACATCAGGGTGCGAAGGCGATGGGGCTGCATCACTGTGTGCCACTGACACATCAGGGGTCGGAGATGTGTGTGTCGAGGTTCCTGCAGCAGTCATCTGGTACAGGCTCAGTGGCAGCAGTGGCAAGATGAGGATCTGCAAGGCATGGAAGATCGCAGCTACATCTCGCTGGTGTTCAGCAGTGGCAGCCATACTTCCAGCCTGCATCGGATCCATGGTCTCCATTGTCCTCCGCATCTGTGCCAACTCTGTGCTGTCATCGCTGGAGCCTGTCTGCCTAGACAGTTCTTGTCTCCGAGTAATGGAACCAGCGATGTCAGCCAAGGATTGTTGGTGGGCATGGTGCGGACAGTGGGTATCCGTTAGGGACTGTAGGTGCTCCCTGATGGGACTCAGGCACCCACGTATGGCATCGAGTTTGGCTGCCATGAGGTCGAAACCCAGCCGCAGCTGATCTGCCATCTTCTCCTGGCACCCTAACACACGGCATTTGAAATCCATGTGTTGGTCGTGGGGGTCCTGGGAGGCAGCCGTGGTGGTGTGTGCTTCCTGCTGTGTGGTCTGTGCAGGGTGTGGGCTCACCGCGATGCAGCTGGGCTGCCCTGCTCCTGGAGGTGGGGTGAGGAGGCTGTCCACGAGCCGTTGGAGTGTGTCTGGGCAAATGGGCAGGGTGTCCTCTTCATCATCACTGAAGAGATGTGTGGTCTGCTCTGCAGGAGGTGTTGGTTGTCCCTCTGCAATGTAAGGGGAGATGCAGGTTAACAGTGTGTTCCATGTATGTTGACGCATTGTGGATGTTTACATTCAGACTGCATGACGGTGTACATTGTGACTGTTTTGGTGTAGCTGGCTATTTGATGGGAGTCAGTGGACATTTCGACTACATGACGGATGTGTGGTTGTACTCGTACATTATCATCTCACAGTGTCATGCATTGCCAGATGTGATTGGCCAGTTTCTACGCACGAGAGGCACCAGTTGTGTCCTCTGTCCTGTGGTGTAGGGGTTGCACTCTGTCCCACATTGTCGTCAATGTTGATGTACTGTGATTGCTATGTGTGTGTGCTGCATTGTTGGCGATTCGCCCCTGCAGCTCTGCATTGGCGGACCCTTATCCCTTTGAGTCGGTGTGCATTTGACTTGTGTGCTTTTCGGGGGCTGGGATGTTTGCGACTTGGGTCATTTGTGCTACTGGAGATATTTGGTACTCTTGTGCATTGTTTGTCTGCAGATGTGTTCTTGACGTCATGGGTCGTAGGTGCACGTGGATGTGTCAGAGTGTGACCTGCTCCTTTACGGATGTGGTCCACACTCAGCCACCTCAGTGTCGTCTCGTGCACCATGTCATGTATTGTGACTTCAGCCATGCCATCTGTCATGCAGTGTCACTTGCATTGTCAGTGTGGCTCACAGAGCCGCTGCTTTTCTGGATTCAGCACATGTGCATGGGTAGGTTGTGGCATTGGTGATATGGAGGGGGCCCATTTGTGCACATTGTGGACGGGGGCCTACTTGGTGTTTCTATGTGTGCTGCAGTGTGCCAAGGGTATCAGGGACATGTTCCACACTCATTGCGGGTGTGCAGTGTGCTGCACATGATTGTGCATGTGTGCCATTGTGCCCATCTGCCCCCGTCCCCCAGTCCCTGGTGGTTACTCACCCTGTTGCTGTTGGGTCAGGTCATTTCGGGCTGTGTCCAGGCCCCCAACTCCTTGCACCGTCTCCCCACTGATGACTGTGGCCACCATTTCCTCCAGCTCATCCAGCTCCTCCTGTGGCGCAGGACTCCCACCTCCAGTCGCCTTTGCTGCCTTCATGTTGGCAGCGAGTTTCTGTTTGGTTTGGCTGTGCACTTCATGCCAGCGCCTCTTGACATCCTCCATTGACCTCCTCGACACTCCGACTGCATTCACTTTTTTGACGATGGACTGCCATATTTCCGTTTGTGTTGCCAATGACGCAGTGGAGGTGACGAACAGTTGTTGGTGGTGTTCTATCACCTCCGTGACGGTGATCTGGTCTTCCTGCGGACTGAACCCCGTCTTCCTCTTCCTCTTCTCCTTGCCCTCCCCCGAACAGGGGGTTCCATGCTGGCCTCCGTGGGGTTTGTGGAGTTCGGCTTGTCCTCTGCACTAGGTCCGGGTGCATCCATGGTGCTACGCAGTTTGGATTGGTTTTGGGGTTGGTTTTTTGTTTGCTTTTATAGTGCATTTTCACGCATGGTGCGTGGGTATTGCAGGCCTGTCGCTGGTTTTCGCAGATTTTGGTATTGCGCTTTGTGGCGTCGCAACTTTTTGGGCGGTCGTGTTTCGCATTTTTTGTTTTTCGCGTTGGTTTTTACGCGGGCATTTGGCGGGTTGTCATGCTGCTATCGCATGGTGCCGAGGGGTTGGGAATTGGACGTTAGGATGGTGTTATTTTCTCGCGATGGACTGCGATATGCAAGGTTGCGTTAAGCTACATTTGCGATGATTATCACACGTTCTTGTGAATATCCCCCTGTGAGTTAGACGCACTGTGGGGTATTTGCCCTCAATGCCAGCTGGATCCTGCAGAAGACTTGAGTATGGTCTTCTCTAATAGATACTGGGGAACTGCAGGATTAGCATTAATTCAAAAGGCCCTTGAATGTGACTTTTTTTTACACCAAGAGCCAATCATGTTACAAAACTGGAAGACAGCTCACCAATGCATGGACTCGTTCTTTTTAAATACATGAGAGGGGGTGGGTAATTTTATACTACACTCGAAACCTTCTTCAGTCAGTCTTCAACCTTCAACTCTCGAGTCAGCCTATCCATTTAATAATATGTAAGGCAACCAAGATCCTGTGTCCTGCACATGCCATAGTCAAGCCAGTGGCATATTGCAAAATAATCGGGTATGGAGTAAAAATCTAATATTTTCTTTAGACCAGGGGTTCTTAACCTGTGGTCCAGGGACCCCTGATGGTTCACGAAGCCTAGAAAAAAAAGATTACAAATTATAAAAAAATGAATAATCAAAGTTGAAGATTGAAAATTTTAAAAGACTCTGTAAATGTGAAGTAAATTGAAATTGGAAGATTAAAAATTAAGTTTGCATCTTTAGATTGATTCATCAGAGCAGAGCAAGTGCACCAAACAGAATATAGTACGGACTATGAGTGGCCTCAGTTTAATTTCATAAAGCTCCAATATTGCCATTAAAACAAAAAAAAAAAAATGTTGATATGTTTTGTGAATTAAATAAAATAGTTAATCATTTGAGTATTTATTTGATGAACGCTTGTTTCTATATTTGTGTATATTTGTTTGCAGTTTCTTTCATGGAAAATGCTTGGGCTGGGGTCCTCCAGTAATGACTCAGTGGATGTCCAAGTATTCCAATAATGATTCAGTGTGGGTCCCCGGACAGTAGATATTAAGTGGGGGTCCACAGAAGACAAAAGGTGAAGAACTACTGGCTTACAGTGCAGTGCTTAATTCGAGCTGGTGGTTTCCCGTGCTTGGCACCGACTCTTAATTGTCAACACTGGCGCTTGTGACAGTGTGCCACATGGTGGCGATGTCTGTTTAATTTAGAGATGAGCACAAAAGCAGCTGTTTATTAATTCAATGTAGATTGAAAATGACTATTAACTGCCGCCTAAGCCATTCTTTTAGCTTTGGGGGCCTGGGATGGTCTGAATTGTCACACTTGTAGGACTGCGATGGTTAGTAGTTGTTGTTGATACTATGATTGGCAGTGCTGGCAGGGGCAATGTGTGGTGCAAGTTGCAGTGTTCTCCTGACGAGGGCCCTGGCACTTATTTGTTTACAAATTAAGCACTGCTGGCTTGAAGTATCCACCTCACAGACATGCAAAGTTCTTAGTCTGAGTAAAGCCCCCGTTGGGTGGTGGCCCCATGCACTCCAGCAACTACCTGGGCATTTGTCATTCCTTGAGTCACGTGCACTTCATTTCCCCTTCACAGACTACAATCAAATGGCAATATTCACAGTTTGGTCAAAGTTAAACGATTATAGAACCATTAATAGCACACCCTTTGCAATTGGAAAGCAGGTTAAATCAGTGAATAAGGAAATGCTTTTGAAAATATTTTTGATAAAGTGTGATTATTTCCAGACCGAACAGTTGCATGTCACTTGAACTCTGCCGCCCTCAATAAAATACAAAGCGATACAAAAGGGGATGATGGACGGAACGTTTGAGCCAATCAAACACTCACCCCCAGTCAACTGATCTGGGTTTAATCCATCATCATTCTTTAGCTCACTCCACCACCCCAGTTCAGACATGGCCATATGCAAATCAGTCTGACCCTGTGCCTCTTGGGAACAGTCCAGCCCGAACTGCCAAGCAATGTATCGCTCAATAAAATACAGGCAGCACCTCTAGCCCTAAAATCAATCTTCAGCATACTGTGACGTCGGAGATATTCTGGAATATCGAGTAGGGAATATTATGATATTGTAATTAACCCTGGGCAAAGCACTACGCTACGCTCGCGTAGTTTGCGAAGTTTGCGCTACTTCGCATAACGCGAATTGCACGTAGCACAGTGCAAACATGCGTGGCGTAGCGTAGTGCCACGGTCATTTTTTGCTTGCTCGCGGTCCTCAACGTCAAGTTGGCGACCGCGAGCAAGCAAAATGACATCCCGGCGAGACTTTTCCTCGTTCGCGATCAGCAACATCAAGTTGCCGATCGCGAGCGTGGAAAATAAACCTCCCGGCGAGATTCTCAATGCGGGGAGGTCAGGTTTCTCCATTGCGAGTGGTCGCGTATGCTCGCGACCGCTCGCGATGAGAAACTACCAGTCCGCGTTGAGAAAGCTGCCGCTCGAGTAAAAATCTACTCGGCGGCAGTAGAAGACAGCTTCGCACTGTGCAAGATGCCGTTTTCAATGATTGCACAGTGCGGACAAGCATCCGGCACTGTGCAATCATTGCGAACAGTGCACTACGCAGTTCGCGTAGTGCTACGCGTAGCTCGCGTAGTTCGAACTGCACTTTGCGTAGCTTCGCGTAGCGCTACTTCACGAACTACGCCCAGGCTTATCATAGCCAAAATATCGAGGACCAAAATATAAAAAAGTGAGCGCATATAAGGAAGTATAAATGTACTGTTCTAAACTCCACATCTTCCAACCTTAAACTTATATGTACATGGACAACGCACACATATGTGGAGTTAGGTATAGAAAATGTATGCATATATCACCTGTTGATATTTTTGTCCTCAATATTTTGGCTACGATATGAAGTTATAACAACATTCCCTACATGATACTCAGGCAGGCGCGGCCCGTTCGAGGGGGGGTGGGGGGGAATTGACTGACGATGACGAAGTAAAGGTAAATATAAAAAATCGTTTTTTTAAATTTAAGTTTCCCTCATCATCGTCTGTCGACTCCCCCCATCCCCCCCACCCCACCCCCCGGCCCCAACACGCTTACCTGCGCGGGCAGCGCCTGTATTCAGGCCTCACACCCGCAAGATTCCCTGGTATCCCGGTGACCCCCGTCCTCCACTGCTAAAATGCTCTGTTTTCTAATAATGTAACATCTTAATCCACAGTGAACTGGTATCTCATTGACAATCAAATTTTCCACAAAGAAATAACATTTTAACATAATTTGAAATAGCTGATATGCGACAATCTGCACATCACCAAGGTCAGTAAACCAGGAACTGATTAATCATGAAACTTATGAGGATAAGCCTAGGATGCAGTTGCTGCTGCATTACAGCAGATTACTGAAGGTGGATGATACCATTATGCGTAGATGAAATGTTATCGATTCATAAAAGAATTAAATGCAGCCCTTATCTCACTTGAAGGACGCAGTTTTATTTGTTCTGGAAACCCATAGTTCTGTCTCTTATATCCCTAGTGGCATTGTCAATCGATGCAGCGCTTTCCCAACACCTAGTAATAACTTCAACTTCTCGGCTAAAAGGAGTAAATGTTGAGTTCGCATTTTTTTTTTTAATATGAATGTTGAGCTCCACAAAAGCCTCTCATGAAAAATACCACACAGGTTCTAAACAGTGATGCATGCTTCGAAGCAGGTATCCTGGCTGCAAATATTTCGCTAAATAAATTCCCCTTCAACAAACAAAGGGGTAGATTTACTAATTTTACACGCAAAGCAGCAAGCAAAGATGCTGCGCTGCATTGCTTGAAAGGAAGACAGCAGAAATGTGTCACATCAACTAAGATATGCCAAATCGCTGCATTATCCTACTGCTGGTGCACCGTGTGCCGCCTAGTGCCAAGGCAGGCACCCTTGCACCAACCTTCGTTACAGCCATGATTGTTTTTGTGCAGGGAGGGATTCCTTCCTGCACAGAAACAACCCTTAATGGCATTTTCCTCTTTCTAAGCGTGCGGCAGAATACAGCACACATGAAAAGAGGAACTAACAAAGAGAAATAAAGATATTTTTCATCGTTATGCCTGCCTCATGGAGGCATAGCTTTTTGACGCATTCCCAGGTTTACTAACCGTAGCAAATCTGGCAATGTGCCGAAATCCATGGGTGGATGCATAGGAACGCCCATACTCACAGCCGCGGCCCGTGCAGGTAAGAGCGGTGGGGTCGGGTTGGGGGGGATTTGACAGACAACCACGAGGTAAAATTAAATAAATAGCTAATTTTCCCTTTTTCGTCATCTGTCGAAATCCCCACCACCCGACCTCATCACCCCACCGCTATTACCTGCGTGGGACGCGGCTGCATACTCTACCAATGGAACGTCTCCCTAATGCAAAGTAACGCAGGGCAGCACTGTGCTTTGTAAATCACAAAGAACATTTTGCTTCATAGCTGCGCTAAAATAGTGTTGCAAGTACAACACAAAATGCTAGTAAATCTGCTCCCGTACGTACAATTGAAACAAAATAATCACCAGTTGTTCTAGGCCATTTTAAGGCATTATTGTCCACTGCTGTCTCCCACAGTGCTGATCTGCATTATATGCCTCTGTGATGTTCTGGCAATCGTCTGAATTATCTCACAGCCTGATTCTCTCTACATAAAGGCATTTAATGCACCTCATCTTATTCGATATCTTCAACAGTTCCAGGAAATACAAGTAAGCGGGAGGAGTGGGGGCGACTAGATGGAGAGGGAGGAAGACAAAAAGTGAAATACATAGATAAGTAAGTGAGGGAAAGGTAATGGCGGAGAACATCAGAGACAGAGATAGAGACAAGAATGTGGGCAGTTAGGGAGGTTTAAGTTCCCAGAGTAATAGGGCAGATTATTGACACACTATTGGCACTAATAGGGCACACGAGTGAACCATATCCCCAATGTCACCGAGTGAATGAGCAATGCAAGTGTTTCTTAAATGCGGTTACTCTGCTCGAGGGCAAGAGCAACTGAAAACAGATTGGCCCAAAAGGCCAGGCTTTCCAGGAAGTTCTTTTATGCTCGCTCATTAAATAATCAAATTCATCGAGTGCTGCCTCCTTTGGCTTAGCTTCCTCAGGGAGGTTAAATGAGTCACTTCTTCCAGAGAAAAGTTTGAAAAAATGAGGCACGTACATTTTTGAAGAACTATATTGTTCAAAACAATATACACAACACCTATATATTTTATAGGGATTTGTGAATGGGTAATCTTGCGAAATATTCTAATACATTTATTGTTTATTAACACACCGCTTATCCATCCATGTCCGGGATTTTGGGAAAGGAGTCTCCAAATCCATCTTTCCATTTTCCAATATTTTCTCATACTTCTGTCATCTTTCTTTTCATATGTTTTATCCTCTTCCCATCTCTTTTTGCTCGTATCTTCGTTTTTTTCTTTCACCTGTTTTTTTTCATTTTTGTCTCCATCTGTCTTACATTTTCAATCATTCTTCTTTCTTTCCTTTTATTTTCCTTTCCATATTTCTGTCCTTGTTTCCAACATTTAACATTTCTCTATTTTCTTAACTTCTATACATATATACACTTTTATTTTCTTAACTTCTATACATGATTTTCTTCTATAATTCTAACTATATCGCCTTTTTCTTTCCACATTATCCATCTTTACTTCTTTCCATCTTTCTGCCCTTCTTTTATTTCTCCTTTCTTTCCTTTTCCCTGTTTCCACGTCGCCTTTCAGAGTTCATTCCTTCTTTACTTCCTTCTTTGATTCTTTGCCTCATTCTTTCTCTTCTTTCTTTTTATGTCCTTCTTTCCATCGCACTCTCCTTCTTTCCATGCTTTTTCTAGTTATCTTTCATCATTCTAGCACCTCTCTTTCCTTCGCTTGTCCTTCTTTCTGTCTTTTTTCTATCTTTTTTTCCTTCCTTCCTTCTTCCTCTACAAGCTGCTTTCTATTTTTTACCAATCTATCTATCCATCCATCTATTAATCTCTGCAACCAGTCATCTATCGTTTGTCTTGAGCATTCTCCATTACTTTGTCCCTCGTTTCCTTCCTCCCTTCTCTCTTTCCTTGCTCTTGTGTTCCATTTCCACCCTCACACCACAGGTCCATCTTTCCTTCCTCTTGTGTTCCATTTGCACCCTCACACCACAGGTCCATCGTACTATTCACTTACAGTGGTATGTATGAGACTGCGATTAGTGACCTGCACCTCTGATTAACGTCAAATGAGCGAAATACAGCAATTTAAAGGATTTATGCTGCACACACCTGCCCAATAGCATCCACTAAGCTGTTGGGTTCATGGCGAATAGCACTCGTTACATCGCATAGAAATGCCACGCATGCCTTTACAACGCGGGTATTACTACGCGATGTCAATTACAACGAGTACCATTACAACGAAAATTTTTACCACAACTGTACCTTTACCACGCATGCCATTTCAACGCCAAGGCATGGGTGGTAAAGGTATACTCATGGTAAACGTTTGCAAGGTAAGTGACTCCAACCTACCCTACCCTAATCCCTAAAGTAGTTCCACTGCACAAGCCTCCCCCGACCCCCAGTCCTCTACCTACAATAACACTACACTACCCTGCACAACCCCCCGACACTACACTAATTCCCCGACCCTCCCCCGACCCCCAGTCCTCTCCCTACAATAACACTACACTACCCTGCACAACCCACCGACACTACACTAATTCCTAAAACACTACCCTACACTACACAAACACCACAACACTACCCTAAACCCTAAAACTCTACCCCCTGCACAACCCTCCCCTTACCCCCATTCCGGTCCCTACACTCTAACACTACCCTGCACGACCCCCGACACTACCCTAAACCCTAAAACACTACCCTACACTACACAAACACCACAACACTACCCTAAACCCTAACACGCTACCCCTAGCACGACCCTCCACCTTCCCCCAGTCCTGTCCCTACACTCTAACACTACCCTGCACGACCCCCCTACACTACCCTAAACCCTAAAACACTACCCTACACAAACACAACACTACCCTAAACCCTAAAATATTACCCCCCGCATGACCCTCCCCCTACCCCCAGTCCGTTCCTACACTCAAACACTACCCTGCACGACCCCCGACACTACCCTCAATCCTAAACCACTACCCTACACTACACAAACACCACAACACTACCCTAAACCATAAAACACTACCCTACACTACACAAACACCACAACACTACCCTAAACCCTAAAACACTACCCCCAGCACGACCCTCCCCCTACACACAACCCTACACTACACAAACATTACTACACTACTTCTACACTACCCTAAACCCTTAAAAAGTAACACCCACCCCAAGCACAATCCCCCTTACCTCTCTCTTCTCGTGGTTCCTCTCTCCTGGTTCCAGCGTCGACAGAGGGGCGGTGCACGTTGTTGTGAGGAAACGGAACAGCCCAGTTTTCTCACAACGATGTGGATAACCATTACATTGCATGCGTTTTAAAAGCGCATGCGATATAATGGTTTGCGTTGTTTTGGTAGTCATTGTTACATCGCATGTGTTTTTACGTATGCGATGTAACAACTTGGGGGTAACAGCCTCGTTGTAATGGCTGTTTACCGTTCATGGCACCTCTGATGGGCATATTTATTAACTGCTGCTGTGATGAGTCACCTGTCCTGGACATCTAGATAATCTCCAGAGGGAACTCAACTTCTGTTTTACATACAAATGTATGTCTCTATGCACTGAATTTTTAAGGGTTTTGCTTGATAGGTGTCTGTTGGTGATGCCATGTTCAGGGGCATCATTCTAGGCCATCAGAGAGGCTCCTTTCCACGAAATCAGGTAAAAGAATTTCATCTCAAATAGTGTTTAATGCAGAAGACTGATCACTGATAAAACTGAGATGATGGAGACATCTACATTAAGTGATTCGAGGTGATAGATGTCAATCTGAACACAATGAAACATACAAAGGTGGCAAAAGTATAAGTATAAATAGTATTTCCTGCAACTACTTTTACAGTTCCAAAAATCAAATATGAGGGAAAACAACAAAAAGTTATTAAGAGTTTAACGTAAAAGGAGCATTGCCATAATTATGGAGGTGCTCCCGTCTCATGGAACCTGCGGTTCTACTTCATCATATCTCAGTGAACCACCATATTTCTGGTGGTAGAGCCTCAGCTAGCCCTGCCACCAGAAATGCTTGACCCAGTTCACCACAGACTGCCAATTCATAGTGGCATTTACCCCACCCTTTTTAGGGACTGGTGAACATCACTGACTTTTTCTCATTGACACCAGCAAGTGAAGCATTTAGTTGTGTCAACAACGGATCCACTGCCTTAGCAGATGCCCTTTAGGCACTGAGATGTCTGCCAAGTGTCATTTGGCAGTTAATCTTCAACCACGGTGGTGGAAGCCAGTGTCAACACTGAATTGGCAGGCTGGCATCTCCCACCTGACCTCAAAATGACTCAGAACTGGACAGTGTTGCACCTGAATGCCCAGAACAAGTTTTGTATATTTAAATATAGGATGAAGAGTTTAGAAGAAAGTTTCATATTGTTCTAGTCCGAAATATAGACTCATTTGTGTGGTGTAGCATATTATATAACTCTAATTTAAAAATATATGAGGGCCAGGTTTGAAATGTATTCTTTTCTGGCTAAGACATTCAAAAGCTTTCACTTGCTTCCTCCTAGTGCTCTCAACACAAAGAAATTAACCAGTCAACACAGCATATGTAGACGATAGATCAGCAGATTCTCTCATACACTCATCCACCCTGCTCCCATAATGTAATACGTTACTGTTACTATGAATGTATATTTACTCTGCCACTTAATCAAATTAGGAAATAATGTTTCCTGCCATCAGCACATGATTGCTCCTAATCGCACATTCTATGTAAAACGATATGCTGCTCTCCTCAGACAGGACCATACTATATTAAATACCCCAAATAAAATACATTCAGAGTATGCACGAGAAAATAGATCTTAAACAAACAAACTAACATTAATAACTAATGTCTAAGAATTAATGAAGCATGAATTGTGCATATATGTGCAAAGTGTTGTTTAAGTAACTTGGCAGTCCTAGCTCTTTGTTATAGGTACTGAGACATAGGAGTGAGGACATCAATGTTTGAGCAGATTTAATATCCTTGAAATTGCTTGCCAGTAGTTGGAACCACACTGAGATCTTGAAGGTAAAAGAAGAATTGGAAAAAAAGATCCAGGATCTTTATTTGATATCATCTACCATAACATCAACTCTGCTCTTAACAAGCTGGATCAAAAACAAGTATGAGGAAACATAAAGGCCTCAAAGTGACCTTCAAACGGTTGACAATGTGAGCCTTTCCCAAATAATAAGTCCAAAATCATGTTAGGTCCTGCACACAAGTTCGGTAAAATAGACCTGGGCTCAATCCCTTGTAGCTATGGCACAGAGCAGGAAAGCTTACCTTAAGGAAAATTAGTTAAGTATTTATCAGTACCAAAACATTTAAAAAGTCAAAATACAACACAATACAAATTCCACAAACAATTTCTAAAAATAGAAAAACTTTTAATTAGAAAAATGACAGAAAAAATGAATAAAATCCAGCAAGGGAATCAGAGATGTATATTTTTAAAGTTTTAGGGCAATTGTCCAAGAAAAAGTAGAGTGCCAATCTTAACACGCAGCTCATGGGTGACTAGGACCAAGGCATGATTTCAGGCTGCCCGTGATGGAGCAGAAGCCAGATATACTAAGCAGGTCACCACGGTCAATGATTTTACCTTCTGACTTGGTCTCTAAAATGAAATTCTTAACCCTTTAACAGGACACAGTTGAAGGCTGTTTCAGGAGAATTTCTCTAGAAGTTGGAAAGCCATTGTACAAGGTCTTGCTGTAGCCATTGTTTTTGAGGGAAAAGTTTGAAGTAGGAAAATTTAAATTTCGCACCCGCTTAAATACTCTCATTGGTCGAATACTTTTGGTGTCTTCACCTGGATTTCTACCTTTGGACTCTCTTTTGGAGCTCAAAATCCTGTAGTGGGGCGAGTCTGGAAGCTCAATCACATGAAGTCCTCTTGAAGTCAGACAACTTTGCTACGAGGTCCTGCTGATGCTATGGAGGCCGTGAAAGTCCAAATATTTTCAAAGTCCGAACTTTTTACACTTTGTAGAGGAGTTCTTCTTGGTCTCTTCTAAGGTTTCAAGGACCTCAAGGACAGCATTTAGAGGCCAAATACTCCCTTCAGCAGAGGCCTCCAGCAGGATCTAGTCCAAGTACAGTTTCTACTGGTTCGTTGGCACTCCAGGAAAAAGTCCACTAGCATTTTGTTTTGTACCTCTTACCAAACACGATGTTAGTCAAAAGACCCTTGGAGTCCACTTCTTCAAGTGGGAGCAGGTCCAGCCCCTCAGTCCTCCACACACATCACTGGTCACAGAGAGCAGGTCTCATCCTCTTCTGTTCTTCCACAGGTCAAGATGTGCTATGATGAACTGGGTATGAGGTGCCACTTTTTTAGGATTCACAAGCTAGTGTGTGAGGGTTACTGCTGGGCACTGCCTAACCTATGAGACACGAGTTTTCAGAGGCAACCCTTCCCATATTTGCAGCACAACCTGTTTGCCTTACTGCTAAGTATCTCACAACACAATATTCTGAATAAAATCCAGCATGGCAGCATCCTCCTGCTCTTGAGGTGGCTGTTATTCCAACTAGGTAAGTGTTTAGGGAAATAAGCAGCCCTCTCCTCAATTACACCTTACTGGTTCCAGGACCAGATCTTGGGCTAGAGCAGAGACTATAGTTTTTCCCAGGAAACAAAGAATTCTCTTCCCCAGGTCTCCCTTTACCCTAAACTATGACTGGGCAGGACTCAGGCTGGTCCTGTCAAGTTAATTTAGTTCCTGAACCCTCCCCAGCTGCCCTTCCTGAGCTGAGAAGAGCGACATACCTCACACCCAGGTCTTCGTGTCAAAAGGCCAAATATACTATTTCTGCTCTAAAAGCAGTTTTTGTACCTCAGAAACAGGAAGCACTAACAGGGGCCAGCTGCAGGTATGCTAATGCTTATTTGCCTACTATGGTTTCTGGCAGACAAACTCTACATTTTTAAAAGTTACTTTTCCAAAATATTTATCAAAAATCCAACTTCACCAATGAGTTTATTTCTTAATAGTTTTTAAAAACTATGGTTGAATCATTTCTGTAGTGTATCCCAAACCAGAGTTAGCAAAAATAGTATTTTAGCTAAGCTTTAATTTTTCTTATTGCAGGGACTGCAGCCCCTTACAGTGAAAATAGTTTCTAAGGTCTAGTAATTGTAGGAATTCTTGCATGTGCTACTCTTAATTACTAGGCTCCCTACCTTGTGGGCTACTGGCATCTGGGTGACTCATTTAACATTCAAATGTGGGGTTCTTTTCTTTCCAAAACAGTTACGTTGAAGGGTTCACCTACAGGATTAAATTCTACAGCAGTCAGGCTACACAAGTGTGGCTGAAGCCATGTTTTCTTTGTCGAATGCAAAAACATTTGATGGGCAGAATGCAGAACAATGTCATACATTCAACCCAGTACAGAGATCTGGGCCTAAATCCATAGTTTTTTTGCTCACCATGCCATTCCAGTTTGAACCCAGCCATAAGCAAATCAGTCTTGACCCTGTGCCCAATAGGAACAGTTTGAATGTATGACATTGTTCTGCATTCTGTCCATCAACTGTTGTTTTTGCAATAGGAACAGTCCAGCCCGAACTGCCAGGCCAGGTCCTCCCTTGACTGGAAACAAGCATCCTAGGACCGGTTTCGGGGTATCACCCCTTATCAGCCAGGATAGCTTGACTCCGGTGGCATGGAGAGCACGGGATCCACGTCTGGGCATACCTGTCCCACTCGGGGTGACAAATGCAAAAACAACATTTGATGGACAGAATGCAGAACAATGTCATACATTCAAACCAGTACAGAGATCTGGGCCTAAATCCATCGTTTTTTTGCTCACCATGCCATTCCAGTTTGAACCCAACCATAAACTGGGGTGGTGTGGTGAGCAAAAGAATGATGGATTTAACCCAGATATTTGTGACTGGGGGTGAATGTTTGCATTGTACAGCATTCCGTCCATCAATTGTTTCTTTTGCATATGTCGCCCTAAGTGGGAAGGGTATGCCCAGACGTGGGTCCCGTGCTCACTACACCACTGGATTCAAGCTAGACTGGCTGATGAAGGGTGATGCCCGGAAACTGGTCCCTAGATGCTTGTTTCTGGTCCAGGGAGGGCCTGGCGTGGCAGTTGGGGCTGGACTGTTCCCACAAGGAACAGGGTTAAGACTGATTTGCATATGGCTGGGTCCAAACTGGGGTGGTGTGGTGAGCAAAAGAATGATGGATTTAACCCAGATCTTTGTGACTGGGGGTGAATGTTTGCATTGTCAAGCATTCCGTCCATCAATTGCTTCTTTTGCATATGTCGCCCTAAGTGGGAAGGGTATGCCCAGACGTGGGTCCCGTGCTCACTACACCACTGGATTCAAGCTAGCCTGGCTGATGAAGGGTGATGCCCTGAAACCGGTCCCAGGATGCTTGTTTCCGGTCGAGGGAGGGCCTGGCTTGGCAGTTGGGGCTGGACTGTTCCCACAAGGAACAGGGTCAAGACTGATTTGCATATGGCTGGGTCCAAACTGGGGTGGTGTGGTGAGCAAAAGAATGATGGATTTAACCCAGATCTTTGTGACTGGGGGTGAATGTTTGCATTGTCCAGCATTCCGTCCATCAATTGTTTCTTTTGCATATGTTGCCCCAAGTGGGAAGGGTATGCCCAGACATGGGTCCCGTGCTCACTACACCACTGGATTCAAGCTAACCTGGCTGATTAAGGGTGATGCCCTGAAACCGGTCCCAGGATGCTTGTTTCCGGTCCAGGGAGGGCCTGGCTTGGCAGTTGGGGCTGGACTGTTCCCACAAGGAACAGGGTCAAGACTGATTTGCATATGGCTGGGTCCAAACTGGGGTGGTGTGGTGAGCAAAAGAATGATGGATTTAACCCAGATCTTTGTGACTGGGGGTGAATGTTTGCATTGTCCAGCATTCCGTCTATCAATTGTTTCTTTTGCATATGTTGCCCTAAGTGGGAAGGGTTTGCCCTGACGTGGGTCCTGTGCTCACTACACCACTAGGTTCAAGCTAGCCTGGCTGATGATGGGTGATGCCCTGAATCCGGTCCTAGGACGCTTGTTTCCGGTCCAGGGAGGGCCTGGCTTGGCAGTCCACATAAAATGGGGGTAACTAATCTAAAAGAGTTTGGTGTGGTCAGTTTCACTGTAATGTCCATTTCCTGTAGGGAGCTGGATCACCTCAACAGTTCATCTGCATCAGCCATCATAAAGAGCTGTGGTCAGTTTGAACTCCGAAATGTGTCATAAACAGCTATGGTCTCAGGATCTTCAAGGACCAAACCATGGCAAAGGCCTCCCTCTCAATGAAACTCCAACACTACTCTTTAAGGAGTGGGTGCTTACTGATAAAGGCTACTAGTTGGCCCTGACCCTCATTGTAAAAGAGTATTAGTTGAGGGGATGAGAACCTACCTCAAATATTAATCATAATTATTGTAAGGATGAACCATAAACGTCACTAAATGATCCTGTGCTCAACGCTCTGGCAGCTTGCCACAAAACAGTCATGCTTAAATAAGAGGCAATGCGTGAAGTATTTACACGGTATTCAAACAGCAATAAAGAGAAAATGCTTAAATTAAAATAGTATTAAAAAGAGTATTGAATAATTTTTCTAGTACCCCCAAACTGAAATGAAGCATAATTGTTATAATGTAGCCCAGTGTTTCCCTATGGAAAAAACAGTTTTACTACAGTGAAAAAACGACTTTTTGGGGTTTCCATGCCAGGGCATGTAAAACATTTAACATGCATGTCCTACTTTTTATATATTATACACTCTACCCTATATGCATTTACGGCCTACCTTAGAGCGCACTTAAAAGTAATGGTTTCGGCCTGGCAAGAGCTTTATTTTGTCAGGTCGAAATTGCAGTCAGTTTAAAACTGAACACCCAGGCTGAATTGGCAGGCCTGGAGACATGTTTTTCAGTGCTACTTTAGTTGGTGTCACAATGATTGCTGCAGCCCTCCAGTAGCTTTAATTTTCATCCCCTTGATAAATGTTGTACTGTAAGATAGAGACTCATAACTAAATCAAATGTGCCAATTAGGAATATGCCAATTTTACCAAGTTTGAAAGGGAGGGCACAAGCCCTTCACCACTGGTTAGTATGAGTAAAATGCTCAAAGTCCTATGACCAACAATAATGGTTCAGCAAGAGAAGGCAAAATTCAGGGGAATTCAGGGGAAAAGATGATCTTTTCAAAACCGGGTCATCCCCTAGCAGAATAAAAGGGAGGACTACCCACCTTCCTTGAGAGGTTTCAGCGCTAAGTGGGAAAACCTGGTAAGATCATCAGTACTGGAGTGGTTGGTCTCAGGGCGATGTTCCACCATAAATTTAATTTCCTTTAGGGATATGGACCACCGCAACAGTTTTGAATTCTCATCTCGCATTTGCATCACCCTTCCGATGGGTCTGTGGTATGTCTGAACCTGGAAGTGAGTCCCTAACAACTTCTTCAGTGCCCAGACCACTCAAATGCTCCCATTTCAATTGCACTCGACCAGTGCTCCCTGGGATGTAGCCTCCTGTTGATGAAAGCTACAGGTTGCCCCAAGCCCTTATTGGTTAGCTGTGATAAGACAGCCCTTATGCCAAGCTCTGAAGCATCCATCTGAACCAGGAATTCCTTGGAGAAGTCAGGTGCCTTGAGCACTGGTGCTGTAGACATGACGTCCTTCAGGGTATCCAAAGCATTCTTGAGCACCTCTGTTTAGATCACCTTTTTTGACTGCTTCTTGGGTCAGTTAAGGGGGCAACAATAGTGTCATATCCCTAAACAAATCTCCCAGAGCACCCAGTGAGGCCTAAAAAGGCTCTCACCTCATTCTGGGTCTTTCCTCCTCCTCACCATCATCTATCACCTAGAGCATAGTGACTTCAGATCTCTCACATGAGGCTTGAGGTGGTTCACATGTAAGACCCTTAAGGGGTTCCCACATGTCTTTATTTCCACCAGGTAAGTGACCTTCCATTTTCGCTCCTTCACCTCATAGAGACCGGTCCACTGGCTCTTCAACACCATGGTCTTCACAGGTTATATCACCCACACATACAAGCCAGGCTGATACTCCTCCAGAGTGGCCTTCTCGTCTACCAGTGTTTCATGACTTCCTGGTTAGCCTCCAGATTTTCAGTGGCCTCCTTTGAGAAGCCTTTCTTTTGAAACCTGACGTCTAACATGTAGCTCAGTATATTTTGAGGGGGTTCCATGGGAGCTTGCTCCTACCCATCCTTCATAAGACTGAGAGGTCCATGCACTGGGAAGTTGAAAGAGACTGAGCCCACTTCCTTCTGAGCCACTTCCAAGTATGCACATAGTAGCTATGTCAAGAGGATGTCCCATGTATGCCTCAAGGGCTCTTATAGGCCTATGATCATGCTTTTAAGGGTCTTGTTGAATATTTTAACAAGCCCATAAATCTGGGGGTGGTAATGAGTGGAGAACGTGTAGGTTAGCTCACACTCCTCCCAAATGGACTTCATGGAAGCAGAAATGACGTTGGTGCCCGCTGTCAAACACAACCTTCTTAGGGAAATCACATGGGCAAACAGCCCATCAGTGCCCAGGCCACCACACATGCAGTCACTGCCCTGAGGGGTATGGCCTTAGGGTACCAGTTGGCATGGTCCCTGAAGACCAGGATAAACCCATTGACTAAAGCAGTCTTGGGGACCAGAGGCCCAACAATGTCAATGCTCACCCCTTGAAAGAGTGCTCCTACTACTTGGGATGTAAACAAGGGGTCATTTTCATTTACTCCTGACTTCCCACTGGTCTCGTAGGTTATGCAGGATTTCCAGAATACATCTGATTGCATCCTCATCTGGTGTCACTAAAAATGGATGACCAGTCCGTCAAAGGTTTGGGCTTGCCCCAGATATCCTGCCAGGATGATGTCATGAGTCAACTTCATTAGGAAGGTCCGTTAACACTGGAGGACCACAGACACATGGATAGACCCAGGCTAAGGGACCGTAGGCTCCTATATTGGAGACCATTCTCCCATTAAATGAGGTGATCAACAGAAGTGTTACCAGCGGCCTGGGCCTCTGCCTGCTGCCATAGGCCCTCAGAAGTAGGGCACTCCCTCTGCACTTTGCAAAAATCTGCCTGGAACAGCCCTCCTTCATTTTGTTGCCGACTACCTCAGGTAGGTCCCCACAGGGCAGCAATGTCTTCGCTTGTAGGTTCCTCAGAATCCTCCTCAGGTTCAGCCTCCTCCTGGTCCTTGGGAACTCCTGGAGTGGGTTTCTCATGCCCTCTACCCTTCCTCTTCTTGGCAGGCACCGGGGCCACTTTTTCAGGCTCCAGGTCAATCTTACTCCCATGACCGGTTGCCATGGACCGTGTGTTCCGGCACACCCTCTCAGGTAATCCCAATATCTCCAAGTGCAACATGAGCTTCACCTCATTCCAGGTGGTGTGCTGTAGGTCATTTCTGAACAGACAGTCAACAGGTATGGCTGGACTCACAGCTACCTTTATGGAACCAGAAATTCACCCCACTCAAAAGGCACTAGAGCTGCTGGATAGTGACTCACCTGGTTGTTTTCTGTCACAACCTGGTGAACTTCATCAGGGACTATCTTTTCAAAGGGCAGCAGTTGACACCTAACAGTAGTCATACTCACCTCTCAGACCCCCCATCCTTTGCCCATTGATGGTGAGCCACTGTCTATACTTTTTAGTATTGTCAGGCATGTGAATCTTTTCACCCGGGGACACTAGGGTAACCTCTGTACTCCCCCCAAAACTAACTGTGGCAACCTCCTCCCTGGCCAATCCCGGGTTAGGCTCACCAGTGGGGGCCTGCTTCCTGAGAGGAAATATGGCATCCTCCCTAAAGTGCTCATACTGGTAATGTTCATGGCACTTGGGCTGGCAGTAGCCCAGGAACTTCTTCCCATTAAACCCATCCTTCTTCAGTTCAGGATTGGACTGGACTTCATGTGCCTAAAAACTCTTTTAGGGGCCTTTAGAGAACTTCTTTGGGTTTTTTGTGTTACCCCCTCCTTTTGTGGGTGGGGACCTTGTCAACCTTTCTTTTCTCAGGTATCTTCATTGACACTCTGGTACTAACCACAAGGTCAGCCTCCTTTGCCAGCTCTCTGGGCACAGTAAGCATTGAATCAATCAGGTGGTGCTGCAGCAAAGCAATTACTGAACATCTTGCTCATGAAATAATTGTACAACCCATCATAGTTACTAGCTCACTTTGTTACACTACACCCAACCATCTAGGGCCTTACTGGAGTAATCCACAGAATCAACCAAGATCTGGTTAGACAGATTGTGGATATCCCTACATCAGTTGCTCTGGGTAGGACTACACTTGACAGCAAGAGCTTCTTTCAGGTGGCATACCTCATCCTGTCAGCTTTATCTAGGACCAGTAGAGTATCCCTCCAAGTGACTGACATATGCTTCCAGAGACTAGCCCCTTAATCCTCCTCTGGGACTCTATGCATGCACAAAGCTACCTCATAGACCTCAAACCACTTGTCAATGTCATTCCCCACCAGTAAGCTAGGCACCAGGTCTCTGGGGATGTGGGCCCTTTTACCTCCTCTAGGCAACTCTGTGTCACTGCCACCATCTTCACTGGACTATGTGACCCTCCTAGCTTTCAGGACTACATTATTACTGGCTTATTTCATGTGTCAGCAAAATGTTCTTCTCCTCCTGAATTAGCCTTTTTCCCTATTAGGCGCTCTCTGTTTCTGACTTATTCTCCTCTAGAGCCATCTCAGCTTCTGCCCTTTTCTCCTATAGGGCCATGGCTGCAGTTGCTTCACCTTTTTTCTCCTCCATTGCCAGAGTGGTCAGTTTCAACCTCGGCTCTCTATCAACTGTCCTGTCATCCAACCCTTCAGGGGTCAGGTTGTGGGAGGAGACACTGCTCCTGACAAGGGACCTCACTCCTGTGGACCCTTCTCTCTCCTCTGGAGCCATCATCAAGAGATTCTCATCCTCCTCCTCATCTTCCTCCTCTTCTGAACCATTATTGTCCTACCCCTATGATGCAGACACCAAGACGTGGACCTCTTCTGAGGTTCTGAGGGCTATCTGGCACTGAAGTTTGTTGGAGCCTGTTCCTAGCTTCAGCCCCCTCTCCTTACACAACTTTTTTGTATCTGTGTCACAGTGAAGCGTTCAATGATGCTATGGTGTCCCTCCATTCTTGCAAAAACCACAGGTGCAAAATATGAATGAATGAAGTGATTTGTGAAGCGGGACAGCTGCTCCAACCAGAACCTCATGAGTCACTATTAGGAAGGGAACGCCTCTTCCTAATAGCGAGTCACAAAACCTATTTTGCGAGTCGCTAGTTGATTAGCGACTCGCAAAATAGGTTTTGTACATGGGCCCAAGGTTTTTAGCGTGTGCAAACGGGTCTAAAACCCGTTTGCGCACGCTAAAAACCGTCGTACATCTGGCCCTTAGGCTGACCACATCTCTCTAGTCCTGAAGAAGACCCGTCATGATGTCTAACTACTAACACATACACATAGGGTCAAAACGGCGACGTCAGTCCTATTGTTTCATGTTCTCTGCCAACCATCCTAAAGAAGTGCCAATAATGATATAGGGCATTTGTTGAACTGTGGATAGGAGAGAGAACAGGCATCTTTGTAACAATTTCTTTATGTTTATCATGTTAGGATCAGTCTTTGTCTGTATTGTGTAATGTCAAAATATTTTTTTTCAATGTGTGCCACTTTATCACGAAGCCACATCATTTGATCTTTGTGTTTTTGACAGCCTGATATGAAAAAGAAATATTTGTGCATATTATTTAAACATATGATTCTGAATATACTAAATTAATATAATTGTTGTTGTGTGTTGTTTATTTAGGGGATTTGCTTTGGGGGTGTTGAATAATGGTCAGTATAGGCCCACTATGTCCCAATTTTTTGAAGAACATACATTGATCTTCGTATATAGGTGTGACAATTCAACAGCTATTTTTCACGGAAAGAAATTGTGACACCCGACAGAACGCATTGTGGTTTGTAACATTATTTACCCAGGTTCTGAGGGACATGAGGCAACAGCATTGTTTTTGATGACATGGAATTCATACCCTGTAACCTCTCTAATCTGTTTATCAGCTCCTGAGGAGAGCCCAGAAGCAAGACATTCGCATAGTGAAGTCAAGACAAGTTTAGGGCATGGATGACAACCTTCCTAATATTTTCGGGAAGAAATTTGATGTTCTTACTTAAAGCTTTCAGTAGGGCAAAGCAGATTCCGACACTGTTCCTAACTTGGGCTTAAAAGAAAACGAGGAATCAATTATGACCCCTAAGTTTTTGGCAACAGTTGTAGGAGCTGGGGGTTTGCCCAAGACAGATGGCCAGATTCTGATTAAGACAAGTGTGGAAGAAGTGCTAAAAACAGTCTCTCTGATTTTCCAGAATTTAAGCAAAGACAGCTGTTATGCATCCATTCTGCCAGTGCCAAGAGATAACCCTTTAAGTTGGCAATAGCAGCATCATCCAAGTGATCAAAAGTAAAAATCAGTTGCATGTCATCAGCGCATGACACCACATTAAATCCACAAGCTTGAACAATGGGGGTAAGAGGGGCCATGTATATGTTAACTAAAGTAGGACTAAGAACTGATCATTGCAGGACCCCACATTTGCCCTCCATGAATTCTGAGAGGTAGATAGAGCTACTGCCTGCTTTCTGTCAGAGTGAAAGGATTTTAACTAATTTCAGGCAGTGTCTACTATGCCTGCATCAGCTAGTTGTTGCAGAATAATGTCATGTGACACCATATCGAAAGCAGCCGATAAGTCAAGTAGCTTTTCTAATGCCGGATGTAGGGAAATTGGTCTATAATTGCTGGGGCTTGAAGAGTCTAAATTGTTCTTTTTTTAGCAATGAAAGCACCAGTGCTTTTTTCCAGTTTGCCAGTACCCCTCCAGAGTCTAAGGAAAGATTAAAGAGAGTGTTACCCTGTGGATTTAGGGACTTGATCGCACATTTCAAGATATGCGGAGGACATAGGTTGAGAGTAGACCCTGATCTGAGTTTTTGAATGATCATTTCAGATTCACTCAAAGAAATCTTATTGAAGGAGGTTAATTTGCTGATATTGTCCCCAACCTTAGAAGATGGTCTAGATGGTGTAACAGAAGTATTATTTGAAAACCTGGACTAGATGTTACAGACCTGAAAAAATCTTGACAAATTGTCTGCAAACTCCTGCGATACTTGAGTTGACTGTTTTCTGGCCTTGTGGTACAGAAAGGAATCAACACTTTTAAAAATGGTCCTGGGTACTTAATCAGCTTGCTCTATCTGTTTAGCAAACATATGGGATTTTGCAGATCTGATGTTCTTTATAAATTGTTTGAGGGCCGCCTTGTAGTTGGATCTATCTTCAGCTGTGTTGTTGCATTGCCACTTACTTTCCTAATTTTAACATTTCTCTTGTTTGGCTTTTAACTCTGCCTAAAACCAAGGGGCAGAAGGGGTGGTTCTTTTACAGCATTTCCTTTTCAGGGACAATATTTCATCAAGGTTATCCTTGAGGTTTGTGCCGAAGGAGAAAGCTGCTGAGTCAACATCTACCATCTGATCTACCTTGACTTGAGAACAAGCCAGGTTTAGGGCATCATAAGACACTGAATGCCAAGGTCAATAATAGGTTATTCTTTCCTTGTTTTGAAGACCTGGTGCAGTGGAGATTTTAAATAGAAAAGGAACTAAAAGGTGGTCTGTCCAGGACAGAGGTATAGAAGTCTCCACTCCAAGAGTACTCAAGATAGAGAATATAATGCCTAAGGTGCAGCCCCCAATGTGAGGGGGACCTCTCACCTTTTGAGCTAATTTAAAATCAGACATGGCATCAGTCAGCCTTACAGCAGCAATACAAGAAAGATCAACGTGAAGATTACAGTCACTGAGTACAATAAAATTGTCATATTTAAGGAAAAGAGGTAAAATTGCATTAGATAGCATCTCACTGAAGATGGAGTCGGCCTTGGAGGGGCAGGAGACAAGAACGCCGGAGAGGGAAACATTTTCTGCAATCTTCACAGTAAGTGCAAGTGACTCAGTCTTGTTCAGAAGTTGTAAAGGCTGGCTGGAGCAAAGGAAGTTTAGAGAGGTAAATAATTGCCACACTACTTCTGATGGTGCGGTCCATATCTAAATACGAGCTAGAATATCCAAAGGCAATTGCAAATTCTATATTGGGTCCTGAACTACTGTTTAGCCATGTTTCAGTGAGAAATATGAGGTCCCAACTGCTATCCTGCAGGATATTCCAACTTTGTTTTTTTTGTATGGGGAGTGACTAACATTTATTAGGCAAGCTTTTATAACCCTTTCTTTGGAGAGGTTGGTTTTTGGCATCACATAGTGCACTGCCAACATTCCCTTGACATCATTATTAGAAGGGCTCATAAGTTCAGGGGGGAGTACCTAAAGAACCTGTGTGAGAGTCAATCACTGTCAGGTTTTCTTGTGAGGGGAACTCCTAAATGAGGCAAGTTGAAAGTTACATTCAGGACAGATAAGTAAGCTCTTACTCTCACAGGACAGGAGAACATTATATTTGAGAGGTTAAAAGATTAGGAGGATTTCTCTACTGAAAAATATTCTACTTACTATTCCTGAAGAGAGACGGGCAGCGTGGTTGGTCCTGGCTCCATTCAGGATGCAGACGGGTCCAGACGGACTTGCCTTTGGTGCGCTTTCAGTGCTCCGTCGGTACGCCCGCTGTACAACTCCGCTGCACGTCTGCATACACATCCTCCTTTTAAACCCTGTAGGAGGTTGAAATAGCAACCCACCCACTCTCAAGCAACTAGAGAGGGCAAGAGTGTCACAGAGCAAGAAGTATAAGTTATCTCCCATTAAAAAAAGCCCCGTAACTAAGCCAGATTCAAATGCAGTAAAGTTCAAAAACAGAACACAAATAAAAAGGAATTAAAAGTCCACCAAAGCCCAACAAATAAAATCTTTTTAAAAGAGTCACTAATTATCAGCAACAAAATAAGTAACTCTGGTCTCTCAGCTTACTTAGTCTGTGCACACATCCTCCTTTTAAACCTTGGAGCAGGTTGAAATATCCACCCTCCATTCTCAAGGAATAGGGCGGGTCAGAGAATCACAGTGTATGCAGCACAAGTAATCCTGCAATTAAAAAAAAGCCCCGGAACAAAGTCAGATTCAAATATAGTAAAGGTTAAACACAGAACATGAACAAAAAGGAATAAAAGCCCACTAAAGCCCCAAAAATAAAATCTTTTTTTAAAAAGTGTCATAAATTATCTTAAACAAAGTAAGCAACTCCGGTCTCTCAGCTTACTTAGCATTGAGGATATACAAAAAAAAAAAAACAATTAAAAATAATGGAGAATTTAAAAACATCAAAAATTGATTTTGATGTCAGATTATGCAAGGGACTTTCATTTTACACAAACCACTGAGTGGCACTACACAAACACAAGTACTGAATCCCACCAGTAAACACCAATGTTGAAAATGGGGAGTGAGAACCCACCTCAAATAATAATCATAATTTTTGTCAGGGTGAACAACTAAAGTCACTAAATAAATCTGTGCTTAACTCTCTGTTAGATTGACAAAAATCAGTACTCAAACAGTATTTAAGTGAAAACACAAGAAAAGAAAATTCCAAAGTCAATTTACAAAAATAGAGAATATTTTAATAAATAAAATGACACAAAATCACCAAAGATCCAATAAGTAGAACCATAGATGTGAATTTTAAAATTCTAAATTACAATAGCATCAAAAAGCACATCCCTCAACTGTGGTTATCTGGTTACACTAGACCAGTGCAAAACCTAAGGTTAAGACATAAGGTGATGTGACCTGGGTTGAGTACAGGGACCAGGTTTGTTACGGTGAAAGGTTTACCTTCGAACTTAGGAACATTTACAGAGAAAAAGCGGTTGACAAAGAGTCATCGGATGAACAAGCTGCAAGTTGCATCTGAAGAGGGGATCGAAGACGCTGGGTTGCTTAGGAGTGGGGTCCTGGTGAGGTCATTGAGGAAGGCATGAAAGCTGGCAAAGTTTGAAGTCCCTGCCCGTGAAGGCTTCTTCTTCGATGGGATGCTGCTCGGCGTTCCTGCTGATGAAGCCCTCTATGTTCAGATTTAGAAACGTTTCTAGAAGTCATATCTCCTTCAGTGGGGCAAACAGAAAGCTATGGGCTTACAGCATTTCAATGTGGAAGGCTGCATCTTCGACGACGATCCCAACCTTCTCTGCCTCTCCAGACGAAAGGTTGGGAAAAGTTTTCTAAGTCTCAGCTTTTGATGTTTGGGGACAGGAGGAGTATTAGCTAACAGTAGCCAAGGGCCCAGTACCTGGGGGGCACTACATAGGAATTAGACTCAACCCACCAGAGTCTAGCAGCAGGGATCAGAACAGGTCCAGTGGTACTGGTCAGCTGGCCAGTTACAGGGAAAGGCCCCAGGAAGCTTGCTGTGTCTTGTAGCTCAAACAGGCAGTCAGTCAATTGACCCTTGGAGTGACCTCGGGGGTCCTGACTTCAAGGAAAGCAGGTCAATCAATCAACAAATCAATCAGGGATTTATAGAGCGCGCTACTCACCCGTGAGAGTCTCAAGGCGCTGGGTGGGGGGGTTTGGACGGCTCTGAGGTCATCCGCAAAGCCAGGTCTTGAGGTCTTTTCTGAAGGCTTGCAGTGTAGGGCTTCATCTGATGCTGAGTGGGAGTTCGTTCCAGGTCTTGGCCGAGATGTAGGAGAAGGATCTACCCCCTGTTCTGGCTCAGTGGATGCTGGGTATTTCGGCGAGGGCTAGGTCAGCGGAGCAGAAGATTCTCTTGATGGCATGGAAGGAGATTCTATCTTTGAGGTATTGGGGTCTGGTGTTGGGGAGGGCTTTGTAGGCATGTGTGAGCATCTTGAAGGTAACTCTCTTTTCGACGGGGAGCTAGTGGAGGTCGCGGAGGTGCTGGGTGATGTGGTCGTGTTGTGGGATGCCGAGGACAAGTCTGGCTGCGGCGTTCTGGATGGTCTGGAGTTTGTGAAGGAGTGATTTGTTTATTCAGGTGTAGAGAGCGTTTCTGTAGTCCGGCCTGCTGGTAATAAGTGCGTGGGTGACGGCCTGCCTGGAGTTGGGGGGATCCATTTGAAGGTCTTGCGGAGTATGCAGAGGGTGTTGAAGCATGTTGAGGACACATCGTTGATCTGTCGGTTCATGGTGAGTGAGGAGTGAGGAGTCGAGTATGATGCCGAGGTTGCGGGCGTGGTCTGTGGGAGTGTGAGGGTTTCCGAGGGCAGGGGGCAACAGGAGTCATCCCATACAGCGGGGTGGATCCGAGGATGAGAACTTTCATTTGCTCCGAGTTGAGCTTCAGGCAGCTGCTGTTCATCCAGGATGCGACGCCCTTCATTCCTTCCTGGAAACTGTGCCTGGTGATGGCGGGGTCCTTGGTGAGGGAGAGGATGAGCTGGGTGTTGTCGGCGCATGATACTATGCTGAGTCCGTGTTTTCTGACGATGGTTCTAAGGGGGCCCATGTAGATGTTGAAGAGCGTGGGGCTGAGGGAGAATCCTTGGGGTACTCCGCATCTGATCTTTGTGGGTTCAGAGAGGAAGGGCAGGGGTCTTATTCTTTGTGTTCTGCCGGACAGGAAAGAGCAAATCCAGTCTAGGGCAGTTCCCTGTATGCCGGCGTCGTGGAGTCTGGCGGCTAGAGTGCGGTGGGAGATGGTGTCAAAAGCTGCTGAGAGGTCTAGTAGAATGAGGGCTGCAGTGTGGCCTTGATCGAGGAGGGTGCGGATGTCATCCGTGGTGGCTAGGATGGTGGTCTAGGTGCTGTGGTTGCTGCACAATCCGGATTGAGATGAGTTGAGGATGTTGCTAGTTTCTATGAAGTGTGTTAGCTGGGTATTGATGATTTTCTCAATGACTTTCATGGTGAAGGGGAGGAGAGAGATGGGTGATGGAGCAGGGTAAATATAAAAATTTTAACCTCCTAATATTTTCGTATAATATTAATAAACATGTTCGTTTAAGTAAATAACCAACAATGTATGTAAAGGGTTAAGGATAACACGCAGTTTAATGTGCAAAGTAATGAACTAATAATTGTTTACGTTTCTAACATAACATAATATTTTGCGTACTAAAATAATAATAAAATGCATGATTTGTGCTTTGAATAAAACGTGTGGTTGCAAAATAAAGCGATGGTAAGTAAGGGACAGCTTTATATGTTGCTTCTGCTAGGTAATACCTAATTGGGGTACGTAGAAAGACGGGAGGGAAACGAAAGGGTTTATATTTCTTTGTTTTAATAACATTTTGTTTTCTTTAGAAATAGTGCGCTTAGGCCTGCCGAGCAGCAATATAAAATGGCCGCGAGATACTAGAGTGCGCATGAGCGGATGCGACCATGTGATAGAGGAGAGAGGCTATTGCAAAGGGATGATCACGTGCTGATGCCGAGAGGCTAAGATGAAAGTATGGTCAAGGCTGCTGTGACCCTTCTGAGCAGATGTGTGCCAAGATGATCAGCAAGAAGCGTGAGAAGCCTGGTTGAATCAATAGAAAGAACTCTATTATACAAATTGTTGCAGAAAAAGAAACAATTTGGACTGATCGAAACGGATGAACAAGTGCATAAACTGTGGGAAACGATGCTTGCATGGACATTCCTCACGGAACTGGTTAAGACCAGGAAGTTTGATTAAAATGTATAGGGACCTGAGTTTTCGACCAATGAGAATGAATCGCGCCATGTAAGAAGAAACATTTTATGCTGTAAGCTAGAATTAGGGTATAAGAAGACCTACTCTTGGTGGGAGGGGTTAGAACGCTGCGGGATGCTGCGGGAGATGCTGAAGAAGTTAGATGCTGTAGATGGGAGAGTTTGCGGTTGCTGATGCTGACGAGCTGATGCTGCTGCTGTTATTTTCCTTTTCCAGTTGAGTATAAGATGCTGCTTTAGGAGAACTAGCATTTGATAAGAATTATATTAGAATTATTAGGATTTCTCCCGAGAGATAGATAGGTTGATCTATAGAGTTCTTAGTATGATAACCTCATTTTCCATCTAATAAAAGTGTCATGCAATTACAACTATTCTTATATTGATGATAAACGCAATGATCTGAATAATAAATTAATCTCGAATTTCCTGCATTCAAAACTTTATATAAACTTTATTATTCTTTAAACAAATGACTCAGTGATTTTCTTTAGCATAATGATTAATAATGAATTGGTAAAAGAGTTCATTGTGATTGAGCTGGTCTTAATCACCATCAACTGATTCCTACTAGTTGGTCCATCGACCAATGAGCGGAATACCTTAAAAGTAATTGAGAATTATTGTGTTATTATAAAAGAGGTATCCCGTCTCCTTCCAGTGAATCGTTTTTCTCCTAGGTTTCATGACTGAGGAAATCCCGGGAAATAAATGAGTAAGTGAATGTATATGCGGTGTTATGGGCCCCACCGTCATATGGATATAGTGTGTGTGTTAGAGAAATAATTGCACCTGGATGACCAAAAGCATAATAGGAGAAATAATTTTTATTGTAAGCGCTGGATCAGATTTCTTGGTAGCAGAGTTATGGTTACTATAGATTAGTTTGGTGATTATTGATTTTTGATTATAGATTATTGATAAGTTTATGTCTAACACTTTTTGTTGAGTCGCGTTATGTTATATGTAAGTTTTCACGCTTCCGGGAAGTAGGAAGTGGAACACGTGTGGCAAGAGAAGTCGCATGGAATTTTTACACTGTCTGAGTTCAATTTGGTAATAACACAGGTTGTGTTATTTAGGGATATTTTGCGTATAAAAGGTGTGTAAGTGAAATAGTGATCGGTTTTCTTGTGAAACTCTGGCCTTAATTCTCAGGAGCAGTATAGTCTCCACATGTGTTTTATCCCCAGAGAAACGGGTTTACCGTTTGCTTGAAAGAAGGGTAAGGTAGAGGGAAGTGCTACTTTATCGACGAAACTGAAAGTTCTGTGGTAGGGTAGAGGTAAGCGCTGCCTACTGGAAAATACAGAATTCTTGTATGAATGGTCAAAGCTATCTTTTCGGTTTAGCGAATCAGACAATGGAAATGTGGATAAAATGTTGTAACTAACAAGAATTGTTGAAAAAGAAATTGCCGATAAATTTTGTAAAAGAGGGGTCAAGAGCAGAAGTGACGTAGACAAAAGCCGCGCTGGGATTGGACAGTGCGCTAGTCACATGAGAACAGGAGTGAAGTGACGTAGACAAAAAAAGCCGCGCTGGGATTGGACAGTGCGCCGTAGACAGAAATCGTTGTGATTGGAGTGTTGGTGTGAGTCGCGCTAGCATTGGTTGAAATAACGCATAGGGAACAGAGTTGATTTGCCGATTGTTGTAGGAGAAAAAAGGTTGTGAATCATGTCGTACTATGAATATGGAAAAGAGAAAACCTCTTGGATGTCGAAAGTTAAGAACTTCTTTAAGAAGGACAAAAAGGTAGTGACTAGAGAGGGACAAATAATTCCTCCGCCAAAATCACCAGCTTCACATATGATGCTGAAATATGGATATCATACATGCATTTGGTTAGAAAATTGGACAAAATACACAAAGAACGATGGAGCATTGGCTTTTCCTGAGAATGGTTCATTTAATGTCGCTGTATTACGGAATTTGAGAGAAAAGATGGTAATGTTAGAACCTAGACCGATTCCGACACAGTTTGAAGCTTTAGCGGAATGGGAAGATGAGATGTATGAACGAGAGAGATCCAGAGGATTGAAGAATCATGAGTTCATACCTGGAAGGTTGTGGGGAATAAATCATGAGGACAGAGTAAAGCGTTGGAGATACGCTAACATGGCAGGAGGTTTGTTTCCAGCTTTTGCGGTTGAGGAAGAAGCAAAGAGAAAGTGTACTGAGAAAAAGAAACATGTAGTGGTAGAAAAGTATGTGTATGGTGGTAGTGAAATGGATGACGAATTGCTGGAAGATATTTTAAACAGAAACCCACCTCCATACCAACAGACTTCTGTAGTGGTGACACCTAATGCACCGCAAATGGAAACTGGGAGGAATAAAAAACCCGAACGAAGAAATGAAATAAATAGGTCACAAGAAACATTTAAATTTTCACAAAATGATGAGACAGAAAGTGACAATGCAACTGAACTAGCAAAAACAACAAAAGAATTGACTGAGAAAATAAGAGAATTGACAAAGAATATGGAAGCTGTAACTGTACCAGTAACGATAGGTCCAGTAATGCCAATTTTTGAAAATCAGAAAATAAATGAACATTCTTTGGTGATTCCCATGAATTCACATGTGCAAAGAAAAAGAGAAGAGATGGAACTGAATAATGAAGGTGCACACAATTCGGCTGGTACGTGTAGACCAAGTCCACCTACAAATTTGACGATAAATGAGAGTGAGATTAGGAGAATGCCTATGGTGACAGAGTCCGCATCTGGAACACCAGAAAGAAGCAGTGATTGGATAGAATTAAATAGTACGCCTGTAGGTCCGACTCCAGAAGAGTTAAATGAATGGATGAAAGCATTAAAAGCAAAAGAACCAGAAGAAAAACCATTAGATGTAATTAGGTTAAAAATAGACATGGAAGAGTTGATTTTGGGAACAATTGGAACGGAAAAACTAAAGAATTATCAGGATGATGAGATTATGTTTTTGTGTAAGAGTCTTACTTGGAGAGCTAGAAATTTACATGACAAATTGGAAGAGATTGCAGGTGAACTAGGAGTGGAATTTGTGAAAGTGAGGACGTTGCAGAAACCGTACAGAGTAGATTTTTGTGAGAAAGACATAGAAAATTTGAACACATCAGGAAGACTGACCCAGATAAAAGAGCTGATTGTTTTATTGAGAAAGTGGGGTGATGTGGACAGATGGAGAAATAGATGGACAAAGAGGAATGAGAAAACAACGGATAAAGCATCTTTGGCTTTTGCAATGACAGATAAGGAACCAGTTACTAGAGAGTACCCAATGAGAGAAACACCAGGTGGTAGTTATGTGCATGTTCCGTGGACCAGACAGGATATACTGTCATTTACAAATGACTTCCCAAAATTGAGAGAGAAACCAGTAGAATGGTACAGACAAGTGGAGAGATTTGTTAAGGTGTCAAAAGTGCTGTGGATAGATCTAGATGGATTGTTTGACATAGTAGTGCCTGCTGATTGATGGACAGAATGTAAGATTACAATTGACTGGCCAACTGTAGAATATCCAAGGGATGCCAAAACAGGAGCGCCAGGTCCAGAAGTGATGAGGAAGTATGATCAGGTAGTTACCTTTTTGAAGAATAAAATTCCACCAAAAGAAACGGATTGGGTGAAAATAGACAGAACAACACAGGAAAGCAAAGAATCAGTGCATGCGTACTATGAGAGATTGTTGTTGGTTTTCAAACAGTTTACTGGTTATGAGACGCTAAGTGAGAAGGACATGAGTCACTTTGTATATAGGTTTGTGTATGGATTAACACCGGAGATAAGTGAAAGGATTAAGCAGCATTTGATAGGGTGGCAGAATAGCACAGTGGATGAGGTTTTGAGATATGCTAAGTATTGCAGTGATGAAATTGAGAGTAAACAGCGTAAATTGAAAGAAAAAGCCATGTGGGCACAGGTGAAAGTTGCAGAGAAGCAAGAAGCTCAATTGAATAATACTAACAGTGAAACAGGACAGTTTAAATCCCGACCTAATATAGGTAAAGGAAAAGGACAAATGAGCATAGATGAGGCGAAGAAAAAGTGGCCATGCCACAACTGCGGAAAGCTAGGGCATTGGAGAAACGAGTGTAAATTTCCTCCTACACCTAATGTAGAAAATCAATCATTAAATTCACAGGTGCAGAGTGAGGTAGTTACTCAACAAGGTCAGGTGCCACAACCACCACTTCCCAAGAGTGCTAATCAACAGAAATACAGTGCAGAAACAGGATTCTACGGAGGAGAACAGGTAAAACAGTTGTCACGTGCAGCTGAAATTTCACAATATTGGTTACGACAGAATGAAGATGAGTCGTATGAAAGTTCATGACGGTGTCTGAAAGAGAGGGAAGAGTGCGTGCTTGGCGCAACTCTAGAGGTAGATCAGTCAGGTCCATTTGTGGATGGAGAAGTGAATGGTGCAAATATAACATTCCTTGTTGACACTGGAGCTACCCGTTCTACTGTTAGGTCAGTGGAAATTCCAAATCTTCCTCTCTCAGGTGAACATATACAAGTGGTTGGAGTTTCCAATCAGCAAATTGAAACGCCTCTTTCTAGATTAGTAAAGGTAAGAATTGGTCCATTTAGTGAAATGCACCGATTTGTGGTGTGTGATTGTAGTCCCGTTAACCTTTTAGGACGCGATTTGTTGTGTAAAATAAATTGCACAATTTATTGTACTCCAGACGGAATTGCATTTCAGACTCCAGATGAGGATGTGCTGTACAAAATGACAATAGTAAATTTAGAACCAGAAGTAAATTGTTTGTTTCCTGTATTTGATGCAGAGAAAATCCCAAATGAGTTGAAAGGGACAGTGAAAGAAGAAGTGTGGGACTTGACAGGAGAAGATGTAGGATTAATGAAAGGAGTAGATCCCGTAAAAATTTCAGTAAAAGAAGGAACGAGTTACCCAAATACGCACCAGTATAAATTGACTCCAGAAATAATTGAAGGAATAACGCCAGTAATAAATAAAATGATTGAACAAGGGATTCTAAAAGAAATCATGAGCAGTCCATGTAATTCGCCAATAATGGGACTGAAAAAGCCAAATGGAACATATAGAATCGTACAGGATTTAAGAAAAGTAAACAAAATTGTTGTGCCTTGTTGCCCAATAGTACCGAACCCTGCCGTGATTCTATACCAGATTCCACGCGAAGCAGAGTGGTACACTGTGATTGATTTATGTCATGCATTTTTCTCTATTCCATTGCATCCAGATAGCCAGCCAATATTTGCGTTTAGGTTTGGAGAGAGTATTTTGGCATGGTGCCGAATTCCTCAAGGGTATACAGAAAGTCCCTCAATCTTTAATCAGATCCTAAAGAAATCATTGGAAGACTTAAGAATGCCAGAAAAGTCAGTAATGGTTCAGTATATTGATGACCTACTGGTGGCATCAAAAACAAAGGAAGCATGTGTCAATGACACGATTGCTTTGCTGAATCATTTAGCAAAAAGAGGACATAAAGTGTCCCCTTCAAAATTGCAGTTTTGTAAACAAGAAGTCCAGTATTTAGGGCATAAAATTGAGAAAGGAGTACGAAAGGTAACGACAGAGAGAATAAAAATGATTCAAGGAATGAGAGCTCCAATGACACAAAGAGAGGTAAGAATGTTTTTGGGAATGGTTGGATATTGTCAACAATGGATAAGTGGTTTTTCACTAATTGCTAAACCATTGCAGAAACTGACAAAGAAGGGTGTTAAAGATCCTTTTGAAATGAATGATGAAGAAATGAAAGCATTCAGAGAGCTGAAAAAGAAATTGTGTGAGGCTCCAGCATTGGGAATGCCTGACTATGAGAAAGATTTTGAGCTGTTTTGCAGTGAAAGAGATGGATGTGCATTTTCAGTTTTGGTGCAGAGACATGGAACTATGAAAAGACCAATTGCATATTTTTCAGCTGTTTTAGACCCTGTAGCAAAAGCGTTGCCTGGATGTTTGAAAGCAGTTGCTGCTACTTGTGTAAGTCTGGAACAGAGTGAAGGCATAGTGATGGGGTATCCATTGAAAGTGTATGTTCCCCATTCTGTGGAAATTCTTTTGACAAGAACGAAAACCCAATACATGACACATAGTCGGCTGACTAGGTATGAAAAGGTAATTTTGAGTGCAGATAATGTGAACATTGACAGATGTATGAATGTAAATCCTTAAACATCATTGCCAGATGAAGAGAATGTGATTGAAATGGATGAAGTAGATCACAATTGTCTGAATGTGCTCGAATACTGTACTAAACCAAGAGCTGATATACGAGATGAGCCTTTGAAAGAATCAGATTATATTCTGTTTGTGGATGGCTCATGTTTGAGAACGAGTGATGGAGTTCTAAGTGCATCATATGCAGTTTGCACAGTAGCAACTGTATTGGAAGCATCTTGTCTGAAAGGTGTACGGTCTGCCCAAGTTGCAGAATTAGTAGCTCTGATTCAAGCATGTAAGTTGGGAAGAAATGTACGGGTTACGATTATGACTGACAGCCAGTACGGCTTTGGAGTCGTGCATGATTTTGGTCAGATTTGGTCACAAAGGGGTTTCTTGACGTCTGCAGGGACACCCATAAGAAATGGAGATTTTGTGAAAAAGTTGCTTGAGGCGATACAGCTGCCTAAACAGATCGCTGTAGTGAAGTGCAATGCACATAAAAATGGGGAAGACTACATTACTGTTGGCAACAAATATGCTGACGAAATGGCACAGTACTGTGCAAAGAATGTGGTTTCTTTGAATAAATGTCGCGAGAGAGAGCATATTTCTTGTCCATTGCTTTTTACTAACTCAATTGAAACATGGGATGAGGTAAGACAGTTACAAGAGGCTGCAGAAGATGAAGAGAAAGATACTTGGCTAAAAGCAGGATGTAGGAAACATGAAGAAACTGATGTATGGGTTTACAGGGATGAGAGACCAGTTATGCCTGATAGCATGATTTCTGACATGGCACGGATGTACCATGGGCAAGCCCATATTGGGAGAGATTCAATGATCAGACTTTTTAGACAAACATGGTACAATCCAAAATTCAGAGCCATAGCTGAGAGTCTTTGTCAAAGATGTCTAATTTGTCAACAGTTAAATCCAGAAAGGAAGACAGTAGTGAGTCTAGGAAGAATAGGACGAGAAGGGGTCCTTTCACCAGAATGCAGATGGATTTCATAGAAATGCCACCTTGCAGCAGATTGAGGTATGTTTTAGTGGTCGTCTGTTTGTTTTCCCGTTGGGTGGAGTCATATCCAACAAGAAGGAATGACAGTATCACAGTAGCAAAACTTTTGCTGCGAGAATTCATTCCGAGGTATGGTTTTCCAGTCACGATTGAAACAGATAGAGGAACACATTTCCAAAACGAATTAGTTAAACTGATTTGTGAAGCCCTTAGTATTAAACAGAAACTGCATTGTGCATACAGACCAGAGGCTTCTGGAATAGTAGAGCAAGTGAATGGAACAATCAAAAACAGGTTAGGAAAAATGTGTCAAGCTACAGGACTGAAATGGCCAGATGCTTTGCCATTGGTTCTGATGACAATCAGAAGTATTCCGGAAAGGAAGACTGGACTCAGTCCACATGAAATAATCATGGGACGAGCAATGAGACAAGCACAAGTACCTGTCAACAAGCTACTGACTATAACTGATGATCTAGTACTGGATTATTGCAAAGGATTGGCTGATGTGGTGCGTTCTGTGTTTCATCAGGTTGGACCGGATGCGACCACTCTTGAAAGAAAACCAGCACACGACTTGAATCCAGGAGATTGGGTTCGAATAAAAGTCCACCGGAGAAGAAACTGTTTGGTTCCTCGCTGGGACGAACCACGACAAGTGATCCTAGTGACAACCACCGCAGTCAAGTGTGCAGGAGTGAACACTGGGTACATGCCAGCCACACCATCAGAGTTCCAGAACCTAAAGATCGACCTGTGAGTCGGCATCTGGAAATATCAGATAACAGTTCAGCATCAGAAAGAGAAGAGGAGACAAATAGGGTGCCAGAACTTGAAGATCGACCTGTAAGTCGACATCTGGGAGACCCAACTACAAGTGAAACGATAGAAGAAGAAGAAGAAATAGAAGAAATAGCTGAGGTTCCAGAATTTGAAGATCGACCTGTAAGTCGACATCTGGAAATATCTGATACTAGTTCAGAATCTGATACAGAACATTCAGAAGGAGAAGAAATTTCAAAAACAAAGTGGAATTTTGAAAGCATAAGAGAAGAAACTGAGCCAGAAAACAGTGACAGTGAACAACCAAGTACAAGTTGTGGTAAAATTCCTTCGAAGATAATATTAATAGATGAAGAAGGGAGAGTTTCAGACCAAAAGTTAGAAAAATCAGAAAAACCCCGAGGAGCAGTAGGGACAGATAGTCAAACACAAGAACAGGGAAATTTAGAAGCAGATAGAGAAACTGACACAAAATCGGAAGAACCTCGAGGAGGGACAGAAATAGGAGAACGAAGGAAGATAAGAAAAGAACCACAAGTAGCTGAAAGCAAAATAATTAGTTTCAAAATAAGAGGAAATAACGAAAAGATTGAAACAGAATCAGAAGAAAGTGGAGAAGAAAGAAATGAAAAACTAGAGACAAGAAAAAGAAATTGGAAAACAGAAAGAGAGGAAAAAGGAAGTGAAGCAAAAGGCAAAGAAAAGGAGACAATTGGCCCGACGAAGTAAGAAAATTAAGATACAGAATCGTAAAATTCGATGGAAAAAGTGCTGAACAAGTGAATGAAATAACAAGTCAAAAGGAGCAAGGAAAACAAGGTGGTAAACACTTGCAGAAAACAAAAAGAATAAAGAAAGTGAATCAGAAGTACAGATCGCCTGAATGGTTGTATCGTGCTTTGACTAGTCACAAAGAAGAATTGAACACTCACGAAAACCCAGAACAAAGAAACCTGATGGGAGAAAGTGAAGTGCAACACACCTGAAGCAAACAAAACTCAAGAAGTCTAGATAGTTTACCGGATTTGACAAAACACTGAACTGACAAAATTACCGGAAGTGACAAAGAAAGAATTCTGAGAAAGAATTAAAAGAAAGTACCAAGCAAAGACAAAATATTGAAAGTACAGAGTGGAAAGCAAGTCATTTCTGAGGTGTAGTGACACAATTTTCTAGAAAACAAGTACAAAATGGAGAATATTAGAGATAGAAAATGTAGATGTGAGTTTTTAAGTAGATGGTGCAAAATGTGCTGTTTTTGTACAGGTTGATTAATAACAGTATGGGTAGTTTTAGCAATAACTATTCCAATTAGTTTAGCTGTAGTGGAAAAGTCTGATAACACTGAGAAAGAAAAAGGAGCTAACACTCAAGAGCCAGTTATTTTAAGGAGTAGTGCAGAATTACATAAGGACAAATCAATAACAGATTTTTCAAAGAATGTTTTTACTAAATTACTGTATGAATATGTAGAAACAATGGATGTAAGAGATTGCTATGTTTGTATGCAATTGCCTGCATCTGTAGCAGAGGGTGTGACTTATCATCACCTCCCTTTGACGTATGGAATAACATGTAGTGTATTAGCAAGTTTATTTTATAAAACAGGTAGATTAGAATATTATTACACTGATATAGATAAGATTTTTGCAAAGGTTTCTGTAGTTCCCGAGCTTAATAAAATAAAAGAGGGAAAGACGTTTGGTGAATATTTCTTAGAAGATAAGATTTTAACATCAGATAATATATTTATTTACAACCTTACCTGTGAGTTAAAGAAGGAAGAAAAGGTATTTCTAGAAATGGTTGAGGAGAGAAGAGTGAAATTTGAAAGAAAAGTGATAGAAGAGACAAAAACACCTCTTTGGGCGTTTGAGGAAGACCATCATGACAAGAAAAGACAAATGCAGCTATGACTCTGGATTGGCCCCAACAGGGAAGGTTGTGCATTAGAAGAAATAAGACAAGATATGACAATTATTTTGTGGGTTCCAGTAATTGCCATGACAATTACCAAATTATAGGTGGAGGGGGATGTCCTGCACATCTAACCTGGGCTTCTATTGGAATTCCATAACGCATATTAGCAAGCCCATTATCGCCGTTTTAGCGGCAGTTTCCTGCCGCTAAAACGGCGATAATTTTAACGTGGGTCTTGCTAATATGCCCCCAATATTTCCAGGGATTTATTACGTTTGTGGGAATAGGGCTTATTATAGGTTGCCGGACCATTGGTATGGATCATGTTATTTAGGCCTGGTCTTTCCAAAGATTTTTCATGTGGATAGAAAAGAAAAAGGAACACACAAAATGATAAATACCTTTACACGTAGAAAAAGGGAAAGTTTTTCAGAAATAGTAGGTGATATTTTTGGTGCATTGATACCAGCAGTGGGAATATCTTTGAATGCATTTAGAATTCGGAAATTATCCACAGTAGTAGATCGTTTATCTACAAATACTGCTGGAGGGTTCTTAATGGTAAATACCGAGATGGTTGCCATGAGAGCTATGGTGATGCAAAATCGTCTTGCCCTTGACATTCTTTTGGCAAAAGAGGGCGGAGTCTGTGGAATGCTGAAAGTCCAACATTGTTGCACTTACATTCCTGATAAAAGCGAAAATATACAGAAGTATATAACAAATATTACAAATTTGCACAAAGAACTAGTTCCACTGGAGGTTGAAAGTGTTTGGGGAAAACTTGGTAAAGGGTTTTCTTCTGTAATGAATTGGTTAACAAGAATGAGTGGATTAATAATAGGGAAAGTTATAATAATAGCAACCATGATAATAATAATAATATTAGCACTGAAGCTTGCAGTAACATGTATAAAGAGAAGAAGAAAGCAGAATAAGATAGAAAAAGAAAACATGATAAACAAGGAAAGAGAGAGAGAAATAGGTGAAATAGAGTTAGAAGAAATAAAAGAAAACATGTACAAGAAAACGAAGAAACAAGTTGAAAGAGATACAGAAGTATAAACTAACAAAAGCAAATGGATAAAAGATATATGCTGTCTGAGAAAATTGTATAACTTGGGTTTTTGTGGTGATGTTAAAAATCACCAAAGGGGGGAGTTGATGGAGCAGGGTAAATATAAAAATTTTAACCTTCTAATATTTTCGTATAATATTAATAAACATGTTCGTTTAAGTAAATAACCAACAATGTATGTAAAGGGTTAAGGATAACACGCAGTTTAATGTGCAAAGTAATGAACTAATAATTGTTTACGTTTCTAACATAACATAATATTTTGCGTACTAAAATAATAATAAAATGCATGATTTGTGCTTTGAATAAAACGTGTGGTTGCAAAATAAAGCGATGGTAAGTAAGGGACAGCTTTATATGTTGCTTCTGCTAGGTAATACCTAATTGGGGTACGTAGAAAGACGGGAGGGAAACGAAAGGGTTTATATTTCTTTGTTTTAATAACATTTTGTTTTCTTTAGAAATAGTGCGCTTAGGCCTGCCGAGCAGCAATATAAAATGGCCGCGAGATACTAGAGTGCGCATGAGCGGATGCGACCATGTGATAGAGGAGAGAGGCTGTTGCAAAGGGATGATCACGTGCTGATGCCGAGAGGCTAAGATGAAAGTATGGTCAAGGCTGCTGTGACCCTTCTGAGCAGATGTGTGCCAAGATGATCAGCAAGAAGCGTGAGAAGCCTGGTTGAATCAATAGAAAGAACTCTATTATACAAATTGTTGCAGAAAAAGAAACAATTTGGACTGATCGAAACGGATGAACAAGTGCATGAACTGTGGGAAACGATGCTTGCATGGACATTCCTCACGGAACTGGTTAAGACCAGGAAGTTTGATTAAAATGTATAGGGACCTGAGTTTTCGACCAATGAGAATGAATCGCACCATGTAAGAAGAAACATTTTATGCTGTAAACTAGAATTAGGTTATAAGAAGACCTACTCTTGGTGGGAGGGGTTAGAATGTTGTGGGATGCTGCGGGAGATGCTGAAGAAGTTAGATGCTGTAGATGGGAGAGTTTGCGGTTGCTGATGCTGACGAGCTGATGCTGCTGCTGTTATTTTCCTTTTCCAGTTGAGTATAAGATGCTGCTTTAGGAGAACTAGCATTTGATAAGAATTATATTAGAATTGTTAGGATTTCTCCCGAGAGATAGATAGGTTGATCTATAGAGTTCTTAGTATGATAACCTCATTTTCCGTCTAATAAAAGTGTCATGCAATTACAACTATTCTTATATTGATGATAAACGCAATGATCTGAATAATAAATTAATCTCGAATTTCCTGCATTCAAAACTTTATATAAACTTTATTATTCTTTAAACAAATGACTCAGTGATTTTCTTTAGCATAATGATTAATAATGAATTGGTAAAAGAGTTCATTGTGATTGAGCTGGTCTTAATCACCATCAACTGATTCCTACTCGTTGGTCCATCGACCAATGAGCGGAATACCTTAAAAGTAATTGAGAATTATTGTGTTATTATAAAAGAGGTATCCCGTCTCCTTCCAGTGAATCGTTTTTCTCCTAGGTTTCATGACTGAGGAAATCCAGGGAAATAAATGAGTAAGTGAATGTATATGCGGTGTTATGGGCCCCACCGTCATATGGATATAGTGTGTGTGTTAGAGAAATAATTGCACCTGGATGACCAAAAGCATAATAGGAGAAATTATTTTTATTGTAAGCGCTGGATCATGGGCCTGTAGTTCTTGAGGTCCGACGGGTCTGCAGAGCATTTCTTGAGGAGGGGTTTGACTTTGGTGCTTTTCCAGTCGTCGGGGAATGTGCCTGTTTTGAGGGCGCAGTTGATTGTCCGTCATAGTTCAGGTGCGAAGGTGGAGACGGACCTGTGGAAGATGTGTGGAGGGCAGGGGTCCGTGGGATCTCCGGAGTGGCTGTTCTTCATGGTCTGTGCGTTGTCTTCTATGGTGACAGGGGTCCAGTAGAGGAGGGTCGGCTGGGTGGCATAGCTGGTGGATGGTGTTGGGTCGGTGCCTTGGTCATTGAAGTTGTCGTAGAGTGTCCTGATCTTGTGGTGGAAGAAGGAGCTGAGTTTGTTGCAGAGGTCCTGGGAGGGACTGACATCAGTGGTTTTGCTGTGTGGTCTGGTGAGTTCTTTTATGATGGTGAAGAGTTCCTTGGAGTTGTGGGATTTGGAGAGGATTCATTCCTGAATGAAGTTTCTCTTTATAGATCTGATGAGTTGGTGGTGTGCTGAGGTGGTGGCCCTGTAGGCGGTGCGTGCTTCCGGGGTTTTGCTGTTTCTCCATGCTTTCTCCAGTCATCGGCACAAGCGCTTGGATTCTCGGAGGCCCGTGGTGAACCAGGTGGCTTTCATGTTGTGTGGTCAGAGGGGGTTCTGGAGGGGGCAAGCATGTTGGTGCAGTCAGTGATCCATTGGTGAAGGTCATTTGCTGCAGTGTTGGCGTCTGTCGTGGTAGGGGGAGGAGTGCGGCTGAGGATGGAGGTGAGGTGCTCTTCGGTGATATTGCTCCAGTTTCTGCGTGGGAGGCGTGGCGTGGGCTTGTGTGCAGTGGGTTTAGAGAAGGAGAAGGGGACGCAGTGGTGGTCCATCCAGAGAGGTTCCGTGGTGTGACTGAAGCGGATGTTGTTTCCTCCAGCAAAGATGGGGTCGAGAGTGTGTCCTACCATGTGGGTGGGGATGGAGACGAGTTGCTTCAGTCCAATGTTGGCGAGGTTCTCTAGGCGGGCGGTGGAGTTGGGGTCACTGAGATTGTCTAGGTGGAAATTCAGGTCTCCGAGCACTACGTAGTCCGTGGAGGTGGGGGCGTGGGGCACGATGTAGTCTGCGATGGTGTTGGTGAAGGGGGAGCGGGGACCGGGTGGGGTGTAGGCGAGTGTTCTTCAGAGTGTCGTTCTGGGGTTGGGCTGGATCTGGAAGTGGATGTGTTCCATGGGTGTCGAGGCATCGTTCGAGATGGAGATTGTCAGTCGGAGGGAGCTATTTTGGACGATGGCGAGGCCTCCTCCAGGGCGGTTGGGGCGATCTTTCCTCAGGATCTTGTATCTGTCGGGATGGAGGTTGCGATGTCAGGAGTGGAGCTGGCATTGGTCCAGGTATCTATGAGGAAGGCGATGTCAGGCGAGAGGGTGTTGAGGCGGTCCCAAACTTCTACTGCCTGTCTGTGCAGGGAGCATACATTGAGGAGGATGCAACTCAGGGGTTTGGGTGTGCTGGCATCTGGTGGGTTGGCGGTAGTTGTCTGGGTCCGATGGTGGGTGAAGGTGCGGCGGTAGTGTTGGCAGGAGAACGGGCCTTGGGAGTTGCTCAGCATTGTGAGCTGACAATCATTGTTGCGTCCAGGGTTGAGTGCGTGGAGAGTGCTGGAGTCGTAGTGGCGGGGGGTTGGAGGACCAGGGTCCCTGGCGATGGTCGCAGTCGGGTCACGGACGGGTGCAGACAGGCTTGCCTTTGGCACGCCAGCGGCACAGCCGCCATTAAGTAGCGGTCGGGGGAGGGACAGCAGCTGGGAGGCAGGAACACACAGGGGGGAGGGGCCGCGGGGGCAGCAGTGGTGGGAAAACAGCGAGAATGGAGGCAAACCAGAAAAGGGGAAAAAGTGGAAAAAAGGCGGAAAAGGCAAAAGAGAAAAAAGAAAGACAGAAAAGACATGCAACAGAAGTAAGGCACAGAAAAGGCTGGCAAACACGGAGCGAACAAGCAGAAGAGCAGGCTCTTCCACTGGACCACCAGGGATGAGGCGCAGGAAGGAGCCTGCGGATGGAGGAGGGCCTCGAACACCTACCTGGAACCTGGAACCAGTAGGCACTGGGGGCAGAGCCTCAACCACGGAGCTGCGCAAGGGGAGAGCAGTTTTCCTGACCAGGAGGTCAGAGGTCTTGCTCTCCCTGTGGCGCAGCGGGCGCCATTAATTAGGGGTCGGGGGAAGGAGAGCAGCTGGGAGGCGGGAGCGGGAACACGCAGGGGGGAGGGGCCGCGGGAACAGCAGCGGCGGGAAAACAGCAAGGACTGAGGCAAAACAGAAAAGGGGAAAAAAAGCGGAAAAAAGGCAAAAGAGAAAAAAGAAAGACAGAAAAAATAAAGGCAACAGAAGTAAGGCACAGAAAAGGCTGGCAAACACAGAGCGGGCCAGCAGAAGAGCAGGGTCTTCCACAGGGCCACCAGGGATGAGGAGCAGGCAGGAGCCTGCGGGTGGAGGAGGGCTTCGAACACCTACATGGAACCTGGAACCAGAAGGCGCTGGGGGCAGAGCCTCAACCACGGAGCTGAGCAAGGGGAGAGCAGTTTCCCTGACCAGGAAGTCAGAGGTCCAGTTTTCTTTCATGTTTTAGACAGCAGAGCAGTCTTTCTTCTGTTCGTCATAGTTCCAGGAGTGTTCTGAAGGAACTGGGGGTCCCTATTGATGCCCAGTGCCGGCCTGTGGGTGGGAGAAATTCCTAGCCACTCCCTAACCAATGGGGTAAAAATTCCCAGGGGTGAAACTACCCACTTTTTCAGCACTTCCTGTGTGTTTTAGTGTAAACTATCCCACAGTGCCCTTTGCTACCTAAATCAAAAATAAATTAAGCATTGTAAGTTGTAATAATAATGTAACCTAATGTTTTCCTATGGGAGAGTCAGTATTACCACAGTGAAAAACGATTATGGGGGGTTTAATACTATGCCCCCTGCCCAATGGCATTTAGGGCTTACCTTAAGGGTGATTTATAAGTATTCCAAAGGAAGGTTAGGGTCTGGCAAAAGGTTTGTTAGGCCAGTTCGAAATGGCAGCTTAAAACTGAACATCAGGGTGCATTGGCAGGCCTGGAGACATGTTTTACAGTGTTACTTTGGTGAGTGGCACAAAGAGTACTGCTGCCCACTAGTAGCATTTAATTTAGCTGCTAGAAGCAGTTTTCACACCTCATTAAGGGGAAGCACTGATAGGGGTCAGCTGTTGGCAGGCCAATGCTGTTAAAAACAGCAGTTGAATCATTTCTGTATCTCATACCAAACCAGAGTTAGCATTATTAGTATTTTATCCAAACAGGTTTTATAATCAGAGCAGCTACGGCCCTTTACAGTGAAAATATATTTTGAGGGCTAGTCAATTTAGGAACATGTCAATGCTAAATTCTTGCATGTACCACTTGTGGCTTACAAGGCCTACCTATAGGAGACATTCAATATTTAAAAGTAGGATTCTTTCCTGTCACCTGTAGGTTTAATAACGCAGCAGTCAGTCTACCCAAGTTTGCCTGAAGCCATGTTTTCTTTGCCAGCCTTGTGATTGGCATATATGCTTAAGTCCATGGGTGACATTTAACTTTCCATGCCATTGGTGTATTTTCCTGCACCATAGACTTTGGCGTACTAGACATGTAAATGTGCCAATTAGGAGTTAACCAATTCTGTCATGTTTTAAAGATCAGAACACATACATTGGAGACAGGCAAGCCCTGTGTACAGTTCAAAATCCAGCAGCATCATTCAACAAAAATGGTGATGACCATGCCAAAATGGACAATTTCTGTCAGTTTGTACTAAAAAGACAATGCCAAAACCTTAAACGCTGGAGTCTGAAATAGACAAACACTGAAACAATGTCAAATAAGCTGCAATACAATAGGTAACTTGATCCATACATGGTGGAAATTCAGTATAACCCAAATCTTGCGCAAGGAATTCACTTGTGTTCATGATTAATCATTTCCACAGGATCAGTATTCTAAATGATAGCCTAGCGGCTCCGGTAGTTGCAGTATCTGACTGGCTGTAGGGCAGAATATGGTATACAGACTTATAGTCTGACATAAATATTGTGTCAAAAATATCATTTACAAAAATATAATGACGTTAGGTGTACATTTTCTATTATTACCTGTAGTGAGATGATATTTTTGTAGACACTGGGACAGTATATATATATATATATATATATATATATATATATATATATATATATATATACAAAAAAGAGTTGCCTCTAGGTGGGATGCACTCCCAGGTGGAAATTACGCCAAAGCAAGGGCACACGCCATGAACAAAGTCCTTTTCTGGTTAACCTGCCAGACGCGTTTCGGGCCAATGCCCTCTTCAGTGGCAGACCATGTGACGTGCCGGCATGCGGCAACCACCAGTAAATCCCCATAATAATAACGCTCAGTGTATAGGAATTATGTAGAGTGGGATTATGTGTCATGGAGACTAATTATGTGGTATGGTAGTCTGTGTTGTGGAGTGGTAACCTCAGGTTTAGTCTTCCTCGTTTCTATAGAAGCTAAAGAATAAACTCAATGAGACAAAAAAAGAAGGAACCACTGAGGAGCACTTCTGGACCCAGTCAGAGGTATGAGCAGGGCCACTGGAATTATGCGACTGTTGGGCTGCACCAACTTTCGCACAATTATACATTTTCTGCATTTGCCATATAATCCATCATCTGCTGCATAATCTGCAGATTTGAACATAAAAACCTTCTTTCTAGCTCAAACGGCTCAAACATTACCAAAAATGCAGTGACAAGTGTTACAGCACGCTGGAAGGCCCATTGCAAGCATAGAATGGTCACCTGTTACTTATTGCTAATTGTGGGTGTTAAATTGGTACTAATGGTGTGCAAACCACTCTTGCTTCTTTCTGCGCCTCTCTTGCCTCTTTCTGCATTTCTCATGCTTCTTTCTGCACCTTTCTTCCTCTTTCTGCACTTCTCTTGCCTCTTTTTGCACATCTATTCCTCTTTCTGCACCTCCCTTCTTTCTGCACCTCTCTTGCTTCTTTCTGGACCTCTCTTGCTTTTTTCTTCTGCACCTCTCTTGCCTCTTTCAGCACCTCTCTTGCTTGTTTCTGCACTTCTCTTGCCTCTTTCTGCACTCTCTTCCCTCTTTCTGCACCTCTCTTGCCTCTTTCTGCACCTTGCTTGCTTCTTTCTGCACCTCTCTTGGTTCTTTTTGCAACCCTCTTCCCTCTTTCTGCACCCCTGTTCTCTCTTTATGCACCTCTGTTGACTGTTTCTGCTCTTCTCTTGCCTCTTTCTGCACTTCTCTTTCTGCATTTCTGTTGCTTCTTTCTGTACCCCACTTGCCTGTTTCTGCACCTCACTTGCCTCTTTCTGCTCCTCTCTTGCCTGTTTCTGCACATCTATTCCCTCTTTCTGCACTTCTCGTGCCTCTTTCTGCACCACTCTTGCCTCTTTCTGCACCTCTATTGGTTCCTTCTGCACTGCTCTTGTGTCTGTCTGCACCCCTGTTCCCTCTTTCTGCACCTCTTTTGCCTGTTTCTGCACCTCTCTTGCCTCTTTCTACAGTTCTCTTGTCTCCTGGTGCACCTTTGTTGCCACTTTCTGCACCCCTCTTGCCTCTTTCTGCACACCTGTAGCTTCAATCTGCACTTCTCTTGCTTCTTTCTGCACCTGTCTTGCTTCTTTCTGCACCCCTCTTGCCTCTTTCTGCACCCTTGTTCCCTATTTGTGCACCTCTCTTGCCTCTTTCTGCACCTCTCTTGCCTCTTTCTGCACCTCTCTTGCCTCTTTCTGCACCCCTCTTGCCTCTTTCTGCACCCCTCTTGCATCTTTCTGCAGCACTCTTGCTTCTTTCTGTACCCTTCTCCCATTTTCCTACACCTCTCTTGCCTCTTTCTGCACCTCTCTTGCCTATTTCTGCAACTCTCTTGCCTCTTTCTGCAGTTCTCTTGCCTCCTTCTGCTCCTCTGTTGCTTCTTTCTTCCCCCCTCTTGCCTCTTTCTGCAACTCTCTTGCCTCTTTCTGCACCCCTGTTGCTTCATTCTACACATCTCTTGCTTCTGTCTGCACCTCTCTTGCTTGTTTCTGCACCCCTTTTGCCTCTTTCTGCATCACTCTTTGTGCACCCCTCGTGCCTCTTTCTCCACCTCTCCTGCCTCTTTCTGCATCTCTCTTGCTTTTTTCTACACACTTCTTCCATTTTCCTGCACCTGTCTTGCCTCTTTCTGTACCTCTGTTGCCTCTTTCTGTAGTTCTCTTGTCTCTTTCTGCACCTCTTTTGCTTCTTTTTGCACTTCTTCCCTTTTCCTGCACCTGTCTTGCCTCTTTCTGCACCTCTGTTGCCTATTTCTGCAGTTCTCTTGCCTCTTTCTGCACCTCTTTTGCTTCTTTCTGCACCTCTGTTGCCTCTTTCTGCAGTTCTCTTGCCTCTTTCTGCACCGTTCTTGCCTCTTTCTGCACCATTCTTGCCTCTTTCTGCACCCCTCTTGCTTCTTTCTGTACCCCTCTTGCTTCTTTCTGCACCCCTCTTCCCTCTTTCTTTACCTCTCTTGCCTCATTCTGCACCCCTGTTACCTTTTTCTGCACCTCTCTTGCCTGTTTCTGCAACTCTCTTGCCTCTTTCTGCAGTTCTCTTGCCTCCTTCTGCACCTCTGTTGCTTCTTTCTGCAGTTCTCTTGCCTCTTTCTGCACCCCTCTTGCCTCTTTCTGCACCTCTGTTGGTTCTTTCTGGACCCTCTTGCAACTTTTTGCACCCCTCTTGCCTCTTTCTGCACCCCTCTTCCCTCTTTCTGTACCCCTCTTGCCTCTGTCTGCACCCCTGTTGTCTTTTTCTGCACATCTTTTGCTTCTTTCTGCACTTCACTTGCATCTTTCTGCACCCCTCTTGCATCTTTCTGTACTTCTATTGCCTCTTTCTGCACCTCTGTTGCTTATTTATACAGTTCTTTTGCCTTTTTCTGAACCCCTCTTGCCTCTTTCTGCATCTCTCTTGCTTCTTTCTACACCCTTCTTCCCTTTTCCTGCACCTGTCTTGCCTCTTATTGCACCTCTGTTGCCTCTTTCTGCAGTTCTCTTACCTCTTTCTGCACCTTTTTTGCTTCTTTCTGCACCTCTGTTGCCTGTTTCCGCAGTTCTCTTGCCTCTTTCCGCACCTTTGTTGCTTCCTTCTGCACTTTTCTTTCCTCTTTCTGCACCCCTCTTGCCTCTATCTGCACCTCTGTTGCTTCTTTCTGCACTTCTCTTGCTTCTTTCTGCTCCTATCTTGCTTCTTTCTGCAACTCTCTTGCCTCTTTCTGCACCCATCTATCCTCTTTGTGCACCTCTCTTCCCTCTTTCTGCACCTCTCTTCCCTCTTTGTGGACCCCTCTTGCCTCTTTCTGAACCTCTGTTGCTTCTTTCTGCACTACTCTTGCTTTTTTCTGCACCTCTGTGCTTCTTTTTGCACTACTCGTGCTTCTTTCTGCACCCTTCTTGCCACTTTCTCCACCCCCTTTCCCACTTTTTGCATCTCTGTTGCTTCTTTCTGCACTTCTCCCGCCTCTTTCTCCAGCCCTCATCCCTCCTTCTGCACCTCTGTTGCTTCTTTCTGCACTTCTATTGCTTCTTTCTGCACCTCTGTCCCTTCTTTCCCCAACCCTTGTGCCTCTTTCTGCACCCCTCTTCCCTCTTTCTGCACCCCTCTTGTCTCTTTCTGCACCTCTGTTCCTTCTTTCTGCACTTCTTTTGTTTCTTTCTGCAACTCTCTTGCTTATTTCTGCATGCCTCTTTCTTCTTTCTGCACCCCTTGTGCCTCTTTCACACCCCTCTTCCTTCTTTCGGCACCACTCTTACCTCTTTCTGCACCTCTGTTCCTGCTTTCTGCACTTCTTTTGTTTCTTTCTGCACCTCTCTTGTTTCTTTCTGTATCCCGCTTGCCTCTTTCTCCACCCCACTTCCCCCTTTCTGCATCTCTGTTGCTTCTTTCTGCATCTCTCTTGCTTCTTTCTGCACACCTCATGCCTCTTTCTGTACCCCTCGTCCCTCTTTCTGCACTCCTCTTGCCTCTTTCTGCACCTCTGTTGCTTCTTTCTGCACTTCTTTTGTTTCTTTCTGCACCTCTCGCTTCTTTCTGCACCCCTTTTGCCTCTTTCTGCACCCCTCTTGCCTTTTTCTGTAACTGTGTTCCTTCTTTCTGCACTACTTTTGTTTCTTTCTGTAGCTCTCTTGCTTCTTTCTGCACCCCCTTGCCTCTTTCTCTACTCCTCTTCCCTCTTTCTTCACCCCGTTGCCTCTTTCTGCAACTCTGCTCCTTCTTTCTGCTCTTCTTTTCTTTCTTTCTGCACATCTCTTGCCTCTTTCTGCACCCCTCTTCCCTCTTTGTGGACCCCTCTTGCCTCTTTCTGAACCTCTGTTGCTTCTTTCTGCACTACTCTTGCTTTTTTCTGCACCTCTGTGCTTCTTTTTGCACTACTCGTGCTTCTTTCTGCACCCCTCTTCCCTCTTTCTGCACCCCTTTTGCCTTTATCTGCACCTCTGCTCCTTCTTTCTGCTCTTCATTTGTTTCATTCTCCACCTCTCTTGCTTCTTTCTGCACCCCTCTTGCCACTTTCTCCACCCCGGTTCCCCCTTTTTGCATCTCTGTTGATTCTTTCTGCACTTCTCTTGCCTCTTTCTCCACCCCTCATCCATTTTTATGCACCTCTGTTGCTTATTTCTGCCCTTCTCTTGCTTCTTTCTGCACCTCTGTCCCTTCTTTCTGCAACCCTTGTGCCTCTTTCTGTACCCATCTTCCCTCTTTCTGCACCCCTCTTGCCTCTTTCTGCACCTCTGTTCCTTCTTTCTGCACTTCTTTTGTTTCTTTCTGCAACTCTCTTGCTTCTTTCTGCACCGCTCTTGCTTCTTTCTGCACCCCTCGTGCCTCTTTCACACCTCTCGTCCCTTTTTCTGCAACCCTCTTGCGTCTTTCTGCACCTCTGTTCCTTCTTTCTGCACTTCTTTTGTTTCTTTCTGCACCTCTCTTGTTTCTTTCTGTATCCTTCTTGCCTCTTTGTCTACCCCACTTCCCCCTTTCAGTATCTCTGTTGCTTCTTTATGCATTTTGCATGTTTCTTTCTGCACCCCTCTTCCCTCTTTCTGCACCCCTCTTGACAGTGTCTGCACCTCTGGTCCTTCTTTCTGCACTTCTTTTGTTTCTTTCTGCACCTCTCTTGCTTCTTTCTGCACCCTTCTTGCCACTTTCTCCACCCCTGTTCCCCTTTTTGCATCTCTGTTGCTTCTTTCTGCACTTCTCTTGCCTCTTTCTCCACCACTCATATCTCCTTCTGCACCTCTGTTGCTTCTTTCTGCACTTCTATTGCTTCTTTCTGCACCTCTGTCCCTTCTTTCCCCAACCCTTGTGCCTCTTTCTGCACCCCTCTTCCCTCTTTCTGCACCCCTCTTCCCTCTTTCTGCACCTCTGTTCCTTCTTTCTGCACTTCTTTTGTTTCTTTCTGCAACTCTCTTGCTTCTTTCTGCACGCCTCTTTCTTCTTTCTGCACCCCTCGTGCCTCTTTCACACCCCTCTTCCTTCTTTCTGCACCACTCTTGCCTCTTTCTGCACCTCTGTTCCTGCTTTCTGTACTTCTTTTGTTTCTTTCTGCACCTCTTGTTTCTAGCTGTATCCCTCTTGCCTCTTTCTCCACCCCACTTCCCCCTTTCTGCATCTCTGTTGCTTCTTTCTGCATCTCTCTTGCTTCTTTCTGCACCACTCGTGCCTCTTTCTTTACCCCTCATCCCTCTTTCTGCACTCCTCTTGCCTCTTTCTGCACCTCTGTTGCTTCTTTCTGCACTTCTTTTGTTTCTTTCTGCACCTCTCGCTTCTTTCTGCACCCCTTTTGCCTCTTTCTGCACCCCTCTTGCCTTTGTCTGTAACTGTGTGCCTTCTTTTTGCACTACTTCTGTTTCTTTCTGCAGCTCTCTTGCTTCTTTCTGCACCCCCTTGCCTCTTTCTCTACTCCTCTTCCCTCTTTCTTCACCCCTGTTGCCTATTTCTGCACCTCTGGTCCTTGTTTCTGCTCTTCATTTCTTTCTTTCTGCACATCTCTTGTCTCTTTCTGCACCCCTCTTCCCTCTTTTTGCACCCCTCTTGCCTCTTGCCTCTTTCTGCACCTCTGTTGCTTCTTTCTGCACTACTCTTGCTTTTTTCTACACCTCTTTGCTTCTTTTTGCACAACTCGTGCTTCTTTCTGCACCCCTTTTCCCTCTTTCTGCACCCCTTTTGCCTTTTTCTGCACCTCTTTTCCTTCTTTCTGCTCTTCTTTTGTTTCATTCTGCACCTCTCTTGCTTCTTTCTGCACTTCTCTTGCCTCTTTCTCCACCCCTCATCTGTTTTTCTGCACCTCTGTTGCTTAATTCTGCACTTCTCTTGCTAATTTCTGCACCTCTGTCCCTTCTTTCTTCAACCCTTGTGCCTCTTTCTGTACCTCTCTTCCCTCTTTCTGCACCCCTCTTGCCTCTTTCTGCACCTCTGTTCCTTCTTTCTGCACTTCTTTTGTTTCTTTCTGTAACTCTTTTGCTTCTTTCTGTACCCCTCTTGCTTCTTTCTGCACCCCTCGTGCCTCTTTCACACCCCTCTTCCCTTTTTCTGCAACCCTCTTGTGTCTTTCTGCACCTCTGTACCTTCTTTCTACATTTCTTTTGTTTCTTTCTGCACCTCTGTCCCTTCTTTCCCCAACCCGTGTTCCTCTTTCTGCACCCCTCTTCCCTCTTTCTGCACTCCTCTTGCCTCTTTCTGCACCTCTGTTCCTTCTTTCTGCACTTCTTTTGTTTCTTTCTGCAACTCTCTTGCTTCTTTCTGCACGCCTCTTTCTTCTTTCTGCACCCCTCGTGCCTCTTTCACACCCCTCTTCCTTCTTTCTGCACCACTCTTGCCTATTTCTGCACCTCTGTTCCTGCTTTCTGCACTTCTTTTGTTTCTTTCTGCACCTCTCTTGTTTCTTTCTGTAAACCTCTTGCCTCTTTCTCAACCCCACTTCCCCCTTTCTGCATCTCTGTTGCTTCTTTCTGCATCTATCTTGCTTCTTTCTGCACCCCTCGCGCCTCTTTCTGTATCCCTCAACCCTCTTTCTGCACTCCTCTTGCCTCTTTCTGCACCTCTGTTGCTTCTTTCTGCACTTCTTTTGTTTCTTTCTGCACCTCTTATTTCTTTCTGCACCCCTTTTGCCTCTTTCTGCACCCCTCTTGCCTTTTTCTGTAACTGTGTGCCTTCTTTCTGCACCCCTCTTGCTTCTTTCTGCACCCCTCGTGCCTCTTTCACACCCCTCTTCCCTTTTTCTGCAACCCTCTTGCGTCTTTCTGCACCTCTCTTCCTTCTTTCTGCACTTCTTTTGTTTCTTTCTGCACCTCTCTTGTTTCTTTCTGTATCCCTCTTGCCTCTTTGTCTACCCCACGTCCCCCTTTCGGTATCTCTGTTGCTTCTAAATGCATTTCGCATGCTTCTTTCTGCATCTCTCTTGCTTCTTACAACACCCCTCGTGCCTCTTTCTGCACCCCTCATCGCTCTTTCTGCACTCCTCTTGCCTATTTCTGCACGTCTGTTGCTACTTTCTGCACTTGTTTTGTTTCTTTCTGCACCCCTCTTGCCTCTTTCTGCACCTCTGTTCTTTCTTTCTGCACTTCTTTTGTTTCTTTCTGCATCTCTCGCTTCTTTATGTACCCCTATTGCCTCTTTCTGCACCCCTCTTGCCTCTTTCTGCACCTCTATTCCTTCTTTCTGCACTTCTTTTGTTTCTCGCTGCACATCTCTTGCTTCTTTCTGCCCCCCTTGTGCCTCTTTCTGCACCCCTCTTCCCTCATTTTGCACCCCTCTTTCCTCTTTCTGCACCTCAGTTGTTTCTGTCTGCACTACTCTTGCTTCTTTCTGCACCTCTTTGCTTCTTTCTGCACCACTCGTGCTTCTTTCTGCACCCCTCTTCCCTCTTTTTTGCACCCCTCTTTCTGCACCTCTGTTCCTCCTTTCAGCTCTTCTTTTGTTTCTTTCTGCACCTCTCTTGCTTCTTTCTGCACACCTCTTGCCACTTTCTCCACCCCTGTTCCTCCTTTTTGCATCTCTGTTGCTTCTTTCTGCACTTCTCTTGCTTCTTTCTGCACCTCTGTCCCTTCTTTCTGCAACCCTTGTGCCTCTTTCTGCATCCCTCTTCCCTCTTTCTGCACCCCTCTTGCCTCTTTCTGCACCTCTGTTCCTTCTTTCCGCACTTCTTTTATTTATTTCTGCACCTCTTTTGTTTCTTTCTGTATCCCTCTTGTCACTTTCTCCACCCCACTGCCCCCTTTCTGCATCTCTGTTGCTTCTTTATGCACTACTCTTCCTTCTTTATGCACCTCTCTTGCTTCTTTCTGCACCCCTCGTGCCTCTTTATGCACTCCTCTTCCCTCTTTCTGCATTCGTCTTGCCTCTTTCTGAACCTCTGTTGCTTCTTTCTGCACTTCTTTTGTTTCTTTCTGCACCCCTCTTGCCTCTTTCTGCACCTCTGTTCCTTTCTGTACTTCTTTTGTTTCTTTCTGCACCTCTTGCTTCTTTCTGCACCCCTTATGCCTCTTTCTGCACCCCTCTTGCCTCTTTCTGCACCTCTGTTCCTTCTTTCTGTACTTCTTTTGTTTCTTTCTGCACCTCTCTTGCTTCTTTCTGCACCCCCTTGCCTCTTTCTCCACCCCTCTTCCCTCTTTCTTCTCCCCTGTTGCCTCTTTCTGCACCTCTGTTGCTTCTTTCTGCACTACTTTTGATTCTTTCTGTACCCCTCTTGCTTCTTTCTGCACCACTCGTGCTTTTTTATGCACCCCTCTTTCCTCTTTCTGCACCTCTCTTGCCTCTTTCTGCACCTCTGTTCCTCCTTTCAGCTCTTCTTTTGTTTCTTTCTGCACCTCTCTTGCTTCTTTCTGCACACCTCTTGCCACTTTCTCCACCCCTGTTCCCCCTTTTTGCATCTCTATTGCTTCTTTCTGCACTTCTCTTGCTTCTTTCTGCACCTCTGTCCCTTCTTTCTGCAACCCTTGTGCCTCTTTCTGCATCTCTCTTCCCTCTTTCTGCACCCCTCTTGCCTCTTTCTGCATCTCTGTTCCTTCTTTCCGCACTTATTTTATTTATTTCTGCACCTCTCTTGTTTCTTTCTGTATCCCTCTTGTCACTTTCTCCACCCCACTTCCCCCTTTCTGCATCTCTGTTGCTTCTTTATGCACTTCTATTCCTTCTTTATGCACCTCTCTTGCTTATTTCTGCACCCCTTGTGCCTCTTTCTGCACTCCTCTTCCCTCTTTCTGCATTCCTCTTGCCTCTTTCTGCACCTCTGTTGCTTCTTTCTGCACCCCTTATGCCTCTTTCTGGACCCCTCTTGCCTCTTTCTGCACCTCTGTTCCTTCTTTCTGCACTACTTTTGTTTCTTTCTGCACCTCTCTTGCTTCTTTCTGCACCCCCTTTCCTCTTTCTCCACCCCTCTTCCCTCTTTCTTCTCCCCTGTTGCCTCTTTCTGCACCTCTGTTCCTTCTTTCTGCACTTTTATTTCTTGCTGCACATCTCTTGCTTCTTTTTGAACCCCTCGTGCCTCTTTCTGCACCCCTCTTCCATCTTTTTGCACCCCTCTTGCCTCTTTCTGCACCTCTCTTGCCTCTTTCTGCACCTCTGTTGCTTCGTTCTGCACTTCTTTTGTTTCTTTCTGCACCTCTCACTTCTTTCTGCACCCCTTTTGCCTCTTTCTGCACCCCTCTTGCCTTTTTCTGTAACTGTGTGCCTTCTTTTTGCACTACTTCTGTTTCTTTCTGCAGCTCTCTTGCTTCTTTCTGCACCCCCTTGCCTCTTTCTCTACTCCTTTTCCCTCTTTCTTCACCCCTGTTGCCTATTTCTGCACCTCTGGTCCTTGTTTCTGCTCTTCATTTCTTACTTTCTGCACATCTCTTGCCTCTTTCTGCACCCCTCTTCCCTCTTTTGCATCCCTCTTGCCTCTTTCTGCACCTCTGTTGCTTCTTTCTGCACTACTCTTGCTTTTTCTGCACCTCTTTGCTTCTTTTTGCACAACTTGTGCTTCTTTCTACACCCCTCTTCCCTCTTTCTGCACCCCTTTTGCCTTTTTATGCACCTCTTTTCCTTCTTTCTGCTCTTCTTTTGTTTCATTCTGCACCTCTCTTGCTTCTTTCTGTACTTCTCTTGCCTCTTTCTCCACCCCTCATCTGTTTTCTGCACTTCTGTTGCTTATTTCTGCACTTCTCTTGCTTCTTTCTGCACCTCTGTCCCTTCTTTCTTCAACCCTTGTGCCTCTTTCTGTACCTCTCTTCCCTCTTTCTGCACCCCTCTTGCCTCTTTCTGCACCTCTGTTCCTTCTTTCTGCACTTCTTTTGTTTCTTTCTGTAACTCTTTTGCTTCTTTCTGTACCCTTCTTGCTTCTTTCTGCACCCCTCGTGCCTCTTTCACACCCCTCTTCCCTTTTTCTGCAACCCTCTTGCGTCTTTCTGCACCTCTGTACCTTCTTTCTACATTTCTTTTGTTTCTTTCTGCACCTCTGTCCCTTCTTTCCCCAACCATTGTTCCTCTTTCTGCACCCCTCTTCCCTCTTTCTGCACCTCTCTTGCCTCTTTCTGCACCTCTGTTCCTTCTTTCTGGACATATTTTGTTTCTTTCTGCAACTCTCTTGCTTCTTTCTGCACGCCTCTTTCTTCTTTCTGCACCCCTCGTGCCTCTTTCACACCCCTCTTCCTTCTTTCTGCATCTCTCTTGCTTCTTTCTGCACCCTCGGGCCTCTTTCTGTACCCTCATCCCTCTTTCTGCACTCCTCTTGCCTCTTTCTGCAACTCTGTTGCTTCTTTCTGCACTTCTTTTGTTTCTTTCTGCACCTCTTATTTCTTTCTGCACCCCTTTTGCCTCTTTCTGCACCCCTCTTGCCTTTTTCTGTAACTGTGTGCCTTCTTTCTGCACCCCTCTTGCTTCTTTCTGCACCCCTCGTGCCTCTTTCACACCCCTCTTCCCTTTTTCTGCAACCCTCTTGCGATTTCTGCACCTCTCTTCCTTCTTTCTGCACTTCTTTTGTTTCTTTCTGCACCTCTCTTGTTCCTTTCTGTATCCCTCTTGCCTCTTTGTCTACCCCACGTCCCCCTTTCGGTATCTCTGTTGCTTCTAAATGCATTTTGCATGCTTCTTTCTGCATCTCTATTGCTTCTTACAACACCCCTCGTGCCTCTTTCTGCACCCCTCATCGCTCTTTTTGCACTCCTCTTGCCTATTTCTGCACGTCTGTTGCTACTTTCTGCACTTCTTTTGTTTCTTTCTGCACCCCTCTTGCCTCTTTCTGCACCTCTGTTCTTTCTTTCTGCATGTCTTTTGTTTCTTTCTGCATCTCTCGCTTCTTTATGTACCCCTATTGCCTCTTTCTGCACCCCTCTTGCCTCTTTCTGCACCTCTATTCCTTCTTTCTGCACTTCTTTTGTTTCTCGCTGCACATCTCTTGCTTCTTTCTGCCCCCCTTGTGCCTCTTTCTGCACCCCTCTTCCCTCATTTTGCACCCCTCTTTCCTCTTTCTGCACCTCAGTTGTTTCTGTCTGCACTACTCTTGCTTCTTTCTGCACCTCTTTGCTTCTTTCTGCACCACTCGTGCTACTTTCTGCACCCCTCTTCCCTCTTTTTTGCACCCCTCTTTCTGCACCTCTGTTCCTCCTTTCAGCTCTTCTTTTGTTTCTTTCTGCACCTCTCTTGCTTCTTTCTGCACACCTCTTGCCACTTTCTCCACCCCTGTTCCTCCTTTTGCATCTCTGTTGCTTCTTTCTGCACTTCTCTTGCTTCTTTCTGCACCTCTGTCCCTTCTTTCTGCAACCCTTGTGCCTCTTTCTGCATCCCTCTTCCCTCTTTCTGCACCCCTCTTGCCTCTTTCTGCACCTCTGTTCCTTCTTTCCGCACTTCTTTTATTTATTTCTGCACCTCTTTTGTTTCTTTCTGTATCCCTCTTGTCACTTTCTCCACCCCACTGCCCCCTTTCTGCATCTCTGTTGCTTCTTTATGCACTACTCTTCCTTCTTTATGCACCTCTCTTGCTTCTTTCTGCACCCCTCGTGCCTCTTTATGCACTCCTCTTCCCTCTTTCTGCATTCGTCTTGCCTCTTTCTGCACCTCTGTTGCTTCTTTCTGCACTTCTTTTGTTTCTTTCTGCACCCCTTTTGCCTCTTTCTGCACCTCTGTTCCTTTCTGTACTTCTTTTGTTTCTTTCTGCACCTCTTGCTTCTTTCTGCACCCCTTATGCCTCTTTCTGCACCCCTCTTGCCTCTTTCTGCACCTCTGTTCCTTCTTTCTGTACTTCTTTTGTTTCTTTCTGCACCTCTCTTGCTTCTTTCTGCACCCCCTTGCCTCTTTCTCCACCCCTCTTCCCTCTTTCTTCTCCCCTGTTGCCTCTTTCTGCACCTCTGTTGCTTCTTTCTGCACTACTTTTGCTTCTTTCTGTACCCCTCTTGCTTCTTTCTGCACCACTCGTGCTTTTTTCTGCACCCCTCTTTCCTCTTTCTGCACCTCTCTTGCCTCTTTCTGCACCTCTGGTCCTCCTTCCAGCTCTTCTTTTGTTTCTTTCTGCACCTCTCTTGCTTCTTTCTGCACACCTCTTGCCACTTTCTCCACCCCTGTTCCCCCTTTTGCATCTCTATTGCTTCTTTCTGTACTTCTCTTGCTTCTTTCTGCACCTCTGTCCCATCTTTCTGCAACCCTTGTGCCTCTTTCTGCATCCCTCTTCCCTCTTTCTGCACCCCTCTTGCCTCTTTCTGCATCTCTGTTCCTTCTTTCCGCACTTATTTTATTTATTTCTGCACCTCTCTTGTTTCTTTCTGTATCCCTCTTGTCACTTTCTCCACCCCACTTCCCCCTTTCTGCATCTCTGTTGCTTCTTTATGCACTTCTATTCCTTCTTTATGCACCTCTCTTGCTTATTTCTGCACCCCTTGTGCCTCTTTCTGCACTCCTCTTCCCTCTTTCTGCATTCCTCTTGCCTCTTTCTGCACCTCTGTTGCTTCTTTCTGCACCCCTTATGCCTCTTTCTGCACCCCTCTTGCCTCTTTCTGCAACTCTGTTCCTTCTTTCTGCACTTCTTTTGTTTCTTTCTGCACCTCTCTTGCTTCTTTCTGCACCCCCTTTCCTCTTTCTCCACCCCTCTTCCCTCTTTCTTCTCCCCTGTTGCCTCTTTCTGCACCTCTGTTCCTTCTTTCTGCACTTTTATTTCTTGCTGCACATCTCTTGCTTCTTTTTGAACCCCTCGTGCCTCTTTCTGCACCCCTCTTCCATCTTTTGCACCCCTCTTGCCTCTTTCTGCACCTCTCTTGCCTCTTTCTGCACCTCTGTTGCTTCGTTCTGCACTTCTTTTGTTTCTTTCTGCACCTCTCACTTCTTTCTGCACCCCTTTTGCCTCTTTCTGCACCCCTCTTGCCTTTTTCTGTAACTGTGTGCCTTCTTTTTGCACTACTTCTGTTTCTTTCTGCAGCTCTCTTGCTTCTTTCTGCACCCCCTTGCCTCTTTCTCTACTCCTTTTCCCTCTTTCTTCACCCCTGTTGCCTATTTCTGCACCTCTGGTCCTTGTTTCTGCTCTTCATTTCTTACTTTCTGCACATCTCTTGCCTCTTTCTGCACCCCTCTTCCCTCTTTTTGCATCCCTCTTGCCTCTTTCTGCACCTCTGTTGCTTCTTTCTGCACTACTCTTGCTTTTTTCTGCACCTCTTTGCTTCTTTTTGCACAACTTGTGCTTCTTTCTGCACCCCTCTTCCCTCTTTCTGCACCCCTTTTGCCTTTTTATGCACCTCTTTTCCTTCTTTCTGCTCTTCTTTTGTTTCATTCAGCACCTCTCTTGCTTCTTTCTGCACTTCTCTTGCCTCTTTCTCCACCCCTCATCTGTTTTTCTGCACTTCTGTTGCTTATTTCTGCACTTCTCTTGCTTCTTTCTGCACCTCTGTCCCTTCTTTCTTCAACCCTTGTGCCTCTTTCTGTACCTCTCTTCCCTCTTTCTGCACCCCTCTTGCCTCTTTCTGCACCTCTGTTCCTTCTTTCTGCACTTCTTTTGTTTCTTTCTGTAACTCTTTTGCTTCTTTCTGTACCCTTCTTGCTTCTTTCTGCACCCCTCGTGCCTCTTTCACACCCCTCTTCCCTTTTTCTGCAACCCTCTTGCGTCTTTCTGCACCTCTGTACCTTCTTTCTACATTTCTTTTGTTTCTTTCTGCACCTCTGTCCCTTCTTTCCCCAACCATTGTTCCTCTTTCTGCACCCCTCTTCCCTCTTTCTGCACCTCTCTTGCCTCTTTCTGCAACTCTGTTCCTTCTTTCTGCACTTCTTTTGTTTCTTTCTGCAACTCTCTTGCTTCTTTCTGCACGCCTCTTTCTTCTTTCTGCACCCCTCGTGCCTCTTTCACACCCCTCTTCCTTCTTTCTGCATCTCTCTTGCTTCTTTCTGCACCCCTCGCGCCTCTTTCTGTACCCCTCATCCCTCTTTCTGCACTCCTCTTGCCTCTTTCTGCACCTCTGTTGCTTCTTTCTGCACTTCTTTTGTTTCTTTCTGCACCTCTTATTTCTTTCTGCACCCCTTTGCCTCTTTCTGCACCCCTCTTGCCTTTTCTGTAACTGTGTGCCTTCTTTCTGCACCCTCTTGCTTCTTTCTGCACCCCTCGTGCCTCTTTCACACCCCTCTTCCCTTTTTCTGCAACCCTCTTGCGATTTCTGCACCTCTCTTCCTTCTTTCTGCACTTCTTTTGTTTCTTTCTGCACCTCTCTTGTTCCTTTCTGTAACCCTCTTGCCTCTTTGTCTACCCCACGTCCCCTTTCGGTATCTCTGTTGCTTCTAAATGCATTTCGCATGCTTCTTTCTGCATCTCTCTTGCTTCTTACAACACCCCTCGTGCCTCTTTCTGCACCCCTCATCGCTCTTTCTGCACTCCTCTTGCCTATTTCTGCACGTCTGTTGCTACTTTCTGCACTTCTTTTGTTTCTTTCTGCACCCCTCTTGCCTCTTTCTGCACCTCTGTTCTTTCTTTCTGCATGTCTTTTGTTTCTTTCTGCATCTCTCGCTTCTTTATGTACCCCTATTGCCTCTTTCTGCACCCCTCTTGCCTCTTTCTGCACCTCTATTCCTTCTTTCTGCACTTCTTTTGTTTCTCGCTGCACATCTCTTGCTTCTTTCTGCCCCCCTCTTGCCACTTTCTCCACATCTGTTCCCCATTTTTGCATCTCTGTTGCTTCTTTCTGCTCTTCTCTTGCCTCTTTCTCCACCCCTCTACCCTCTTTCTCTACCCCTGTTGCCTCTTTCTGCACCTCTGTTCCTTCTTTCTGCACTTCTTTTGTTTCTTGCTGCACATCTCTTGCTTCCTTCTGCATCCCTCTTCTCTCTTTTTCACCCGTCTTCCCTCTTTCTGCACCTCTGTTGCTTCTTTCTGCACTACTCTTGCTTCTTTCTGTACCTCTCTTGCTTCTTTCTGCACCACTCGTGCTTCTTTCTGCATCCCTCTTTCCTCTTTCTGCACCCCTCTTGCCGCTTTCTGCACCTCTGTTCCTTCTTTCTGCTCTTCTTTTGTTTCTTTCTGCACCTCTCTTGCTTCTTTATGCACCCCTCTTTCCACTTTCTCCACCCCTGTTCCCCATTTTTGCATCTCTGTTGCTCTTCTCTTCCTTCTTTATGTACCTCTCTTGCTTCTTTCTGCACCCCTCTTCCCTCTTTTTGCACCCCTCTTGCCTCTTTCTGCACGTCTGTTGTTTCTTTCTGCACTACTCTTGTTTCTTTCTGCACCTCTTTACTTCTTTCTGCACCACTCGTGCTACTTTCTGCACACCTCTTCCCTCTTTTTGCACCCCTCTTGCCTCTTTCTGCACCTCTGTTCCTCCTTTCTGCTCTTCTTTTGTTTCTTTCTGCACCTCTCTTGATTCTTTCTGCAGCCCTCTTGCCAATTATTTCACCCCTGTTCCCTCTTTCTGCACTTGTGTTGCTTCTTTTTGCAGTACTAGTGCTTATTTCTCCACTTCTGTCCCTTCTTTCTACCACCCTTGTGCCTCTTTCTGCATCCCTCTTCCCTCTTTCTGCACACCTCTTGCCTCTTTCTGCACCTCTGTTCCTTCTTTCTGCACTTCTTTTGTTTCTTTCTGTAACTCTCTTGCTTCTTTCTGCACCCTCTTGCTTCTTTCTGTACCCCTCGTGCCTCTTTCACACCCCCTTGCCTCTTTCCCCACCCCTTCCCCTCTTTCTTCTCCCCTGTTGCCTCTTTCTGCACCTCTGTTCCTTCTTTCTGCACTTCTCTTGTTTCTTGCTGCACATCTCTTGCTTCTTTTGCACCCCTCGTGCCTCTTTCTGCACCCCTCTTCCTCTTTTGCACCCTTCTTGCCTCTTTCTGCACCTCTGTTGCTTCTTTCTGCACTACTCTTGCTTCTTTCTGTACCTCTCTTGCTTCTTTCTGCACCACTCGTGCTTCTTTCTGCACCCCTCTTCTATTTCTGCACCCCTCTTGCCTCTATCTGCACCTCTGTTCCTTCTTTCTGCTCTTCTTTTGTTTCTTGCTGCACCTCTCTTGCTTCTTTCTGCACCCTCTTGCCACTTTCTCCACCCCTATTCCCCATTTTTGCATCGCTGTTGCTTCTTTCTACACTTCTCTTGCCTCTTTCTCCACCCATCTTCCCTCTTTCTTCACCCCTGTTGCCTCTTTATGCACCTCTGTTCCTTCTTTCTGCACTTCTTTTGTTTCTTGCTGCACATCTCTTACTTCTTTCTGTAAACCTCTAGCCTCTTTCTGCACCCCTCTTCCCTCTTTTTGCACCCCTCTTGCCTCTTTGTGCACCTCTGTTGCTTCTTTCTGCATTACTCTTGCTTCTTTCTGTACCTCTCTGTAGGAGAGTAGGATCTGCCTCTTATGTTGCCCCCACTTTTTTTCTGATGTTAGCACTGGTTTCTGGCTATAGTCTGGCTGGGTCCCTGCCAATCAGGGCCCCAGCCTCTCTGTTCTCTCTAAACGACATGGAGTGCACTCTAGGTGCACTAGAGATTGGATACTGTGGTGCCTTATGAGTCCCTAGTATATGGTACCTTAGGTGCCAAGGGCATAGGTACTTCACAGGCCTACCAGGGGCTGCAGCATGTGTTATGCCACCCCTGGGAAGCAGTCTAAATCTGACACCACAGGCCTGCTACTGCAGCCTGGGTGAGGTGGTGCTAGCACCCCTCACTGAGATATAGGTTTCCTATATCTCTCCTGCACACACATATAAACCTATCAGTCACCCCTAAGGCAGGCCCTATCAATCCTGAGGGCAGGGTGCTTGGCTTCTATGTGAGGGGGTGCCTCTGCCTGAGCAGGGCCCCTCTGCAGCTCTCAGAGTCTATTCTCTGGTGCTGTTTGTGGATGCGGTCAAACCATATACTATTAAGTGCATTATATCCTCGCGGTAAAATGCTAACTTTGGAATGGCTGCATCAAAACATGTCGTGTTTGGTGTCAAACATCTTGGAATACTACCCCCGCCAATCTTGGCGGCGGGGGTAGCATTCCACCCTTCTAGAGGGATAAGACATGTACCTGCTGTGGAAACGCGGTAGAATCCTAAAGAGCCCTGGCATCACAAAATGGATGCCACCAGTCACAGACACTGGGCTGCCCTCCTGCTGATGACCGAAACTCACAGTGGAGGAAGCCCAACAATAGGCATCCTGTCACAGGGAGGTGTAACCACCTTCCAGACAGGGTTTAGTGTATTGGGGCTGGGTGGGTGCACTCTTAGAGTGCTTTGAAGTCCTGCACTGGGGGAGCAGAAGGCTCCTCTGTGCATATGCCAGTTCAAACCAGCTCAGGGGCTACCTGCCCCTGCTCTGGCGCGAAACTGGACTAAGGGAAGTGGGTGTAGCCACCCCCTCCCTTGACCCTCCCATAGGTGGGGTCATAGAGCTAGTCCATCCCCTCTTTTTAGTATAAGAGGGGGAACCTTGCCATTGCAAAGCAGATAACCCCTGGACGACGCTCTACAGAAGAATCCTGGCCCTTCGACGTTCCACTACCTTTGGAAGACAGAAGAATCTCCCTTGGAGTCAAGGAGTGACTCCCCTGCTTGGCAGGCACCAAAAACGACAACGACGGTCGCAAACTACGCCGCTCCCGCCGGAGTCCGAAGTCCCTGCAGCCCAAGAAGTGGATTTCCTGACCTCTCCTAGGCCATCGTGAGTCCCCAGCGAAGCTGAGGCAAGTGGACCCCACGAGTAACGAGGAACCGCGACCCCTGGGTACCGTGCACTATTGTCGAGTGCAACCCCTTCACAACGTTCTACGAACTTGTGCTTTGGACCACGTGTGGTCCCGACCTCCAGCAGGAATCCCTCCGAAGATCAGAGGCCTACACCGTCCCGAGTGACCGTGGGCCCCTGTTGAGTGATTCCGCCTGAGGTGTCTTCGCGATCCCTTGCCCGCTGGTTTGTGGGTCCCCAGAAGACTTCTTAAAGAAACCAAAGGGCTCCCCTGGTTGCTCCAGGCCTGCCCTGACTTACCCTCGCTGGGTGAGTTCCACAGACCTTGCTGGTCTGCGCCATCGACTTTTCTCCATCTCCCCGAGACTTGCGGCTGCCAAGGCTTGTTGGCTCCGATCGAGTTGCCGACACCGCAGTCAGCTGCAGACGTCGAGGGACACACCGAATCCAGCTCCTGGTCGTCGTCGACGCCTCCTGGACCACGTGGCTGAAGAGTCAAGGCACCCGCAACCGACCTGAAGCGACCGACGACGGTGGGCATCCATCTTCCTTGCCCCGGGTCACTGCCAAGTGACTTTGAACACTGTCCCCTCTGCTTTCAGGTCATCCTTCTTCAGAATCCAGGCTTGGATTCCACCGGACACTTCTTCAGCTCCCGCAAGCAGCAAGTCTTCTTTGTTCGCCATTGAAAACGACGCCGCGACCCGACACCAAAGGACACCTGTGCACCCGGCTTCCCTGGGTGAGGTAACTCCAGCACTACGGTGCTCCTGTGGGTGTGGGCCCTAGAACTACTTACCCTGTAAGTGACTTGCTTGTAGGTTCTCCCGAAGTATCCTAAAACTCTTTATTTCCAACCGCGACTTGCCCCATTGAAGTTAACGGCGATTCGCGCCTGTGTATCCACACTGCACGCGTCCCCCGTGGGTCCTTTACTTACCTGCCTTGGGTGGTTTCGTGAGGCCCCAGCACTTCTGAAGGCCCTAGGCCTTGTCTCCTTGCAAGTCGTTGTTTCTAAGTCTCTTACTTAGTATATGGTCTGGTACGCCCCTAGGGCCCCAGCCATATTTTGTGCTTAACTTATTGTGAAACGTTGATTTGTGCATATGTTTGTCTTCTAATCTCATAAAGAGATTAGTAGAGAGTTATTTAGAAATAAATACATATATATTTGATATATATACCTGTGTGGTGTCTTTTCATTTGGTGATTCAAGAGATTATATGGTAAAACAAGCTGCTTTACATTCCTCCGAGACTTAGCCTGAAGGCTGCTCTCCACAGCTACCACTAGGATAGCTTTCTTTAAAAGGTTGTCTTAAACCTATCTACCATAAGAGTCGATTTGCCCTGGTGCAAGGTGTCCACTTTAATTAGTGAACAGCATATACCAGGCCAACTTCTCACATTGGTGGGCAGCGTGTGGGATTCCAGCTTGCCATTGTTTTACCAGAAAATCTCTATTTGAATTACTAACTGAAAACCATTATAGGTACTCAAGGTACATATAAAGTCAAGCTTAGTATCAATAAGTTCTACTGAACTTAGAGCTGTGTGCCAAGGGATAGCACACCCTTTCCACAGCTCAAGCTAGGATCAGTAGGCCACAAACTAGTGTAGGTAGTACAACACTGCACAACACTAGAATGTCCTTAAGGGGTGGACCCAGTGGATCCACTCAGCCTCAGTATAAGGACATGGCTTTCTCTGACTTGAGAGCCATGTGTGTTGACAGACACCTGAGGCTAGGACAGAGTCCCTCAACCCTGCACCTGATAGATCTGCTAACAGCAGATGACCTTAGATTGGCTCTAGGAGCTAAAGGGTTTGAATCAGTGGGTGGGTCAGTCATAGTATCTGGGTCAGATGATGAAAATCAGAATGACCAAGACTCTGTGATTGAAGGGCCAGGCTCCAAGGGGCCTGAAAAGGACAGAGGAATTCTCCCTAAGAGAACTGACAGAGAGGAGGAGAGGCACAGATCCCCTTCCAGGGAATCTGACCACTCTTATCACTCTGGCAGAGAATTTGTCCAGCAGAGGAGCTCATACTTTTCCTTAAGAGAGACCTCCTCTGAGAGAAGGTGCAAACTGCTCCAGTATGAGGAAGCCAGAGTGGCCCTCAGAACCAAGCAGTTGGCACTGGATAGGGAAGCCCTGGAGATCCAGAGAGCTTCTAGAAAGAGGGGTTAGAACCCCCTGGTGGCAGCAACAGTGTCCCTAGAGGCAGAGAATATATTCCTGACCATAGGAACCTGAGCAAGGTTGTTCCTCCCTACCAGAGTGGGGATGATATCCACAAGTGGATAACTGCTATGGAAAGGGCCTGTAGAGTACAGCAGGTCCCCCAAAAGCAGTGGGCAGCAATCTTGTGGCTCTCCTTTTCAGATAAAGGAAGAGACAAGCTCCTCACTGTTAGAGAGGAGGATGCTGATGATTATGAGGTCCTGAAGAGTGCACTGATAGATGGGTTTGGCTTAACCACTGAGCAGTACAGGTTGAAGTTCAGAGATACCCAGAAGGCACAGACTCAGGACTGGACTGACTTTGTTGATTGTGCAACCAAGGCTCTAGAGGGTTGGCTGGTTGGCAGTAGGGTTACTGATTTCAAGGGATTGTATAATCTGATGATGAGAGAACAGATCCTAAATAATTGCCAGAACCAGTTGTTGCATCAGTACCTGGTGGACTCTGATCTGACCTCTCCCCAAGAATTGGGAAAGAAGGCAGACAAATGGGTCAGAACCAGGGTGAGGCAGAAAACCCAGAACCAAGGGGGTGACACTAAGAAGCAAGATCCTAAAGGCTCTGAGAAAGGTGGGGATAAGTCAAAAGACCAGAAGTCTTCACAAGGGCCCCAAAAATCTGCATCTGGTGGGGAGTCACAGTCCAACAAGGGAAAAGGCCAAAAGAAGCCCTGGTGCAAATTCTGTAAACAGAAAGGGCACTGGACTTCTGATTGTACCAAGTCCAAAGACCAAACCACCACCACTCCTGCCCCTAAGGCAACTGTGCCCCCTAGCTCAGCTACTGGTGGAGGTGGTACGCAGAATAAGGGTGTAGTAGGGTTGACCCTGGGTTCTGGAGTGGATTCTGACCTAGTCAGAGTGACCACTCAGGCAATGCTGATTTGTGAGGGAAACATTGATATGTCCTTCCTAGTAAGCCCCAGTAATCTGGGCAAGTACAAACAGCAGCCTTTGATAAATGGCAAACAGGCTTTGGCATTTAGGGACACAGGTGCTAGTGTCACCATGGTGGCAGAGGACCTAGTGGACCCTGGACAGATCATCCTGGGTGAAATGTACCAGGTGACCAATGCAAGCAATGTCCAGACCAACCATAGTCTGGCAGTTGTGAATTTCTCCTGGGGAGGGGTAACTGGCCTCAAGAAGGTTGTAGTCAGTGCAGACCTCCCTGTAGAATGTCTATTGGGCAATGATCTAGAGACTTCAGCCTGGTCTGAAGTAGAGTTATGGACTCATGCTGAGATGTTGGGCATCCCTGCAGAGGTATTTGCTGTGACCAGGTCACAAGCAAGAATGCATGACACTGAACCAGCTCTGGATCCTGGAACAATGGACCAGATGCTTCCCAAGAGGAGGAGCAGTAGGGTTAAGGCAGTGCCTTCCCCTCTGTCTCAGATCAAGGATTCACTTCCAGAGGGAGGTGAAGCAGAACCTGAAGAAGGAACTGCCCCAGAGGAACTTGAACCTGACCAGGTTGAGTTCTTGGGGGCAGGGGCCCTTCCAGGGAAGATCTGAGCAAGGAGCAACAGTGCTGCCCCTCTCTTGAACCCCTCAGACAGCAGGCTGCTGCTGAGGCTGCTGGGAGTGCTAGTGGGTCCCATAAAGTTTATTGGGATGAGGGACTCCTATATTCTGAGGGTAGAGACCCAGCCCCTGGAGCCACCAGGAGGTTGGTAATACCTCAGAAGTTTAGGGGTTCCTCTTGACCTTAGCACATGATATCCCTTTGGCAGGACACTTGGGCCAAAACAAGACCTGGGACAGGCTTGTTCCACATTTTCATTGGCCACATATGTCAGAGGACACAAAGGAGTTTTGTCGCTCCTGTGTCACTTGCCAAGCCAGTGGTAAGGCAGGTGGCACAACAAAGGCCCCCTGATACCACTACCTGTGGTGGGGGTACCCTTTGAAAGGGTAGGGATTGACATTGTTGGTCCCCTTGACCCTCAGACTGCATCTGGGCACAGATTTATCCTGGTGGTAGTGGATCATGCCACCAGGTACCCAGAGGCAATTCCCCTGAGGACCACCACAGCACCTGTGGTGGCAAGAGCCCTCATTGGAGTTTTCTCCAGAGTGGGTTTTCCAAAGGAGGTCATTTCTGACAGAGGTACCAACTTCATGTCAGGATATCTGAAAGCAATGTGGAAGGAGTGTGGTGTAACTTATAAGTTCACCACCCCTATCACCCACAATGCAATGGTTTAGTTGAACGCTTCAACAAGACCTTGAAAGGAATGATTAAGGGACTCCCAGAGAAGCTTAGGCGGAAATGGGACCTTCTTCTTCCTTGCCTTTTGTTTGCATACAGAGAGGTTCCACAGAAGGGGGTTGGCTACAGCCCATTTGAGCTTCTGTTTGGGCATCCTGTGAGAGGTCCACTATGTTTGGTAAAGAGGGCTGGGAGTTACCTCTCAAGCCCCCAAACAAGATGTGATGGACTATGTACTTGGTCTCCGCTCCCGGATGGCAGAGTACATGAAAAAGGCAACCAAAAACCTGGAGGCCAGCCAAGAATTGCAAAAAGCTTGGCATGACCAAAGGCTGTGCTGACTGTATACCAGCCAGGACAGAAAGTGTGGGTGTTGGAGCCTGTGGCCCCAGCAGCCCTCCAGGACAAATGGAGTGGCCCCCATACAATAGTTGAACAGAAGGGAGAAGTCACCTATCTGGTGAATCTTGGAACTCCCAGGAGCCCCCTAAGGGTGCTTCATGTCAACAGATTAAAGCCATATGTTGACAGGGCTGACATGGGCTTGCTCATGGCAACTGATGAGGACCAGGAGGAGGAGAGTGACCCTCTCCCTGACCTGCTCTCTCAGAACCCTGATGATGGGTCAGTAGATGGTGTTGCTTTGGCAAGCAGCCTCACTGACCATCAGCAAACTGAGTGCAGACAAGTTCTGCAACAGTTTAGACATATGTTTAGCCTGACCCCTAGTCAGACTACCTGGTGCACCCATGAGGTGGACACTGGGGACAGTCTGCCTGTCAAGAATAAAATCTACAGGCAACCTGACCATGTCAGGGACTGTATCAGGACTGAAGTCCAGAAAATGTTGGAGTTAGGCGTGATTGAGCCTTCAGATAGCCCTTGGGCTAGCCCAGTAGTCCTGGTACCCAAGCCTCATACCCAGGGTGGTAAGAAAGAAATGAGGTTTTGTGTAGACTACAGAGGCCTCAATGCAGTCACTAGGACTGATGCCTATCCCATACCAAGGGCAGATGAGCTGATTGATACTTTGGCCTCAGCCAAGTATCTAAGCACATTTGACCTAACAGCTGGCTACTGGCAAATCAGATTAGCTGATGATGCAAAAGCCAAAACAGCATTTTCGACCCCTGGTGGGCACTACCACTTTGTGGTGATGCCCTTTGGATTGAAAAATGCACCTGCCACTTTTCAGAGGTTGGTGAATAAAGTTCTGGCAGGGATGGAAACTTATTGCTCAGCTTATCTAGATGATATTGCTGTCTTTAGTTCCTCCTGGCAGGATCACCTGGTCCACCTCAGAAATGTTTTGGAGGCCCTGCAGAAAGCAGGCCTCACTATCAAGGCCACCAAGTGCCAGATAGGGCAGAGTCAGGTTGTGTACCTGGGCCACCTTGTAGGTGGAGGCCAGGTTCAGCCTTTGCAGAGCAAAATCCAAACCATACTGGAATGGGTTGCTCCAACCACCCAGACACAGGTGAGAGCCTTCTTAGGCCTGACTGGGTACTATAGGAGGTTTGTCAAGGGATATGGATCTATAGTGACCCCCTTGAATGATCTTACCTCTAAGAAAATGCCAAAAAGGTTCAGTGGACAGCTAGCTGTCAAAAGGCATTTGAAGACCTAAAGCAGGCCATGTGCACTGCCCCCATCTTACAGAGTCCAGACTACACCAAAAGTTCATTGTCCAAACAGATGCTTCTGAGCTGGGTGTGGGAGCTGTACTGTCTCAACTGAATGATGAAGGTCAAGACCAGCCAGTAGCTTTTATTAGCAGAAGGCTGACCCCTAGAGAGAAACGTTGGTCAGCTATAGAGAGGGAGGCCTTTGCTGTGGTTTGGGCCCTGAAGAAGCTGAGGCCATACTTGTTTGGTACTCACTTCATAGTTCAGACTGACCACAAGCCCCTCCTATGGCTAAAGCAGATGAAAGGTGAAAACCCAAAACTTTTGAGGTGGTCCATTTCCCTACAGGGGATGGACTATACAGTGGAACATAGGCCTGGGACCCAACATGCCAATGCAGATGGACTCTCAAGGTATTTCCACTTTGAACACGAAGACTCAACTGGTCAAGGTTAGTTTAGTGTCCCTACGTTTGGGGGGGTTGTGTAGGAGAGTAGGATCTGCCTCTTATGTTGCCCCCACTTTTTTCTGATGTTAGCACTGGTTTCTGGCTATAGTCTGGCTGGGTCCCTGCCAATCAGGGCCCCAGCCTCTCTGTTCTCTCTAAACGACATGGAGTGCACTCTAGGTGCACTAGTGATTGGATACTGTGGTGCCTTATGAGTCCCTAGTATATGGTACCTTAGGTGCCAAGGGCATAGGTACTTCACAGGCCTACCAGGGGCTGCAGCATGTGTTATGCCACCCCTGGGAAGCAGTCTAAATCTGACACCACAGGCCTGCTACTGCAGCCTGGGTGAGGTGGTGCTAGCACCCCTCACTGAGATATAGGTTTCCTATATCTCTCCTGCACACACATATAAACCTATCAGTCACCCCTAAGGCAGGCCCTATCAATCCTGAGGGCAGGGTGCTTGGCTTCTATGTGAGGGGGTGCCTCTGCCTGAGCAGGGCCCCTCTGCAGCTCTCAGAGTCTATTCTCTGGTGCTGTTTGTGGATGCGATTAAACCATATACTATTAAGTGCATTATATCCTCGCGGTAAATGCTAACTTTGGAATGGCTGCATCAAAACATGTCGTGTTTGGTGTCAAACATCTTGGAATACTACCCCCCGCCAATCTTGGCGGCGGGGGTAGCATTCCACCCTTCTAGAGGGATAAGACATGTACCTGCTGTGGAAACGCGGTAGAATCCTAAAGAGCCCTGGCATCACAAAATGGATGCCACCAGTCACAGACACTGGGCTGCCCTCCTGCTGATGACCGAAACTCACAGTGGAGGAAGCCCAACAATAGGCATCCTGTCACAGGGAGGTGTAACCACCTTCCAGACAGGGTTTAGTGTATTGGGGCTGGGTGGGTGCACTCTTAGAGTGCTTTGAAGTCCTGCACTGGGGGAGCAGAAGGCTCCTCTGTGCATATGCCAGTTCAAACCAGCTCAGGGGCTACCTGCCCCTGCTCTGGCGCGAAACTGGACAAAGGGAAGTGGGTGTAGCCACCCCCTCCCTTGACCCTCCCATAGGTGGGGTCATAGAGCTAGTCCATCCCCTCTTTTTAGTATAAGAGGGGGAACCTTGCCATTGCAAAGCAGATAACCCCTGGACGACGCTCTACAGAAGAATCCTGGCCCTTCGACGTTCCACTACCTTTGGAAGACAGAAGAATCTCCCTTGGAGTCAAGGAGTGACTCCCCTGCTTGGCAGGCACCAAAAACGACAACGACGGTCGCAAACTACGCCACTCCCGCCGGAGTCCGAAGTCCCTGCAGCCCAAGAAGTGGATTTCCTGACCTCTCCCAGGCCATCGTGAGTCCCCAGCGAAGCTGAGGCAAGTGGACCCCACGAGTAACGAGGAACCGCGACCCCTGGGTACCGTGCACTATTGTCGAGTGCAACCCCTTCACAACGTTCTACGAACTTGTGCTTTGGACCACGTGTGGTCCCGACCTCCAGCAGGAATCCCTCCGAAGATCAGAGGCCTACACCGTCCCGAGTGACCGTGGGCCCCTGTTGAGTGATTCCGCCCGAGGTGTCTTCGCGATCCCTTGCCCGCTGGCTTGTGGGTCCCCAGAAGACTTCTTAAAGAAACCAAAGGGCTCCCCTGGTTGCTCCAGGCCTGCCCTGACTTACCCTCGCTGGGTGAGTTCCACAGACCTTGCTGGTCTGCGCCATCGACTTTTCTCCATCTCCCCGAGACTTGCGGCTGCCAAGGCTTGTTGGCTCCGATCGAGTTGCCGACACCGCAGTCAGCTGCAGACGTCGAGGGACACACCGAATCCAGCTCCTGGTCGTCGTCGACGCCTCCTGGACCACGTGGCTGAAGAGTCAAGGCACCCGCAACTGACCTGAAGCGACCGACGACGGTGGGCATCCATCTTCCTTGCCCCGGGTCACTGCCGAGTGACTTTGAACACTGTCCCCTCTGCTTTCAGGTCATCCTTCTTCAGAATCCAGGCTTGGATTCCACCGGACACTTCTTCAGCTCCCGCAAGCAGCAAGTCTTCTTTGTTCGCCATTGAAAACGACGCCGCGACCCGACACCAAAGGACACCTGTGCACCCGGCTTCCCTGGGTGAGGTAACTCCAGCACTACGGTGCTCCTGTGGGTGTGGGCCCTAGAACTACTTACCCTGTAAGTGACTTGCTTGTAGGTTCTCCCGAAGTATCCTAAAACTCTTTATTTCCAACCGCGACTTGCCCCATTGAAGTTAACGGCGATTCGCGCCTGTGTATCCACACTGCACGCGTCCCCCGTGGGTCCTTTACTTACCTGCCTTGGGTGGTTTCGTGAGGCCCCAGCACTTCTGAAGGCCCTAGGCCTTGTCTCCTTGCAAGTCGTTGTTTCTAAGTCTCTTACTTAGTATATGGTCTGGTACGCCCCTAGGGCCCCAGCCATATTTTGTGCTTAACTTATTGTGAAACGTTGATTTGTGCATATGTTTGTCTTCTAATCTCATAAAGAGATTAGTAGAGAGTTATTTAGAAATAAATACATATATATTTGATATATATACCTGTGTGGTGTCTTTTCATTTGGTGATTCAAGAGATTATATGGTAAAACAAGCTGCTTTACATTCCTCCGAGACTTAGCCTGAAGGCTGCTCTCCACAGCTACCACTAGGATAGCTTTCTTTAAAAGGTTGTCTTAAACCTATCTACCATAAGAGTCGATTTGCCCTGGTGCAAGGTGTCCACTTTAATTAGTGAACAGCATATACCAGGCCAACTTCTCACACTCTCTTGCTTCTTTCTGCACCACTCGTGCTTCTTTCTGCACCCCTCTTTCCTCTTTCTGCACCCCTCTTGCCTCTTTCTGCACATCTGTTCCTTCTTTCTGCTCTTCTTTTGTTTCTTTCTGCACCTTTCTTGCTTCTTTCTGCACCCCTCTTACCACTTTCTCCACCCCTGTTCCCCATTTTTGCATCTCTGTTGCTTCTTTCTGCACTTCTCTTGCCTCTTTCTCCACCCCTCATCCCTCTTTCTGCACCTCTGTTGCTTCTTTCTGCACTTCTTTTATTTCTTGCTGCATATCTCTTGCTTCTTTTTGCACCCCTCGTGCCTCTTTCTGCACCCCTCTTCCTCTTTTTGCACCCTTCTTGCCTCTTTCTGCACCTCTGTTGCTTCTTTCTGCACTACTCTAGCTTCTTTCTGTACCTCTCATGCTTCTTTCTGCACCACTCATGCTTCTTTCTGCACCCCCTCTTCTATTTCTGCACCCCTCTTGCCTCTATCTGCACCTCTGTTCCTTCTTTCTGCTCTTCTTTTGTTTCTTGCTGCACCTCTCTTGCTTCTTTCTGCACCCCTCTTGCCACTTTCTCCACCCCTATTCCCCATTTTTGCATCGCTGTTGCTTCTTTCTACACTTCTCTTGCCTCTTTCTCCACCCATCTTCCCTCTTTCTTCACCCCTGTTGCCTCTTTATGCACCTCTGGTCCTTCTTTCTGCACTTCTTTTGTTTCTTGCTGCACATCTCTTACTTCTTTCTGTAAACCTCTAGCCTCTTTCTGCACCCCTCTTCCCTCTTTTTGCACCTCTGTTGCTTCTTTATGCACTTCTCTTGCTTCTTTCTGCACCTCTGTCCATTTTTTCTGCAACCCTTGTGCCTCTTTCTGCACCCCTTTTCCCTCTTTCTGCTCCCCTCTTGCCTCTTTCCGTACCTCTGTTCCCTCTTTCTGCACTTCTTTTGTTTCTTTCTTCAACTCTCTTGCTTCTTTCTGTAACCCTCTTGCCTCTTTCTCCACCCCACTTCCCCCTTTCTGCACCTCTGTTGCTTCTTTCTGCACCCCTTATGCCTCTTTCTGCACCCCTCTTGCCTCTTTCTGCACCTCTGTTCCTTCTTTCTGCACTTCTTTTGTTTCTTTCTGCACCTCTCTTGCTTCTTTCTGCACCCCCTTTCCTCTTTCTCCACCCCTCTTCCCTCTTTCTTCTCCCCTGTTGCCTCTTTCTGCACCTCTGTTCCTTCTTTCTGCACTTTTATTTCTTGCTGCACATCTCTTGCTTCTTTTTGAACCCTCGTGCCTCTTTCTGCACCCCTCTTCCATATTTTTGCACCCCTCTTGCCTCTTTCTGCACCTCTCTTGCCTCTTTCTGCACCTCTGTTGCTTCGTTCTGCACTTCTTTTGTTTCTTTCTGCACCTCTCACTTCTTTCTGCACCCCTTTTGCCTCTTTCTGCACCCCTCTTGCCTTCTTCTGTAACTGTGTGCCTTCTTTTTGCACTACTTCTGTTTCTTTCTGCAGCTCTCTTGCTTCTTTCTGCACCCCTTGCCTCTTTCTCTACTCCTTTTCCCTCTTTCTTCACCCCTGTTGCCTATTTCTGCACCTCTGGTCCTTGTTTCTGCTCTTCATTTCTTACTTTCTGCACATCTCTTGCCTCTTTCTGCACCCCTCTTCCCTCTTTTTGCATCCCTCTTGCCTCTTTCTGCACCTCTGTTGCTTCTTTCTGCACTACTCTTGCTTTTTTCTGCACCTCTTTGCTTCTTTTTGCACAACTTGTGCTTCTTTCTGCACCCCTCTTCCCTCTTTCTGCACCCCTTTTGCCTTTTTATGCACCTCTTTTCCTTCTTTCTGCTCTTCTTTTGTTTCATTCTGCACCTCTCTTGCTTCTTTCTGCACTTCTCTTGCCTCTTTCTCCACCCCTCATCTGTTTTTCTGCACTTCTGTTGCTTATTTCTGCACTTCTCTTGCTTCTTTCTGCACCTCTGTCCTTTCTTTCTTCAACCCTTGTGCCTCTTTCTGTACCTCTCTTCCCTCTTTCTGCACCCCTCTTGCCTCTTTCTGCACCTCTGTTCCTTCTTTCTGCACTTCTTTTGTTTCTTTCTGTAACTCTTTTGCTTCTTTCTGTACCCTTCTTGCTTCTTTCTGCACCCCTCGTGCCTCTTTCACACCCCTCTTCCCTTTTTCTGCAACCCTCTTGCGTCTTTCTGCACCTCTGTACCTTCTTTCTACATTTCTTTTGTTTCTTTCTGCACCTCTGTCCCTTCTTTCCCCAACCATTGTTCCTCTTTCTGCACCCCTCTTCCCTCTTTCTGCACCTCTCTTGCCTCTTTCTGCACCTCTGTTCCTTCTTTCTGCACTTATTTTGTTTCTTTCTGCAACTCTCTTGCTTCTTTCTGCACGCCTCTTTCTTCTTTCTGCACCCCTCGTGCCTCTTTCACACCCCTCTTCCTTCTTTCTGCATCTCTCTTGCTTCTTTCTGCACCCCTCGCGCCTCTTTCTGTACCCCTCATCCCTCTTTCTGCACTCCTCTTGCCTCTTTCTGCACCTCTGTTGCTTCTTTCTGCACTTCTTTTGTTTCTTTCTGCACCTCTTATTTCTTTCTGCACCCCTTTTGCCTCTTTCTGCACCCCTCTTGCCTTTTTCTGTAACTGTGTGCCTTCTTTCTGCACCCCTCTTGCTTCTTTCTGCACCCCTCATGCCTCTTTCACACCCCTCTTCCCTTTTTCTGCAACCCTCTTGCGATTTCTGCACCTCTCTTCCTTCTTTCTGCACTTCTTTTGTTTCTTTCTGCACCTCTCTTGTTCCTTTCTGTATCCCTCTTGCCTCTTTGTCTACCCCACGTCCCCCTTTCGGTATCTCTGTTGCTTCTAAATGCATTTCGCATGCTTCTTTCTGCATCTCTCTTGCTTCTTACAACACCCCTCGTGCCTCTTTCTGCACCCCTCATCGCTCTTTCTGCACCCCTCATCGCTCTTTCTGCACTCCTCTTGCCTATTTCTGCACGTCTGTTGCTACTTTCTGCACTTCTTTTGTTTCTTTCTGCACCTCTGTTCTTTCTTTCTGCACGTCTTTTGTTTCTTTCTGCATCTCTCGCTTCTTTATGTACCCCTATTGCCTCTTTCTGCACCCCTCTTGCCTCTTTCTGCACCTCTATTCCTTCTTTCTGCACTTCTTTTGTTTCTCGCTGCACATCTCTTGCTTCTTTCTGCCCCCCTCTTGCCACTTTCTCCACATCTGTTCCCCATTTTTGCATCTCTGTTGCTTCTTTCTGCTCTTCTCTTGCCTCTTTCTCCACCCCTCTACCCTCTTTCTCTACCCCTGTTGCCTCTTTCTGCACCTCTGTTCCTTCTTTCTGCACTTCTTTTGTTTCTTGCTGCACATCTCTTGCTTCCTTCTGCATCCCTCTTCCCTCTTTTTGCACCCGTCTTGCCTCTTTCTGCACCTCTGTTGCTTCTTTCTGCACTACTCTTGCTTCTTTCTGTACCTCTCTTGCTTCTTTCTGCACCACTCGTGCTTCTTTCTGCATCCCTCTTTCCTCTTTCTGCACCCCTCTTGCCTCTTTCTGCACCTCTGTTCCTTCTTTCTGCTCTTCTTTTGATTCTTTCTGCACCTCTCTTGCTTCTTTATGCACCCCTCTTTCCACTTTCTCCACCCCTGTTCCCCATTTTTGCATCTCTGTTGCTCTTCTCTTCCTTCTTTATGTACCTCTCTTGCTTCTTTCTGCACCCCTCTTCCCTCTTTTTGCACCCCTCTTGCCTCTTTCTGCACGTCTGTTGTTTCTTTCTGCACTACTCTTGTTTCTTTCTGCACCTCTTTACTTCTTTCTGCACCACTCGTGCTACTTTCTGCACACCTCTTCCCTCTTTTTGCACCCCTCTTGCCTCTTTCTGCACCTCTGTTCCTCCTTTCTGCTCTTCTTTTGTTTCTTTCTGCACCTCTCTTGATTCTTTCTGCAGCCCTCTTGCCAATTATTTCACCCCTGTTCCCTCTTTCTGCACTTGTGTTGCTTCTTTTTTCAGTACTCGTGCTTATTTCTCCACTTCTGTCCCTTCTTTCTACCACCCTTGTGCCTCTTTCTGCATCCCTCTTCCCTCTTTCTGCACACCTCTTGCCTCTTTCTGCACCTCTGTTCCTTCTTTCTGCACTTCTTTTGTTTCTTTCTGTAACTCTCTTGCTTCTTTCTGCACCCTCTTGCTTCTTTCTGTACCCCTCGTGCCTCTTTCACACCCCCTTGCCTCTTTCCCCACCCCTTCCCTCTTTCTTCTCCCCTGTTGCCTCTTTCTGCACCTCTGTTCCTTCTTTCTGCACTTCTCTTGTTTCTTGCTGCACATCTCTTGCTTCTTTTTGCACCCCTCGTGCCTCTTGCTGCACCCCTCTTCCTCTTTTTGCACCCTTCTTGCCTCTTTCTGCACCTCTGTTGCTTCTTTCTGCACTACTCTTGCTTCTTTCTGTACCTCTCTTGCTTCTTTCTGCACCACTTGTGCTTCTTTCTGCACCCCTCTTCTATTTCTGCACCCCTCTTGCCTCTATCTGCACCTCTGTTCCTTCTTTCTGCTCTTCTTTTGTTTCTTGCTGCACCTCTCTTGCTTCTTTCTGCACCCCTCTTGCCACTTTCTCCACCCCTATTCCCCATTTTTGCATCGCTGTTGCTTCTTTCTACACTTCTCTTGCCTCTTTCTCCACCCATCTTCCCTCTTTCTTCACCCCTGTTGCCTCTTTATGCACCTCTGTTCCTTCTTTCTGCACTTCTTTTGTTTCTTGCTGCACATCTCTTACTTCTTTCTGTAAACCTCTAGCCTCTTTCTGCACCCCTCTTCCCTCTTTTTGCACCCCTCTTGCCTCTTTGTGCACCTCTGTTGCTTCTTTCTGCATTACTCTTGCTTCTTTCTGTACCTCTCTTGCTTCTTTCTGCACCACTCGTGCTTCTTTCTGCACCCCTCTTTCCTCTTTCTGTACCCCTCTTGCCTCTTTCTGCACATCTGTTCCTTCTTTCTGCTCTTCTTTTGTTTCTTTCTGCACCTTTCTTGCTTCTTTCTGCACCCCTCTTACCACTTTCTCCACCCCTGTTCCCCATTTTTGCATCTCTGTTGCTTCTTTCTGCACTTCTCTTGCCTCTTTCTCCACCCCTCATCCCTCTTTCTGCACCTCTGTTGCTTCTTTCTGCACTTCTTTTATTTCTTGCTGCATATCTCTTGCTTCTTTTTGCACCCCTCGTGCCTCTTTCTGCACCTCTGTTGCTTCTTTCTGCACTACTCTAGCTTCTTTCTGTACCTCTCATGCTTCTTTCTGCACCACTCATGCTTCTTTCTGCACCCCCTCTTCTATTTCTGCACCCCTCTTGCCTCTATCTGCACCTCTGTTCCTTCTTTCTGCTCTTCTTTTGTTTCTTGCTGCACCTCTCTTGCTTCTTTCTGCACCCCTCTTGCCACTTTCTCCACCCCTATTCCCCATTTTGCATCGCTGTTGCTTCTTTCTACACTTCTCTTGCCTCTTTCTCCACCCATCTTCCCTCTTTCTTCACCCCTGTTGCCTCTTTATGCACCTCTGGTCCTTCTTTCTGCACTTCTTTTGTTTCTTGCTGCACATCTCTTACTTCTTTCTGTAAACCTCTAGCCTCTTTCTGCACCCCTCTTCCCTCTTTTTGCACCTCTGTTGCTTCTTTCTGCACTTCTCTTGCTTCTTTCTGCACCTCTGTCCATTTTTTCTGCAACCCTTGTGCCTCTTTCTGCACCCTTTTCCTCTTTCTGCTCCCCTCTTGCCTCTTTCCGTACCTCTGTTCCCTCTTTCTGCACTTCTTTTGTTTCTTTCTTCAACTCTCTTGCTTCTTTCTGTAACCCTCTTGCCTCTTTCTCCACCCCACTTCCCCCTTTCTGCATCTCTGTTGCTTCTTTATATATTTCTCTTGCTTCTTTCTGCACCTCTCTTGCTTCTTTCTGCACCCCTTGTGCCTCTTTCTACACCCCTCTTCCTGCATTCCTCCTGCCTCTTTCTGTACCCCTCTTGCCTCTTTCTGCACCTCTGTTCCTTCTTTCTATACTTTTTTTGTTTCTTTCTGCACCTCTCGCTTCTTTCTGCACCCCTTATGCCTCTTTCTGCACCCCTCTTGCCTCTTTCTGCACCTCTGTTCCTTCTTTCTATACTTCTTTTGTGTCTTTCTGTACCTCTCTTGCTTCTTTCTGCACCCCCTTGCCTCTTTCTCTACCCCCTACCCTCTTTCTTCTCCCCTGTTGCCTCTTTCTGCACCTCTGTTCCTTCTTTCTGCACTTCTTTTATTTCTTGCTGCATATCTCTTGCTTCTTTTTGCACCCCTCGTGCCTCTTTCTGCACCCCTCTTCCTCTTTTTGCACCCTTCTTGCCTCTTTCTGCACCTCTGTTCCTTCTTTCTGCTCTTCTTTTGTTTCTTGCTGCACCTCTCATGCTTCTTTCTGCACCCCTCTTGCCACTTTCTCCACCCCTCATCCCTCTTTCTGCACCTCTGTTGCTTCTTTCTGCAATTCTCTTGTTTATTGCTGCACATCTCTTACTTCTTTCTGTAAACCTCTAGCCTCTTTCTGCACCCCTCTTCCCTCTTTTTGCACCCCTCTTGCCTCTTTCTGTACCTCTCTTGCTTCTTTCTGCACCACTCGTGCTTCTTTCTGCACCCCTCTTTCCTCTTTCTGCACCCCTCTTGCCTCTTTCTGCACACCTGTTCCTTCTTTCTGCTCTTCTTTTGTTTCTTTCTGCACCTTTTTGCTTCTTTCTGCACCCCTCTTACCACTTTCTCCACCCCTGTTCCCCATTTTTGCATCTCTGTTGCTTCTTTCTGCACTTCTCTTGCCTCTTTCTCCACCCCTCATCCCTCTTTCTGCACCTCTGTTGCTTCTTTCTGCACTTCTCTTGCTTCTTTCTGCACCTCTGTCCATTTTTTCTGCAACCCTTGTGCCTCTTTCTGCACCCCTTTTCCCTCTTTCTGCTCCCCTCTTGCCTCTTTCCGTACCTCTGTTCCCTCGTTCTGCACTTCTTTTGTTTCTTTCTTCAACTCTCTTGCTTCTTTCTGTAACCCTCTTGCCTCTTTCTCCACCCCACTTCCCCCTTTCTGCATCTCTGTTGCTTCTTTATGTATTTCTCTTGCTTCTTTCTGCACCTCTCTTGCTTCTTTCTGCACCCCTTGTGCCTCTTTCTACACCCCTCTTCCCTCTTTCTGCATTCCTCCTGCCTCTTTCTGTACCCCTCTTGCCTCTTTCTGCACCTCTGTTCCTTCTTTCTATACTTTTTTTGTTTCTTTCTGCACCTCTCGCTTCTTTCTGCACCCCTTATGCCTCTTTCTGCACCCCTCTTGCCGCTTTCTGCACCTCTGTTCCTTCTTTCTACACTTCTATTGTGTCTTTCTGTACCTCTCTTGCTTCTTTCTGCACCCCCTTGCCTCTTTCTCTACCCCCTACCCTCTTTCTTCTCCCCTGTTGCCTCTTTCTGCACCTCTGTTCCTTCTTTCTGCACTTCTTTTATTTCTTGCTGCATATCTCTTGCTTCTTTTTGCACCCCTCGTGCCTCTTTCTGTACCCCTCTTCCTCTCTTTGCACCCTACTTGCCTCTTTCTGCCCCTCTGTTGCTTCTTTCTGCACTACTCTTACTTCTTTCTGTACCTCTCTTGCTTCTTTCTGCACCGCTCGTGGTTCTGTCTGCACCCCTCTTTCTGCAACCCTCTTGCCTCTTTCTGCACCTCTGTTTCTTCTTTCTGCTCTTCTTTTGTTTCTTGCTGCACCTCTCTTGCTTCTTTCTGCACCCTTCTTGCCACTTTCTCCACCCCTATTCCCCATTTTTGCATCTCTGTTGCTTCTTTCTGCACTTCTCTTGCCTTTCTCCACCCATCTTCCCTCTTTCTTCACCCCTGTTGCCTCTTTCTGCACCTCTGTTCCTTCTTTCTGCACTTCTTTTGTTTCTTGCTGCACATCTCTTGCTACTTTCTGCACCCCTCTAGCCTCTTTCTGCACCCCTCTTCCCTCTTTCTGCACCACTCTTACCACTTTCTCCACCCCTGTTCCCCATTTTTGCATCTCTGTATCTTCTTTCTGCACTTCTCTTGCCTCTTTCTCCACCCCTCATCCCTCTTTCTGCACCTCTGTTGCTTCTTTCTGCACCTCTGTCCATTCTTTCTGCAACCCTTGTGCCTCTTTCTTCACCCCTTTTCCCTCTTTCTGCTCCCCTCTTGCCTCTTTCTGCACCTCTGTTCCTTCTTTCCGCACTTCTTTTGTTTCTTTCTTCAACTCTCTTGCTTCTTTCTGTATCCCTCTTGCCTCTTTCTCCACCCCACTTCCCCCTTTCTGCATCTCTGTTGCTTCTTTATGTACTTCTCTTGCATCCTTCTGCACCTCTCTTGCTTCTTTCTGCACCCCTCGTGCCTCTTTCTGCACCCCTCTCCCTTCTTTCTGCACTCCTCTTGCCTCTTTCTGCACCTCTGTTGCTTCTTTCTGTAGTTCTTTTGTTTCTTTCTGCACCTCTCTTGCTTCTTACTGCACCCCTCTTTAATATTTCTCCACCCCTCTTCCCCCTTTTTTCATCTCTATTGCTTCTTTCTGCACTTCGCTTGCCTCTTTCTCCACCCCTCATCCGTCTATCTGCACCTCTGTTGCTTATTTCTGCACCTCTCTTGCTTCTTTCTGTACCACTTGTGCTTCTTTCTGCACCCCTCTTCTCTCTTTTTGCCCCCTCTTGCCTCTTTCTGCACCTCTGTTCCTCCTTTCTGCACCTGTGTTGCTTCTTTCTGCACCTCTCTTGCTTCTTTCTGCACCCCTCTTACCACTTTCTCTACCCCTGTTCCCCATTTTTGCATCTTGGTTGCTTCTTTCTGCACTTCTCTTGCCTCTTTCTCCACCCCTCATCCCTCTTTCTGCACCTCTGTTGCTTCTTTCTGCACTTCTCTTGCTTCTTTCTGCACCTATGTCCATTCTTTCTGCAACCCTTGTGCCTCTTTCTGCACCCCTTTTCCCTCTTTCTGCTCCCCTCTTGCCTCTTTCCGCACCTCTGTTCCTTCTTTCCACACTTATTTTGTTTCTTTCTTCAACTCTCTTGCTTTTTTCTGTATCCTCTTGCCTCTTTCTCCACCCCACTTCCCCCTTTCTGCATCTCTGTTGCTTCTTTATGTACTTCTCTTGCGTCTTTCTGTACCTCTCTTGCTTCTTTCTGCACCCCTTGTGCCTCTTTCTGCACCCCTCTTCCCTCTTTCTGCTCTCCTCTTGCCTCTTTCTGCACCTCTGTTGCTTCTTTCTGTAGTTCTTTTGTTTCTTTCTGTACCTCTCTTGCTTCTTTCTGCACCCCTCTTGCCTTTTCCCCCTTTTTTCATCTTTATTGCTTCTTTCTGCACTTCGCTTCCCTCTTTCTCCGCCCCTCATCCGTCTATCTGCACCTCTGTTGCTTCTTTCTGTACTTTTCTTGCTTATTTCTGCACCTCTCTTGCTTCTTTCTGCACCACTCGTGCTTCTTTCGGCACCCCTCTTCCCTCTTTTTGCCACCCTCTTCTCTTGCCTCTTTCTGCACCTCTGTTCCTCCTTTCTGCTCTTCATTTGTTTCTTTCTGCACCTCTCTTGCTTCTTTCTGCAGCCCTCTTGCCACTTTCTCCACCCCTGTTCCCCCTTTCTGCATCTCTGTTGCTTCTTTATGCACTTCTCTTGCTTCTTTCTCTCCCTCTCTTGCTTCTTTCTGCACCCCTCGTGCCTCTTTCTGCACCCCTCTTCCCTTCTTTCTGCAACTCTGTTGCTTCTTTCTGCACTTCTTTTGTTTCTTGCTGCACATCTCTTGCTTCTTTCTGCACACCTCTTGCCTCTTTCTCCACCCCTCTTCCCCTTTTTTGCATCTCTGTTGCTTCTTTCTGTACTTCTCTTGCCTCTTTCTCCACCCCTCATCCCTCTTTCTGCACCTGTGTTGCTTCTTTCTGCACCTCTCTTGCTTCTTTCTGCACCCCTCTTACCACTTTCTCTACCCCTGTTCCCCATTTTTGCATCTCTGTTGCTTCTTTCTGCACTTCTCTTGCCTCTTTCTCCACCCCTCATCCCTCTTTCTGCACCTCTGTTGCTTCTTTCTGCACTTCTCTTGCTTCTTTCTGCACCTATGTCCATTCTTTCTGCAACCCTTGTGCCTCTTTCTGCACCCCTTTTCCCTCTTTCTGCACCCCTCTTGCCTCTTTCCGCACCTCTGTTCCTTCTTTCTGCACTTCTTTTGTTTCTTTCTTCAACTCTCTTGCTTTTTTCTGTATCCCTCTTGCCTCTTTCTCCACCCCACTTCCCCCTTTCTGCATCTCTGTTGCTTCTTTATGTACTTCTCTTGCGTCTTTCTGCACCTCTCTTGCTTCTTTCTGCACACCTTGTGCCTCTTTCTGCACCCCTCTTCCCTCTTTCTGCTCTCCTCTTGCCTCTTTCTGCACCTCTGTTGCTTCTTTCTGTAGTTCTTTTGTTTCTTTCTGTACCTCTCTTGCTTCTTTCTGCACCCCTCTTGCCTTTTCCTCTTCCCCCTTTTTTCATCTCTATTGCTTCTTTCTTCACTTCACTTCCCTCTTTCTCCGCCCCTCATCCGTCTATCTGCACCTTTGTTGCTTCTTTCTGTACTTTTCTTGCTTATTTCTGCACGTCTCTTGCTTCTTTCTGCACCACTCGTGCTTCTTTCGGCACCCCTCTTCCCTCTTTTTGCCCCCCTCTTCTCTTGCCTCTTTCTGCACCTCTGTTCCTCCTTTCTGCTCTTCATTTGTTTCTTTCTGCACCTCTCTTGCTTCTTTCTGCAGCCCTCTTGCCACTTTATCCACCCCTGTTCCCCCTTTCTGCATCTCTGTTGCTTCTTTATGCACTTCTCTTGCTTCTTTCTCTACCTCTCTTGCTTCTTTCTGCACCCCTCGTGCCTCTTTCTGCACCCCTTTTCCCTCTTTCTGCACCCCTCTTCCCTCTTTCTGCATTCCTCCTGCCTCATTCTGCAACTCTGTTGCTTCTTTCTGCACTTCTTTTGTTTCTTGCTGCACATCTCTTGCTTCTTTCTGCACACCTCTTGCCTCTTTCTCCACCCCTGTTCCCCTTTTTTGCATCTCTGTTGCTTCTTTCTGTACTTCTCTTGCCTCTTTCTCCACCCCTCATCCCTCTTTTCTGCACCTGTGTTGCTTCTTTCTGCACCTCTCTTGCTTCTTTCTGCACCCCTCTTACCACTTTCTCTACCCCTGTTCCCCATTTTTGCATCTCTGTTGCTTTATTCTGCACTTCTCTTGCCTCTTTCCCCACCCCTCATCCCTCTTTCTGCACCTCTGTTGCTTCTTTCTGCACTTCTCTTGCTTCTTTCTGCACCTATGTCCATTCTTTCTGCAACCCTTGTGCCTCTTTCTGCACCCCTTTTCCCTCTTTCTGCTCCCCTCTTGACTCTTTCCGCACCTCTGTTCCTTCTTTCTGCACTTCTTTTGTTTCTTTCTTCAACTCTCTTGCTTTTTTCTGTATCCCTCTTGCCTCTTTCTCCACCCCACTTCCCCCTTTCTGCATCTCTGTTGCTTCTTTATGTACTTCTCTTGCGTCTTTCTGCACCTCTCTTGCTTCTTTCTGCACCCCTTGTGCCTCTTTCTGCACCCCTCTTCCCTCTTTCTGCTCTCCTCTTGCCTCTTTCTGCACCTCTGTTGCTTCTTTCTGTAGTTCTTTTCTTTCTTTCTGTACCTCTCTTGCTTCTTTCTGCACCCCTCTTGCCTTTTCCTCTTCCCCCTTTTTTCATCTCTATTGCTTCTTTCTGCACTTCGCTTCCCTCTTTCTCCGCCCCTCATCCGTATATCTGCACCTCTGTTGCTTCTTTCTGCACCTCTCTTGCTTCTTTCTGCACCCCTCTTACCACTTTCTCTACCCCTGTTCCCCATTTTTGCATCTCTGTTGCTTCTTTCTGCACTTCGCTTCCCTCTTTCTCTGCCCCTCATCCGTCTATCTGCACCTCTGTTGCTTCTTTCTGTACTTTTCTTGCTTATTTCTGCACCTCTCTTGCTTCTTTCTTCACCACTTGTGCTTCTTTCGGCACCTCTCTTCCCTCTTTTTGCCCCCCTCTTCTCTTGCCTCTTTCTGCACCTCTGTTCCTCCTTTCTGCTCTTCATTTGTTTCTTTCTGCACCTCTCTTGCTTCTTTCTGCAGCCCTCTTGCCACTTTCCCCACCCCTGTTCCCCCTTTCTTCATCTCTGTTGCTTCTTTATGCACTTCTCTTGCTTTTTTCTCTACCTCTCTTGCTTCTTTCTGCACCCCTCGTGCCTCTTTCTGCACCCCTTTTCCCTCTTTCTGCATTCTCCTGCTTCTTTCTACAACTCTGTTGCTTCTTTCTGCACTTCTTTTGTTTCTTGCTGCACATCTCTTGCTTCTTTCTGCACACCTCTTGCCTCTTTCTTCACCCCTGTTCCCCCTTTTTGCATCTCTGTTGCTTCTTTCTGCACTTCTCTTGCCTCTTTCTCCACCCCTCATCCCTCTTTCTGCACCTGTGTTGCTTCTTTCTGCACCTCTCTTGCTTCTTTCTGCACCTCTGTCCCTTCTTTCTGCAACCCTTGTGCCTCTTTCTGCATCCCTCTTCCCTCTTTCTCCACCCCTCTTGCCTCTTTCTGCACCTCTGTTCCTTCTTTCTGCACCCCTCTTACCCTTTTTGCGCACCTCTGTTCCTTCTTTCTGCACTTCTTTTGTTTCTTTCTGCACCTCTCTTGTTTCTTTCTGTATCCCTCTTGCCTCTTTCTCCATCCCACTTCCCCCTTTCTGCATCTTTGTTGCTTCTTTATGCACTTCTCTTGCCTCTTTCTGCACCCCTCATCCCTCTTTCTGCACCTGTGTTGCTTCTTTCTGTACCTCTCTTGCTTCTTTCTGCACCTCTGTCCCTTCTTTCTGTAACCCTCGTGCCTCTTTCTGCATCCCTCTTCCCTCTTTCTGCACCCCTCTTGCCTCTTTCTGCACCTCTGTTCCTTCTTTCTGTACTTCTTTTGTTTCTTTCTGTAACTCTCTTGCTTCTTTCTGCACCCCTCTTGCTTCTTTCTGCACCCCTGGTGCCTCTTTCACACCCCCTTCCCTCTTTCTGCACCCCTCTTACCCTTTTTGCGCACCTCTGTTCCTTCTTTCTGCACTTCTTTTGTTTCTTTCTGCACCTCTCTTGTTTATTTCTGTATCCCTCTTGCCTCTTTCTGCATTCCTCCTGCCTCTTTCTGCAACTCTGTTGCTTCTTTCTGTACTACTCTTGCTTCTTTCTGTACCTCTCTTGCTTCTTTCTGTACCACTCATGCTTCTTTCTGCACCCCTCTTTCATCTTTCTGCACCCCTCTTGCCTCTTTATGCACCTCGGTTCCTTCTTTCTGCTCTTCTTTTGTTTCTTGCTGCACCTCTCTTGCTTCTTTCTGCACCCCACTTCCCCCTTTCTGCATCTCTGTTGCTTTTTTATGCACTTATCTTGCTTCTTTCTCTACCGTTCTTGCTTCTTTCTGCACCCCTCGTGCCTCTTTCTGCACCCCTCTTCCCTCTTTCTGCATTCCTCCTGCCTCTTTCTGCAACTCTGTTGCTTCTTTCTGCACTTCTTTTGTTTCTTTCTGCACCTCTCTTGCTTCTTTCTGCATCCCCTTGCCTCTTTCTTCACCCCTCTTCCCTCTTTCTTCTCCCCTGTTGCCTCTTTCTGCACCTCTGTTCCTTCTTTCTGCACTTCTTTTGTTTCTTGCTGCACATCTCTTGCTTCTTTTTGCACCCCTCATCCCTCTTTCTGCACCCCTCTTCCCTCTTTTTGCACCCCTCTTGCCTCTTTCTGCATCTCTGTTGCTTCTTTCTGTACTACTCTTGATTCTTTCTGTACCTCTCTTGCTTCTTTCTGTACCACTCATGCTTCTTTCTGCACCCCTCTTTCATCTTTCTGCACCCCTCTTGCCTCTTTATGCACCTCGGTTCCTTCTTTCTGCTCTTCTTTTGTTTCTTGCTGCACCTCTCTTGCTTCTTTCTGCCCCCCACTTGCCACTTTCTCCACCCCTATTCCCCATTTTTGCATCTCTATTGCTTCTTTCTGCACTTCTCTTGCCTCTTTCTTCACCCCTGTTGCATTTTTCTGCACCTCTATTCCTTCTCTCTGCACTTCTTTTGTTTCTTGCTGCACATCTCTTGCTTCTTCCTGCACACCTCTTGCCTCTTTCTGCACCCCTCTTCCCTCTTTTTGCACCCCTCTTGCCTCTTTCTGCACCTCTGTTTCTTCTTTCTGCACTACTTTTGCTTCTTTCTGTACCTCTCTTGCTTCTTTCTGTACCACTTGTGTTTCTTTCTGCACCCCTCTTTCCTCTTTCTGTACCCCTCTTGCCTCTTTCTGCACCTCTGTTCCTTCTTTCTGCTCTTCTTTTGTTTCTTTCTGCACCTCTCTTGCTTCTTTCTGCACCCCTCTTACCACTGTATCCACCCCTATTCCCCATTTTTGCATCTCTGTTGCTTCTTTCTGCACTTCTCTTGCCTCTTTCTCCATCCCTCATCCCTCTTTCTGCACCTCTGTTGCTTCTTTCTGCACTTCTCTTGCTTCTTTCTGCACCTCTGCCCATTTTTTCTGCAACCCTTGTGCATCTTTCTGCACCCCTTTTCCCTCTTTCTGCTCCCCAATTTCCTTTTTCCGCACCTCTGGCTCATGGTTCATCGGAGCCACGGGCAGACAGTGTTCCTTTGGGTGAACGAGCAGCTTTGACAAATGTTTGACTACAAGCGCTCCTCCCCTCCTGTGTTGAAGCTCATGGGGCCCTAATTAGGTGACCTAAATATCGTTTTTAAGGATTATACCAAGTAGGTATTTTGATAAATGCATGTTGAAATAGATGCATATTAGCCACTGAGATTGATCAGGCTTATCACACTAGGGAGTAGTTAGAGTGTTACAAGGGATCATTAAACTTGGCCCTCAAGAGTAGCTTAGGGGTAGGCTTCAAAACATGCAGACCCGTGAGGAAATTGCCCATTATAGCACTTTTTCCTCCTTTTCCCCACTTTTATTAATACCAGCTTATAGGGAGTATTAAAGTTTAGTTTTCCACACAGCCAGGTATTTTTTAACCCACTTATTTACTGACCCTTCCACTCTCACATCAAACACATACAGTTCACTTCAAAGTGCTCCCACGTCTCCGTAGGTCGTAGCACGCCCCGTCCCGCAGCGGGAAGGGAAGAACCCGATGATGAAGCATGCCAACAAGGGACCTTTTGGTGGGGGAGGGTTATTTTAAAAACACATGTTGTTTTCCCATGCAAGAAACCAAGTATTTCTCTTGGGTTTTTCTAGCAAGGATGGCACGGTTCTTTGGTTTTGAGAGTGGACTCTAGTTGTTTTTTCAGAAAGAAATACATATACCTTTTTGTACACATATTTACAGAGTATGCTGTTTGAAACACAGGTATTCAAGTATTTCTATGTTTATTTTTATGTAACATGTCACTTGGTAAAAGCAGAGACACGCATGCATACCTTCACAAACTTGGTCAGACTTACAACAGTGATATGCTTAGGATTCCTGTTTTATATTTGGTAGGTAGGCCTAACATTCTGAACAGCTGATTAACAGTGAACCTTTAAGAGAAAAGTGAGGTTTAAGACATCTTGGGAGAAGGATTAGTGATTAACCGCGGCGCAAATTCTCCCACGGTGCAGGAGAATTAAAGAGTGGGCGGGGCTGTGTCAGCCAACGGACGTGCGCAGCACCAGCGAGGTAGTGCTTGCGTCGGCCGTTGGTCGACGCAAGCACGGAACGGGTTAAGCTACTTTGTATGAGTCTGTTGTAGGGTACAGTCATAGTAGGCCTCTTTCTGCACCTCTGTTGGTTCTTTCTGCACTTCTCTTGCTTCTTTCTGCACCTTTCTTCCTCTTTCTGGACTTCTGTTGCCTCTTTCTGCACTTCTCTTGCTTCTTTCTGCGCTTTTCTTCATCTTTCTGCACCTTTCTGCAGATGTCCTACCTATGTAGGCATGTTTAGAAATTAGCATTTAAAAAAACCTTAGAAATTCACTGAAAAAACCATAGGTTTCAGGGACGTTATAGTTCGAAATTAGCATTTAAAAAACCTTAGATATTCACTGAAAAAACCACAGGTTTCAGGGACGTTATAGTTAGTTGGACATTTCACTCGTACAAAACGTTAGTTGAGCTAACTATAACTCGCGAACCCACAATGCACTGCTGATGACGTCACATATTACATCATTCATGACATTGTCAGTGACATCACTGATGACATCACTGATGACGTCTCAAATGACATCACTGATGACATCACTGATGACATCATCACTTAATATCTGACGCACCTCCTCATACCCTAATATAACCTTTCATACACCCACTCTAAAATACAGAATACCATTCTCGAAACCATAGTGTTAGAAATGGGGGTCTCTATTTGGCGGAGGTAGGTACCTTTGTCCAAATAGGGACCCTTGCTTCTAGTCAGGGTAAGGGGGATACACTCCTAAAATAACCCCTGCTCACCCCCTTGGTAGCTTGGCACAAGCACACAGGCTTATCTCAGAGGCTGTGTGTAAAGCATTTGTGAACACATACAGTAACACAGTGAAAACACTACAAATGGACACCACACCAGTTTAGAAAAATAAGTAATCTTTATCTAAACTCAAAACAAGACCAAACAACAAAAATCCACAGTAATAAAAATATGACTTTCAGATGGTAGAAATAGTTCAGTTCAATGCAAGTTGTAAATGCGACACTTTTTTCAAAAGTACCTTACACGTGTCACGCAAAGCAAACAAAATGGCCGCAGGGAAGGTAATGTGTCTGTTCCTTACACTCAGTGGAGGTGATGCGTCTGTTCCTTACTGCGGCGCAGAGGAGGTGATGCGTCAGTTCCTTACTGCGTGGGGAGTTGATGCGTCTGTTTCTTACTGCGGACCCCAACCGATGCGACAGTGAATGGCGCCTCCATGCGATGCGTCGATCCGGTACGATGCGTATCTTCGTGCAGCCGCACAGCAGGCTTGCATCGGGATCGGTGCGGCAGTGGCGATTTCTCGAGCCGCGGCAGGCGCTGCGACGGTTTCTTCAGCGATGCGTCAGAAAACCAGTGCGGATGCAACACGCTTCTTCGGTGTTGCGTCGATTTCCCAGCTCCCAGCAACAAACAGTCTCCAGTGGTCCTAAACAGCAGCAGGCACCTCTTTGCAGGTTGGAATTCCCAGCAAGGGAATTCAGGGGAGCTGGTGGTGAAGTCTTTGTGTCCCTGAGACTTCAGAACAGGAGGCAAGCTCAGTTTCAAGCCCTTGGAGATCTTTTCTTCAAGCAGGTGACAAAGCAAACAGCAAAGTCCTTTTTCTCCTTTCCTTGGCAGCAAGCAGCCACTGCAGGCCAACCCCAGACAGCAAACAGCATAGGGGTAGTATTCCTCCTCAGCTTCTCCGGCTCTTCTCCTTGGCAAAGGTTTCCTCTTGATTTCCCAGAAGTGATCTAAAAGTCTGGGGTCTGGGCCCCTCTTTTTATTCACCAAACTCCTTTGTACTCTGAATGCAGAGAGTGTCTGTACCCAGCCAAATCCAGTTCTGTGGGGTACTTTGCAAGTGCACAACAACCTCCTTTGTCAGTGTGAGCCCGGGCTTCAGACACACCACAGGGGGTGGAGCCATCATTGTGGAAGGCAGGCACAGCCCTATTCAGGTGAAGATGCTATTCCTCCCACCACTCCAAATGCACACCAAGCCTATTCAGTCCAGCCCTGACTCATCAGACTTCTGGAGCCACTGCCCTGCTCCAGCCCCTGTCATCCAAAAGCCAGACATGCAATACACAAACCTAGCAGAGGCACACTGGATGGTTAGGCAAGAAAATACCTACTTTCTAAAAGTGGTATTTTCAAACACAGAATGTAAAAATCACCCTCACTAAAAGATGCATCTTAACATTCTGAATTCAGGCATACTAAACTTTATTTTCCTATCTTGTTCCCAGGGTCAGTTATGTTTATAAGATGTTATAAACGAACTCCCCATTCTGGCCTATGGGAACAGATAGCCTTGTTGCAATAGTGTAAAACAAATTGGCAGTATTTCACTATCAGGACATGCCACACACATCAGGGCGTGTCCTACCTTTCACATACAATGCACCCTGCCCACAGGGGTACCTTGGGCCTACCTTAGGGGTGACTAACATGTATAAAAGGGAAGGTTTAGGGACTGGCAAGTGTGTGCACTTGCCAAGTCGACATGGCAGTCCCAGACTGCACACAGGCTCTGCAATGGCAGGCCTGAGCCACATTTTACAAGCTGCGTCTGTGGGTGGCACAATCAGTGCTGCAAGCCCACCAGCAGCATTTGATTTACAGGCCCTGGGCCCACATGGTGCACTGTACTAGGGTCTGACAAGTAAATCAAATAGCCAATCATGGAATCACTAATCCATAACAACATTTTACAAAGGGAGCACTTGCACTTTGGCACTGAACAGCAGTGGCAAAGTGCCCAAAGCATCTAGACCAGCAAAAACACAGGAGGCAACAGCAGAAAAAATGGAAGGGAGACCCACGCCAATGGTGCCAGGTCTAACACGTGTCACCTCCAGCGGAAATGTGGGGAGAACTACCCACCCTCTTGGGAGTTCTCTTCACTAAGGCGGAAAAATCTGGACCGACCATCAGCATTGGCGTGTTCTGTACCAGGGCGGTGTTCCACTGTAAAGTCCATCCCCTGTAGGGAAATGGACCACCTCAACAGCTTTGGATTCTCACCCATCATTTGCATCAACCATCTGAGGGGCCTGTGGTCTGTCTGAACCCGGACGAGTACCAAACAAGTATGGTCTCAGCTTCTTCAGCGCCCAGACCACAGCAAATGCCTCACGCTCAATCGCACTCCACCTCTGTTCCCGCGGAAGTAACCTCCTAGTAATGAAGGCTACAGGTTGGTCTAGGCCCTCTTCATTTAGCTGTGAGAGCACAGCCCCCACACCAGGCTCTGAAGCATCTGTCTGCACAATGAATTCTCTTGAGAAGTTGGGTGCCTTAAGCATGGGCCATGTGCACATGGCAGATTTCAGGGCATCAAAAGCCTTCTGGCAGGCGTCAGTCCAGTTCACTTTCCTGGGCTGCTTCCTGGATGTCAGCTCTGTCAAGGGGGCAACAATGGTGCCATACCCCTTGACAAATATCCTGTAATACCCAGTGAGTCCTAAAAAGGCTCTCACCTCTGTCTGAGTCTTGGGGGGCTCCCAAGCCAGAATGGTATCAATCTGTGGCTGTAGGGGCGCCACCTGGCCGCTCCCTACCTGGTGTCCCAAGTACACCACAGAACCCTGCCCGATCTGGCACTTACTCGCCTTGATCGTGAGGCTTGCCCTCCGCAGCGCCTTCAACACTTCCCAGAGGTGGTGCAGATGTTCCTCCCAAGTGGCACTGAACACTACGATGTCATCCAGGTAGGCGGCACTGAAATCTTCCAGTCCAGCCAACACCTGGTTGCCAACCTCTGAAAGGTGGCAGGGGCATTCTTCATCCCAAAGCGCATCACCCGGAATTGGTAGTGCCCATCTGGTGTGGAGAATGCTGACCTCTCTCTTGCCCCATCAGTCAAGGTGATCTTCCAGTACCCAGACGTTAAGTCAAACGTACTGAGGTACCGGGCAGCTCCCAAACGATCGATGAGCTCATCAGCTCTGGGGATGGGGTGCGTGTCAGTCCTGGTGACTGAATTGAGCCCTCGGTAGTCCACACAGAACCGGAGTTCTGGTGTGGCACCGGGTGCGGCAGCCTTTGGGACCAAGACCACTGGGCTGGCCCAAGGGCTGTCTAAGGGCTCAATCACCCCTAGTGCTAACATCTTGGAGACCTCCTCCTTGATGCAAGCTCTGACCCTGTCAGTCACTCTGTAAATTTTATGTTTTACTGGAGGACTGTCCCCAGTGTCCACATCATGGACGCACCACTGAGTGACACCGGGGGTCAGGGAGAACAGGTCAGGGAACTGTCCCAACAGTTGGTGACAGTCACTCTGCTGTTCAGGGGTCAGGGAGTTAGAGAGGTTCACACCATCCACTGACCCATCTTGCTCCTTTGCAGACAGGAGGTCAGGAAGAGGCTCAGTCTCCTCTTCCGTCCCAGCATCTGTTGCTAGGAGCATGCCCACTTCGGACCTCTCCAAGTGGGGCTTCAGGCAGTTCACATGCAGGACCCGCAAAGGGTTCCTGGGAGACTGCAAGTCCACCAAGTAGGTGACATCACTCTTGCGCTCCACCACCTCAAATGGTCCGGTCCAGTTATCCTGGAGTGCACAAGGCTCCACTGGGGCCCTGACCCAAACTTTCTCTCCAGGCTGAAACTCGATCAGAGTGGCATTCTGATCATATCAACATTTCATCTCATCCTGGCTTGCTTCCAGATTCGCCTGAGCAAGTTGTCTGAAGCGCTTAGCCTGGTTTCTGAAGGCCAGCATGTAGCTATGTACATCCTGGGGAGGTTTACTGGGAGCTTTTTCCCAGCCTTCTTTCACCAGACTCAGAGGTCCTCTCACAGGATGGCTGTACAGCAGTTCAAAGGGACTTAACCCTAAGGACTTCTGGGGCACCTCTCTGTAAGCAAACAGAAAGCATGGCAAGAGGACGTCCCACTTACGCCCCATGGGTTCACCAAGACCCATAATCATGCCCTTCAGGGTCCGGTTGAATCTCTCAACCATCCCATTACCTTGGGGGTGGTAAGGAGTGGTGAACTTATAGGTTACACTGCACTCCTCCCACAGGGACTTCATATACTTGGATATGAAGTTGGTATCACAGTCTGACACCACCTCTCTGGGGAACGCCATGTGGGAGAAAATCCCCATCAATATACGACCCACCACGGGGGCCGTCACAGTCCGGAGAGGGATGGCTTCCGGGTACCGGGTGGCATGGTCCACCAAGACCAGGATGAACCTGTTGCCCATGGCTGTCTTGGGATCCAGAGGCCCCACAATGTCAATATCCACCCTCTCAAAGGGGTTGCTGACCACAGGGAAAGGTTGGAGAGGAGCCTTGTGCTTCCTCCCACTCTTACCACTTGCCTGGCAAGTCTGGCAAGTCCTACAATGAGTATCAGAACTCTTGCGCATTTGGGGCCAGTAAAAGGGGGTGACAAGCCTTTCAAAGGTCTTGTCTTACCCCAAACATCCTGCCAAAGGTACATCATGAGCTAGACCCTGTAGGAAGGCTCTGAAGCGCTGGGGTACCACCAGCACACAGGCTGACCCAGGCTCAGCAATCTTAGGCTCGCTATACAGGAGACCATTCTCCCAGTAAATCCAATGTGATCCAGACTGATCACCTGCTGCCTGGTTTGCAGCCTGTTGCCGCAAACCAACAAGAGAAGGGCACTTCTTCTGCTCCTCACAGAACTCTTCCCTGGAGGGACCTCCTTCCTGCTGCCAATGGGTCAGCTCAGGCAGGTCCCCCAGTTCAGCCACTTGTTCCCCTGTAGGCTCCAGGGCATCCCCCTCAAGGTTTGCCTTCTCCTGGACCGTGGAAACTTTGGGGGCCGGTTTCCCGCACCCCCTGCCTTTTCTCTTTCTGGCAGGCACCTGGGCCATTCTTTCAGGCTCCAGGTCCTCTTGAATGTCCTTTCTGGCTGCCATTGACCGAGTGGTCACATATGCCCACTCAGACAGTCCCAACATCTCCAAATGAGACCTCCGCTCCACCTTCGCCCAAGGGGAGCTCTCCAAATCATTGCCTAGCAGACAGTCAACAGGCATGGCTGGCCTCATAGCTACTTCCAAGGTACCTGAGACCCCCTCCACTCAAAGGGAACCTGTGCCACTTTACAGAGACACACTAAATTGTCAGCGGCAACTACTGGGTAGACTGTGTCGGGGACCACCTGCTCTTCAGACACCAGCCGACAACTGACAGCTGTCACACTGGCTCCGGTGTCTCTCAGAACCGCCACACTATGGCCATTGATGGTCACCCACTGCCTGTACTTTTTAGAGTAATCAGGCAGATGAGCCCTAGGGACCATCTCACTGTCTCCTAAAGAGACCAGGGACATCTCTGCGGGACCCCACCCACCTTGGGCACCTATCTCCTCCCCCAAGGCTACACTAGCCATTTCCCGGGGCGGTGCACCAGTGGGTGCAGTGGTCACTGTGTTGGGACACTTGGGACTTCCTTGGAAGTGACCCACCTGTCCACAGCTAAAACAGGTCTTGGGACCCTTCTGCACAGGCTTACCTGGTGGGACCCATGGTCTTTTGTCAGCAGGAGGGAGGGAACCCTTACCTTGGTTCCCTTGGGGATTACTTTGGGGCCCTTTATGGAACTCCTTTTGTTTACCCTTGTCCCCCCCACTCTTCTGCTGGGGACCCTGCCCACCTTTGGCCAAATCTCCCATAAGACCCTTGTGGACCCTGGTACTGACCCAGCGGTCCGCCTCCACAGAAGCTGTCTGGGATCAGTCAGCTTACTATCAATCAGGTGCTGGCGTAGCTCTGGAAAACAACTACTGGATAAGTGCTCCCATGCAACCAAATCATAGAGCGCCTGAAAATCATTTGCCTTGCTACCCTTCACCCAACCATTCAATGCTCTGCAAAAAAAAGACACATATTCCACCCAGGTGCTAGACTCCAGTTTCTTGCAATTTCTAAATTTCTGCCTATAAAGCTCTGGGGTTAACCCATACCTGGCTACTAAGGCTTCCTTCATGGGGGCATAGGACATCTGATCCTCAGTGGGCAAGTCCAACAAGGTGTCCCTCCCCTCACTGACAAAGCGGCCCCACAACACCGCTCCCCAGTCTCTCTCAGGGATTCTATGGGACTTCATTTGCTCCTTGTAGGCCTTGAACCATTGACCAATGTCCTCATGCTTGCTGAAATCCTTAATAACATCCTTGGGAATGTATACTTTCCCTTCTACAGGCACTGATGGTGTGCTGCCACCAGAGGGAGTGATCTCTAGGCTCTTCGCTTTCAGCTCTAGCTCCCTAAACACTCTCTCATGCTCTAAAAGCATCTTCTTTTCCTCCATGGCCAATTTCTTGCTCTCCAACTCCAACCTCTTATTCTCTAAGTCATCCTGGCTCCCCAGTTTGAGCTTAGCAAGCTCCATTTCATGCACTCTGCTTTTTTCCCTGCCCTCCAACTCTTCTGGAGACAGACCCCTTGAAGACACACTGCTGCCTTCCCTGGGAGGCACTCCCCCTCCAGTTAGGCCCACTAACCCCTACTGCTGCCCTTCTAAATTCTACCCCTCCACCATAGGATCCTCGGTCTGCCTACTGGCATTCCTTGCTTCCAACCAGGCCCTCAGCGCCTTTTGGAACACCTCCTTCCTAGTGAGGCCTCTTATGGAGATTTTAAATTTTTTGCAGATGGTTTTAAGTTGTGGCACAGTGTAGGTATCAACCCTCTCTTCTTCAAATTCAATATCCACAGATGCAATGGATCCTTGTTTACTCATGGTGAAAATTGGCAGTTCTCAAGATGCAAAAAAATTCCAAGGAAAAACTCTACCAAAATGTATGTGGTCGCGTAATGGTCTGCACTCACTAGTAGTGTACACAAATCACTGTATGTAAGTCACAAATGCAAGTCCAGGATCCTAACCGCTGACCACCAATGTTAGAAATGGGGGTCTCTAGTTGGCAGAGGTAGGTACCTTTGTCCAAATAGGGACCCTTGCTTCTAGTCAGGGTAAGGGGGATACACTCCTAAAATAACCCTTGCTTATCCCCTTGATAGCTTGGCACGAGCAGACAGGCTTATCTCAGAGGAAGTGTGTAAAGCATTTGTGAACACATACAGTAACACAGTGAAAACACTACAAATGGACACCACACCAGTTTAGAAAAATAAGTAATCTATAGCTAAACTCAAAACAAGACCAAACGACAAAAATCCACAGTACAGTAATAAAAATATGACTTTCAGATGGTCTAAATAGTTCAGTTCAATGCAAGTTGTAAATGCGACACATTTCCTAAAAATACCTTAGATGCGTCATGCAAAGCAAAGAAAATGGCCGCAGGGAAGGTGATGCGTCTCTTCCTTACACTCAGGGGAGGTGATGCGTCTGTTCCTTACTGCGGCGCAGGGGAGGTGATGCGTCAGTTCCTTACTGCGTGGGGAGTTGATGCGTCTGTTTCTTACTGCGGACCCCAAACGATGCGACAGTCATTGGCGCCTCGATGCGATGCGTCGATCCGGTACGATGCATTTCTTCGTGCAGCTGCACAGCAGGCTTGCGTCGGGATCGGTGCGGCGATTTCTCGAGCCGCGGCAGGCGCTTCGACGGTTTCTCCGGCGATGCGTCGGAAAACCAGTGCGGATGCGACACGCTTCTTCGGTGTTGCAACGATTTCCCAGCTCCCAGCAACAAACAGTCTCCAGAGGTCCTAAACAGCAGCAGGCACCACTTTGCAGGTTGGAATTCCCAGCAAGGGAATTCAGGGGAGCTGGTGGTGAAGTCTTTGTGTCCCTGAGAATTCAGAACAGGAGGCACGCTCAGTTTCAAGCCCTTGGAGATCTTTTCTTCAAGCAGGTGACAAAGCAAACAGCAAAGTCCTTTTTCTCCTTTCCTTGGCAGCAAGCAGCCACTGCAGGCCAACCCCAGACAGCAAACAGCACAGAGGCAGTATTCCTCCTCAGCTTCTCCGGCTCTTCTCCTTGGCAAAGGTTTCCTCTTAATTTCCCAGAAGTGATCTAAAAGTCTGGGGTCTGGGCCCCTCTTTTTATACACCAAAATCCTTTGTTCTCTGCATGCAGAGAGTGTCTGTACCCAGCCAAAACCAGTTCTGTGGGGCACTTTGCAAGTGCAGAACAACCTCCTTTGTCAGTGTGAGCCCGGGTTTCAGACACACCACAGGGGGCGGAGCCGTCATTGTGGAAGGCAGGCACAGCCCTATTCAGGTGAAGATGCTATTCCTCCCACCACTCCAAATGCAGACCAAGCCTATTCAGCCCAGCCCTGACTCATCAGACTTCTGGAGCCACTGCCCTGCTCCAGCCCCTGTCATCCAAAAGCCAGGCATGCAATACACAAACCTAGCAGAGGCACACTGGATGGTTAGGCAAGAAAATACCTACTTTCTAAAAGTGGTATTTTCAAACACAGAATGTAAAAATCACCCTCACTAAAACATGCATCTTAACATTCTGAGTTTAGGCATACTAAACTTTATTTTCCTATCTTGTTCCCAGGGTCAGTTATGTTTATAAGATGTTATAAACTAACTCCCCATTCTGGCCTATGGGAACAGATAGCCTTGCAATAGTGAAAAACGAAATTGGCAGTATTTCACTATCGGGACATGCCACACACATCAGGGCATGTCCTACCTTTCACATACAATGCACCATACCCACAGGGGTACCTTGGGCCTCACTTAGGGGTGACTAACATGTAGAAAAGGGGAGGTTTAGGGACTGGCAAGTGTGTGCACTTGCCAAGTCGACATGGCAGTCCCAGACTGCACACAGGTTCTGCAATGGCAGGCCTGAGCCACATTTTACAAGTTGCGTCTGTGGGTGGCACAATCAGTGCTGCAAGCCCACCAGCAGCATTTGATTTACAGGCCCTGAGCACACATGGTGCACTGTACTAGGGTCTGACAAGTAAATCAAATAGCCAATCATGGAATCACTAATCCATAACAACATTTTACAAAGGGAGCACTTGCACTTTGGCACTGAACAGCAGTGGGAAAGTGCCCAAAGCATCTAGACCAGCAAAAACACAGGAGGCAACAGCAGAAAAAATGGAAGGGAGACCCACGCCAATGGTGCCAGGTCTAACATATAGGCACACCAATACCAGTTCGTACATACCCACTCACTGATTCATAGGTCTACACACATCCAGTCACTCACTGATACAGTCACTCATACACACAGTCACTCATCAATGCAGCCTCTGATATATGCACTCATACACCCATACAGACACTCACATACTGCCACTCATCCACAGAGATACTCACACACCTAGTAAGTCACCCAAAGACTCAATCACACTGCCATTTACTCACCAATACAGTTATACACACACCACCTCACTTAATCATACAGATACTAACACATACTTTTTCTCTTATACAATCACTGACACAAGCACACACTCATCTATACAGCCACTCTCGCAATAGCTCACTCTCACATATAGTCACTTATATACTCCAACATTCACATATACTGCCTTTCACATATGTAGTTACTCACATATATACCACTGAGACATCCATTCACTCACCAACACAGCCATACGCACATTCACTCACCCATACAGCCCCTCGCAGACACACTCATGAACCCATACACCCACGGAATCACCCACTCACACATCCATGGAGGGAGTCACAAACAATCCCCCACCGACCCACACAGACACTCAGGCACCCATACAGGTAATCAGACAACCAATCATTAACCCATATAGACACTCATGTAGCTACTCACCAACCCATGCAGCCATTTACACACCAACTGACAGACTGATACAGACATTCACACAGATTAGTAATTCACCCATGCTTTCACTAAGACACGCTTAATCTCTCACTTAAACAGTCAGTCACGCACCCACTAAATCATCCATTCAGACACTCATACACCTACTCATTCTTCAATACACCTTTGCGTATCGATAATTAACATTCTTAAACTTTTAAAAATCACCCAGTCTTTGGATGATGTCATCAGTGATGTCATTTGAGATGTCATCAATGATGTCACTGACCATGTCATGAGTGATGTAATATGTGACGTCATCAGCAGTGCATTGCGGGGGCGCAAGTTATAGTTAGCTCAACTAACTATAACGGCCGAATTTCTCTGGTTTTGTACGAGTGAAATGTCCAACTAACTATAACATGCCTGAAACCTGTGGTTTTTTCAGTGAATATCTAAGGTTTTTTAAATGCTAATTTCTAACTATAACATCCCTGAAACTCATGGTTTTTTCAGTGAAGATATATATATATATGCATACCAGAAGGTATTCTGACAGTAATATTCTGGTACCACATTATTTGAACAGGAGATATAATCCTTTTAGTCATGCAGCACCAGGCTTGTTGCCAGATTTTAAGTAGCAGCAATTATAGTAGCTATTTCTTGGTTTTAATGAACAGTATGTTTTGAAAGGAGAATGTTTAAGATAATCGTCCATAACCATTTCCCAGAAAGAATGTCAATGGACAAATTGTTCAGTAATTAAATGGTACCATTAATACCAATGTATGTTCTACTTGTTTGACTCTTGTTCTTGGGATATAACCTTTTGCCAGGTCTTTCTTATATTCAACTGAAAGGCAATTGCTAGTGGTCACATATTAGCTGTCACTTCAGGGATAGTCAAGGGAATTTTGGTTACCATAAAAAGGCTTAATAATGCAATGTGTGCAAAACAAATCTTGTTATTTTTTTTGCTTTACACAATTGACTAGACTAGGCCTGGGCGGAAAACTACGCTACGCTCGCGTAGTTTGTGAAGTTTGCGCTACTTCGCACTTCGCGAATTGCACGTAGCACAGTGCAAACACGCGTAGCGTAGCGTAGCGTAGTGCAGCGGTCATGTTTGCTTGCTCGCGGTCCCCAACGTCAAGTTGGCGACCGCGAGCAAGCAAAATGACATCCCGCGAGACTTTTCTTCGCTCGCGATCAGCAACATCAAGTTGCCGATCGCGAGCGTGGAAAATAAACCTCCCGGCGAGATTCTCAACGCGGGGAGGTCAGGTTTCTCATTGCGAGTAGTCGCGTATGCTCGCGACCGCTCGCGATGAGAAACTACCAGTCCGCGTTGAAAGCTGCCGCTCGAGTAAAAATCTACTCGAGCGGCAGTAAAAGACAGCTCGCACTGTGCAAGATGCCGTTTTCAATGATTGCACAGTGCGGACAAGCATCCGGCACTGTGCAATCATTGCGAACACGCACTAAGCAGTTCGCGTAGTGCTACGCGTAGCTCGCGTATTGCGAACTGCACTTTGCGTAGCTTTGCGAAGCGTTACTTCGCGAACTACGCCCAGGGTTAGACTAGACTCCCTCAAATCACCCCACAAAAGATAAAACTTTGACACCCCCTTCCAATTGAAATATCTAGCGTCAGGCCTGGACCCATCACAGTGTGTGGTAGTTTGAAAACTTCACCAAATTTCAATCTAACAACCAATAGTAAAATTCATGGCCTGGATAAACTAAGATTTCATGCAAGCCAGTGCAGCAAAGCAAGTTGCTGCCCTGTGTTGGGTGGAAGGAAAAAAGCAGAACTGCCATATAATTACAAAGATATGGCACAGCTCTGCTCTCCCCTCATGCTGGTGCACTTGTGGCTGCCAATGCAGGCACCAAAGCGTCATCTCGCAAGGGTTTTTGCATTGTGGTCAGGAAGGGGTACCTTTCTCCACAAAACCTATCCTTTGATTCTTAATCATCTTTATATATTGTGCAGCACACTTGCAAAGAGTAAGTAATGAGGACCACGCCAAGGCAGGTGTAAACAAGGAGAAATATCTTTATTTCTCCTCATTTACACCAGTCTCAGGTAGGTGCATCATTTTGGTGGAAACCTATGTTTATAAGTCTTTATAGAAGCATGTATCCATCATTTACCTTTGTGGATGCATGGTCAGAGCCCTCTAGCACCTATGGACAGTCTACCTGATGAAAGGTAATGCAAGCCATCGCTATGCTACAAACCTGCACAAAGCTACGCAAATCAGGCTTTGCTTGGCTTTTTAAATCTAAAAATGAATTTTGTGTCGGGCTGCACCATAAAAGAGATGCAACCCTGAAGCAATATTTTAGTTAATCTGGGCCCATGTGGTCACCTTAAGCAAAGCACAGCAACAAGTGCCAGTCAAGCACAATAACGATTTCCAAAAGTAACACCTTGCCAATCATCACCCTAGATGATGTGGTAGAAGAGAAGAACGCTGGCTGGCAGCTCCTCCAGCCCTTTATGCTATCTGTCCACCACTGGGCCACTTTCACATCTGCAACAATCCTCAACAAGCTCCACGCAGCCTACCTAAAACATGTATAGAAACAGCACGGCATTCCCACCCTCGACATCATCATATATGCTAATTTAAACAGAAGAGCTAATATAAAAAAAAGTTGTAGCTTTGCAGGACTGAAAGAATGATAATTGTCGCCACATCATGCCAACTGCTGGGATTCATCAGTAGGCTTGGGCAAAATGTTTAATATGCAGGAGAAATGTTGACCAATCCCGAATTGGACATTGTAGCAGGATACTGGTTCAGGCAGAAAACGTCTCGCTGAGAGACATTCACTGCTCAAACCAGTTCCCTGTTGAAATACGCACCCTTGATCTTCTTTTCTTCCCTACTGCCAAACTCAAATTATAAAAATATTTTCTGCTGCCCTAAAACGATCAGGTCGGCATCAACACCACCATAGAAGATGAAAACTGCATGAATTGAACACAGACAGCAGCTCAGATACGCACTTCTTGAAGGAACCTTTGTAAAAAGATATTTTGTTTTTGTGTAAACATCACAGATTGAGCTGTGCTCCTCACCTGGCTCCCCATATGAGGTCCCATGCCTCGTTTAATGGCCAGCCACTGTCTCCGTTGACAGGATGGCCCTGTTAAAATTTCTAATTTCTCAAACTGACTTGCAAACAACTGGCTCCCTTATGAGCAATACAGTATGAACTACAAGGGCAGGATAGCTGAGAGGAAAAAGAAGAAGCCCCATCAACCGAGTGCATACATAGCATGACAAGACAATACTTGAAGAGGCAAGAGGTCTTGCAAAAGGAAAATACAGTAGGCACTCCACTCTCTCAAATCACTTAAGCAGAAAATTCCACTACTAATCAAGATTGGTCACTCTGCCTGGCTCACTTTCAACAACGGTTGTATGACACAGCATCTACTACCACAATAGCGTGGTACATTTCATGGGGAAAGTATTGCCTAAAACTTACTGGGCCTGTTCGGAAAGGTATTTTTGTCTGTAAATTAATACAGTGCCCTGCCCCTAACCCTAACCCTGACCCCAGTCCTGAACACTAGCTCTTAGCCAAAGCAACCTAACCCTAGGCCAACACTAACTCTAAATTAGTCCTAACTCTGACCATTATCTAATATTTACCTTAGTATGTAATTGGTAATTAAATTGGAGAAGATATAATGACACCTACCCCCGCTTTCATGCCCCCCCAGCTCACATGACACATACCTTTTGGGCATGTCCCTCACTGAGACAATTCTTGGGGAAATACCATCAGATATTGCACTGAGTGGACAGATGTTACCACAGCTCAACACCGTCTACTTGGGTCCTTTCCTAGGCCCAAGAACAAGAAGGCTACCACGAGATTCATAGATCTGTCTCTTCTGTTGGCCAAAAGGGCGTCTGTGAGGTGAGAATCACCCATCCCCCTCTGATACAGCACTGTAGAGAAAAGGCCCTTAAATGGGCGCAGGCAGAAAGTACGGCCCTCCACAAGGAGGAAAACAAAGTTTACGTAGGCAACCCTTAGTGGTTTACTGGGACACAAGCCTACATGATTTCACGGCCCGTTCCAAAAATGGCACTATACCACCACAATGTCATTGTCCTCCCTTGCACGTGAATAGCAAAACTGATCACTGAAGACCAAACCCCTCCATTAAGGATGAGAATTCCATGTTGCAAGTATATGACTCCCTCTGCACTGGTCTCTTTGCCCCCAACTGACCCGCTTTTTAAAGTTGTTTCCATTGCAATCCTGTCATCTTCCCCTGAAGGTGTAAAACAATATATATATTATACATGTGCTGATGTGCTGTGAGGATGGGTAGGTAGTGATTTTCCAAAGGAATTAGTTTTCTTTTGTTTTTTCACTGGGCGTTCCTGGTTGGCAAGGCAAGGCCTTTTAGAGGACTGACTCTCTGACAACTATCATCATTATCAGACTCAACGGTTGTACTGCCTTAACTATGTACAACTTTACAAATGAACAAGCTGATGAGAAAAGTAGTATAACAAAGTAATATAAATATGCGCTAACTATTTAAAATTGTAAAAACTGTATGCCTAAAGGTGTGAGATTGATAACGATGAGTGCCAGTAAAGACATATTTAACAAAATAAATACATGGGAGAGGAAGAAATTATGACTTTGACCAGACAACATTTCGACCAAATTTTACTTGATACATTTTACAATAATCTAGATATAATGGTAGCATGCCTCAACAACTTAGTAGGATCCTGATGCCTTTCCTGTCTCAAACACTTGAAGCATTATTAAAAAAAACACTTCAAAGCCCTCCTAATTACATACAGCAAGACACCAAGGATATGTGTCCTACTCCATTTGTGGAATTTGTGCCATAATTGAAGTCACAGGCATAATATCATAACTGAAGACACCAGTGCCCCTTTCACACAAGAGTTTCCAAACTTCTGCCTGAAACACACGTGAAACTAGACACACACAGGGCCATATTCTCATGAGTGGCGGAGAGAGGCGTTAGCCTTCTTGGTTTAACGCCTCTCCGCCACTGAACGGCAAGGCTGCACCCTATTCTAAAGGATATGGTGCAGCCCTCGCGTTTCCCTTGCGATGGCGCTAAGTTTCACAACTTAGCGCCATCGCAGGCACCCTTGCACCAGAGTGCAAGGGTGTCTGCAAGCAGGGAGGTTTGTTTATGTACAGGAAGGTGTCCCTTCCTGTACATAAACAAACCTAAATAGCCAGTTTGTAACTTACATAGCACACATGTAAGTTACAAAACAGCATTTCTAAAAAAGGTTTGTTTATGTACAGGAAGGGACACCTTCCTGTACATAAACAAACCATTGCATTTTGCTTTTTCCATGTGTGCTGCACATGGCAGCACACATGGAAAAAGCAAAAACGAGGAGAAATAAAGCATTTCTCCTCGTTTCGCCATCTTAAGACTAGATTTTTTCTGGTCTTAAGTTTGGCGCTACCTCCTATTTACGCTGCCCTTGAGAATAGGAGGTAGCATCAAACTCAATGGGTGTTGCGGTGGCCAGTGTAAAATTGTACTTCACCAATAAGACACAGTTTGGTGGAGTAGGATTTATTCCAGGAACATCAGTACCGACTACTCAGCAGGACGCCCAGCCACAGAATGCCAGATTCATGACATGCCATGCACCACTGCATTCCATGACATGGGCAAAGTTCCACAACAATAGATTACAACACACGCCCACCGCAACACCCACTGCACGCCCCTTTCACGCTAAAAACAGCAAACAGCGTGAAGGGGGCCCTATTCACAAGGCAGCGTTAAGCCGCGTTAAGCCACTTAACGTGGCTTAACGCTGCCTTGTGAATAGGGCTAAGCCCCTATCGCCACCTTCGCCACCACAACGTCACTGAAAGTGGCGATAGGGGCTTGAGGATATGCCCCACATTCTTTTCTTGGCCTAAAAGGTCCTATGTCCCAAGAATGATCTTGTATCCAGGCAACATACCAGCTCTTACATTTGAACACTGGCCAATGTGAAAAGAGAGGATATGTATGAGAAATTGGATTGTTGGTTGGGGAGTGAAACCCTACTCAAGCAACAGCCACAATTCCTGTCAGGGTGAAACACAAAAAGTCACTAAACTGTGCATAACCCTCTGGTAGCTTGGCACAAATGCAGTCAGGCTTCACTTAGAGGCAGCATGTAAAGTATTTATGCAGTACTCAGACAGTAATACTGTGAAAAACACAACACGAGAAAAATCCCACACTAATTTAGAAAAATGGAGTACATGTTAATAAATTATATGACACCAAAACAGCAAAATCCAATCAGTAGAACTGTAGCTATGATTTTTTAAAGTGTGGAGCGAAAAATAACACCTAAAGATCAAAGCGCGAACTGTGGACATCTAGTAATGCAAGACTGGGGCAAAGTCTATAGTTATGGTTGATCGCGATGAAGCACTTGTCAGATACACAAAGTGGATTGTGCCCTGTCTCCGCTTACCTTTGGACCCAGAAGAAATTTTAAAGAAAAATGTCTGAGAGGGTAAAGTTTAGCAGGACAAGACAGCCAGCAGTGTTTGAGGAGGAGATGTCATCTCCAGTGAGCCACTGGACAAAGTCACTGAGAAGTTTTCTACATTCGGACTTAGGAGCATATTATCAAAGGTTTTGCGCTGCCCTTACAAGGAAGGCAGGCCGACTCAAAACCTAGAAATAGATTTACTAAGCCACAGAAAGCCACCTTGCCTGGCCCTGCGTGCCTTTGTAGATCAGGAGTATAGCAAGCCAGCTGAAGTTGCTGACTTGCACTACTCTGCCCCAAGGAGGTGTTCCATAGGTGAAGTGTGAGTGTTCCCACACACACATCCACCCATGGATTTTGGCTGATTCACAGATTTAACATGAGTGGTAGACCCAGGAATGCGTGAAAATGCTATGCCATCCCTGGGGAGGAGTAACGAGGAGAAATATGTGCATCATGCAACACAAGTAGAAAGAGAAAAAAGCCTCAGAGGATTGTTTTTGTGCCAGAAGGTTTTCCTTCCTGCTCAAAAACAATCCTGCCTGCAACGCAGGCACCCTTGCATCATGGTAAAAGGGTGCTGCATTCTGCTAGGCAGCACATAGTGAGCCAGCGCAAGGAGAGAACGGGAATGCTTTGTATAATGTTAAATATGGTGCATTCCTGCCCTCTTTCTGCCATGTAAAGCAGCAGAGCAAGGTGTCCTGCTACGCTGTGTTGTGTGACATTTTGATAAATCTACTATGTCTCTTTTTTGGAAGTCCAAAATCTCCAGCAGGGCAACGCTGCAGGCTGTAGCTGACAAGGGCACCACAAGGCTGCATAACTCATCTATGAGGAGCCTGGGAACAAGATTTGTTGCTGCGAAGAAGAATGTAGTGGGAGCTAACGTGAAGTGAGGCCGATCGATGATGCACCTTGGGCAGATCAGTGAGCAGGTAGGTCCTGATCTCCTCTCGGTTCTCAGAGCACTTTTGGGCAGAAAATTTGTACTTCAGACGTTTTGGATTTGGGCTATCTGGGCACTTTTTGCACCCCTTCCATGGGTCTGGGACTGGAAAGGCACCACTTGGAAGGTCCAGAATCACTCAAGCTGGGTTCAAGTACGAGATCAAGGTGGTTGGAGCTTTTTCTGTCCGGGATCAGGAGGCCACCGACTAGCCCTTAGATTGACTCACAAAGTATTGGGTTCAAGCAGAGGCAGTCCTCTGAGGGCACAAGACAGGCTTCAGGCAGCAAGACTGTCCTCTTGATGCAGCAGTCCTCTGAAGTACACACAGCCGCGGTACGTGGAGGTAACAGATTATTATTTATTTAATTTTCCCTCAGCATCGTCCCTCGAAATCCCCCCTTATCCGGCCCCACCGCCTCACCGCTGTTCCCTGCACGGGCTGCGGCTGAGAACACAGCAGGCCACAGGCAGCAGGGCAGCCCTCTGAGAGCCCTTACACAGGTCCAGACATGAACCGAAGAGTGGGTCTGAGGTTCCTAGTTTTATATCTGGTGCCAGGTTTGAAGTGGAAGAAACTTCTGGAGTTTACCCCCACAGTAGTAGCAGGAATTTCCTACCTCCCTGCCTTGGTCTCAGGACGTCTGGGGGCACAATAGGCTAGTGTGAAGTTTTTTGTGTGTGTGCTGAAGCAGTGTCTTTGAATTGCAAGTGGGGCTGTGCACAGCTCTGCCCCCCATCCTGCCAACACTGAGTCCCTCTATTGTGTGGCTGTCTGGGAGGAATACACAAAGTCCAACTGCCAACTGCACCTAGTTATGTGACCCAGGAAACAGGCTGCAGGCACCAAATGGCTAGGACAAGAAAATGCCAACTTTCTAAAGGTATGATAAAGAAGGGTTTTGCCCAAATCCTCCTCCACTATCTGGGCTATGAAAAGATTCAACAATAAACGTGAGGTGGAGGAACAGATATCAACAATTAATTACAACAGAGTACATTTAATTACTCCAAAGTCTGGGGTCCTAGTCCCATCCAATATTAATTCATCATTCCAAAAAATCACATTCAATTCATCCCAGGTCACAACCGTAATTTATTTCTTATTTTGTGGCTGGTTGAGACTCTTACTCTTTTACACATATTCAACAAACAATTTCTATATACAAAATACATATATTCAACAAACATTTTCTGTATGCAAAATACAATCTATGAAAAATGATAATCTAACTCATTTCCTCGACCCCAATTCTTTAAACAACAAGTGGTCGAACATCACAAATCTGTCGCGGTCCACTGCGAGGTAACCCTAATGTACAGATGAGGAAACTGTTCCACCTCAAAACATTCTTTTTAGTTCTGTACACAATAATTAATATATGCCACTTTAGTGATCAATGGGTTCCTCCTTTCCGGTGGTCTACGCGTTTCGACCCCTTGATTTGGGTCTCATCAGGACAGGGGTAAGGATCTAAAACAACAATTACACAATATATACACAAACGTTACTGTACATCTATTTACACCTATAAATTGCAAATAATGACAAATTAGTCACTATAGAGAAGTTTCACAGCACCAACACCCAAACGTGCTTAATTCGAGTGAGAAAAGAGGAAGGATAGAGTGCAGAATTCAATCATCTCATCTCTTTGTGAGGTAAAATAACACAGTGTATCTCTTGTGTTGGGCGGTAAAACCTACGTATGAGTGGTCACCCCCAAGGTGTGTATCCAAGGAAGACGCGGGTCACGGGAAAATATTACTGCGCACTAACCACTGAAGCCTATCACCCATTATGGTGGCAACTACGTAGAACTTACAGCCTCTGGCTGCGGACTGGAAAAAGTACAGGAACATCCGCTCCTGTAATCGACTCTCATGTCATCGTGCGACTCACTAAAAAGCCACTCATTTCTAAAGAAATTAGAATATAAGAGTGAGACACTGGGGGTCGCCGTGTCAGGCACCACTAAATGACTCCCCTAACATAAAATAAATAATTCTCTACCTTACGGATCCTGTTTAGAGAAGTGGATCCAGGTCGGGACTTGCCTTCCCTTCTGTCGGGCTGTCACTCGCTGCAATAAGTAGACAGCACGGTGTTATAACTCAAAAACTTATGCATACTACGGGCAATAGAAACTCATTTCTAAAGAAATAGGAATGTTATGGTGAGACACTATGGGTCGCCGTGTCAGGTATCAATAAAAGACTCCCCTCACAAAAAAAAAAATAATTCTCTACCTTACGGATCCTGGTAGAGGTATGGATCCAGGTCGGGTCTTGCCTTGCCTTCTGTCAGGCTGTCACTCGCTACAAAAAGCAGACAGCGTGGTGTTATAACTAAAAGACTTATGCATACTGTGGGCAATAGAAACGCGCTAGCGCCGTCTTCGTTAGCACTCACCCGTCTCTCCTGGAATCGTTAGTCTACGCCGCTCTGCATAAATCAAGAGTCCCGCGGTGTTGGTGCAAAGATATCAAAAACGCCGCCGGAGACGCCCTAATCAGTATCCGGGGAGTGTCAGGTGACCAAAGAACTACTCGAACTGGAAGAAATACTACTACCGCATCGGGAAGCTTATCTATGTGGCAGCAAATAAAAAGGGCAACATATTTATAGTGATGTAGGGAATACGAGCAAAAAAGTGTGAAAAAAAGTAAAGTAAAATAAAAAATAAATACATAGTGTGTGAATAAACATCCCAATTTATCTTCACCAAAAATATTTTTTACCTGAAATCATACTGAAGTGGTGGTAGAACCTATACCATAAAAGTGCAAGGAAACTATATAACTTAGTGACACGTTCAGAAGGCTGAGGAGAACCAATAAAAGTCACAGTCAAAATGCACAAATACAGAAATGCGACAATGCATTCATAATGTATATTGCAAATGGAGAGGAAAACATCTATTTATATGTCAACAAAGGGGTGGGGTGGGGTTTTAGCCGATCAGTCTTATTATCATAAATGCATCTAAGTAAACCGTCTATTCAGATGGATCATACAGTATCATTCTGTCAAAAACAGGGAACAAAGGAAAACATCATCCATGTACTAGAAAGCACAAATCATAATATGTTAGGCTCATATTAATGCCCAGCTCTCATCACGGTCATTAAGGCCATGGATCGCAGTTTTGTACTTTTCAATCATCATTGCTTCCTTTCTATTCAGTTGGAGAGGCAGAGATACTCTATTCAGGCATTTAATCACCAATAGGACAGACCAGGCCATCTCACTTTCTGTATGATTGCATGACTCATAGTGTTCCACTATTGGTGCGCCAACAGTCCTGCATTTCACCCTGGACTTATGTTGGAGTATATGCATTTTTACTGGTTGCGTCGTCTGACCTATATATGTTTTTCCACATGGACATGTTACACAATAGATAACATTCTTTGTGTTGCAGTTAGAGAAATCACGCTGCTCATGTCTTTGTCCATTTATCATCACCCACTTGGAATCTTGTGTCATATTACATGCTACACAATTGTTGCATCTAAAATATCCCACTACTGGCGGGAGGCCCAACAACCCTCTCACATCTTTCTTGACGGTTTGTGGACGTGCTGCTTTTACCAGGTACTGTCTGATATTTTTTCCTTTCATAAAAGTGCACAAAGGTCTAGGTATGCCCAAATGTTGTACTAATCTCCAGTTTTTTAGGATTATTTTCTTGATCCTATTAGCTTTGGCACTATGGGGCCGATTCCGATCTCGGCCGGTAGGGCTCTGAATCGGATTCGGCATAACCGGATCCGATTCGGAGCCCTATTTCCCGACCGATTCGTACGCGCGTCCGGACGAGCGAGTACGATGCGAATTCGCCGACCGACTCGTTCGGGCATCCCAACCGCTCCGACCGACTCGCTCCCGGGTCTAACCGCACCGACCAACTCGCTCGGACACGACTCGCACCGCGCAATGGAGACGTTCCCCGGCCGGGTGGGCACGATGCGCGCCGTGAGCAGTCCGACCGACACGCGCCGTCCGGCTCGAAAGAGCAGTCGGAGCCGCACTTGGGGGTCCGTGTCGGACCCCCTCGGTACGCGTGAAGCCGCGCGAGTCGCACACAGGGGGACCCATGGGTCCCCCTCACCTGTGCGTGTACGGCGCGAGTCGCTTTGCCGCGCACCCGCTGTAGGGGGCGCCCTTGCTCGCTCGCACCCATTGAGGCAATGGGAGCCCGCGCACGCCTTGTATGACCGGCTCTCATTGACTTCAATGGGAGTCCGACCGACTCGAGTACGATAGCATACGGACGCATCGTACTCGCTCGGTCGGGCTGCACGGGTCCGATTCGGTCGGAAATCTCTCCGGGTCTGGCTCGGTCGGAGAGATTTCCGGCCCGAATCGGAATCGGCCCCTATATGTCAGCACACAAGTCAACGGACTGTTTTCCGATTTCATTTTGGGGATCAATAGTTCTTCCCTCGGGGTAAACCAGGCTCGCTTAAGAGCTGTCTTAACCAATTTTTTAGGTTACCCTCTCTCTACTAGTTTCCTTTGTAAAACTTCCGCATTTTGAAAGTAATCACTCTTATTGGTGCAATTGCGCCTTATCCTAAGAAATTGCCCGTAGGGCAGATTTTCTTTAAGGCTCCTGGGATGTTCACTTGTGAAATGAAGGAGGGTGTTTCGATCAGTGGGTTTGGTGAAAAGGCTCACTTCTAATTTCCCACCCTGGTCCATAATCCAAACATCCAGAAAATTAATTTTTTTGTTACTGTGTGAGATGGTGAATCTAAGGTCCTGGGTCCTAGTATTTAACCAACCGTGAAACTGGTTCAGTGTGTTAAGGTCGCCTTCCCATATCATTACAATATCATCAATATATCTCATCCAATTATGGATGTGTGATTTAAACTCACTTGATTCATTGAAGATATATTGGCTTTCGAAGCAATCCATCACCAAATTCGCTATCTCTGGGGCGAAGCAACACTGCATCGCCACTCCTTTGACTTGCAGGAATAGGTTGTCTTTAAATTTGAAAAAATTGTTTTTGAGGCAAAGGGTGGCTAATGATGTAATGAACTCGGTTGGTACTTGGTGTGGTCTTTCCCTTTTATTCAAAACCATCTCAAGAACCAACCACGCCTCATCCTGCGGGATATTGGTGTAGAGGCTTTCTATATCAAATGATACCAGTAGTTGTTTATCACTGTTGAACGGAAGGTTTTCTATTTTAGATATCAAATCCATCGTATCACGGATATATGTCTTAGTCTGGGTGACAAAAGGTTTAAGAAAAAAGTCAATATATTTGCCTCGGGTTCCAATAAGGATCCGCATGCCGAAATGATCGGTCTCCCTGGAGGTTGTTCTATACTCTTATGTATCTTGGGTAAGATATACATATTAGGTGTTCTCTGTGTGCTGGTATTTCATATTCATATTCTTTACGAGTGATCCATCCCTCCTCTAGGGCTTCTGGTGTTAAATGTAGGATCTGAGCCCTCAATCTTGGTGTAGGATTGCTCTCTATAGGTCGATAATGTGACACAATACTAAGTTGTCTCTCAACTTCCTTATCATATGCTTCACTTTCCCACAGCACTATCCCACCACCTTTGTCTGCTGGTTTAATAACCAGCTGAGGGTTCTCTGCTAGATTTTTCATTGCTTCTATTTCTTCTTTCTGCCCCCCATCCTGCCTACATGGCCCATCCTGCCAACACCGAGTCCCTCTATTGTGTGGCTGTCTGGGAGGAATACACAAAGTCCAACTGCCAACTGCACTTAGTTATGTGACCCAGGAAACAGGCTGCAGGCACCAAATGGCTAGGACAAGAAAATGCCAACTTTCTAAAGGTGACATTTGCAGAATGGTGACTTAAAATCCGATGTTACCATGAAAAAGGATTACAATTCCTTAGACACCAAACATGAAATGTCTACCTGCTCCCAAACAAAAGTTATCACTAATTAATTTTAAAAAGGGAACCCAGTGTTATCCTATGGGCAAAGTAGGTTTCACAATAGTGAAAAACAAATTTGTGAGTTTTTCACTGCCAGGACATGTAAGACTTAAAAGTACATGTCCAACTTTTTAAATACACTGCACCCTGCCCAATGGGGGTGACGAATATGTACTAAAAGGATAGTTTTAGGCCTGGCAAGGGGTTTATTTTGCCAAGTTGAATTGACAGTTTAAAACTGCATACAAGGTGCAATGGCAGGCCTGATACATGTTTTAAAGGGCTCCTTAAATGGGTGGCACAATAAGTGCTACAAGCCCACTAGTAGCATTTAATTTACTGGCCTTGGGTATATGGTATACCACTTTACTAGGGACTTATAAGTAAATTAAATATGCTTATGTAAGTGTAAGATAATTTTGCCATGTTTTAAGGAGAGAGCAAAAGCACTTTAGCACTGGTAAGCAGTGGTAAAGATCACAGAGTCCTAAGGCCAACAAAAATGAATTTAGCAAAACAGGAGGAGAGAAAACAGTCATTTTGGAGGAAGCCCGCCCTAAGGCTGACAGGTCTGACAGGTCTATCAGTATGCAATCTGGGTATGTGCTAATGAATTAAAAATTCACCTTTATTACTCAAGAATGCACAGTCACTTAAAATGCAATACACCTTCTTCCTCTGCTATGGCGGACCATCCTTTAATGCAAATGCTTCACAAATTGCATGGCTCTTTCCAAACTCCAGAACTTTCACACCCATCCAGGAAATCTGGCATGGATTAGGCCTAAAATGATAGGAAAAGAAAAGAATTTGCCCATAAACATACCCAACAGTTTAAACCTGTTTACAATACAAACAATTGTATACAGTTGCTCCCTATTCCAACTGCACAAGGCGTTCCCGATGTACAAATGTCAGACCTGGCATCTTTTGGCGTGTTTCACCTGTCTTTTTGCTTTCTGACCTCCTGTTTTTGATGGTATGCTGGACTTTGTTTTTGCTGGTGTCTCTGCATACTTTTTCACTGCTTTTCAGTGCTAAGGTGCAAGTGCTCCTACTGTAAATTGTGTTTTGATTGGTTTTCCATGACTGGCATATTTGATTTACTGGTAAGTCCATAGTAAAGTGCACTGTGTGTGGCCAGGGCCTGTAAATTAAATGCTACTAGTGGGCCTGCAGCACTGATTATGCCACCCACACAAGTATCCTCTCAAAGGTGTCTCAGACCTGCCTCTGCAGTGTCTTTGTGAACAGGTTTGGCTGCCATGCCAACCTAGCAAGTGCACCCTCTTGCCGGGCCTAACCCTTTCCTTTTCTTGCATGTAAGTCCCCCCTAAGGTAGGCCCAAGTTACCCCTATGGGCAAGGTGCAGTGTAACTGAAAGGTAGGACATGTGCTGGTGTGCTTTACATGTCCTGATAGTGAAATACAGCACATTTCGTTTTCACTATTGAAAGGCTGTCTTTCCCATAGCTGATCATTGGAGCTGCCTCATAACATCTTACAAGCGCAAATTTCAATTGGGAAAAGATAGAGATATGGAGTTTAGGTTCCCTGAGCTCAGAATTTAATAATATTTCTTTCAGTAAAGGTGGTTTTTAAATTGTGTGTTTGAAAATGCCACTGTTAGAAAGTTATGCAAAAGAAACAATTGATGGACGGAATGCTGGACAATGCAAACATTCACCCCCAGTCACAAGGATCTGGGTTAAATCCATCATTCTTTTGCTCACCACACCACCCCAGTTTGGACCCAGCCATATGCAAATCAGTCTTGACCCTGTTCCTTGTGGGAACAGTCCAGCCCGAACTGCCAAGCCAGGTCCTCCCTGGACCGGAAACAAGCATCCTGGGACCGGTTAGAAAGTGGGCATTTTCTTGCTTAACCATTCTGTGTGCCGCTGCCTGCTTCTGGATTTCCCGCCTAGTTTTAGACTGACAGGGGCTGTTTGTTCATTCACTCACACAAAGGGAGTTGAGGTGTGCCCTGTATATGCTGATGGGCAATCCTGAGCTAGAGTGGTGGGAGGAGTTGTCACTGACATCTGAATAGGCTGTGGCTGCTCTGCACAAAACCCCCCTTTAGTGTGGCTGGACCAAGGAGGATAGAAATGGTTTTGCTGAGCCAGAAAGACTTTCTGAACAAAGACTTCAAAGGGAAAAAGGGTATAGGTATTAGATCTAAAACCCCAGAACTTTAGAATTCTTTAGGACTAAGGGAACTGCCAAGAAGATGAGCTGGAAGCGCTGCCAGGAAGAGTACTGCCCCTTTGCTGTGTGTTGCTTTGTTGGGTTGGCCTGCAGTTGCTGTTGCTTCTGTCTTGGGTAATGAAGGGACTGGACTGAACTTTCTGCAATTTATTGCCTGAGTTTCTCCAAGGACTTGAAGTAGAGCTTGCCTCCTGTTGGAAGTCTCAGGAACATCAAAGACTTCAGGTTCATCTGCCAACAGCACTGCGAACTGTGTGTTTTGTCCTGCAATAGAAGAAAATCACTATGACGCCATCAACGATGCCTCTGCTGACTCCATGACCTAAAGGCCGGCATAGAGCATCACCCCCCTTCATCACCGCAAACCTGGTCTCTCCGGACGTCGCCACCTGATGCCGTCATGGAGTCAGTGCTTGCACCGTGACCTCTGAGCACCGCACTTCGCATCGCCTCACTTTACATCGCCGTCTACCCTTTCCGACGACGCCGCTCCATGCTGACATCGATGCAGCTGCCTGCACTGTGGCCTGTGGACACCGCTCTTGAGGTACACAAAGCATCACCCCGTCCCACAACCCAGCCCTGGTCCACCGACCTTGGTGACATAGACTCCAGCATTATCAACCAATGCTGCTGCTTGCACCGCGACCTGTGTGCACCGCTCAAAGCACCACCCTGCTTCGCATGGCAACCTTGAATCTACTGACGACATCGCTTCACAAACGACTACACAGCTGCCTGTACTCTGGACACCGCATCGCCTCACTTCACACCGCAGTCCTGGTCTCACCGCCGCTGCCGCCACCGAGCCGCTGCCTGCCTGCACCATGACCTTTGGGCACCGTACAAAGCATCGTCCCACTTCGCATCGCAACTAACGATGGGCGATAAACTCCGCTCCGCCGGCGAAGTTCACAGAGTTATTATCACTCCGCGCTCCGTTTTGAGCGCAGAGTTCAGCAAAAACTCCTCAACCGCCAGCGGGGCAGAATTTACCAGCACTCTCAGCTGCTCACCCCGAATTTTGACAGAAAAAAATGCGTCTGTTGCACAGTGTGTCTGCTGGTGTCCGAGCTGAGCCCTGTGTCAGCCATGGATGGCACATGTGAATCACGGTGCTGACTCTAGGCTGTGTTCAGGTCCCAGCATCTCGTGGCACCCTTCACACACTGTGCGGGCAGTGGTCAGTCACAAGAGACATGTGCTGCCACAAGGCAAGCAGGTGTGCACACTGGTAAGGCCACTCGGTAACAGCCGTTGTCACAGGCCCTATTCTTCACACTAGTGCCGGTTGGGTGGGAGGGCATGTACAGAATACGCAGTTTGTTGGGCTCTGGCGATGCTCCTCCTTAGTCCGCGCTGCAGTCGCTGGGCCCATCACTGCCAAGCATTGTGCAGAGCTGAATTCCCTCGAAAAAATGCCTCGCAAGTACTCTGATGCATGTGCTGAAGTACACAACCATGCACAGTCACAGTTTAGCATATCCACACAGAACCAGCTCACGTCTTTGCATATGTAGACACAAGCGCCTACAGGTTAAAGTTGTTTATGGCCCAATGCTCTCACATACAGGGCTCCTTCGCCTAGAGTGGGCAGTGAAGGTGCTGTGAGGTACAGTAGTGCCCCTCCACCTCTACACGGCCGGGTAATTCACACTTTGGCAAGCGATCAAGGAGTCACTAGTCCCCGTTACGTGGCCGCCCCTCATCTAGGGCTTTATAACCCTGAAGATAAAAGGTCTTTCGTGGGACCTTGGGACATGTCTTGCTGCTTTCTCTAATTGGAGCACCTGCTGCGCCTCGACACCCCCTGCTAATGTTCAAAACCAATGAATGCGCTCAGTCGTGCGTCATAAAATCTCTTGATGCATGGGCAAGGCTGGTCAAGAAAGAGATGTACAGCGAAGAAATGGCCAGAGAGCACCGGCCACTGCTGAAAATGAATCTGGAAGAAAAACGCAATAGTGCTGCCAAAATGGAGCCCTCAAATAGGGGCTCAAAGACGAGGACACCTTAGGGAGCAAATAACTGCTATGCTATGCAATGGCAGGCTCCTGGCAAGCGGATGTGGCGTTACAGTCAGAGCTGCCGACTTTAGAACCGGCTACCATGTTTGAGTCTCAGCGTCAGCTCAACGTCCTGTGATTTTAGGCAAATCTAATCTCCTTGTGCCTAAAAGAAGAAAATGATCTTATCTTTCTGTAATGTAACTACTGCTCATATAAAGACGCAAATAACAATATTTAATTGGAATAGCCTTCCAAAATAATTCGGGTAGATGCTGATGGCTGCCTGTTTCGACGAATGAGCACAGCAAACATTCCTGCCACGCACTGAAAATGGAATCATACTGGCTCCCAAATGTTCCGCTGTTTTTTACGGCGTGTCTAATTGTTCATCTTCTTAAGTGCACAAACATTACTGATGGCAGGAATTAGCTGAAAGTAGAATTCTTAAAGGTGTTACATGTCACATAAACTTCTGACGATTTATATGTGTGTTGCATATGGGCACCCACCATAAAGATTGTGCAGTTAATTTCCAAAGAATTCCGTAAAATTCTTGATGCAGTTTAATTTGCATATAAAGCATGGCCACGTTTGGCAAACACAACTAATACATCTGTGTGTTTCCTAGAGACACAAACCTTGAGTACTCAGCCTCAATGTTCCCTGTATTGTGATGTCGTGCTGAGGTTATTGTCAGTGACATGGTAAACAGAGGACTCACAGACACAGAGCGAGAGTTCCGGCCTCAAACTGAGCCTTCCAAGTGAGTTGGAAATGCAGGGGTAGCCTCACGAGCAGCATGCTGGCTGCCTGTTCCAGCCGCCGCAGATGGAGGTAAAGAATGGATGCCAACGAGCCGCCCCTCCCTCTCTGCCTTGGTTGTTGGATCAGCCAGGTTGGATGGTAATGTAGGGGTGGAGGCTGAGCCTAGCAGGATGTGCAGTGCAACCCCCGACAGGGTCTCTCCGTGACACGGCGAATGTTCAGCGCTGTGAGCGAGCACAGCTGGCTGCGCACAGGAAACAACACCACAACAGCTGACTGTGGAAAGGGACTCATATCGACCTCAGGGAAGCATGGAGAAATGCACTGGTGCCACGCAGGCAAGGTAAGCCTCAAATGAACTTGTGCAGTGTTGCACAGCGAGGGAGAATGCAAAATGGAGGAAGGGGTTTAGGCGGCTGAGCAATACTCCGCCTGCTCGTGGAACTCCACAGAATTTGACGGAGTTCTTCAGTAACTCCGCGGAATTCCGCAGAGTGAAACTCCGTGAGCTACCCCCAGGCTTAATCGCAGCCCCGACGCCATCAACCCCAGTGCTCCTGACTTCAACCTCACTGAGTTCGATACACAATGCGTGTGACTTCAAGGGCCCAGCTACTCCTGCACTGACTTCCAGAACTAACACCTGCTGATGCCTGCCGATGACGACGCCTCTTCGGAGCTCATCGCAAGGTCCACGACGCCCTGCATTTCTAACGTACTATTTGCAAGTCTTCCCAGCACAGTAGCTGGCCCACAACCTTATGGTTGGCCTGAACTGTTGTATTTGTTTGTTCACGACACCATGATAGCCCCAGACAGAGCTATCAACTTCAATGAACTGTATTTTAAGTCTATTCTTACAATTTTCAGATCTTTATTACTGTATGTTGGGTTTTTATCATTTTGGGCGTGTTTTACACAGATAAATATTGGCTATTTTTCTAAAACTGGTGTGGGGTCCTTTTGTAATGTTTTCACTGTATTACTGTGTGTTATGTGCAAACGCTTTACACATTGCCTCTGAGATAAGCTTAACTGCTTGTGCCAAGCTACCAAAGGGATGAGCAGGGGTTATTTTAGGTGTGTAATCCCCTTATCCTGACTAGAAGGAAGGGTCCCTACTTGGACAGGATGTATACCACTGACAACTAGAGACCCCCATTTCTAACAACAAATTAACTCACAACCCAGCTACAGCATCCAGCTGAATATGCCTTGGATGGAGATCAAAATGCTTCCACAACTCCTCCCTCTAGAACACAGTCACACAGCACTTAAACCTTCAAGACGTTTTCCAGAGTTTCTGTAAATTTTTAAAGTTCACATATTCCACATTGAATGTGGACTAGAAGTGACCCAAACTCCATTATTGACATGTGGGAAGGATTGCTTCCAGGGCCTTAAAACCTATAACCTTCAGTATTTTTGGGTAACAGCAATAACAATGTTTTTTTCTGCTTTCTGAAATTAAAGCAGCCGCAAGTGATATATAAAATATAGGTTAATTAGGCTGCAGAGTTGACTACATTACTTGGGAAGAAAAGTTACATTATGCAGCATAATGCCGCCAGTTCTATGACGGTATCGCCTCCATTTTTTCTCTATTTAACACATGCTTATACAAAGGGAAGCTAATGTGTTGCAGAAAAGAATAGGTACACTAAAAGTATACATGCTCTCCATACTTGGTTGAAAATTATATTTACCAACAAAAAAATTATGCTAGCTTGTTTAGAAGCCCAGGAACACTGTTTTATTAACACTGTGTCTTCAAGTTCCCAAAGTAAAATAGTTTCTGTAAAACATACACTGTTTCTCTCAGTAGAAAACAGGCTTTTCTACATGCACTTCATGTAATAAAAGGTGCCCCTCTTTTGATTCTGCGCATTTCCAGATATGTTTGAAAACTAGTCTTTCAATTAGGTTTTACTCTAGCTCCACACTAAGCACATACTATTAAGAATCAGCCTAGCAGACTAGCAGAACAGAATTTTACACTGCCTAAGTATAATATAAGTGTTTTGATAGAAGACACTGTACGGTTCAATGTTCATTAAAGACAGGGGGTGCTAGGAGTAAGAGTGATCTGTGGCTTTGCTGGGTTATAGCAGGGTAGCTTTGCTGAGAGAGGGGGGAAGTGCGCCCATCTCATATGCCTCATTGTATACTTTTAATAATTGGGGCGCTAGTTCAGCTGAATTTGTTTTATAGAATTCAGTTGGGAATCCATAACTACCAGCGGTTTTGCAGGTCGGGAGCCCTGAGATGGCAGCGGTGATCTCGTTTAGGGTAAAGGGTGCACCTAGAAACTGTTGTCTTAGGACCTCCAGCCATGCCAGGACAATGCAGTCAAATAGATAAAGGTAGTCGTTTGGAGAGTTATTAGAACGTGATATTTAGATGATCAAGAAATGATTCAGAAATTCTGCTAAGATATTCTCTGACTCATACAGAGTCCTCCTCTCTGTAGGAAGCTGGCTCTGCATATACTATACCAAACAGAGGTATAGTGCGCACAGAGTCCAATGAGCCCCCAAAGGTATGGCAGAGGTTAAAGTAGATAATACCTTACTCTTGAGTTAGTGGTAGGTGGGCTGAGCAGTTAGGCTTATCAGAGGGCAGTGTTAAGCATTTATTGTACACACTCAGGCAAGAAATGATGTCACATACTCGAAGACTGAATCCAGACCAATTGTCTGTATAAAAAGTTGTTACTTTGTTATTTTATTACGGGAATCAAGAATCACTCAGTGCAGGTAAGTTATACAGGTGGTAAAACTGGTAATACTTTTTAAGAATGCAGTAATGGTTTGTAAATGCAATTCTATACTTTACAGTGTTAAGAATGCTTTCTGTAAATGTCAATCAAACACAGTGGTAGGTTTTTGCAGTGATACGGTTTAGATTAGTCAAACTTACAATGCAATCTTATGGAGGAAAACAATGTTAAACAGTTTTCAGGTAAGTACTTGACTTCCTTCCCCGGCCTTTGGGGGTTTTGGACAACACCTGGCAAGGTTGCAGGTAGATACCCGCGGTCTTAGGGCAAGTGCCTCAGGGGTTGAAGTGAGCACCGGGCGGCCACAAAGCAGCACCAAAGCTACACCACAAGTGGCACAGGGGTGGCCGGGTGCAGGGTGGTAATCAGCATCAGTAGCCCAATGCTTTTCAATGGAGGTCGTCAGTTTTGGAAAGAGGCTGCAGGCTTGCATCAGGAGGTTGGACAAAGGTGACCAACGGCTGGGCAGGCAATTTGGATAGCTGGGGGACACCTGGGCACCGTCAGCTGGGCTCCCCAAGGTCGGGAGCGAAGGGTGCAGTGGTGCCTTTTGGTGTCAGGTTTTCTCAACTGCTTCTGGTCACGGTCGGGTGGACCCTTCGAACAGAGGCTGCAAGCATTGAGGGGGGTTATGGAGAGGTCAGTCACCAATGCAGATGAAGTCAGAATCATCGGGGAGACTTCACAGGATAGTGAGTCACTCAACCTTGGGCTGTGGGCTTTGGGTGCAGAGTGGTGCAGTGTCAAAATCCGCCTGGATCCGGAGACTGGAGTTGGTTTCTTTGCTGGAAAAATCTGGTGTCCATGAGAGACAGGAGTCTTTGTCGAAGATAGCACACGTCCTCTGGAGTTCTTGAGCTTGCTGGCTGTGGGCCACGCCGGTTTCTCAAAGTAGGGTCGCTGGAGGAGGAGACAGGACGGTAGTGCTGGGGCCCAGTCAGTAGTCGTCTTCTTCTCCACTGCTGCACGGCTCTTCTGTCCTTCTTCTTTTTAGGTCGTTGAATCTAAGTAGCAAGGTTCAGGGGTGCCCCTAATGTTACAGGGGCGTGCAGGTGGGAACTGTTGGACCTGGCATCCTTGGCGTGGGTCTCCCTTCCATTTTTTCACTATGCCTCCACTGTTGTTGATATGTTTTTGTTGGTCTAGATGCTTTGGGCACTTTACCACTGCTATTCAGTGCCAAAGTGCAAGTGCTCCCTATGGTAAATTGATGTATGGATTAGTGACTCCATGTTTGGCCTATTTGATTCACTGTCAGACCCTAGTACAGTGCACTGTTTGTGCCCAGGGCCTGTGAATCAAATGCTGCTGGTGGGCTTGCAGCACTGGTTGTGCCACCCACAGGAGCAGCTTGTAAAGTGTGTCTCAGGCCTGCCATTGAAGAGCCTGTGTGCAGTCTGGTACTGCCATGTCGACTTGGTAAGTGCACCCACTTACCAGTCCCCAAACCTTCCCTTTCCTGCATATTAGTCACCCCTAAGGTAGGCCCTAGGGCAGGGTGCATTGTATGTGTAAGGTAGGACATGCCCTGGTATGTGTGGCATGTCCTGATAGTGAATTACAGCCAATTTCGTTTTTCACTATTGCAAGGCTACCTGTTCCCATAGGCCAGAATGGGCAGTTTGATTATAACATCTTATAATCCTAACTGACCCAGGGAATATGGTAGAAAAACGAATTTAGTATGCCTGAACTCAGAATGATAAAATACATCTTTTAGTGAAGTTGGTTTTAACATTCTGTGTTTGAAAATACCACTTTTAGAAAGTAGGTATTTTCTTGCCTAACCATCCAGCCTGCCTCTGCTAGCTTGTGTATTGTATGTCTGGGTTTGTGAGTGACAGGGGCTGGGGGACTCCAGGAGACAGGGTGAGTCAGCACTAGGCTGAATAGACCTATCTGTATGAGGAGTGGTAGGAGGAGTAGCACCTGGGCCCGAATAGGGCTGTGCCTGCCTTACACAATGCTGGCTCCACCTCCTGGTGTGTGTCTGATGACCCTGGCCCACACTGACAAAGGAAGAAGGTGTGCACTGGCAGAATGCACCCACAACTGGTTTGGACTAGGTACAGGACCCTCTGCCTTCAGAGGACAAAGGATTTGCTAGTATAAATATTGGGGCCCAGACCCTAAGACTTTAGATCACTTCTGGGAAACAAGAAGAACCTTTGCTGAGGAGAGGAACCAGAGAAACTGAAGGAGGAGACTATCCCTATGCTGTGTGCTGTTTGAGGGATTGGCCTGCAGTGATTGCCTGATTGCCAAAGAAAGGAGAAAGGAACTTTGTGCCTACTTTCATCATCTTGCAGAAAATCTCCAAGGGCTTGAAGATTGAGCTTGCCTCCTGTTGAAGTCTCAGGGATACAAGACTTCACCAACCAGCTCCCCTGAATTCCCTTGCTGGGAATTTGAAGGGCCTACTGTTGTGTTGGGCCTTCTGAGAGACTGCGTGTCGCTGGGAGCTGGAAGTGCGACTCACGAAGAAGAAGCGTGTCGCTGCCGCAGCAGCTGTCGTCGCATCGCTGAGAAAGCGTGCCGCCGCTGCCGCGATCGCATCACCGAAGCGCCTCACATCACCGGAGAAGAGTGTCGCCGTCATAGCAGACGCCGTCGCATCACCGGAGAAGCGTGTCGCAGGGCCTGTCGCGGCTCAGAAGATTCACCGAGTCGCCGCACGGCCGTCGGGCGTGCACGCATCACCCCTTCGTTGTCGCATCGAGAAGAAGACGCCATTTTGTTTCATTGCACCGGGTCATCATCGCATCGAGGCGCTACTGGTCGCATCGCCACAGAAGCGCATCACCTCCCCACGCGTGAAGAACCGACGCATCACCTCCTCTCCGGTAAGGAACCGACGCATCACCGTCCCCTACGCAGCAGTAGGGAACCGACGCCTCACCTCCCCCTGAGCAAGGAACCGATGCATCACCGTTCTTACGTGTAAGGAACCAACGCATCACCTTCCCTGCAACTCTTTTGTTTGTATCGCGTTACGCATCCAAAGGTACATCGAACGTAGAGTGTCGCATTTATCACCTGCATTTGAACTGAACTATTTTCTACCATTGACAGTCATATTTTTCATAGTGTATTGTGGATTTTTGTCATTTTGGGTCTTGTGTTAAGTCTATATAAAAATACTTATTTTTATAATACAACCTGTATGGTGTCCATCTGTAGTGTTGTCAATGTGTTACTATATGTGTTCACAAATGCTTTACACACTGCCTCTGAGATAAGCCTGCCTGCTCGTGCCAAGCTACCAAGGGGGTGAGCAGGGGTTATTTTAGTAGTGTATCCCCCTTACCCTGACTAGAAGCAAGGGTCCCTATTTGGACAAAGGTACCTACCTCTGCCAACTAGAGACCCCCAGTTCTTACAGGAACCAATGGGTCCCCGAAACTATGAAAAAACCTCTAAACTAACCCACTTTGTTTTACTGCTGGCCACGGTCGGACTAGAAAGCATTACTTCAAGCCAGGATGATGAAAAAGAAATTTTTTTGGACCATATTCAAGATGGTTCAAGTGGCAAAGATTAAACCCGTTTGGCAATTGAGTCACAATCATCCACCCAAATTGGGGTGAGAAAGCTAGACCAAGTCCAGAGGCAGAACAAAAATTCCTTATCACATCTCGGAAGCAAATATAAATATATGGTCCTGTATGCACTGTGTGCTACATGTGGTGCAGTTGCATCTATCGGAGGAGAATCACACAGAATCGCTCAGATAACCCCATGTCCACGTGTCTGTTGACATTGACCTAATACATATTTGGTCCTGATGAAGGTGGTTTAATACGATGTCCACCGAAACATGCATAGACCTTTTCTAGACACAAGGGAATCCTACCAGAGACATTAACCCTTTCAGTGCTCATGACGGAATGGTTCCGTCATGAGCACAAGTTCCAGTGTGCTCATGACAGAACCATTCCGTCATGAGCACATGCTCAGAAAATCCCTCTGCTGCAGACAGCAGAGGGATTTCCCTTTTTTTTTTTTTTTGCCTGTGGAGGTGGGGAAGAGCTTCCTCAACCTCCCCAGGCCTCTTTTTGAATTTCGTTGCAATGACGATCGCGCGCTTGGCGCGCGATCGTCATTGCAATGAAAACGAAACTGAAACTTAGTTTCAGTTTCAGTGTTTCAGTGCTCGTGGGGCTATCTCAGCCCCCCAAGCACCGAAAAAGATGGGAGAGGTATCGTTGGAAAGGGGAGAACTCCCCTTTCCAATGGTACCCTTCCCACTAGACACCAGGGAGGTGGGGCGGCTCCTTGGGCAAGGGCCTTTGCTCTCCCCAATAAAGTCCACTAGAAGCCAGGGATTATTTATTTTTATTGACGTTGGGGTGGGGGCTGCCCAAAAAGGGCACCATTTTTATCGGGAGACCTGGGGAAACGTTGGGTGGTAGGAAATATGTGTCAGCCCAGTGATGCCACAACTTTCCCACACAAAAAATGTGTGGGAAAAGTGATTTTTTTTCAGCTAAAATTAAGGTTTGCAGGAGATTCTGGGTAAGAAAACATTGGGGGATCCGTGCAAGCCATACCTCCCTGGAACCCCCCCGGTGTCTAGTTTTCAGAAATGTGTGGGTTTGGTAGGTTTCCCTAACTGGCTGCCGAGCACGGCGCCAAAAACCCAGGTGACCCCCCTTGCAAAACCAGGTCGTTTTGTGATAGGCAATTTTGATGTCACCTCAATACGTTTTGGGCCCTTGCCTGTCGCGGGTACTTGGGCCTCCCACACGAGTGAGGTACCATTTTTATCGGGAGACCTGGGGGAACGCTGGGTGGAAGGAAATTTTTGTCAGCCCGGTGATGCCACAACTTTCCCACACAAAAATGTGTGGAAAAAGTGATTTTTTTTTCAGCTAAAATTGAGGTTTGCAGGGGATTCTGGATGAGAAAACGTTGGGGGATCCACACAAGCCATACCTCCTTGGAACCCCCCGGGTGACTAGTTTTCAGAAATGTGTGGGTTTGGTAGGTTTTGCTAGCTGGCCGGCGAGCACGGGGCCAAAACCCAGGTGACCCCCTTGCAAAACCAGGTCGTTTTGTGATAGGCAATTTTGATGTCGCCTCAATACGTTTTGGGCCCTTGCCTGTCGCGGGTACTTGGGCCTCCCACACGAGTGAGGCACCATTTTTATCAGGAGACCTGGGGGAACGCTGGGGGGTAGGAAATTTGTGTCAGCCCGGTGATGCCACAACTTTCCCACACAAAAATGTGTGGAAAAAGTGATTTTTTTCAGCTAAAATTGAGGTTTGCAGGGGAATCTGGGTAAGAAAACATTGGGGGATCCACGCAAGCCATACCTCCCTGGAACCCCCCGGGTGTCTAGTTTTCAGAAATGTGTGGGTTTGGTAGGTTTCCCTAGCTGGCCGCCGAGCACGGGGCCAAAAACCCAGGTGACGCCCCTTGCAAAACCAGGTCGTTTTGTGATAGGCAATTTTGATGTCGCCTCAATACGTTTTGGGCCCTTGCCTGTCGCGGGTAGTTGGGCCTCCCACACGAGTGAGGCACCATTTTTATCGGGAGACCTGGGGGAACACTGTGTGGTAGGAAATTTGTGTCAGCCCGGTGATGCCACAACTTTCCAACACAAAAATGTGTGGAAAAAGTGATTTTTTCAGCTAAAATTGAGGTTTGCAAGGGACTCTGGGTAAGAAAACATTGGGGGATCCACGCAAGCCATACCTCCCTGTAACCCCCGCCGGGTGTCTAGTTTTCAGAAATGTGTGGGTTTGGTAGGTTTCCCTAGCTGGACGCCGAGCACGGGGCCAAAAACCCAGGTGACCCCCCTTGCAAAACCAGGTCGTTTTGTGATAGGCCATTTTGATGTCGCCTCAATACGTTTTGGGCCCTTGCCTGTCGCGGGTACTTGGGCCTCCCACACGAGTGAGGCACCATTTTTATCAGGAGACCTGGGGGAACGCTGGGTGGTAGGAAATTTGTGTCAGCCCTTTGATGCCACATCTTTCCCACACAAAAATGTGCGGAAGAAGTGATTTTATTCAGCTAAATTTGAGATTTGCAGGGGATTCTGGGTAACAAAACGTTGGGGGATCCACGCAAGCCATACCTCCCTGGAACCTTCCGGGTGTCTAGTTTACAGAAATGTGTAGGTTTGGTAGGTTTCCCTAGCTGGCCGCCGAGCACGGGGCCAAAAACCCAGGTGACCCCCCTTGCAAAACCAGGTCGTTTTGTGATAGGCAATTTTGATGTCACCTCAATACGTTTTGGCCCTTGCCTGTCACGGGTACTTGGGCCTCCCACACGAGTGAGGTACCATTTTTATCGGGAGACCTGGGGGAACGCTGGGTGGGAGGAAATTTGTGTCAGCCCGGTAATACCACAACTTTCCCACACAAAAATGTGCGGAAAAAAGTGATTTTTTAAGCTAAAATGGAGGTTTGCAGGGGATTCTGGGTAAGAAAACGTTGGGGGATCCACGCAAGCCATACCTCCCTTGAACCCCCCGGGTATCTAGTTTTCAGAAATGTGTGGGTTTGGTAGGTTTCACTAGCTGGCCGCCGAGCACGGGGCCAAAAACCCAGGTGACCCCCCTTGCAAAACCAGGTCGTTTTGTGATAGGCAATTTTGATGTTGCCTCAATACGTTTTGGGCCCTTGCCTGTCGCAGGTACTTGGGCCTCCCACACGAGTGAGGCACCATTTTTATCGGGAGACCTGGGGGAACGCTGGGTGGTAGGACATTTGTGTCAGCCCGGTGATGCCACAACTTTCCCACACAAAAATGTACGGAAAAAGTGATTTTTTAAGCTAAAATTGAGGTTTGCTGGGGATTCTGGGTAAGAAATTGTTGGGGGATCCATGCAAGCCATACCTCCCTGGAATCCCCCGGGTGTCTAGTTGTCAGAAATGTGTGGTTTTGGTAGGTTTCCCTAGCTGGCCGCCGTGCACGGGGCCAAAAACCCAGGTGACCCCCGTTGCAAAACCAGGTCGTTTTGTGATAGGCAATTTTGATGTTGCCTCAATACGTTTTGGGCCCTTGCCAGTCGCGGGTAGATGGGCCTCCCACACGAGTGAGGCAGCATTTTTATAAGGAGACCTGGGGGAACGCAAAAAAAATGTGTGGAAAAAGTGATTTTTTTCAGCTACATTTGAGGTTTGCAGGGGATTCTGGGTAAGAAAACGTTGGGGGGTCCACGCAAGCTAAACCTCCCTGGCATCCCCTGGGTGTCTTGTTTTTAAAAATGTATAGGTTTGCTAGGTTTCCCTAGGTGCTGGCAGAGCTAGGGTTCAAAAACTACAGCTAGGCACTTTGCACTTTGCACATTTTCACTGTGAAAATGTGGTGTGTCCACGTTGCGTTTTGGGCCGTTTCCTGTTGCGGGCACTAGCCCTACCCACACAAGTGAGGTACCATTTTTCTCAGAAGACTTTGGGGAACACGGGGTGGTGGAATTTTGTGGATCCACACAGATTCCAGAACTTTCAACCACAGAAATGTGAGGAAAATGTGTTTTTTTTGACAATTTCTTTGGTTTGCAAGGAATTCTGGGTAACAGAACCTGGTGAGAGCCAGTCAAGTCACCTCATCCTAGATTCCCCTGGGTGTCTAGTTTTCAAAAATGTATAGGTTTTCTAGGTTTTCCTAGGTGCCGGCAGAGCTAGGGTTCAAAAACTACAGCTAGGCACTTTGTAAAAAAAGGGTAATTTTTCACTGTGAAAATGTGGTGCGTCCACCTTTTGTTTTGGGCCGTTTCCTGTCGCTGGCACTAGGCCTACCCACACAAGTGAGGTACCATTTTTCTCAGAAGACTTTGGGTAACGCGGGGTGGGTGGAATTTTATGGATCCACCCAGATTCCAGAACTTTCCGCCACTGAAATGTGAGGAAAATGTGTTTTTTTTGGACAATTTTTTAGGTTTGCAAGGGATTCTGGGTAACAGAACCTGGTGAGAGCCAGTCAAGTCACCCCATCCTGGATTCCCCTGGGTGTCTAGTTTTAAAAAATGTATAGGTTTTCTAGGTTTCCCTAGGTGCCGGCAGAGCAAGGGTTCAAAAACTACAGCTAGGCACTTTGCAAAAAAAGGGTCATTTTTCACTGTGAAAATTTGGTGTGTCCACGTTGCGTTTTGGGCCGTTTCCTGTCGCGGGCACTAGGCCTACCCACACAAGTGAGGTACCATTTTTCTCGGAAGACTTTGGGAAATACGGGGTGGGTGGAATTTTGTGGATCCATGCAGATTCCAGATCTTTCCGCCACAGAAATGTGAGGAAAATGTGTTTTTTTGGACACTTTTTTAGGTTTGCAAGGGATTCTGGGTAACAGAACCTGGTGACAGCCAGTCAAGTCACCCCATCCTGGATTCCCCTGGGTGTCTAGTTTTCACAAATGTATAGGTTTGGTAGGTTTCCCTAGGTGCCGGCATAGCTAGGGTTAAAAAACTACAGCTAGGCACTTTGCAAGAAAAGGGTCATTTTTCACTGTGAAAATTTGGTGTGTCCACGTTGTGTTTTGGGCCGTTTCCTGTCGCGGGCACTAGGCCTACCCACACAAGTGAGGTACCATTTTTCTCGGAAGACTTTGCGGAACGCGGGGTGGGTGGAATTTTGTGGATCCACACAGATTCCAGAACTTTCCACCACAGAAATATGAGGAAAATGTGGTTTTTTGGACAATTTTTTAGGTTTGCAAGGGATTCTGGGTAACAGAACCTGGTGAGAGCCAGTCAAGTCACCACATCCTGGATTCCCCTGGGTGTCTACTTTTCGAAAATGTATAGGTTTGCTAGGTTTCCCTAGGTGCCGGCAGAGCTAGGGTTCAAAAACTACAGCTAGGCACTTTGCAAAAAAAGGGTCATTTTTCACTGTGAAAATGTGGTGTGTCCACCTTGTGTTTTGGGCTGTTTCCTGTCATGGGCACTAGGCCTACCCACACAAGTGAGGTACCATTTTTCTCAGAAGACTTTGGGGAACGCGGGGTGGGTAGAATTTTATGGATCCACGCAGATTCCAGAACTTTTCACCACAGAAATGTGAGGAAAATGTGTTTTTTTTGACAATTTTTTAGGTTTGCAAGGGATTCTGGGTAACAGAACCTGGTGAGAGCCAGTCAAGTCACCCCATCCTGGATTCCCCTGGGTGTCTACTTTTCAAAAATGTATAGGTTTGCTAGGTTTCCAGGGTGCCGGCAGAGCTAGGGTTCAAAAACTACAGCTAGGCACTTTGCAAAAAAAGGGTAATTTTTCATTGTGAAAATGTGGTGTGTCCACGTTGCGTTTTGAGCCGTTTCCTGTCGTGGACACAAGGCCTATCCACACAAGTGAGGTATCATTTTTATCGGAAGACTTAGGGTAACACAGAATTGTAGAGCAACTGTTATTACCTATTGACTTTCGATGCATTTCTGCCTTCCAAATGAAAAACAATGTGTAAAAAAGAAGGGGCATATTTACAAGGTCCTTATCTCCGCTTTTTTGGCTTTAAAAGCCAAAAAAGCAGAGATAATATTAGCGCCCTATCTACAAGGGGATGCTAACATGCAGTAGCGCATGCTAGCACCCTTTTTCCCGACGCCTCGCTTTGCATCTCTAATGAGATGCAAAGTGGGCGTCACTGGGCAGTACAACCTGTAAAATATCGCTGACGTGCACATCGCGACATTTAGAAGGCGGCCCACGCATTTTTGCAGACGTTAGTTTTGGGCGAAAACCACTGCTTTCGCCAAAAACTAACGTCTGCTAAAATCCTGACTCATGTATGTTTAACATGGGGGGTGGATTCTTGTGTTACGACCACAGGGTCGTATCATCAAGCATATCGCCGTTTTGCAGGGAACATCGCTGGAAAACCAGCGATGTTCCCTGCAAAACGGCGATTTCCCCGCTATCCCTGGGATTTACATCACCCTGGAGAAACGCGTTGTTAATAACGTGCTAACAGGGCGATAAATTCCAGCGATAGACGGCGATAAATACAAAAGCGCTAAGCGCGCTTTGCGTTATTCATCGCCGTCCGTTGCTGATATGCCCCGAAGTCATTTTGAAAAATGACCTATAATTCTCATGCTAGTATGGGTACTCCCAATTTTGGAAATGTGCAAATATCTGCTGTTTCTAAACTCTATATTTTGTTCCCATTTCAGAAATACATAGGTGTCTTTCATACCGATTTTTCCATGTATACATTTTCACAAATGAATTGCTATATACCCGGTACATAATAAAAAACCATTGCAAGACGCTGCTCAGTTATTGGCTCTGGGTTCGTCGGGTTCTTGGCGAACGTACAAGTCCTAAATATCCCCACAACCAGAAAGGTCTACCGGATGTAATGGTATATTGCTTTCAAACAACTGTCATAATTAGAAGAAGTTACAGGTGAAAACGTTGACACAAATGGCTGTTTTTTTCAACTAATTTTCAATTTTCCCTGTATTTAACTGTTAGTTTCTATGAAGAAACCTTGAAGGATCTACACAAATGACCCCTTGCCGAATTCAGAATTTGTCTACTTTTCTAAATTGTATAGCTTTCCAGGATCCATTGTTGCTTTCATACCCATTTCTGCCATTAACTGGAAAGAGGTTGAAAGCACAAAAAATAGCAAAAATAGGCTATGTCCCAGAAAAATGCCAAAACTGTGTTAAAAATGTTGGTTTTCTGACAAAAGTCTGCTTGTACCTGAAAGCTGGGAAGATGGTGATTTCAGCACCACAACCCTTTTTGATACCATTTGCAGGGAAAAAAACAGATGCTTTCATCTGTAGCCCTTTTTTCCCATTTTTCCAAAAAATAACTAAATTTTGCTGCATTTTGGCTAATTTCTGGGTCCCCTCCAGGGAAATCCACAAACCCTGGGTACCTTTAGAATCCCCATGATGTTGGAAAAAAAGGACGCAAATTTGACGTGGATACCTTATGTGGTAAAAAAGTTACAGGGGCCTAAGCGCGAACTACCCCAAATAGCCAAAAAAGGCTTAGCACAGGGGGGAAAAGGCCTAGCAGCAAAGGGGTTAACAAGAGAAGAACTGGATGGGAAACAATTGCAGAAAGGAATCTAACCTTCAATTGTCTCTGTCAGAAGGATATAGGATCCCACATATGTTTAAGAATTTCTTCATAATGTTCTTGTTGTGTGAATGCTAGTGCGATTGTAGAGTTTTGAGAGGTGTGAATGCAGGTTTGATGGTTGTTGTGTGGGGTTATGAACAATTTTTCAAATTGTGTCTCAGGACAATGTCTATATTAAAATTGTAACTATAGTAATGTTTATTTAATATAATAAAACAAATATACATGTGAAAAATGGTAAAAAAGATAAAGAATGAAAAATATATTTTTATAAACAATAAAATACAGTTGTATAAACTAATCATGTTGTAGGAAGGTGGTTCTGGGGACATGTCTAAAAGAAGAGCTTTCAGCAAACAGTAAAACAAAGTGGGTTAGTTTAGAGGTTTTTCATAGTTTCAGTTTTTTTCCCCCTCCTCTATAACCCAAAATTAAATAGGGGGTACCTTCTTTTGCAACCAATGGGTCCCCTCCTTGGGGTGTCTACAGCCCCTATTATGCCACCCTCCAGGGGAAGGGTGGCATATGCCTCATCCTGATTGGTGGAGTCCCCTCATATTCAAGATGGAGGGGATTGAGATGTGTGCTTCACTGCAACTCCCCCACCTGAGGGGTGGGGTTGACAAAGGTGGGCCCACCTCCCTTTCTCTCTAGGTTTTCCAGCCGATTCTCCCCCCCAAAGTGGGGCTCAGAACTGGTGGGAGCCTGCTGCTGATGGTAACAGAGGCTGGGGGTAGCTAACAAAGGCGGCAAGAATTTGAAGCTTCCCCTTCATGGACCCTGCCCATCCTGGGGGAGGAGAGATGACACCTCTGCCCAGGATGTGCTTTGTTTCAAGATTCAGAGAGCGGAAGGCTCTCTACCCAGGGGTCCAAAACCTGTCTGGTGGTGTCAGATGGCTGGTAGCCAGTCAGGAACCCCACCAGGGCTGGTTGTTTTTCAGGGGGCATCTCTAAGATGCCCTCTGAGTGTCTTTTACATTAAATCCCACACTGGCACCAGTGTGGGTTTAATGTGCTGAGAAGTTTGGTACCAAACTCACATCCCCTGTACTCAAAATGGCTTCACTGCACTTACAATGTCATTGAATGGCACAGACACTGTAGGGTCATAGTGCTCATGAAGCTATGCCCTCACCGGTGGTATGGTGCACCCTGCCTTTAGGGCTGTAAGGCCTGCTAGAGGGGTGACTTAGCCATGCCACAGAAAGTGTTGATGGGCATGGCACCCAGGGATGGGTGCCATGTCGACTTTTCAGTTGGGCCTGCACCAAAACAAGCAGCCTACAATGGCAGTGTGTGGGTGTTGAGGTGAGGGGTCTATGAGGGTGGCATAATATATGCTGCAGCCCTCAGAGGCCCTCTAAGGTCACAAGGCCCTTGGTACTAGGGGTACCTTTTACAAGGGAATTACAGGTGGCCCGGAGGTGGGCCAATTGTGGAGACAAAGGTACAGTTTTGGGATAGAACACAGGCCCGGGAGCATGATTGGCAGGGACGCAGGGCACACTCAGTCAAGTTGGCATCATGTATCTGGCAAAAAGTTAGGGGATAGCCATGCAAAAAGGGGCACTTTCCTACACTCTGTTGCCTTGTATCTGAGTGATTATTGGGATACAGTGCTGGCCATGTAGGATCGCTGCTAGTTTTCTGCCAGGCCCCTCAGCTTTGCCATATGTTTTGGCGTGAGAGTGTTTGTATGCATGTTTCTGCTCTTGATCTGCTAGTTTTAGGAATTTGTTCAGTTTGCTGTGGAAACTCGCTATAGTAAATGTGTCCGGGGTATGCACCAGTTGCTCTTCTAGGGACTTTAACTCCCTTTCTAATGTATCAAGCTGGTTGCAAAGGGCCTTTTGGACCTCATGCTGTTTGGTGATACAGATACCGCACATATAGGCCTTGAAGGCCTCCCACATAGATCCCAAGGTGTCAACCAGCCCCTCGTTAGTTTGAAAGAAATTTAGGATTTCAGCCTGAATCTCTTCTTGAAGGTGTTATCCAGGAAGGCCATTGGGAACAAGCGTAAGGTGAATGCCAGGTGTACTGGGTTAGAGAGGCCCATACAAAGTGTAACTGGGGCATGGTAGACAGTGTGCAGAGGAGGTGAGTCACCTGTTTTGCCCATATGCATATTTTGCGTATGCCCAGCCAGTAGTCCAAGCATGCCCTGGCTGTATGCTCTGTGGATATGTGTGTTCCTTCCTTGTCAGTGGCGAGCTGCAGGTGCCAGATGTTAATTAGGCCTCCATCGACCATGATAGTAGCCAACGTCTTCTAAGCGTTGTGGTGCATGTGATGACTGGGGTTTGAGCATTCCACCTGTTTATCATGGACCAGGTTAAAGTCACCACCACATAGTATGTCCCGGGGGTCAAGGAAATGCATTTCTTATGGCTTGTAGCAAGTTGCACCTACCCTGGGGATAGTTTTGCTCGTGTAGGAGTTGGAACGGGAGGCCTCTTCTAACCAGCACTGGAGTACCTCGGGCATATGATCAATAGGTCACAATTGCTTTGTGAGCACACTCCTTATCTGTGAGGTGGAGTTTACCCTTGTAAGCTATATGCATTTCCTGGAGAATGGCAATGTCTATATGTTGTCTGTCTAGATATGCAATGACCTGTTTAATCTTGTGTTGATTATTAAGACCTGGAACGTTCCAGGTCAGAAAATTCAGGTGTGTCATAGCTTCTTTATTCAGGGATTTTGTATATTCTGTGTCTGGTGAGAGGATCGGCTCGAGGAGAATGTGGGAGTCCAGCGACCCCACACCATTTTGAGTGACCGTGTGGTGTGATGTGGTTGCCTGTGCCAAACATAAACCAGCTGGGCCTGCATTTGGTATCAAACAAACAAGTGGATGCCAACCATCCTCCCACACAACCCACCTCAATGAGCTAGCATAGCAAGTTGCAGTTCACAGCTTTATCCGCATGTGTTCTTATAGGTCAACTGTAGCCCACTTGTAGCAGGCAATGAATCCTGTGAAGTGGACCCACCATTTCCACTGGGGTCTGACCCGTGGTGTGGTCTATATCTGCTTTTGATGCCAGGTGCGACTTATAACGATTAAGGCCCATTTGGGAGAGAGGTCAGTTACGCATCCAGTGCAGCACCTTACTCCACATCACTGTGCGATCCTCACTAGGATTTGCGTTGTGTTCAACTATGATTTTTTTGACAAAGGGAGCTGCGCTATGGGGGTCCTGGAACATCTTTCAATTGTTGTGATGTGTTATCTTCAAGCACGCTGGGTAGAGCATAGTGTAAGGGTTGCCCTATTGCTGCAGTTTACGCTTCAGTAGGTATTCCCATCTCGCCACCTGGATGGCTAGGGTGAAGTCCAGCATAGTGGTTAGGGCATTGCCATCGTGTACCAAGTCCTGCTGCTCTCTTGCTAGCCTCAGGATAGTGTCACAGTCTCTACAATTGAGAAACCTTGCAATGATGGGGGAGCAACGGAGAAGGGGCAGTGGGCCCATGTATCAGTGCGCCCGCTTCACCGCGAACCACAGTGAAAGGTGCTCAGGTTCAAAAGGTGTCCAGAGTAGGTTTTCAATGTAGTTGACCATGTTGCCAGTGTTGCTAGATTCCGGCGGCCCTATTAGCCAGAGGTTGTTGTTTTGGCATCTGACTTCAAGGTCTTTGTTCTTGTCCTGGACAGTCTTCAGGATCTTTGCCGTATTAGTTTGATGCCATGGTCTACTATGTCATTCTCAGGAGATGAATTCTAGTCTGGTGTCTGAGATACGCCTTTCTTGTTTGTCCAGGTTGGCTGTGATCTTGTTCACACTGATCGTAAGTGTATCCCGTTTACAGTTTACAAAAAAGCCTCTCCTTTATAGGAGAGGCTTTTTTGGATGTGTGATAGGAGGGATTTAATATCCTGTTCCTCCTCATCTCCACCATCGACCTGCAGAATGTTTTAGTTGTCCGTTGGATCACCTTTGGTCTTCCTGGACGCAAAGGACAATTTGGGCTGTCTTTGATCTCCTTTGTCCAAGTTTGTTGATGGTGGCAGCCTCTTCCACACTTCCTCAGTACAATAATGGTCTCACCAGGAAGGGGAGGCAAAGGGTTAGTCAACGATCTCAGCCTACCCTCCCGCACTGGCAGCTGCGGTTTGGATGAGTTCATGCTAAGGCAAACGAGAGGATGGCACATCCCTGCCACTAAGGCTCAGGGAGTCACCCCGTGTCAGCAGCCCCACTCAGCAAAAGGTGCGCCGCGCCACCTCTCCTCTTAGCCCATCAGGATCCCAACACCACTCGTCAAATTTTATGGGCACCAGAGATAAAGTCCCTAGCACCACCAGTAAGCTTGTGCTGGTCATAATGTGGCATCATACTGGCAGACTGGCCGGCACTGCTGACACCGTACCCCACCCCCCTGGCCAACCCCTCTCACCTCAAGTCTCGAGGAGGTCGACCGGGCCAAGCGGGTTCCTATGGTCTGGGTGTGTCAGCGTAGGGCCTGGGGTCCACAGCCACTGCAGCTGTCACACTGCAGTTGTTACATGTCACAGCTCCATCACCCTGGCCCGCGGCCCCACAGCCCAGGGTCTCGATGCAGCCAGTCCCAGTCTTGGTTCTGCCATGATGCATGATGCACCTCTTCTCTGGCAGTACAGGGGGCCAGTTGGCATGAGCAACGGCTCCAGCTCGGGGTCACTCGGCCTCCACACCACACTCAGTCTAAGGGGGCCTCCATTTTTTGGCAGTTATGGCCATAGTCCCAGCATCATTTTTTAGGTCAAACCACCCTTCCTTGGTCCCCCATGCACTGCCACCATTGGGCAGCCTCAGTCATAGTGTGAATGGTCGCCCACAGGACTTCCTGCGGGCTGCAGTCTGCCAGGATGATGACGCATTATGCCACAGCCACATGTACCCTCACAGCACTGAAGCCATCTTAGGGCCAGGCACTCTAGCACCCCCAAAAGTTGCTGATATCTTTTTGTTGTTATTGTATATTGCTTAGGTCCTTTATAGATCTAGGCAAACTGAATTGCTTTACTATGACTCAACTACCCACCCATGATTTCAGTTTGGAAGAACTTTAAAACATTTTGTAGTACATATTCCAAGTGATTCTTTCAGTAAAAAAAGTCCAGCTTCACATAAAATACTGCTTTATATCAACACTAAGGGCCTAATTACGACTTTCGGTGGTGCGGGAGTAGGCAGTACCACTGCCACGCTTCCGCACCACCGTAAGTCACCTCCACCCGCCCACCAGATTACAAGTTTAAAGTGGTCTGGTGGGCGGGCGGTGTGGCGGTGCCTTAGAAAGCAGGCACCACAATGGGACCGCACAACAAGGTCCCCACACGGCATGGACTCAAAAATCCATTCCGCGCAGGAACTGGGGTGCATGCACACAGGGGGGTACATAATGTGCCCCCCTGCATGCATCCCCATCAGTGTTCATGGAGTAGGTACCTTCATGACACCGCCGGCAGAGAGGAAACTCGTAATATGCTTGGTGGAACTACAGCGGTCACGCAAGCATATTGAGGCCTCAAGACCGCGAGCCACTGCCAGGGAATGGCTGTTCCCTTGTGGCAGCAGGGGTCCCAGGGCGATCCAACCACCCAACTCGTAATGGAGCAGTTGGACCACCAGTGTGGCAGTGGCTGGACCGCCAACACTGCGCCACCACGAGTCTGGGGTCCTTGGACCGCCAGACTCGTAATTAAGCCTTAAGTGTTTAACAATGGCAGAAAGGTGACTGAATGGTTTCTTTTGTCACTTTTATTCTCCAAGTACACCCACAATACAAATATTTATATAATTATAACCAGCTTACTGTAAGTTGCATAAAATGTGTAATTCCCAACCCTTCCCTTCGTTTCACCCGCCATCCTGTTATGTTTTTGTCACATGTACTTTTGTATTGTGTGTTTAGGGATCAAACCACATAACAATCAATTGCATAGTAAACAAATGCTTCAAATCTCTTTAATCCTGCCAAAGAATCAAAATGCCTTGTGAATATAAAACAATGATTCAGCCCTGGAATAGCCTCTTTCAATTTCTTTTTAATTTCTCCAGTATTTGTTGCTCGTCATTCAGCATCCCCCTCTGGTGTAGTTTTCATTTGATATCAGAGGTGCAGTGGCTCTGCCTATCTTCAAAGTTTGCTTCACTATCTAACAATTCAACTGATCCCGCTCTCATAATGGAATTAAGCAGAGAAATTTGTGTTTGAGAAATAAGAGGTCCTTCAATCTCAATCAGTTCCTATGTGGTGGTGCTATACTCAAAACCTTTCAGTGACCTTAGAATGCCAAAGGCTTCCCTACTGCAGGGACATCCATTTTACTCCTGAGCAGGATTCAAACAGCCATGGAGCAGCCATGATACTTATGTTCATAACATTATAGATTGGGACCAGGCCGTGAGAGTACCTCCATCAATGCACAATACCGTGTAGGTCATCCGCTACACTGCACAGCATGCATCCAGTGGCAGCCTGCATGGCTCGCGGGTGGCGGGGCAGGGGTGGGGGGGTCATGGGGAGGTTCTCAGGGGGGTTCACATGGGTGAAAAAAAAAAAAAAAAGAAACCTTCCTTGAGGCCGGGTCCCGCATCTCTGCTCTTGCTCTACTGCCTCCGACTCAAGGAACAGGAAGCAGGCAGCCAGGCTCCCTCCCCTAAGCCAATCACAACACTTCAATGTAGTGTTGTTTTTGGTCTGCGCGCCATGACTTGGTGCTCAGCCAGGGGCTGGAGGGGTGGGCATGTTCTCCATGCAGGCTGTAATGCAGCCTGCATGGAGAATGGGGAAAGTGCGCATGACTGGTTTGGGCGGCCTGAGAGGGCTGACCAAACAGTCATTGCACACTTAGGTCCGAGAGCAGATCAGCCCCGCCCACCCACCTGCCCACAAAGCAGCAGGACACGAAGCATAAAATGATAATAACTCTAAGTTATTATCATTTTATGTTTCTGCTTGGCACTGCTTAAAAACAGTGGGGCGGCGCTCCTCCCCCATAGCCAAGGAGCCACCACTGCATGCACCTTTCGCTATGAAGACATGATCTGGAAATGACTGCACGCCCACATACGCCTGATTTATGCACTTCAACGAACTTGCTGATAAATCTGCTGTGTATGTGTTTTACAAAGGTATAAGAATAGTGTAAAGCTCATAAAAATCTAAAATATTTTTTTTGTGCACACAGAAGTAGACAAAATGTTTACAGCTAAGTGTCTAAACATCTAAACCTCGTCGAGGAATAATTAAAGGAATTGAAACTAAGGAACAATTGCTACATGAGCTACTATTAATAAGATGAGTTTATTATTTAAAAAAAATGAATTCTAATAAAATAAAATGTGTGCTTCAATAACCGTGAAAGCAACTCTTTTAAAAACAATGAGTCTGTGTGAAGCTGCTATTTTGGCATAGTAAATGATTCCGTGTTAGGTGATCATTTAATGTATTTGTATATTTTACTGGGGCCTTGGTGTATTTTACTTCTTAATAATTAAGCAGAGTGCTTCTTAGTTTTGTGGATATTATTTACTATACGCTACTTATTTTCTCAGGAATTCTCACCCAATAGATTTTTGATTGTCAAAGTAAAGGCCTTTAATTCGAGGAGTGGAATTGTGAGAAGAAAGTATTCCAAAACACTGAACTAATAACTGTATGGGTCATTCAATTTGAATGTTAAGTGATCTAGTGATTATTCAAACAGAAACAGTGGTATATCTTCATGTGCTAAGTATTGGACCTGGCTCTTTTCTACAGGGCCTCCCCAGATTTTTGCCTTCTGTTGGTAAACCCGTTTCTGTTAGTATTAGGACTTTGTGCACTTTCCCCTGCTAATCAGTGGTAAAGTGTTTGTGCTATTTCCCTAAAACATGGAACAATTGGCATATAACTGATTGGTACATTTAATTTAATTGTAACTCTCTAGTAAATTGTACTAGTTGCACACAGGAACTGTAAATTAAATGTTGCAAGTGGGTCTGCAGCACTTATTGTGCCACCCACTGAAGTAGCCTTTTAAAACATGACTCAGGCCTACAACTGCAGTCTGTAGTGCAGTTTCAGACTGCCATTTCGATCTGGCAAAATAAATATTTTGCCAGGCCTAAACCTTCCTTTTTTAATACTCAAAGTCACCCCTAAGGGTGACCCTAAAGGCTCATAGGGCAGCGTGCATTGTATTTAAAAAGTTGGGCATGTGTCCTTAGGTTTTACATGTCCAGGCAGTGAAAAAATCTTAAAGTCATTTTTCACTGTTACAAAGTTTAACTCTTTCATTGACTAACTCTTACCTTATTACATTTAATAAGTAATAACTTTTGATTGGTAGCAGATAGGATTATGGTGTTTAGAATCAAATGAATTGTATTTTAAAATACTCTTTAGTTGTGAAGTTGAACTTTAAGTCACAGTTCTGTAAATGGCAGTTTTAGAAAGAAAGCTGTGCCTTCTGCTGGTGTCATGGGTCACATGAATGTGAATAGCTCTGCTGTTGGGGGTATTAATATTCTTTCCAGACAGTGAATCAAAAGGGACTGGCTGTGGGCAGGATGAGACATCCTGCTTGGAGGGCTAGGGACTGAGCTGTGCCCTGCCCCACTTACTTTTCAAAGGGTTTGCCTCCAGCATACACAAACAAATATGACATAGCCTTTTGTCACCCCAGACATCTCGTAGCCTTGACGGGGGAAGGGAAGAGATTTCCAGAACCAAATGTGAGGTAGTATATGAAATCCACCACTTCAAAGCCTGGCACCAGGTATAAATATTGGACCTCCAGAGCCACTTTTCAGTAAACTCCTGGACCTGTGGACATTACAGAAGAAGGACTACCTTGCCCCCCACAAGACTGCCCTGCTGCTACCAGAGGACTGCCCTGATACTTGAGGACTGCCTTGCTCTCGGAGAAGGAAGACAGGACCTGCTTTCTTCATCCCAGGCTAACCTGAATGACCCCACATGTCAGTTGGCTGACCTCCTGTCTGAGCTGCAGGGGCACAACAAGCTCCAGAGGCATCCCTGCAACTGCCCAGCTGACCTGCTGCACTGGACCTGCCTGGGCCCTGCTGGCCTCTGCTTGAGTGAGTTCATGAACACCAAGAGGTGCCTCCCCAGGTCCTGGACCCTTAGCTGGCATCAGATGAGCTCCTTGTTTGAAGATAGGTGGAATCCTGAAATTGTGGGCTCTTTGCAACCGCAAATGGGTTAATTCGCCCTGAAACTGTGCCGCCCACAACGACCGCCAATGCGAAGCTCCAGTGAAACTGACTCTCCACAGTACAGTGTTTGCTAGCAACAACCGGCAATGCAAAATCTGCACTTTTCGCTATAGCAACGGCAGCCCGCAGTAACCACCAATGTGAAGTTCCAGCAACTACCCTCTGCGATGCCTGACTGGTTCGTCATGCTACAGTGATGACTGTCTGCGACACCAGGCCTTCTCTTCGCAATACAGCGACGACCAGCTGCAACACTCTCCCTGCTCTTCACAGCCTCCTCCACCACAAATGGAGGGCTTCACAACAACCTTAAAGACAAAAACGTTGTCAGTGGGACTAACAGGGTCCCTCTATCAGGCCCACGCTCCATCGTGGTCTGCATGAACTTGTGACTTTCCCCCAGTGTAGCACAGCCAGATGACCGCAGTGGTGCTCTGCAGTGGTGGCTGGCACAGGTAAGAGCAGTGTGGGCGGTGAAGCGGGGAGGGGTGGGGGTAAGTCGACAGACAACGGGATAGGTAAAATTAAATACAAAATAAATAAAACCATTTACCTTGCGCTCGCCGCATCGCCGAATCAGCAAGTCAAAAGGGCACCATTGGATTGTAAACTTGACCTTCCTTGAGAGCACCTAAAATTACTATTGGTATGTCTTGAGCCCCTCAGCCTAAAAAAAAGAGGCAGCTAGCTATGCTTGTGCCTGGTGATAGCCTTCTGTGATAGCCTTGCAAAGTCATTCAATCTATAGAAATCAAATTTATTTTCACTATATTCTTGTTAGTCCTCTGTGAATTTGTTACCTTCGAATATCTCACATGATTACCACATTTTTGCCATTTTTCATAATCCTAAATTTTGCATAGTTGTTGTCTGATGAGGACTGGTAGAAAATGTTTGGCTGATAGATATTTCCTCCTCGAACAAGACATTTTCCTCTTTAACCACCCACTTGTTGCTATATTGTGTGACTTTATACTATCACAGAGAAAATTTACTTGACATACTTGTGAAATGTACTTGTGAGAATGTCATTCTGTGAAAATAGTGTATATCTCTCTAAAACAAAACTAAAACATTTTGCACACCCCTATTTCTTTTGGCTTCAGCACAATACCCACTGTAAGTTCTATAAGGCTGAAAGCTGAAGGGAATCAGTAAAGCCTTATTGGTTTATGTTGCTACTCTTTGGAAATCACTGCCTTTTGTGATTTACTCCCTTGAGAACCACCTAGCACTTACAGAGATAATAAAGTGCCAAATTTCATAAACTGGATAGGTGCACCATCATTTCCATCATTATACTAATGCAAAAAACGGGTTGCTCCGGCTCCTGTGCAAAATTTCCCCACACCAGTGCAATCAGTATATTCTGGCCGTTTGCTCGATTTTCTGCAATAATAGGTGGTAATCCCTGATTGCTTGTGCTGGTGTATCTAACAGTAGTGAAACGCTTCTGTGGCGCTGTTAGAAGGTAGTTCTGACACTATGGGCCGCCCGGATTTTTCGCTTTTTGAGCACCTATGTGTTGAGTTGTTACTGTGGGAAAGCCTCATAAATTGGGACTCATCCACAGTGAACTCATGATGACAGAGACTGCATGTGGATTTTACTGGTGTCCCCCTAGCTTGACTAGGCTGCTGCGCAGCAGCTGGAGTAAGGGGCACCGGACTGGTTACATGCAGACACCTGTGTACATGCGTGTGCACACGTGTAGGGGCTGCGCAGGGGAGATTCTTGGCGTGCGCAGTCCAGGAGCTGCTACAAAGTGAATGGTGTGGCAGGACTTATGCAGAATTGGGTGGTGACACGGAATAGGCCTTATACACTAGGAAGGAACATGCCAGGGAAAGTCAGTGTGCTTTACTGTGTTTTTCACTTCATTATTCCCCTATGGGGATGTGGAGCCCATGTGCTAGATTAACTTCCATAAGGCCTACAGATTCCAGACACGCACTAAAGTCCACTGTAGCGGATGTGAAAAGGAGTATTCTGCAGAGTCCCAAGTCATATTTGTACTGCTTTTGGGTCGTCCAGAAATGTCACATTTCTCTGAGTCAGTCATAACCAGGGCCAGGCTGAGGGCTGACCTCAGCTGGATGGATTGATAAGCTCTCTCTGGGGTGTGGTCGGCTGAGGCGGAAGGTGCTGGAGCCTGGCAATGGGCAGTTGGAAGGAGGTACCCCCTGACTGCCCCCCAGGCCCCTAACAGCACCAGAAGAAGAGCCCAGGACCGGTGCGCAGAAGCAGGGGCCTCTGCGCAGGGAGAAGAGAGGCCCAGGAGGAGAGCCAGGCGAAAGTCTGGCGCAGGGAGCCAGTGAAGACCGCTCCCTGCAGAATGCCCCCTCTTGGAGACCCAGAGGGCGAAGGAGAGTGCTCCCCTTGGCTGGGGGCCTCCGCCAGGAGCAAGAGGAAGCGAAAATGGGGCAGATCGGACCCCCAGGGGCTGAGATATGGCCCCCGGAAGGTGAGCGACCTTTGACCCCTGGAGAAGAAGGGAAGCCGGGGAGCGCCGTCGCGCTCCCCGCAAAAGCGCCCTGCCTGGGGGCCAGGAGCCCACCCTGGCCCCCACCGAAAATGGAGGTGGGGGAGCGCCGTCGCGCCCCCCCACGAGGAGATCCCCAGGGGGCCCGAGACCCCATCCCCAGGCCCCGAAGTAAAGCCGGGGGATGCCGTTGCACCCCCGTGAAGCGGAGGAAGGCAGGGGAGCGCCGTCATGCCCCCCGTGAGGAGATCCCCGAAGTAAAGCCAGGGGACACCGTCGCGCCGCCGTGAAGCGGAGGAAGGCGGGGGAGCCAGGAGCCCACCCTGGCCCCCGCGAGCAAAATCCAGACGGGGAGCGCTGGCGCACTCCCCGGGAAGAGGCGGAGGAGGAGGGGCCCGGGACCCCATCCCCGGGCCCCGACGCGAAGACGCGGGGGTGCCGTCGCGCCCCCGTGAAGAGGAATGGCCCGGTACCCCATCCCCGGGCCCTGAAGACTGGGAAGAGGCCGGGGGAGCGCCGCCGCACTCCCCCCGACCAGAACAGGAAGACGCGTCTGCCCGCTGGTGCGGGCAGACCAGAACTGATCGGCCGGCTCCCGCAGCAGCACACGAGGGTGCTGGCCGCGCGGGGAGCCGGCGGGGGCAGCCGGGGGTGGGCTCCCCAGGCTGCCCTCCTACCCATCAGGCCGTCGCGGGTCCCGGGTGGGACCGGGACCCGCCGAAAGAGGAAGTGGCGCCAGGGGCCCGGGTTGGACCGGGCCCCCGAAAATCGGCAGAAGCGGCTGGGGGTGGGCTCCCCGAGCCGTCTTACTTACCTGGGGGTCTGGGTGGGACCGGGCCCCCCACCGAGGCCAGAAGACGCGGCGCGAAGCGACATCTCGATCGCGGCTCTCCCCGGCACAGCGGGAGAGCCGCTCATCAAATATGCATGAAAGGGAGCATGAAGCGCCACATAATGCCTTGCCAGGCATTTGGAAACCTGCTATTTTGGTGCTTGTGGTGGCCCCAGGAGGACGGGGTCACCACCAACTTGCTTCAAGGGTGCTGGGGGAGCTGCTGGAGAAGCGCAGTCTCCCCCCAGCACGAAGTTAAGTCCCACCCTAAGTTTCCTAGGGATTTGAACAGGATAACCCCTCAAGGGCTCAGCCTGCTTTATTACACCTTCTGGGCTGGAACTTTTGTTCTACAGCTGAGGGTGTATTGCAAAGTGCTTCATGGAGTGAAGGGCTGAGTTGGGGATGTCTGGAGAAGGGCATCCCCTGGAGGTGAAGAGGTGTAATTGCACCAGAACTGCATTTACTAACGGTTATTCCTTTTTAGAGGGACTGAAGGTCACATATGTAATGTGAAGTACCTGTGTAAGGTGATGTCATAAGCGAAGTGGGTTATGTTGCCAGACACTCCTGCTAGGGTGTCTGGCTGTATATGTGTAATCCTGTGATTTTATCTGTGATGCCTTTAGGGGCTGTAATTGCAATGCATTCTAATGATCCACAAACGTGCTGAGTACTGTCATTCTAAGGTGTGCGTAAACATGTATTCTTGCTGCTGCGCTTAAGTGAGGAACAACCCAGACTGTTAGCCCTGAATATGTAGGGGTGCATACTGTATGGTCAATATAAGATGCTCAGTCAGGGTTATGTGTCACTAGGGCAGGTGAACCTATTTTTAATGCGTGTGGAGGTTATGGGGTGGGTCGCCACTGGGATGGTGCCAGTGCGCAGGGCCCTCGCTCCAGGTTTTGTGCAACACACTGCATTAGGGGGCAAGATGATGTGCATACATGGGAGTGGTGGTACTAGACCCCACCCCCCCCCCGCGGGAGGGGTGGAGATGTTACGCAATGTCACAAAGTAATTCCAACAGCTTATGTATATTTGTAAATTGGTGCATAGTATTGAGTAGTGTGTGTGTTTAATAAATGTACTCTTACTTTTATAAAGCAAAGTACAGACTGGACAATCAATTATTGAGTGTTATTTTTGTGCACCTGCAAATGGCGATTACTAGCCCACACCACCTCCCTTGAGTAAAGCCTCAGACTGCTCTGCAACGCTACCCTCTGAGAGTCAGGCGCTACAATTGGGTGGTTGGTTCCCAGTGAAGGACAAATGTAGTCATGTTGTTTGTGCAGGCCACACAGATACTGCCTCGTTTTCCAACAGGCGCTCTATATAGTGAACCTCTCACAGCACTGAGATAAAATATACAGCATTGTATAAAATACTGTTTTAGAGCAAAGAGAGAAAGGTGTCTTGCGTCACATTCGTACTTGAGGTACACCCACTACACAAATTTGTATACAATCACATCTGGCTCAAGGTAAGGTATGTGGGTGCAGGGGAACACCTAAAAGTATATACCCCAAAATGACATCTTAAGAGCACGCCCATGGGTGGATGAATAGGAGATGGTGTTTAACCTTAATATCATAAGACAATGTGTCCCCATGATAAGATTAGCTTATATATTAAAAATACAGTCAATTAAGTAAGGACAGACTTGATAACTGAGTTCTAAACTGGATTGAACATTTTAAAGAGACTTTTTACAAAATTCAAAAGTGCAGTATAGAAATTGTAAATGCAGATGCATAAAGATATTGCCCTAATAGCACAGTAATAGAACAATACAAAAGAAGGTGCAAGGTCAGAACAATTCTAAGTCCAAACTGAGTCCCAAATGAGCAGCAAAATCACTAGGAATTCTGGCGGCATCCTTAGCAGCATTGAAAGTCTCAGGGATGTTTTCTGGCTCTCCCCAAAATCTGGGTTTTATATGCAGTTTTCTTGCATAGGAAAGCATTAATTTCTGCAAAACCATCATGGTGTGAGCAAAAGAATTACAGTGTTAGAAAATCAGAGCACAATTTGCCTAACTATCTAAGCACTATGCCATTACATGAATATTGATTCTGCCCATCTATGCTAATGTCATCCAGGATGGTAGGACAAACTAGTTACAAAAACAACTGTAAACTATTTTTAATCAATTCTGTCCAGTCAGCTAGGGGAAGGGCCTAGAACTGCAACTGCAACATTGCACTGTCCGTGTTAGAAAGTTTTCTTCAAGAACCACAAGAGCAAGGTTAATGGAAATAAACTAACATGACAGCTTAAGTGTGTGCTGCTGAAATATTGAACAGTGAACATGCAGAAGGAGACATCCATTTTGAACAAGATGGTATTGAGACCTAACTGAGGCCTAGTTAGCAAAATCCAGAAAAAGACAAGTGTTTTAACAAGTTACAATGAAATTTTTCAAAAGCAATGGCATCAAATAAGTGTACGCATGTAAATTCTAGAGTAAATCCATAATCTGCAAGTTGCTAATAATGCACACATTTTTTAATGCACAAAAACTTCCTCAGTTTCATAACGTGTAATTTTTCAGAAATTGGTATAATGTGAATGATTATCACTCGATGTGTCACTTGCCAGGTATTTGCACCTGTTTTCAATTAGTGCCCATATTTTATGAAAACAAAAGACACACAATTGATGGATGGAATGCAGAACAAATCAAAACATTCACCCCCAGTCAAGAGGGACAGCGAAAATAAATTATGGCTCTGACACACTTGTATGCTTTCATTTTCCTAATGTGTCCACAAATCTAGGGGCAGATTTACAAGCCCTTTGCGCCACTTTTGCGTAATTTTTAACATGGGAAAAGTGACTCAAAAGTGACGCAAGGGGCTTGTAAATCTGTCCCCTAATGTAAACTGCAATGTGAACTGCCGGCCAAGGAAGAAGTGATGTGAAGAGCTAGTATGACCCACCTGTGGCTAGCATGAATTGCACCAGAGCTGCCTTGCACCAGAAACATGGAGGAAGTAGAGAGAGTAGGTTTAGGGAAAGGGGACTCTTCTCACTTTTTAGTTTTCCCGCTTTCATTCAATTTACGCAGTTAGGAAGGCCCTTTCATGGCAAATGTTCTGTAGAAGGCTGATTGGAGCAGTAATTAACTCCAGTTTCTCCCCCAAAAAGTTTGCGTATATACTTATTATTATTATTTTTTGGTGTAGCTTGGTCATAGAACGTACAAGGTCACGGAGTACTAAGGTATAACAAAAAAATCAAATATTGTATAGGCAATTTTTATTTATAACCACATTTGCTATGCAGGTTGTGCTAGGATTTGTTAGGTATCTTTGGTTTAACAGATTTTCCGTTTTGGAGGAAAACTAATCCCAACATGTAACTTTGCAGTGCACATGCAAACATTATTTAGATATGCATTAAAAATCATGAATCTCATAGATATTTGAAAAGTCAGCTTCTGATTGGCTAAAACTGTACTTTCAAATGTGTGCCAGTTGCAGTCCATGCGTTTGTTTAAGAAAACAATCCGGTATGTGTGGCATCAAATAATGCAAAAATTACTAGACAGCTTTCAAAAACCTGGCACACGACCCATATTTAAAATGTGCTGAAGCTAATTATTTATGAACTTAAAAAAAAAGTCCTGCAAAATAAAATAGCACAAACGAGTTTTGAACCAAAAGAAATAACTCTTGGATCATGTGTAAATGGGCCCCGAAAGTGTGCCTTGCAACCGTTGGGAGAGGAGTTGGCCTAACGGCTAAGGCAGTCGACCTCTAATCTGGGGAACTGGGTTCGAGTCTCGGCAATGACGCTGAACATCCTGTGATTCTGGGCAAATCACTTAATCTCCCCGTGCCTAACAAAAATGAATGTGTCCTCATGTAATGCAACTGGTGTTATGTAAAGCGCTCGGATACCCGATTCGGGTCAAGTTTGTGCTATATAAAACTCTGTAAAAGAAAGAGATCTGGGTTAAATCCATCATTCTTTTGCTCACCATGCCACACCAGTTTTGACCTGGCCATATGCAAATCAGTCTTGACCCTGTGCCTCATGGGAACAGTCCAGCCCGAACTGCTAAGCAAGGCCCTCCCTGGACTGGAAACAAGCATCCTAGGACCGGTTTCGGGGTTTAATTTAACCCCTCATCAGCCAGGATAGCTTGAATAGCTGGGTCTGAACTGGGGTGGCGAAGTGAGCTAAATAATGATGATGGGTTCAACCCAGCTCTGTGACTGGGGGTGAGTGTCTGAAAAGTTTCAGCGCTTCGTCCATCATCTCCTTGTGTTTGCTGTGGTCGCCCTAAGTTGGCAATGTATGCCGAGATGTGGGTCCCTTGTTCACTTTGCCACTGGATTCAACCTAGCCTGGCTGATGAGGTGTGTTACCCCGAAACCGGTCCCAGGATGTCTGTTTCCGGTCCAAGGAAGACCAGGCATGGCAGTTCGGGCTGGACTGTATCCATGAGGCACAGGGTCAAGACTGATTTGCATATAGCTGGGTCTGAACTGGGGTGGCAAAGTGAGCTAAAGAATGATGATGGATTGAACCCAGATCTGTGACTGGGGGTGAGTGTCTGAAAAGTTTCAGCGCTTTGTCCATCATCTCCGTGTGTTTGCAATATTTTATGAAAAGACATCACAATAGTTTAGTAGATCTGGCTTTCTGTGGAATTGTAGGGGACGTTTGTATAGTTCCAGCCCGATTAACTCCCCCTAGCTCCCACATACACGCCCTCTGCATCTATTATGAGACATTTGGTGCTCTGTGTTACAGGTCAGGGCGCTGAGTTGACTGGGGCGCTAGCGCGGTGCGCGTTACGGCCGCTGCAAATCAAGAGACGTTCACACAGCGTTGGTGCTCACGCGCAGACTGCCATCGGCGGTCACGCCCACCTTTATTTAACTACGCGCTCCACCTTCCGGCGTGAACGCGGGGGTCGTACATTTCCGGCGCGTGTGCCGGCAGTAACAACTGGCATGCTAACTCATCACATCCCATCCCAACTCAGTCCTTGACTGGTCCCCAAGTGTCTCACAGCTCACTCACTTGGCATGCGAAGTCCTTCAGGCGAATACTTGGCTGGGGATTGTCTCTCAGGGCATACCTGGGCTGGCCGCGGTTGGATCTGGGTTCAGCGGCTGCTTCGCTGGGTGGGGGGGCATCTCTGGGGTCCTTTGGGTTGCTTCTGGAGCCCTTGGCGGTGGGGCAGGCCCGTGCCCTCTATCTCTCCTGGCTCTGCTTGGCTAACTTCATGTTCTCCTTGGGCTGTCCGCCGCTTTGGCGCAGAGGGCGGGGTTGACTACTTGTTTGAACCATGAAATGTTGCGGGTCACAGTTTCTCCTTCTTTGTCGACTGTCACCATGGTCCCCTTCACATCAGTCACAGACCAGTACCCATGTTCATAGCGAGTCCAGAATTTCTCTCCGGGCCTCCGATCCTTCATGATGACAGTGTCGCCTTGGTGTAGTTGACGAGACACAGCTCTCCTGGACTGGCTGGCTGTGATGTTACGTTTTTCCCTTCTTCTGAGGGCGCCTTCTTCGTCAAAGGGAGGGGGTGTCCACCCCGGTGCGGTAGGGAGACCATCGCGGCGGGTTACATTGAACATGAGTGCCCATGGTGCCTGCCGCGTGGAGCTCTGAGGGGTGCTCCGGTACTCCCGCAGGAACTTTTGTGGGTGCTTTTTAGGATCGGCATGCTCAGCTACGGCGATGCGAAGGGTTTTGTTGATGGTCCTCATAAACCTTTCAATTTCGCCGTTGGCTTGGGGCCACTGCGGGGTGACACGTCTGTGCTGGATGCCATGGTGTCGTAGGAATTCGCGGAATTCATGTCCTTGGAATGGGGGCCCATTGTCACTCCTGAGCTCTTCCGGGCACCCGAACATGGCGAATATTTTCTCCAGTACTGGGCCGACGTGTGAGAACGCCGTTGAGTAGACGACCTCCACGACTGGGTACTTCGAGTAGCTGTTGATCAGAGCTAGGGTGACTCTGCCGTCCGGGAAGCTCCCGAAGTCGACACTTAACTTTTTCCAGGGACTTCTCCCGTGCTCTTCCATGTGGATGGGCGCAGGCCTTTCGGGAGCACTCGTCACCTGACAGGAGGGGCACCTCTTGACCATCTCGTCGTCCCGGGCATCCATTCCTGGGAACCAGACCTTTTCCCGCGGGCCTTCATCTTCTCCACCCCTTGGTACCCTCGGTGGGCGAGTTGTGTTGCTCGCAGCTGGAGCGACGCGGGGATGACGATCCGAGATCCTCTCAGTAGGACTCCTGTTTGGGTGAGGCTTAGCTCATTCCTGACTCTCCACATGTGTGTTAGGCTCTCCTTTTCCGGGCCTGACCATCAGTTGGCCGATTGTAGAAACTGGCGCCAGTGTCCCCCTTGGACGGCTGCCCGGACCTTAGTGATGACCGGGTCTGCTTCCGCCGCGGCCGCCACCTCCTCAAGGGTCAGTGCCTGAGGGCACGTGAGTGCCGAGATCATGTTCAGGTGGGCCTCTGTGGGGTCGACACCGGGCTCTTCACACCTGTCTTCCGCTGGGGCCGGGTGTCTCGAGAGGAAGTCGGCCGGGTTTTTGGTGCCCGGCCGATATGCCACGCCAATCTCATACTGCTGTAGTCCAATGGCCCATCTTTCAATTTGTGACGGCGGGTGGGGCACCGAACCTTTGAACAACGGCACCAGGGGTTGATGGTCCGTGATGACCTTGAACGGATGTCCACATATGTATAGGTGGAAGTGCCGGCATGCCCAGCAGATTGCCAGGGCTCCTCTCTCGATCTGGGCATAGCGTTTTTCAGTCGGGGAGAGTGCTTTGCTGGAGTAGGCTAAGGTGGCCCACCGTCCGGGCTCTTGCTCCTGGGTGAGGACGGCACCAAGGCCTACGGGGCTGGCGTCCACCAGTATCTCTGTCCGCTTGGCAGGGTTGAGGTATACGAGCGTGGTGTGGTCGAGGAGAGCATTCTTGACTACCTGAAAGGCCGCTTCTTCAGCTGGGCCCCACTGCCACATGGCGTCTGTTCGGGTGAGGTTTCGGAGTGGCTCCGCAATGGTGGCCAGGTCTCGGATGAAGCGACCACAGTATGTGGCCATCCTAAGGAAACTGCGGACCTCCGCCACTGTTAGGGATGCTGGCACGTTCTTGATGGCCTGGGATTTCCAGGGGTCAACCTGGATTCCTTCCTGCGTAAAGGTGTATCCAAAGAACTCTATCGTCGTTGGAATAGCAGGCATTTCTCCCTGTGTAGGGTGACTCCGTGGTCTTGGAGCCTTTTCAGCGTGGCCCTCAGGTGCTGGTAGTGTTCTTCGGCCGTCTGTGAGTGGATGAGGATGTCGTCACTCACATTTAACACGCCTGGTAGCCCAACCAGGATTTCTTTGACCGCATTCTGGAAAATCTCAGAGGCTGAAGATATGCCAAAATGTAGACGTTTGTACCCCCTGAGTCCCAGATGCGTGCTGAATGTGGTTATGTACCGGCTCTCTTTAGCAAGCACCAGCTGGTGGTAGCCGGCATTCAGGTCCAGCTTCGAAAACCATCTGGACCCATTCAGGTCGGCCACGATGTCGTCCATGGTCGGCGTTATGTGGCGTTCACGCCGAATGGCCGTATTGGGGAGGCGCATATCAATGCAGAGCCTTATTTTTCCTTGTTGGCGGAGCTTTTCCGCGATTACCATGGAGGACACCCATGGCGTGGGCCCCGAGACCTTCTCTATGACCCCCTGATCTTCTAGTTTCTGTAGCTCCTCTTCTACCAATGGCCGGAGGTGGAAGGAGATCCTCCTGTGCCTCAGTGCTGTTGGCATGACGGTCGGGTCTATGTGCAGCTTGTTTGGAGCTTTCCGTATCCGACCTAGCCCCTTGAACTGGTCCTCAAACTGATTGAGCAGTTCCTTGGTCTGGTCAGCTTGCACGCTTCTGGCGAATTTTACCAGCCCTAGGTCTTCTGCTGCATGACTGCTCAACAGTGTATCGGCCTCTTGGTTGATAACATGAATGTCAACCGTGATTTCGGTGTCGCCTGACCGCACTGGCATGGTTATTTTACCTTGGAGGGGCAGCAGTGACTCACTCCCATAAGCGAAGATCTTCGTCTTTGAAGGCCGAAGTTCTGCTTTGGGCTTTAGTTTGTTATATTGCTGGATTCCCATGACGGTGACTGACGCACCGGTGTCGATCACCGTGTTGACTTCCGACCCTGCTATATGCACCATGCATCGGGGCTGGGGACGCCTCCGTCTCTTCAGCGCTTGGGTGAAAGAGACTAGATATGTCTCCCCTTCCTCATCAGATGAGGAGTCGTCTGCCTAGTAGACATTATGTTCCTCCTTCTTCCTCCCTAGTGAGGACGACAGTGAGACACTTGATAGTTGGCGGACTAATTTCCGCACTTGCTTGGGCCGTGCTCCTTCTCTCCTCTGTGTCTTCTTTCTGTATACTGAGGCAAAGGTTGGCAATACCACAGTTGGTGCATGTCTTCCCTTGGGCCGGGCAAGACTGGGGGGGTGCTCTTCATACCCACAGTACCCGCATTGTCTCTTCGGGGTTGGTGGTGGGCGATCCCTTGTTTTGGTGGGCCTGTCGCGCATTCTGATTGCATCCACTTGTTCAGTCTTGAGGGTAACGCCCTTCTCTGTGTTGTGCATCAGCGCGAGGTCCATTTCCTCCGCACGCGCGGCCTAGAGGTCGTGGGACCGTGCTAATACTAGTATGTCGTTCATTGGTATGTTCGGCTGCCTTAATATGAGGCCCCACAGGACCTTACTGCGGATCCCCAGGATTAGTTGTGCCCTGATTTCCTCTGCAGCCCTGTCTCCTACGAGGTGAGTACTGGCGAGCTCTCTCAGCCTCTCATGAAAAGAGTCCACTGATTCCCCTTCTCTCTGCTTGCCTCAATTTGAAATGCTCAATGTCCGGATTTAGTTGAGGATCAAAGTGCGCATTTAGTGCAGCGACTGCCGCCGCATAATCCTCGGGGGGTCCTGTATCGGGGAGGTGCTTGAAGAGTAGGTAGATTTCCTCTCCTGCGTAATGGATAAGTAATGAACTCTTGACAGCCCCATCTGTCTCCCTGGTGGCAATGAAGTAATTTTCTAGGCGGCCGAGCCAGACTTGCCACCGTGGTGACGCTGTGATGGGGTCTGCCGATTCAGTGAAGGGCGGAAGGACCCCTGTCAGAGGATGCTGTGTTGCGGGCCTTGCGGGGGCTTGTGTGCCATCCCCTTGATCACCCATGATGCTGGCAAACTATGGGACTTCAGGCTCCAGCGGGGGCGTTGTTATGTTATGTTATGTGCTTTTATAACGCGCACGGCTACTCAAGAGTGTCCCGGCGCGGTACCTTGCAAGGGAGCTGTGGGTCGGCGGAGGAGTTTACACAAAAAGCAGCGTTTTCAGCCGTTTCCTGAAAAGCTTTGCATCCTGGACGCAGCGAAGGTCTAGGGGAAGAGCATTCTAGGCCACTGCTGCCTTATAAGCCAGGGAGCTACCGCCCATTCTCGTACGGCGAAAACGAGGGATCACCGCCAGGAACTGTGCCGCAGAGCGCAGTTGTCTCGGGGGCACATAGAACTTAAACCGTTTCCTGAGATATGCCGGGCTAGATTGGTACAAGGCTGCATGCTCGAGGGTAAGGGCCTTGAACTTAACGCTTTCAGCCACAGGAAGCCAGTGAAGATCGTGCAGATGTTGCTTTATGCTCGATCTTCCGGGAATGTTCAGTAAAGACCTTGCCGCTATGTTCTGTATTACCTGCAGTTTCCTCAGCTGATACCCAGGTGGGCCAATATCCAGGGCATTCGCGTAATCAATCCGCGAAAGTATCAGGGCTCAGGTAACCATTTCTTTGGCTGCCCTAGGCAAAAAAGGGAGACATTTCCTAAGTGATCTTAAGGTGCCAAAGCATTGCCCTGCTAGCATCTTGATCTGAGTGGTGAACCTGAGATCTTCATTTAACCAGATCCCTAGATTTTTAACAGGCTGACCTTTGGAATTAGGTAATGGAAATTCAGCCGGCCAGAGTGATTCCTTAAACTGTGAGGGGAAGGTCCTGTACAAGAGGATTTCTGACTTATCCTCATTGCACTTGAGCTGTGCAGAAAGGAGCCATTGAAAAACGGCCGTAAGACAGGCTCTAGCTTGAACCGGAGATGAATCGTTTTTGCTCCATGTAAAGAGGAGCTGGGTATCATCAGCGTAAGCGATGATCTTGGTGCCCATTTCCTCTGCCAAATAGATCAGCTGAGTGATATATATATTAAAAAGGAGGGGACTCAAAGTAGAGCCCTGCGGTACTCCAGTGGTCACAGTGTGTGGGGAAGAGGAGGACGGGGGCATCCAAACCTGCTGCGATCTGTCTTCCAGAAATGATCTAAGCCAATTCCAGGCAGATCCAGTGACACCGATATCTGAAAGACGGGCCAATAGCAGGGAGTGAGGAATGGTGTCGAAGGCCGCAGAGAGGTCTAATAAAATCAGAACCGCTCTGCCGCCAGCGTCCAAACACTCTCTGATTGCTTCTGTGATTTCGACAAGGGCCGTCTCCGTACTATAGCTGGCTCTGAACCCCGATTGAGCTGAATGAAGCAAGCCAAAATCTTCCACAAAGTTAGTAAGCTGTTTATTAGCCGCCTTCTCACAGACTTTCGCCACGGCTGGAAGCAAAGAGATCGGGCGATAGCTAGCTGGAATCAAAGGATCCAGAGAAGGCTTTTTCTGCAAAGGCAAAAGTTTGGTCTGCTTCCAATTCAGGGGAACAGTGGCAGTCTGCAAGGACATATTAATCAGAGTATTGACCTCTGGGTTGACTGCCTCCGCAACTAAGGCTAACAACCTGGCCAGACAAGGATCTGACGGAGAGCCAGATTTGAGTGATTTTAAAATTGCCAAGGAATCTTGCGGGGCGATAGTTGAAAAGGCCGACATGACAGGTGATGTGTGAGGGCCCTATAAAGGAACTGTAGGGGCAGAAATCCCAACTAGAGTGGCCGTGCTAATTCTAAAATTTTCCTGGATCGCCTGAATCTTGTCAATGAAGAAACTCGACAGTTTCTCACACCAGGCGGCCGAGGTGGGAAGAATAATAGTCTCGGCACTAGGGGCCAAGAAACTCTGCACAATGGCGAAAATTTCTTTGGCATTGTTTTTAGAGTGAGCGATCCGCTCTGCATAATACAGGCTCTTCGCATGCAGTATGGCTGCATAATGCAGTTTCTGTGCTTTTCTCAATGATGCTTTTACTAGAGGATAATAAGTTAGTCTCCAGCCCCGTTCTAATTTTTTGCAGAAACGTTTCTGCATTTTGAGCTCCTCGGAAAACCAAGGTTTCGAGGGGGAGTCTCTGGCTCGCCTAGGAGGTAAGGGGGGAGAGAGATGCTCAACCGCCTGTGCAATCCAACTAGTGAAATTCTCTAGGGCTCCCCCCAAATCCTTAGCCAGGGCTGGTCGAGTCTCTACCAAGGCCAAACTAAAAGCAGCCGGGTCAATTTTGTGAGACTGTCTGCCTTGACAAGACCGGTTCGAAGAATAAAAATTCTTTATGGTCCATGAAAATAGGACCACCCTGTGATCGGTCCAAGTTACTTGAAGGGGCACTTTGACCGAAATAGGGAAGTTTGAGCAAATCGGGTCCAGGATATGTAATCCACAATGCGTGGGGAAACTGACCCATTGAAAGAGCTGGGCGAGATGTAGAGAGTCGAGGAACTCCCGAGTTTCCCTGGCCTCAGCGCAGTCTAGATGAATATTGAGATCACCAAGAAATAGAAAATGGGAAAAGCGAAGAGCACGGGGAATAAGGATACCGTCGAGGGCTTTAAGAAAGGCACCTGCGGGACCCGGGGGTCTGTAGACCAGTGTTCCGCCCAGCGTGAAGTGTGATGAAATGGTAATGGAAAAGTCCAAGGCCTCCCCATCTCCAATACTCAGGGTCTCACCCTGGTGGAAGGACCACTTATCCCTGAACACCACCGCTACGCCTCCCACTCTACCTGTTATGCGGTCAGCCCGGGACACTTTGTACCCCCTAGGAATGGCCTGTTCAATAACTGGGTTGGAAAACTCATTCAGCCAGGTCTCTGTTATAAATAATAGATCTAGTGACTCATCCAGAATGAGATCCCAAACATCCTGAGAGTGTCGGGCCAATGAGTGAGCATTGATCGAGGCTGCCAGGATGTGTGGTCCTTCCCGATTATCCACAGGGGAGGTACCTGGAGAGGAGACGTCAGCAGTTCTAGGGCACAGGCGAAAGTTACAGATCTCACAGACTGTGACTAAGTTATCTGACACCTCCCAAGAACTGGAGCACTTACAAAGTAGGGGACGAAGCAGAAACAGCTCAGCCCGACTATAACACTGGTGAGAAGCTCGGAACTGGGATGCGGAACGAGCATTATAACTGGCACTGGCCGCTTCGGGGATGCTGACGGGCGCAGACGGGCTTGCCTTAGGCGTGCCAGCAACACGCCCGCTGCGCGCGTCTGCTGCGCATTTGCGCAGCGTGCATATTTGTAGTCCGGCCCCCTTGACAACTAGAGCACGCACTGTCAAAATGGCGTCTCTAGCTGTCAACCCCGGATTACAGCATGAAGGAGAGTGAAGGTATGCCCGTCCCAAAGTGCAAAGTGCAGGTAGGAGCAAGCGGAAACAGATTCAAATTCAATACAGCAAATAGTTAATAAAGTTAAAACGTTAAAAATGCATCCAGGGCCGGGTTCCCCCCCCATGTAGGAGTGTGCCGCTGCTCTGCCCCGCTGGGTGTGACCTGGAGCGTGGTCTGCTCCGCTCCTCGTCGCCAGTGTTACAGGTCAGGGCGCTGAGTTGACTGGGGTGCTAGCGCGGTGCGCGTTACGGCCGCTGCAAATCAAGAGACGTTCACACAGTGGTGGTGCTCACGCGCGGACTGCCCTCGGCGGTCACGCCCACCTTTATTTAAATACGCGCTCCACCTTCCGGCGTGAACGCGGGGGTCGTATATTTCCGGCGCGTGCGCCGGCAGTAACAACTGGCACGCTAACTCATCACACTCTGCAATGCAAATAACTTTGGAGCTATGCTTGCAGCAACTTTCAGCACAAAAATAATTTGACTTGCCGAAGTTGATGGGCGTTGCCATTTTTGTGTTCTGAAGCCTGGCTTAGCATTGTTTGGGCACCAAAGCCAAACCTTAGTAAAACTGGGCCGCTGTGTATTTACTCATTTCATAAATAATTTAACACTCATGCTTTACCGCCGACTGGGAGGCCACGGCCGACCCTAGAGGGAGAGCACCTACCCACGTGTCCGGACTTACCGGCACCTGCAGCCAAAACGGCTGTGACCGGGTGAAGACAGTGGCAGGCATCCCAGGACACCGTGAGCCAACACGGCGGTGCTTATGGGGCAGCCCATCCAGGGCGCAGGACAATCTGACCGGGAGATCCTGCCTGGAGTGAAGAAGGCCAGCAGGTCAGGTCTCACAATGCTGATGGGTCAGTGCGGGTGCCAGTGCCCCCGAGGCTGATGATGATCATGAAGTGAGGTGAGCAAGGGTCTGAATCAGTAAGGACCCGGTTAGCAAAGACCGACAGGGTGGGAGGTGGGGGCGTTTTGTAGCTTCGGGTTATTGCCGCTTCATACGGAGCATAGTTAGTCTGGCGCGGCACAAGATATTCAGCAGGAGACACCAGGGTCCCCCCCCCCCAATACCGGCAAAACTACCTCAACGTGGCCTAGTGTGGTTACCTTGGCCCCGCTCCCCAGTTAGCAAGCTGCAGAATCTGTGTCGTTTTCTACTAATATCATGCCCTCCACAGTACAGAGTGATCAGTTTCAGGGATTGTGGCACCCTGCCGTATAAAGCAAGTTAATTCCTGGTGTTTGTGGGTAGGTGTCTGTTGAATGCTACCAGGTGGGGGGAGAGGCTCCGCTTGAGTTCGACTGCCCATGGCAATGGCGCAGCTCAGCCTTTCATCCTTTGGTGTCACTATGCGCTGCGTATAATTGTTCTATTACGTGTTTTGTGGGTAGGGGCCCGTTGCACGCTCCCAAGTTAAGGAACATTACCTGCTTGTGTTTGCCCGCTGAGGCTTTCACTGCAGCTCAGCCTTTCATCCTTCTGGGTGGCTACACTTTACGGTTAAGGCAATCTATTTTAGTTGTGTAGGGGCAGGGGGACTGTCGCACGCTCCCATGTTAGTGAACTGTACCTGCCCGTGTTTGTCCGCTGAAGTTAGCAGCGCGGCTCAGCCTTTCATCCTTCAGGGTCGCTAGACTTTACTGGATACAGCAAGTTATTATCACATGTGTGTGGGCGGGGGTTCGAGGCACGCTCCCACATTAGTGAACAGTTCCTGCCGGGAAACAACCTTTAAAACGCATGCATTACATCGCATGCCATTAGATTGCTGTTTTAACAACGAAAGTCGTTACAACGACTTGCACTGGAGGGCGCTATAGGACAAGGTGTAGTTTAAATTACTATCCAACACCTTCCCTACTGTACGTAGGCTGGAGTTGGAATAGTAAATTAAACTACTCCTAAGTCCAGCGCCCTCCAACGCAAGTCGTTGTAACGACTTGCGTTGTTAAAACCGCGATCTAATGGCATGCGATGTAATGCATGCGTGGTATCGTCATACATCCGTTCCTGCCACAGTTTCCGCGCTGATGTTAGCAGTGCAGCGCAGTCTTTCACCCTTCAGGGGTCGCTACACTTTGCCCTGTAAAGCAAGTTATGATCATGTAGGTGTGTGTAGGTGTCTAGCACGCTCCCTCTTTGGGGCACTGTATCTACTTGCGTAATATAATGATGTGGTGTAAGAAATAGAGAGGTCGACCGTGGGGGGGAGCGGTTTCGAATCACGGCGTCAGCTCCACATTTTCGTTTGTCAGAAGAAGGGTTAACATTTACAGAGGTTTCTCTTATGGAATAAACTGAGCAATAATTCTGAGCAAATCACTTAATTTCCCCATGCCTATAAAGAACATGAATATGTCCTAGTTTTCCTTCAGGGTGTATATGCTCCGGCGTTTATGGCAAGCTATGGTTCTGGGTATGTGCAAGCGCTTCAACGTTGGCGCACAAGCCCTACTCGTGTTGTCTGATTACTGTACAGTGAAGCTCAGCCTTTTTATGTGTCAGGGGTCGAGACACTGCCATATGAGACAAGGTATTATTATGGGTTTTTTGGGCAGGTATCTGTACATACATTCACATGCCTGTAGCAAGGGGAGTAAGAAAGAGGCCACACAACAATAAACTAACAATCTACCGAGGGCCTCTGGAAAAGGCACTCTGAGCCACATGAGTCGTAATATGTGAACTATTTCCGAAAATCATCTTGATAAATGGAAATGCCTTTTCTCTGCCGTCAACAGCTGACATAGTTGGAACACATAGCAGGGGAAATGAAGTTGTACCACCCCATTCCCTCGGTCAAGGACAGGACAAAGACACCTGTATTCTGTGCACTGCACCAGGAACAGTTTATGGAGCCCGGGAGAAGGTGCAGCCTTTGTTACCTAAGAACCTGTGAGTTGAAAGCATCGAATGAGCAAGGGAGCATCAGTAAGCTACAACCAATCACCCAGACTCACAGGGACCTGCACCGGAAATTAGAGCTCCATATCCCTCCCTTGCGAGAGGATGCGCAGCTGCGGCCAGAACTGCTGATCTTGGAACAAGAAAGCTGGTTCCAATATTAGCGTGGGCTCAACAGACTTAAATTTGAGCAATCACTCAAGCCACCTGTCAGATGTAAGGAATACCTATGCAATCTTATCCATGCAGCAGAGGCAGAGTAGGGCGACTGGTGTTCACGAGCTGCAGTAACAGCTGGTGCTTTCTTGGTAGCTCGCAGGGCTGTGCTCGGGTGGTACTCTGATTTCTCGGAAACACACAGATCGGGAATTTGTGGAAGATACCGCTGCTTTGCAGATGACGAGAGCAATGTGAGTTTGGGGTCTAAGGTTTTTCTGGTAAACAAGTGCTGGGTATATATGTTATTTGTGGCTTGCGTGGGAAGGGCAGCTGCCATCAGCGGGAATTGGTCCTGTTCTGGCAATTATACCTTTCCATTTCCAGTGCTGTCTGATGGTGCGTGTGCGGCTGTGCCCAGGTCACATCTTATTCGGTCTATAGTTCTCCTGTACTGCTTTTAAGCCAGGAGCACCGCACAATGAGCATGGCATAATCCGTCAGGGATTTGGTGTCACGCACATGCCCTCCAGTTCTCACCTACCCCCCGAGTGCCAGGAGTAGTAGCTCAGAGGCTGGGTATCGTGCCTGTGGCGCCACAGGCTCATCCAATGCAAGGGTGCCAGTCCCAACACCAGAAGAATGTGCCAGAAGGGCCAAATAAAAGCACACTACCCCGCAATGTCTATTGCGCCAGTGCAATAGTTTCTCACCACTGCTCAGAAAGAGCTTGGGTGCGGGCACCCCTGACAGGGTTTGACCAAAGTGTCAGCCGCAATTGTTATCTAACAGGGGTCTAGAGGGTCGCTGTTAGTGGTTTGTTCTAGCCACCTATCAAGCATGTGATGCTTAACCATATAGTGACTGACTGGGGACTCACACTGGGTAGGAGTGGCCCAGGTGGAATCCGACGAATGCCGGGATCACGGATATTCCTGCGCATGGGCCAGGAGCATTCTCTTAGACTCCGAGGGTCTACCTGGTCAAGGGAGCTTTCAATTTCTCCATTAGTACAAACGTTGCCTTTCAGCTAGAACTAATACAGGCAGTTGCATAGTTGGTAAGCACCTATACAACCAGCCGTGACAAATGTCAAACTTACCTACCGGGAAATGAGGGCCATTTGGGCCCTGAATCAGCTAGGAAGGTGGTAGTTTATTGCAGGGCCAGGGCCTAGCCGCTCTCAACACTGCATTGGCTGAGTACTATCATGAGAGTCTTAAGCAGCGGGACGTTTGGAGTGGTGCGAGCTATGTGTTGCTGTTCTAGAGGCCGATCTCAAGTAGTGCTGTGGACAGTCGCGGTCCGTGTAGGAGTGCGGCCGGGCGGTGACGTGGGGCGGGGGAGGGGCAGGGTGGGGGGTAGCAAGGTACGGATTACGGACCAATACAGGTAAGTAAACATTTAAATCAATGACACAAATTTCGTTGCGCGCACTGCATCGCAGTTGGCGATGCAGCGCTCACAACGAAATTCGTTTTATTTATTTAAATGTTTACTTACCTGTATTGGTCCGTAATCCGTACTTTGCTATCCCCCACCCTGCCCCTCCCCCGCCCCACGTCACCGCCCGACCGGCACTCCTACACGGACCGCGACTGGCTGTGGAGGATTATATCATAGGCGATAGAAACACAAAAGAAGTTGCAATCGGCATTCCCGGGTACCAATAGAAAGGACAGGTAACGCTGGTTAGTGACGGTTCTACTGGAGAGAGACCAGAGTATTGACTGGTGCCAGCGCTGCCAAATTCAGTCCTGCAGGGTGTTTAAGGTGCGTGAGGAGGGTGTATCATGCAGAGCACATGGTGGTTTACAAACATAGCTAGGCGTGTATCTGCTTTCCGTTTGTCAATTTCAGTTCGTAAGTCACAAACTAATATAGCACAGTGAGCTACAAGCCGGCAAGGATAAAATGCAGGCAAACCGAGAGGTATCGGTTAAGACCAGAAGTGTCCCCAGTCTCTAAATATTTGATGGGAGGTTCCACAATATGATATCTGGAACCAGGTTAATGACCTCCAGCTCGATATTAGTGGATCAATATTACTGAACGATGGTCTTTGGGTTAAGGAAGGTACACAGGTATATTCGGTTCAAATCCCTGAATCATGCAAAACCGCTTAGATGTTGCATTGCTTATGGAAGAGTGGGATGGCTTAAAGCCTGCACCAGTCATTCCCCCGGCACCACAGCGCCAGAAAAAAAAATAGATTGCTTGTGCCAGCATAAGCTAATTACGTGTTTGATGAGGCTGATGCTGAAGGTGAGCTAGGCTACACACAATGCCGAGAGAATAGAGACAAACTGAGGGCATTCACAGGCAGTAACCCCTCCCAGGATCACGAAGGCATATTAGGAGGGGGGACTAATATTCCCAAAAGGGTGCCGAGGGTTTTAATCAACAAAGAGAGCTGGGTCATTAGTTAGAACCTCATCACGCAAGGACTAATAGTCAGCGGCAATGTACAAGGCACACGTTGGACCAAGGTACGGTACACAACGCAGCCAGAGGCCCAGGAGTACAGGCTGAACACGTTAAGGGGCTCTTTTCTCGAGAAGGAATAGAATGGATGGCTACAAATGGTAAGCTAGGTCACACAAAATGAATGAGAGAATAGAGGCGGGCCAGGGCAACCTCGGGCAGCACCCCCTGGTTCGGATTGTGGGGCATATTACATTAGGGGAACAGTAGTCCCAGGAGGGGTGCATCAGGGCTCAAGTAATAGCTCCAAAAATTAACCTTGGTCACAAGCCCATACTTCAAGAAGCAGAGCTTCAGATTAGGTTGTGGCGAGGGGCAGTGACGCGAACTTCACTATCTGGATGGATGAGGCAGCGCAGAAAAGAGCCGGAATCAGAGGACCCCTCCCCCCAGGGTATCCCGGGGGTACACAGATGACAAGGTTTCAGCTGCCTGGCAGAGAGCAATAGGTTCCTCCTGAACATTGTACGGGCGCTAGAACAAATTTTCTCGTGGTCCTGAGGGGAGCTTTCAGTGGTCAGTAAACCACATTCTGCGTGGCGGGAGCCACAAAGTTAAAATATCTTTACAGAAGGACGTAAAAGGGCAATTGCCCGAACAAGGTCCTTGGGATGCCTTAATGGCAGGGACTCTTGAGACATGTGCAATTGCCCGAACAAGGTCCTTGGGATGCCTTGCGGCAGGGACTCTGGAGACAAGTGCCCGGAAAAGGTCCTTGGCAGGGATAATTGAGGCATAAGGTAAAATGGTCAGAGCGGGTGGACACAGCACTTACAGCCCGGGCATAGACACAGGGCCATGAATGGCACACATTCGGTAGCAAGCTGAAGCCTCAAAGCCGCTACCCGCTGTACCAAGTGACAGAAGTAGAGATGACACACAAGAGTTGAAAGCGAGTTATACCAACCTTGAAAAGGCATGACTGTAAGGTTGATGCATTGTAGGATTAGGCAAATTATGGTCATTAAGATGAAATAAAGTATAGGAGGTATACTGTATAACCTGTTATGAGATGGTTTACTGTTACAACTGGGGGTCTCTAGTTGGCTGAGGCAGTTACCTTAGTCCAAATAGGGACACTTGATTCTAGTCAGGGAAAGGAGGGACACCCTCGGTGACAACCCCTGCTCACCCCCTGGTAGCTTGGCACGAGCAGTCAGGCTTATCTTCAAGGCAATGTGTAAAGTATTTGCAACCACACTCCCAGTGACACAGTGATAACACCACAAAAGGACACCACACTGATGTATGAAAATAGCGGTATCTTTATCAAGCAGAAAAATACGGTAAGACCAAACGATAAAAATCCAACATATGTGTATTCGTAATATTTCACTTTGCCGGTTATTAGGCCAACAAACACTTGTAGGTTCTTGTGGTATTAATGAGCAGTTCACGATGTTCAAATGCAGTCCTAATGCAATGCTATGCAGTTCGTACTGCAGTTCGTATTATCAGACTACTGCAGTTCGTAATGCAAGAATAATGCAATCCTCAATGCAAGTAATTAGGGAGTTCGTAATGCAAGAATAATGCAATCCTCAATACACGTAATCAGGCAGTTCGTAATGCAAGAATAATGCAATCCTCAATGCAAGTAATCAGGCAGTTCGTAATGCAAGTATAACGCACTCCTTAATGCAAGTAATAAGGCAGGTCGTAATGCAGGAATAATACAATCCCTAATGCACGTAATAAGGCAGTTCGTAATGCAAGAATAATGCAGTCCCTAATGCACGTAATAAGGCAGTTCGTAATGCAGGAATAATGCAATCCTCAATGCAAGTAATCAGGCAGTTCGTAATGCAGGAATAATACAATCCCTAAGGCAAGTAATCAGGCAGTTCGTAATGCAAGAATAATACCAGGCCAATCGACGCGATTAGCGCGGGCATCACTAGGCCCCAACCACAGACAACAGTCCTGAACTTCCGAGGGCGGCCCCGGTGCTGCCGGGCAGGTCCGGGCCGCTCGAGGACTAAGTGCGTCTAACGCGATGCAGCGGGAGAGAGATGGGAGCACTCCGGTACTCCTCCTGCGCCTCCCCAGGCCACACATGCTTGCGGCTCCCGACCGGAGTCCAAGCCTTACCTTGGGGATGTGCTGCCTCGCTCTCTCTCTCTCCCCGCTCGTCGGACATCCTGCTGGGCACTCCCGATGACGACGCAGCTCCGATGCAAGGTGACGCTGTAGCCTGACAGGTTACGGTGCTATTCCTCCGTTGCTGACGATCTTGGGCAGATTCCTCTTGCAAACAACGATCACGATTACCTCACGACTTCCTCAACTTTACGAAGTCCTTCAGCACGTTGCGGCTCGGGCCGGCAGCGGCGATCTTGATCCGCAGCCTAAGTTACAATGACGGCTCGGGCCACAAACAGCTACACAGCAGCGTGGACGATGATTCACGCTGCGGGGGCACTGCAGTCACGGGGCACTTTCCAACCAGTACCACGGACCCCACAGCAGTCTCAGGCTGCACACGCACACGCACAAAGCGTCGCTGAAACTCGGTTGGGTTTAGGGCCACACAGTCCCGGTGCAATGCTTACGAAGGTCTCAGGCTGCAAAAAGCACACGCACACAGCGCCGCTGAGACACACTTGGAAACTTTGATGTTCCTGAGTTTCCACAACAGGGAGCAAGCTCTTCCTCGGGCCCTTGGGGACAATTTACTTCAGGAGACAGCACACAGCAAAGTCCTTTCAAGCAGGGGGACACAGCACACAGCAAAGTCCCTTAGTCTCTCCTTAGTTAAATCAGCAAACTGCAGGGCAGCCCCAGAACACACAGCAAGGGTCAGTCCTTCTCTTCAGTCTCTTCAGCTGTTCTTCCTTGGCAGAGATTCCTCTTGATCACGAAGTAGTTTCAATCCTTTTCAGTCTTGATCAGTCCAACGTTCAGGGGCTTCAGCTCTCATAGATATACCCCTAAATGTCTTTGAAGTCTTTGTGTTCAGGGGGCACTGACCCCTGTCCAAACCAGTTCTGGGTGTCTTCCTGCCAGCGGCACCTTCTTTCTTTGATAGTGGGGATCTGGGTCCCCAATCACTCAGCTGGAGGGAGAGCCATTCTTTTATGGCAGCAGCCCAGGCCTCTTCACCTCCAGGGGGCTACTCCTCCCCCCTACACTCCAGATGCAGGTCAGCCTGTTGCTGTCTCACCTACCCCTCCCCTGGGTCAAGACATTTCCCAGATCCTATCACATTCAAATCCAGACAGTCAATCCACAACCAGGCAGAGACACACAGAATTGTTAGAACAAAAAAAACAGCCACTTCTAAAAGCGTGGTTTCTAAACACACAATTCAAAAACCACCTTCACAAAAAGATGTGTTATTAAATTGTGAGTTCAGGCACACTAAACTTCACCTCTCCATCTTAAGCCTATAGGAAGATAGGCTGGAAACATATTACACAGCTTCCCCATTCTGTCCTATGGGCAAGATGGCCTTGCAACGGTGAGAAACGAAATGGAGAGTATTTCACTGTTAGGACATGGTACACACCTCAGTACATGTCCTACCTTTCACAGACACTGCACCCTGCCCGGGGGGGGGGGAGGGTACCTTGGGCCTACTATAGGGGTGTCTGATGTGCAGGGAAAGGGAAGGGTAAGGCCTGGCAAGTGGGTGCACTTGTCAGGACAACATGGCAGTTAGCAAATTGCGCGCAGTCACTGCAGTGGCAGGCCTGAGTTCTCTCTTTAGGGCTACTTGTGTGGGTGGTACAATTAGTGCTGCAGGCCACCAGTAGCATTTGCATTAACAGCCCTGGCACACATAGTGCACTTTACTAGGGACTTTACTAGTAAGGCAAACATACCAATTATGGACAACCAATTACCATAACACTTTATACAGGGAGCACTTGCACTTTGACACTGATCAGCAGTGGCAAAGTGCCCAAAGCATCTAAATTGGCAACACTATGTCAGAAAAAAAGGTTTAGGGGGAAGGCAAAAAGTTTAGGGAACTTTACCCAAAAAAGGGCCAAATCCAACATTTACATTGTAATCTGAGATAAGCCAGAAATGAGCATGTCGATGACCAATACCGTCATGACTAGTGTGTACCAATTTATGATGTGAATAAACCGCGGCCGTTGTAATGCCACAATGGTCTTGGTGTACATATTTGATGGAAATGAAGGAACGGCGGGAGGGCCTTTGAGATGCTCGCACAGCTGGGGGGGGTAACATTTCGATAGTGCTCCGAGGCAAAAGCAGGTTTTATTATTTTATTTGTCCCTCATGAATTACTTTGAAGCTATAAACTATAATTGATACTTCATACTGTGTACAATTTTAATCAAGATTGTACATCTGAGCTAGAGTTAGCCTTGTGACTCACTACTGAAAGTGGTATTAAAAACCTGAGAAAAAAAATGACAGCTGCAGCCACAATAAGAACAGCATGTGACTGCAAAAATTGACTTGTGCACCTCCGTTTACATACCCACTTACACGTTTCCATAATGTAGAAGTCCAACTATCATCTTGTGCAAATTGCTATATTGTAATTTGCTCTGGTGAGCATATTTTCTTTTCCACTGGCAACATTTTAGGAAGTTGTTCGGAGAACATGAGAAAATAAAAGAAACACTTCTCTGCATTAATGCAAATTATTTTGCAGTAGTCTCACTTTAGCAAAACTTAATTAAAGGGGCACTAACTGATGAGCAATGCAACGTGCATCAGCATTAATTGCAGCACAGCGCTAGTGAGCAAATGGATGGTTAGGCATTTATGTGAAAAATATGGCTGCGCTTGTGCACAATGAGCTGCGCAAATCAATGTTTGTCCAGACGCACAATGCTCACTCACATGGCCGGCCCCAAATGTCATTCTGTCTCAGTTGCTACAGATTTACTTTACCCCTCTCAAACCTATGAGCGCCACTTTACAAACAAGCCAGTGAAAAGTTAACAGCTGCGCATTCCAAAATAAAATGCAGACGCGTCTACCTTTTTATACGCACAGCCTAATTATGTAAGAGAAAGTATGGACGCCTGGCTGGCTCTACTCCCTTGATCGCCTTGATAAACAAGTTTGAAAGCTTTCAAATTAGTCATGCTCAAGCTCTATGATGTCGGTGCATTCTTCGGTGGAGGATTTAAAAAAAAAAGGCGAGGCCCACAGATCTTTTGCAAGAACAGGCCCTCTTTAAGTCTGTTTATAAATCTTTCATGAGTAAGCAAGCTGCCGTCTAATTCCGCTGGCATGCATTACCATACAATTAGCACCAGGAAGTTTTTGAGTGCAGCTGGGAACAAAACACACCGAGTGGAGAGCCGTTCAAATTTGATCCGCCTGGTAGATTTATGGAACGCAGCGCTTTACAGAATTAATTTCATTACAAAATGGGCCGAGGACGGCAATAAATGGCGCCAGATCGCACGAACAAGAAGGTAGAGTCGATTTTGTTGCATCTCTACTCAATGGAAAGGGCATTGGATCTGCTTACGGTGGTAAGAAGTGCTGACTGCGATCAAATGATGCTTCTCGTAATATTTTGGAAACAGTCCCATCATCTGTATATTTTTGGAGCATTTAGAACAGAGTAACAAGAGAAATTTGTGTGCAAATTATTCGTTTTTTGCCAGTTTATATATGGAGCTTATTACTAATTAGATTTGTTTTTAAAGTGGTTAAATAAAGACGAAATTACTGAATACCGGTTAGTATTCTTGAAAATCTAAGATAAAGCAATTATCCATCAATTGTATCTAAGTATGTGCAATAGCTCAGGATGCTTTATTCTCACAACTTTTGCACATTCCTCACATAAATCTATGAACAATAAGCAAAGGTCGCAATGGTTTGCGTAACCTGGAATTTGGCTTGAAAATCTGGGCATTCAGAGGACTTTATTATGGCATACTTTCCACTTTCAACATTTTGTATGCACATGTAATTTGACATATTTTGCCTTCTCATGTGTTGTACCACATGTGAAGCAAAGCTAAGCCAGAAGTTCACTTGTATACAAAACGTGTGTGACTTGCCTGTAGGCACGGTTTCACAGTCCTCGTGAAAAAGACACATCCACTCTCAGTGTAAACTAGCACTCTGGAGAAAAACTCTGCTTGGACTTAGAAGGAAGGAAGCAGCCATACTCCACAAACTACAGGAAGGCCAATAGTTGAGAACTTAACTTGTGTAATAAAGACTTTGCAAGTCCCTGATTTTCACAATGATATGTCCCCAAACACGGATTGTCTAAAAACTGCGACCTGCTCGGCAAATGAGAATGATTAGCTTGAAGCCCATAATTGTCTATCTTGGGACACAAGCAAAACCTTGGTGTCGGAAATTGGGTTACTGGTTGAGGGGGTTGCAACCCTATTCAAGCAGCAACCACAATTTTGGCCAAGGTGAAACCCTAAATTGATCTGTGCTTATCCCTCTGGTAGCTTGGCAAAAAAGCAGATAGGCTTAACTTATAGACAATGTGTAAAGTATTTATGCAGCACTTAAACAGTGATAAAGTGAAAACACAGCACAAGAAAAATTACACACCAATTTAGAATAATAAAGTAAATTTTGACAAATTATTTGAAACCAAAACGACAAACATCCAATGTGTAGAACCAGAGATATGCAATATTAAAGGTTTGCATAAAAATAGTGCTTAAAAAACAAAAAGTGGCAACTGTGGATATCTGGTTACTCCAGACCGAGACAAAAATCACAAGTTCCGGCTGACCGCGATGGAGCATGGGCCGAATATAGGGACCAAGTTAGGCTGCTGAACAAAGTACCTTAACTCCTGGTTACGGAACATTGCGAGATCCTGTTTCGATGATGTCCCTGGTGGTCCTGGGTTCAAGATGCAAGTCCAGTCCTTCTCACTAAAGCAGCAGGACAGCAGAGTAGCATTGTATGAGATAGATACAATTTTTTGTTTTGCAATTTGTGCATTTCAACAGTTTATACCTTCCTTCAGGCCCCAGATCTACCTCTCTTGTAGCATTAGTCAAATTACAAACATTGCACTGTCCACATGGGTAGTGTCCATGGATAGGTGGAAGGCCTGCAGCTTGTCGTAATATTTCAGTAGGTTTAGTTCTCCTTGGTCTTGTATGGACTAACATGTCTAGAAGATTACTAGTCAGTTTAAAGGCAAACAGGGGTCTCTCAATCATCAACCCACATTTTCCATTAATGTTCCTTTACACTGTTCTGATAATTAGATACCCTGAGAACTGCTGATTCTCCACGTACTTCAAGGGGCCCATTTCTCAATGTAGGAGTGTAAGAATCAGGGTTGCAATACTGGTTGTACTAGCACAACGGTGTCATTGTATACATAAACATTTTCCACAATGCTTCAATACATTTTCTGCATGAATGTGATGCACACACCTCTAAATAAGAATTTTGATATCACCCTGCACAAATTAAGCATGACTTAATGGATCTTTTACATTCATTAATTTCAGTACAACTGTGTTTTATTCAATATTTTATGTTGTTTTTCATTTTTGTTTATTGGTCACTAGAATTAGGACTACAACCCAAAAACAGCTGGCAGACAACCATTTTTGGTATTTTTCACAGTGGTGGGAATCACTTGTTGGACACCATAAGTTTAGGATCTCCACTCTGGATATGATTAGGTATTTGATATAAGGTCCTGATGAATTGCCTTAGATCCTCAAGGACAAAAGTGGCATGAAACATGTCAACCATATTTCGATTAATTTCCACCAATTATTGACTACTTAGGAAGAACACAAGTAACATTCTCAACCCTGCTTTTTAACATTAACATAGATCCTTAATTCAGTTAAATTAACACCAATCTTCCCATTTAGTTGGTGGTATCTTTCAACATGCTTGGGTTGCACTCTTACAACTGTGGAAACACTCAACACAGGAATCACTTCGTACCTCCTGAAGAGACTACAGAGCATACAGAACTCTGCGGCCTAACTCGTACTTGACCTCCCCAAGCATTCTGACATTATTCCCACCTCAGGAAGCTCCACTGGCTCCCCATCCAGAAGAGAAGTCACTTCAAGATGCTGATCCACACATAAATGGACCTGCAGAATCAAGGACCAGCATACATCAACCACCGCCTGAACTTCCACCAACCCACCAGACACCTGCTCTTTGCCTTCCTTCACCTCACCTACACCTCGGCTCACAGATGTCAAAGCTACAGTGGATATTGTTCCTTCTCCTACCTGGCAGCCAGATCCTCTAATGACCTCCCTCTTCACCCCCATACCTCACTCTCTCTGCTGAAATTCAGGAAAGGACTCAAGACCTGGCTGTTTGACCGAGCCTCTGCAGCAATATCCCAATGCCTGGTTACACTCACAGGTGATTAGCCGTGCTTTAAAATCCTGATTGACTGATTCAAGCCCTCCAGATGACAAACAATATTGAATTATATGGGAGACGCCACCCAGCTAATCCTCTCACTTTCAGAAGTCCCCTCCAACACTAGGACAAACGTTTACAACTGCATGATGCGTGTCTCCAACTGGATGAAGACAAACTGCCTGAAGCTCAACACGGACAAAAAGAAAGTGCTGATTTTTGGGAACAACACCTCTCCATGGAATGACACCTGGTGGCCCTCCGAAGTCGGTCCTACGCCCTCAACGATAGACCAGTCCCACAATCTTGGAATCATCCTAGACAGCTAACTCACCATGAAATGACTGATCAACGCAATCTCCTCCACCTGCTTCCACACCCTCCGCATGCTCTGAAAGATTTTTAAATGGTTCCCCATCAACACCAGGAAAACCGTCACTCAAGCCCCAGTCACTAGCCAACTGGACTACAGCAACGCGCACTATGCTGGAATCACCACCCAACTCCTGAGGAAGCTCCAGGCCATAGAGAACTCTGCTGCCAGACTCATCTGTTACCCCCCCCAAATTGATCCACATCGTCCCCCATCTTTGGAACCTCCACTGTCTCCCCATCCAGAAAAGAAGTCAATTCAAGATGCTTATACACATCTACAAGGCCCTCCACGACCAAGGAACAGCATACATCAATCACCGCCTTAACTTCTACCAACCTTCCAGACACCTGCGCTCTGCCTACCGGAACCTCACACACATTCCCCGCATTTGTTTCAGCTACAGTAGAGGATGCTTCTTCTCCTGCCTCGCCGCCAAGTCCTGGAATGACCTTCCCCTCCACCTCTGAACATCATCCTCTCTCCCAGAATTCAGAAAGGGACTCAAGACCTTGCTGTTCGACAGATCCCAGCAGGAACCTAGCACCTGGATACTCTCATTGGTGATTAGCTGTGCTTCACAAATCCAGATTGATTCATTGACAACCCCATTTAGTGAAAAAAAGATCTCAAGCAAAGAGCCCCATAGAGCAATGCTTCTTAACCTTTTGACTTCTGTGGACCCCCATTGAATCATTACTGGAATCTGGGGACCCCTCTGAATCATTAATGGAAGCCGGGACTGCCAGCCTAAGCAATTTCTATGATTTGAACCTCAAAACAATACATAAAAATACGTATACCACATAAATGCTCAATAATTGAAATATTTTTTTAATTCAAAATCAAATGTAGAAAAAGTTGTAAAAGTTTCAATTTTGCTTCTTTAATATTATACACTTTTTAGTTTATATGTATTAATTTTAATATTATTTAATTTTGTAATACATCCATGGACCCCCTGAGTAGGCCTCGCGGACCCCTAGTGGCCCTCGGACCACAGGTTAAGAACCACCGCCCTAGAGGGTTGCAGCGTCGGCCCAACAAGGAGCACAGCCCGATGATGAAGCATGCCACCCTTGGGTGGCTGAGAACTTGTGCTCCTATGAGCTGATGCTCCTAGTGATTGAGTTAGATCCAAGTATTTAATACATTACTTTGGACCATAATCAGAACGGTATACTTTATTGAAATTGATATATGCTGGTAAAACGTATACCGACCAGAATTTTTCCCAGTCTTCCTAGGTCTAAGGAACATCACCAAACACCATCTGAAACTTTAGAGTCCAGGAAGCACCAAACTAACACTTGTGCTGCTGATGTGCGTTATGGGGAGCGATTAACAAATATCCTGTGCAAATCAGCCAATTGGGGACACTGATATCAGTATTTTCAACAGCCACTTTTGTGTGATTCTTCTGGTCCCTGCACCAGTGGCCTGAGGCTTGGGAGTATGGCCACTCAGCTTTATTTCCCAGATGGGATTCGTATTGCTCTTGGGGAGCCCATAGTCTTGTGGATACCATTGGGGAACCATAGGAGGCCTGAGCGTCAACACAACAGACTTTCATATATTTCCCCAATTTAGAGTTGGGGGAAGCGTGTGGACTTGGCCCTCGGAGGAGCAGTGGGGTGTCATTTTGAGCATGGGAGAAGGAAAAAGCTGGAGACCACACATTTTCGCACTGGCAACTTACAAACAAAACAAAAACTTGAAAAGGATAGAGGAAAAGAGCAAGGAAATCTTTGCATCTGTATCAAATAGAATGTTGCAAGTAAAAGGCAGGTCACATAATAAGTAGCTTTTAGTAAATCTATTCATGTTCTGATCCGTAAGGAGCAGCAGCAGAACTAAAAGTGACATTAATGTGTTTGGGGAGAGAAGCAAACCCTTGCAGGAGTCTACCTACAATCTGAATAATTGCATCACTCCAAGTCTCCTGGGTACTTGAATGCATTACCCCTAGAGATGTTTTCCAAGTTTCAAGAAGTCCCAGAGTTGGGGTTTTACCTAGAGGATCCAGAATGCACGGATCTTTCTACTGGGTCCTTTGCGGTTGCTAGATAACCTGGTTAATAGGAGAAATAAGACACAGAAGATATTCACTGTTTTGTACTACTTGTATAGCCAACCGGAAGAGCTTGCTTAAATGAATTTTAAATACAAGAACTTGTTTCTGGCATCTCCTGTATGGGAAAATTGGTCCTTTTGCCATTGCCCACCCACTTTTTGCCCCCATTTGGACTACTAGATTCTGGTTTTTGACTCTGACAGTGCTCTCAAGCCTGCTTACTAGGCCCCAGTGCTTTCTCCCTAAAACCGATACTTGTGAATTGGCACCCCCAATTGGCAAGGGCCTTAACCGCCTTATAAGTCCCTAGTAAATGGTACCAGTAGTACCCAGGGTATGGGAGTTAAAGGGATCACCAGGGCCTGAAGCACTTATTGTGCCACCCTGAGTGACCCAAGTAAACAGATGACAGCAGGCCTGCAATTGTAGACTGCAGGAGCAGTGCAAAAACTGCTCCACTTCGACTTTGTCCTCACCATGAATAGCAAGGTCACAGCACTAAGGAAGGCCTTTTGAGCCCTGGAGGCAGAGTGCATTATATTAAAGGTGAGGACATCTAAGTGCAAGTTTATATGTTTCTATAGTAGCCTTTTCCATTAAGCACTACAATAAGTGATCAGTGGTCCATAGGATAGCATTGGCTGGCACACGGGCAACCTCGGGGTTGCCAGCTCTATTATGGTAACCTCAAAATATGTCAAAGTTGGTATCAAACAACGTGCCTCATCACTCCTGACATCATTCTCATGTTGAGGACGAGGTGGCAAGCACCCTGGTGGCTACCTTACTGATTGTCCACCTGGTGGCCCCAGATTTCCCTTTTTAAAAAAAACAAATGTTTATTGGTTTTCAATATTGTTTACACATATCCATGGACATTGGGAGTTAAACATATAATCTTTAGGCAGTTTACAGAAAAACATTTCTATGCATATAATCTAAACAGTGGTCTGATATTGGTGCTGTTACGGGATCCTGTGGTTTCAGAACATTACATTAACAAAACATTTTAGCATCTATTATACATCGTAAAGGACACATTTGTTAAGCACTATCTTTGGGTGTGTCGTTGTGGGCCCAGTTGTGTGGGCGCCTCTTGAGTGAGGGGGGGTTTGAAGCTGTCCGAGTTCATGCGAGGGGTTGAGAGGGGCAGGCGTCTGACTGGTTTTGGGGGTTTCTTCGCAGGAACAGGTGGTTAGTGTAGTGTGGGGCCACCAATGGATGGTTGTGGGGAGGAGCATGGAGAGAGGTGAGGCTAGGCTGTCACGAGCATGATTGGTTGTGGTGCAAGGGGGGACCTCTATCGTTAGGAGGCAGGTCGGTCCTGATTGTGCCTTGGGTTGGATGATGTGGAATTCAATTTTGATTCTATAAATGTTAAGTATTTGTGCCAGTATAAACGATTAGTGTCAGTGGGGGGGGGCGTTGAAGCATTGCCTTGGGTCAGCTTGTGTTCTGCTACTAGTGCTCTGCAAAGGTAAGAGAGCCTCACTTGAGCTTGGGGTGCTAAAGTCAACTTCCAGGACATGGCTAGCATGCGTTCAGCAAGTCCAGGTGCTAGGTCTAGGAATTTGTTGAGGTTTTTACGGCGTGCATTGGGCTTCATTATGCGTAGTAGTAAGTGAGGGCCCTGTGCCATAATTGTCGTGTCCGTGGCCTCAGATTGTGTGGTGGCCAACTCGTTCCAATACCCTGTTAGTTGGAGACATGTCCATACCATATGGATAAACGTGGCATAGGAGTTCTGGCATCTAGGGCATATGTCAGATGAGGTTTCTTACATGCTCGCCAGTCCATGTGGGGTAAGGTATGTGTGAAGGAGGTAGTTAAATTGTGTATACTTAATTCTTTCATTAGTGAATATTGTCTTCGGGGACCCTATGCATTGTATCCACTGTTTATCGGTTAGTGTAATTGCCAGTGCTGCATCCCAGTATTTTCTAATGACATGGCATCTGGTTTCAACAAATTGTAAAGAGTAGTGATTGCTTTCCTACCCATGCCATGTGTCAGTAGTGTTTGCAATAATTTAGATGTTGTAGGTTTGTTGCGTGAGTTGCCCCACGTCTGGAATAGCTGGTGTGTGAGTGACGCATACAGTAAGAAGGAGCCAGGGGATATACCATAGTCATCCATCAGCATGTCAAAATCACAGAGGCTCAAGTCTATGAATACGTCTCCCCAGGTAGATAGGCCAGTTTCAGACCAATCTGCCAGTTCTGGGCGCTTGGTGCTAGTATATGGGCCTGGGCGTGCCCTGAGGGGTAGGTTTGGAGTGTAGGGTGGGGGTTAGTGCCTTCGTAGCACATAGCGGGACCAGCAGTTGTGAGCCGTGGACATTATGATGTTTCCCGGTTCCTCCGAGCTCACTGACTTGGATCCAGATAGCCACTCCAGCAGTGCGGGCTGTTGTAAGCCAGATGCCCAGGGGCCAAACTCAGTGATATTGCGGCCCGCTAGCCAGCGCATTGGCAATTGTAATTGTGCGGCTGCATAAAAGTACTCATAGTTGGAGGAGCCCAGACCGCCTTCTGTAATAGGGACAGAGAGTTTTGAAAGGCTGACTCTGAATTCTGGACTTGCCCCAGATTAAAGATGTGAGGAGTGATTTCAGGTAGCGAAACAATTTACTTGGTAGTTGAAAGGGGAGGGCAGTAAGGAAGTACAGGAGTCTGGGGAGCAGTAACATTTTAGATATGGCTAAGCGGCCCATGGGGGACAATGGTAATTCCGTCCAGAATGTTAATGAGGCTCGGGCCATAACCCACTAGTACCGCGTTAAGGTACTCCCAGCCTAGGGTGTGGAATGCCTTTTCGATATCTAGAGAGGCTATCCATGCTGGCTCCTCTGTCGTGCATGCCCAGTCAAGCAGCATAAAGAGGCGGCGTAGATTCAAGCTGGTATTCCGGCCAGGTATAAAACTGTTTTGATCAGTGTGCACTAACAGTTGTGTCACTTCTAGCAATCTATTGGCCAGCACTCTGCCTAGTGTTTTTTATTCTGTGTTTAGAAGGGACAGTGAGCGAGCCCATCCGAAGTGGGTCCTTCCCTGGTTTAAGTAACACCACCAACACTGCCTCACGGAGTGTGAGCGGTAGTATACCTTGGTCATATGCCTCTGTGTAGACCCGGTGTAAAGGAGGGGCCAATCGCATGCTAAATGTTGCATAGAATTCTAGGGGCCACCCGTCCATCAGCCGCTAGGGCTAGTAGCCCATTGGCCACTTGCATCCACACCCCTAAACCTAGGATTTAAGTGCCACTCCTGATCCAAGAACCTCAGCTCTGATCTGACTTGCACAAATGATAAAGAAGAGGCCTGTGTCTGCAACAACAGGACCTGCACAAAACAAAGGCGTGATACTCTGCACCTGTGGGAACCTTCTGGGAACTGCATGGCTGCGACTCATGCTGGGCCAAAGCTAAGTTCCCCCAGGCAGAGGGACTCCTTTGAGAGCCAAATGCAACTCCAGTCTCCCCTGGATTAGTGGCACTAGTCCACACCACATGTAAAATCAGCCCACTGGAACCAAAGAAACCTCTGACGTCGAAATAACTTTCTGCTGAGCTTACTGCTGCCAGTCCGGCACCTTTACTCGACGTTGCACCTCAAGGGAACTCTGCAAAACCTTCATTCAATGTTTGTAGTGGCTTTGTTGTCAACTGTTTGCACCTGGTTCCCCACCAGCACTGCGTAAGTGGTAAAACCAGCTCCCCGCTGCTCCCACTTCAACACCTTGGAGAGCCAGGACAACTCTGCACCCAATCTTCTTGAGTCAGGTAAAATTGAACTGACTGTCGTGCTTGGTCCTAGGACCCCCATCAACTTAACCCTCCTTGGGTTCCACGCATCTCAACCTGAATATGACTGATTGCCATTAGTGTTTTTTACAATTGATCGCAATGCTAAAGTTTTTCAGTATTGTTTTGCACTGGTTAAATGTTGCTTCTAAAATCCATAATTCCTGTTATACCTATCTTATTGACTTTGTTTTTGTATCTAAAATCATATTAAAATCTGCTTTATTTTGATAAATTGGTGTTGGATTTCTGTTCAGACATGTTAAATACTTATCATTCATGTTGGTACTCTGAAATGCTTAACACATGTTCCTCTAGTGAAGCCTGACTGCTCTTTGCCACACTACCAGGACTGAGCTAAGGATTTATTATTGTGAATCCGAGGACCTTCTTTGGGGTATTGTGAGAGTATTACATAGTGAAGCCTAACCAACATCACTACATAATACTACACCTTCCTACATCCTGTAAATGTTTCATATTGTTGAGATGTTTAATATTAGAGAAAGGTTTATATTCTGCTTTTAATAGTGTGATGCCACCCTTGTCAAAACCAGCAAGACTGCTTGACTTTTTATAAACGAAAATTGCATGTTCGCTTAGGCATGTGGATTTATGTTGTTTTGTGGGGTTGGGGGTCTGCTTGTAGAAGTAGACCTCACCAAGGCCTACCGGTGATAGGGGTTCGCCCTTCTTTGCGCACTAGTCCTCAGACCAATAAATAGAGATTGGCACAGAAGCTGGAATATCAAAACAACAGTTAATTAAACCTCATGAGTGGAACTACATCTATACAAAACCCTCATGCAGTGTATGAGGTAGCACAAGGAGCACAGAAACTGTGGGTCTTTTATACCCACTCAAGAGCTCAAAAGGAGGCAGTACAAGCACACACAAGAATAGCTATTCACATGTATGGACATACAGAAAATGCTCAGTCAACAAAGTAGGAGGAGAATGAAGTTGCTGACATCAGTTAGAGCAGCCTGACATTTACAGACTAAGACAGGTGCATGAGCAGCTACAGACTTTTCTGAGCATGTGCAGTGTTACAGGAGCTAACTATAGATAGTTATTCTAGTAAAGCACAAGGGTAGGCAACAGCGAAGATGGAAAGAGCACTTGGCGAGCACATGGTCATTTAAAATGGCTGCCAAAAACAAAATGGCTTCAGCTCATGCTAACAGTGATCTCTGCCAAACTTCCACAGCGACCCTTTTAGCATTAGCTGAAGACATCTATAATCTAGAAGGAACAACAAAAACATCTTGTATGTCAATTTTCATCATTTCATTAACTTCTTGATCTAATACACGTTGGGCATTCACTTTCTTAACATTACATCTGGCAGGTATACAAGCAGTAATACAGAGGGAGCAAAGCATTGGACCACATTGTATACATAGGCAGCATGTCAGCAGGATTGCAAATAATATACATAATATTGTCAACAGTTCTAGCCCCAGGTAGTAAATAGTGTCCATAGCCAACTGGCTAAAGTTCATGTTCCGGTATCGGGGTGAATCTCAGCAGCGATTTTATGCAGTTTAGAGATCGCATCAAAAACTGAAGGGGCATGATCAGGAATATAGACGCAGCAACTGCTCCCGATGATGCGACATGCACCACCTCGATCGGCCAGGACTACGTCCAAGACCATACGGTTTTGGAGTGCCACAATCCTCGCAATCTGTAGTTTTTCTGTGATGTTTCCAAGTGCCATAGCTGTTTGATTGGTTACAGCCTCTACAACACGTGTCAAAAGTCGGATCTTCCGGCTGTTTAAGGCAGCACCAACAAAGAAGAACAGTCCCAAATTAAAATCAACATATTGCTGCAGTGTAGTATAAGTCTGATCCACCTCATCATGATTTGTTGTCCTCTTAAATCTGTTTTTGGAAATGTCATTAAACAGTTTATAGTCCTTGTGATATGATGCAGGTGCCAGAAACACAGGTGGTAACAAAAAGGACACAAAACAAGTACCGGACCAGCCATTGGGTAAATTGTAATATCCCTTATTTCCACATATAAAGTAGGTATTATGCGATGACGTAAAACTGCTGTTATTTACTCCGGTAATATTTAAAACCAGAGTACAGTCCCATTTTCCCACGGGAATACCACCAACACTGTTCACACACAAGTCTGCACGAGCTCTAGTAACAGCTATAACAAAAGGTCCATTACCCTTAGCAGTTCGAGTATTTGGGAAAACATAGTGTGTAGAGGAACTTCCTCAGCGATACTCCTCCATTTCCCATACAATTCCTTTGGCCTGTGGATCTCCTTCTTCATCAGGATAGCACACTTTATTCAACTGGTAGTTTAGTCTTCCTACATCATATTTAGTAATATTAGCAACATGGGTAGCCCAGAGCAGCGCAAACCAAGCCCTACAAGAACCATTGTGTGAAAATGGCAGAGGAATGAAAGGTGTTCCTCCCTTTTTCTGATGAGCAGGCATCATTCCACACACCCAACAGTCGGTAATATTCGTAGCATTATGTGTGTGGTGCAACATCTGGATGAACGTGTTGTTCAGATAGGACTGTCTATGCTTCTGCTCATGATAAGGGAGAGTAAAGTAGTGGTGTTCAATAGGTGCTGGAGTAGTAGCAGTAAGTATTCGTTGAACAGGAGCCACTTCCTCTACAACCCAAGTTATTACTGCCATAATGATCACACTGACAGTAAACCCAACAATGCACATAATTTTCTTATCGCAGATTCTCGCAGCAGTCGATGTCTCTTTCATAGGCATGGTCATCTTGATGCTGAAACAACAAAGCAGATGGAGCTCTAAAGTCCTGGGCAGCCGTTGGTTTCTTCACTGAGGGTTAAGATGGGTGTCACTAAGCAAAAGACCCCCACCCTCTTCAGCTCAGTCTCTCACTAACCCAGGACGGTTGCTCAACCAGTCTCTTTCAGCAATGCAGTTTCTCTCCGGGGTCGCAGCTGATATCGAGATGTACCAGGGATCGTGTGGTCCGGGAAGACTTCCTCAGGTTCCTCAGGTGACGTGGCTTGGCCTCTCTCGGTGTCCAGAATCTGTCAATAGTCGGGGAGCGCAGCAGGTTCCACCAGGGCAGACAGCACTTTTCTGCAGTGCGTTGAATGGACCCAATTCTTCCGATTGGTCACTCGGACTGCAGTTCTCGTGGCCAGGAGCACCTGCTCAAGGCCTTTCCACCTGGGCTCTAGGCTGTTCGACCTCTGGAAGACCTTGACCATGACGCGGTCACCGGGCCGAAGATCATGACCATCACCCTGCGACCTGTCAGGAAGAGCTTCTCGAACCTGTTGATGAATAGAAAGCAAGCTGTCAGTCAACTGTGACAGGTAGTCACTCATCAAGACACAAGGTACATCATGTATGGGGCGTGGTTTAGGAATTCCCCAAATATTCATAGGCCTTCCAAACACCACCTCATACGGTGTAAGGCCAGATCGTGTATGTGGCACTGATCTAATGGTCAGCAATGCCAAGGGTAGTGCATCAGGCCATTTCAGAGATGTGGAAGCCTGGATTTTAGCCAACTTAAGTTTGAGGGTAGAATTGTATCGTTCCACTAGCCCTGCTGATTGTGGGTGGAAGGCAGCATGAAACTTCTGCTTAATTCCCAATCCTTTCAAGACATACTCAACAACTTGCCCAATGAAATGGGGTCCGTTGTCACTCCACAAAAGTTTGCAAACACCAAATCTAGGGAAGAACTCCTTTAAAAGCACCTTCGCTGTAGTAAGAGCTGTATTATCTTTTGTAGGGTATGCCTCTATCCACTTACTAAAGGCACATACCACCACTAGAACATACTTTAGATTATTACAGCGTTCAAGCTGGATGTAATCCATTTGCAGAACCTCAAAAGGTGCAGTTGGTGTAGCAAACCCTCCTGTTGGAGTTCGTGTCCCTTTTCCAGGATTGTACTGAAGACAAATCAAGCCGGACTTCACTATCTTTTTAGCTATGCCGGCAATTTCCGGATGCTCCCAAACTTGCGTAAGCAACTTCGTTATTGAGGATGCTCCAACATGTGCCGGCCCATGTGCCATATGAATCATAGGATGTAAATAGGCTGTGGGCAGTCTCCATTTAGTCATGTCTTTATTCCTCCAACAGCCCTCATCATCCAATGTTCCCTCCCTAGACCATTGCTCAAATTCTTCTGCAGAGGCAGATCGCTGCATATCAAGCACTTCCTGCCTAGCATCATGCCAACGTTCAGCCTGTGACTTCACCACATACATAGATGTGGTGCTTCGCTGTATTGCAGTTTTGCGGGCTATGCGATCTGCGAAGGCATTACCCTGTCCTATTTTATCAGTCACTTTCTTGTGTGCGCTACACTTAACAATCGCTATTTTCTTCGGATATGTCAAGGCAGTCAGGAGATTATGCACCAATTCTCCATGCACTATTTGCGTCCCATGTGATGTAAGAAAGCCTCTTTCCTTCCAGAGTAACCCAAAATCGTGAGCCACTCCAAAGGCATAGCGGCTATCGGTATAGATGTTGACAGACAAGTCAGTACTAAGTTCACACGCCCTCGTCAATGCTATCAGCTCAGCTGCCTGAGCTGACTTCTGTGGAATGCGAGCTGTCTCAACTACCGTCTGAAGCATTGTGATTGCATATGCAGCTGATGTCGTGCCATCTGGTAATCGCAAACAAGACCCATCAACCCATAATTCTCCATCAACATTTGAGAGGGGCGTATCTTGTAGGTCAACACGACCCTTTGTCTGTTCCTCAGTAAGGAATATACAGTCACGAGACTCTTGTGACTGGGATTGAGTAGCTGGATACGGCAACAGAGTAGCTGGATTAAGAGTTGAACATCTTTTCAAAGTGATATGAGGGGCCAAAAGTGTCAATTCATATCCTGTCAAATGAGCACTAGTTAAATGCTGCGTTTTAGTTTGGTTCAAAAGGGCGTCAACTGCATGGGGTACTAACACAAGCAATCTATGTGACAAGACTATCCCTTCACTCTGACGTATAGACACAGCTGCCGCTGCAACAGAACGAAAACACCCAGGCAACGCACGAGCGACTGGATCGAGGACAGCTGAAAATATGCACAAGGACGCTGCTTATCACCGTGTGTCTGTACTAAAACTGAGAGTGCACAACCATCCCTCTCGTGTACATAGAGTGTGAAAGCCTTAGTGTAGTCTGGAGTACCTAATACTGGTGCAGAACATAGAGCTTGACGCAACTGTTGGAAAGCATTCTGACATTCAGTAATCCATAGAAGGGGCATTGGAGTGTCTTTAGTCAGGAGGGCCAACAAGGGTTTAACAATATATGAGAAGCTAGGAATCCATTGCCTACAAAAAGAAGTAAGACCAATGAATGCACGAACATCTTTCTGAGTACGGGGCACAGGCGTATCTAAGATAACTTGAATACGATCTGGTGTGAGTGCACGTCCCTCCTTAGACAGGAGGTGACCTAAATAGGTAACCTGCTGTCTACAATATTGCAATTTCTTCTGAGAAACCTTGTGATGGTGTGATGCAAGAAATGAAAGCAATGACAGTGTTCCTTCTTCACACTGTTCAGAGGTATCAGCTGCCAACAAGATGTCATCAACATATTGTATGAGAGCCACCCCTGTTGGCACAGGGAAAGAATCAAGCTGTCTTTTCAACGCTTGGCTGTAAATACTAGGACTCTCTGTATACCCTTGTGGAGCTCTACAAAATCTGAAGGATCGATTATTCAAAGTGAAGCCGAACAAATATCGGCTATCAGGATGAATAGGGATCGAAAAGAAAGCATTCTTCAAATCAATCACAGAGAATGTAGTCGCAGTAGGAGGAACCATGGTTAGGAGTGTCGTGATGTCAGAGGCTACCGGGTATTGGGGCACTACGATCTTATTAACCTCTCGCAAATCAATGATAAACCTGTATATTTTAGTATCAGTGTCTTTCTTCAACATGGAAAGGATAGGACTATTGCATATATTGTAAGGGACTTCTTCCACTACTCCTACTTCAATCAAATCATGAACAATACGTATTAGTGCCTCTTCACCTTCTCGAGAAATTTTATATTGAGGCAGTCGAGGCTATGAAGCACCCTCCTTCACTTGAATATGAACTAGTGGGATAACCATTTGCCCTACATCGGTATCTGACGTAGCCCACAAAGTACTAGGGAGTGATGCCAAAGCAATATCTTCTCTAATGAGGTAAGACTTCTCAACCATGGGATAGTTATCATTCAAAATGACACGCACGCCTTCTGGGGAACAACGTATCGTAGCTAGGAAATGCTTGAGCATATCAAGACCCACAATATTGTCCGGCGTGTTAGGGGAAAGCAAAAATGGACATGCAGCAGAGAATTTATCAACGTGAAATGCAAGTGGTTGTGACAGTGGGCTAAGGGATGGTGTCCCATCGAATCCTATCGATGTGATTGTTAAGCCAGACAGGGGAGCCCTTGGAACCAATTGTTTGGACAGGGCGCTACGAGTAGCTCCTGTGTCAACCAAAAACCGATCAGTGGAACCCAAAACATGTGCATTAACATAGGGACCCTTCTGATCTACTGGGACTTCAACTGATTCCTTACCCCATCCTAGGCATTCCTATGCATAAGCAGAATCCTTCAAATCAGCAGTTGAATAATCAGACATTTGATATTGGTTTCGTCTATCAAAAGTATTAGAAGAATTCTGAGTATGCTCGACTGCCTCAAACCTGGTGCAATCATCCATACCTCCCCTATGTCCTGAATTCCCCAGGCGGCTTCTCATTTGTCCTCGACCACGCTGATACTGCTGAGTACGCAAATGAGGACATTCAACAGCCCAATGTCCAATCTCCTTACAATAAGCGCACTGATCAGAAGATAAAGTAGCTCGGGGAAAAGAGGGTGCGCCAGGGCGATACATTGCACGTCCGCCTCTGCCACCACCTCTATAGGGTTGACCATAAACCTGAGCTAACATAACCTTCGTTTTTAAATCCTTAGCCTTTTTATCCTCGTTGCCCTTAGCTTCCAATTCCTGACGTTCATAATACTGAGCCATAGTCAAAAGAGAGACTGGGGAAGACGTAGTCCATGAACTCTCGCTGGCCTTTAGGCGACTAGCTATTCCTGGCAACATGTTCGCGACAAATTTATCGACAAACAGATGCCTGCCCGTGTCATCTGTCAATGACTGGCCACTAAAGTCGTGGAATGTCTCCTCAAAACGTGTAAAGAAGTCAGAGACCGATTCATCTGCCTTTTGCTTACAGGATGCTAACATAGTCTAGTCTATCTTTTTAAGAGGAATGAGAGTTTTCAATGTAACTATTATAGCCTTTGGAAGGTCTAAAATTTCTTGTTGCGGTTTCTGTGCGGGTTCCCTTTCTGCATCTAACCTCTCTAGTTCCTTCCAAAGTTGTCCAAAAGCTGCATGATCATCTACTTTACGAATAGACCTCCACATATCAGGGGGTAGGATAAGCCCAAAAAACATATCAATATCAGACAAAGTCATAGTACAAGAACTAATAGCTCCTTCAACTTCTTCATAAAAAGCAGCCGGATTTTTCCGCGGGTCAGGCAAAGCAGCTTTAAGAGCCATAACATCCGCTCTACTCCAAGGAGTATAGACCCAATTATAAAGAAAATATCCCTTCGCATCAGTTGAATCTTTATCGTCATTCGTGCCCGCTCCCCTAGGAGGGACATACAAAGGCGCAGCTTCACGCATTTGTTTCCCATGAACTACAATATCCTTATCTGTTCCGGGATCGTCATCCTGTGGCACGGGGGTCCGAACTGTTTGTTCAGCTTTAGTAGCTGCCTTTTTCTCCTCTCGCAAACGGAATGCATCAGCTCGCAGTTTAACCACGCGTCTAATTAAGTCAGCCACCTGGGAAGGGAGAAAAATACCGTCACTCAACTGTTTATGATCATTTTTTATATCAACAGGCTCTAATTCTTTGGAATGTTTCCTGAACATTTCAATTACTTCTCCAGTAAACGACTCTGTAAAATATAACTGCTCTGCCTCCGGCCATTGCTGAACTTGCGCTATAAGATCTGGAGCAGAAGTGTCACCACAAGCTGCTTTTCGGGCAGTAGATCTAAGAGTGGCCGCACGATCAGCCGTCATAAAAGAGCGAGTCTGTTGTTTAGTGTCCGATCCTGACTTTTCCTGAGCTGAGAGAGAGATGTCATCATCAGAATCAATCTTGGGGGCAGAGGGAAAAGTATAAGGAGGCGGAGAGCAATCTAATAGAATTGAATCATCCTGTGGTTTATTAAGTAGAGGATAAAGGGGGCGCCAGACAGGGTATTGGCCCTTTACCTGTAAACGACGCTCCCTATCCTCTCTCTCTCTTTTATTTCCTTCATTTCTTTATTTTTCATCTCCAGCGCTTTTGCATAGATATTTTTGCGCTGTTCTTTTTCTGCTAAAACTTGCTCTCTTCTCACTTGTTCACGTGCTTCTTTCCCCCACATTCGTACACAGTCAAACATATCTTGTCTACTTTTGCGCTTAAACATACATTGTTCCACATACTGAATTTTTCTAAGATCAAATGACCCATTTATAGGCCATTGCAACTCAGGATCCTTGCTGGTATATTTATTCCATAGTGCACTATACATTATAGAAGAAATACCGTTTTTAATGTACATATCCCTATTTGGTGTCCCCTCAGGGGGAGCCAGCTGATTCTGTTCTAGATCCATATTGGTATCTCCAAGAAAGCAACACATTCTACGAAGTGTGCTTGAAACAGGCATGTCAAGAATATTGTAGCATATACAATATTATTCGTCAAGTGACACTTAACACAATGTGTGCCGTTCAAGTTTTCAAAGTTTAGAGAAAAATCTCCTCATTACCTGCCTATATAAATTGCAATTTATATATATCTAAACAAATCCAAGATTTTGGCCAAACAAACAAGAAGTGTCGCATCAAACGACCTTACCAAGCAAAAGTCTCCAGCCTCCAACTGCCAAGTTCTGAATCGACCAAATGGTCTCTGCACGACGAACGTCAGAAGGGATCTCAGTCGAGGACCGGCACCACCTGGAGGGTCAAATCGGGAAAATCGGAAAAGCACCTCGGCCTGCTAAGACACGGGTCTCCTCATGCAGTGATCATCCGTAGCGAGATTCCAATCCTCCATCAAGACCACTCCGTCGGGCATCCAAGTCGCCGATGAGCCATACGTGACGGGCGCCAATTTGTAGAAGTAGACATCACCAAGGCCTACCGGTGCTATGGGTTCGCCCTTCTTTGCGCACTAGTCCTCAGACCAATAAATAGAGATTGGCACAGAAGCTGGAATATCAAAACAACAGTTTATTAAACCTCATGAGTGGAACTACATCTATACAAAACCCTCAGGCAGTGTATGAGGTAGCACAAGGAGCACAGAAACTGTGGGTCTTTTATACCCACTCAAGAGCTCAAAAGGAGGCGGTACAAGCACACACAAGAATATCTATTCACATGTATGGACATACAGAAAATGCTCAGTCAACAAAGTAGGAGGAGAATGAAGTTGCTGACATCAGTTAGAGCAGCCTGACATTTACAGACTAAGACAGGTGCATGAGCAGCTACAGACTTTTCTGAGCATGTGCAGTGTTACAGGAGCTAACTATAGATAGTTATTCTAGTAAAGCACAAGGGTAGGCAACAGCGAAGACGGAAGGAGCACATGGCGTGCACATGGTCAACTAAAATGGCTGCCAAAAACAAAATGGCTTCAGCTCATGCTAACATTGATCTCTGCCAAACTTCCACATGCTGTCAGACAAATTGGTAAATACACCTCTTTTTTAATTTTTTTTAATTGGTTTTATTAAGTGGTTCAACAAACACAGACAGCAAGCATGTGCCTCAAACTGAGGCGAGAGCAACGATGCAGTTAGAAGCATTAGACTGCAGGCCACTATTCAAAGTCATCCATTACATCATTGCATATAAACGGCCTACCGGCCATGCAGAGTCCTCGGAGACGACTGTATCAGGTTCATAGCTAGATCTGCCTGAGGGTGCGACAAGCGCCCGCTTACAGTGGAAGAACAGAAAGAAGGGTGGAGGAAGGAGAGAGAGGGGGGAGGGGGAAATAGAAGGGAAGGTGTACCTCTCTGGCCGAGCTGAGGAAGATGGTGTGACTAGGCATGGGGGTCACCCCCCCATGTTGCAGAGCTCACCGAGCCTTCCTACCGTTCTGCTGCAGGTGCCTGTGCTGGGTCGCCTTGGTGAGGGCACAGAAAACTCAGCAGTGATTCCCAAATATTCTGAGGACGCGCCTGCACCGGCATTAGTTCCCAGAACTCAGAGAGCCGAGAGTGGCAAAACGCTGCGTCCCTAAGCCAATCATCCTTTCGTGGCCATCGTCTGCAGCCCCAGCATATTGCCACACGCCTCTTCGCCAGTAACAGCATGATAGCCGCAAGTATTCCTAATCTCTGCAGGAAGGTTTTTGACATATCCCAGTAAGGCAGTTAATGGGGTGCGCTCAATCTTACAATTCAGCATTTCATCCAGGACATCAAACACACATTCCCAATATTGCACCACTTCCCAGCATTCCCACACCAGGTGCATGAAGGAGGCCTCTGGCACTCCACATCGAACACAGCGCGCCTCCACACTCAGCCCAGCCCTGCGAAGCCACACAGGAGTTCTGTATATTCTATGGAGAAATTTAAAATGAATAAGCCTGAGCCTGTAGTTGGGCGACATATCTCTGGATTGCGCGCAGCAATAAGCCCACACACCCTCCTCGAAGGGGACCCTCAGGCTTTCCTCCAAATCTCGCTGGGCGGAGGGTACAATTAATTTGTGGGTGAGGGATTGGACAGAAACGCATCCAAGACATGAAACGTTGGCGGCGCTATCGGGAATGAGGCGAAGTATGCCCGCATGGCTGCCCGCAGCTGATAGTACGTCATCTGGACCGGTAAGCCTGTGTGTTCATCTCCCAATGCAGCATCCAAACTAAGGAAAGCATCGTCAGGGAACACCTGCCCCAACGTATGCAGCTGGAGCCTGCGCAGCCGCTGACAAACCCCGCCTCTTCTTTAAAAGGCAACCCCAGGTGTCTGGTGAGTGGCACCGAAGGTGCAAATAGCGTGTCCAGGCGTGCCCTGCGGAGAAGCAGCTGCCACACCCAGACCGTGCAGCCGACTGTGTCAATCCTTGCCCACGGTCGACCCTGGGGTCGGAACATTGCCTAATGCAGCGGGACTGGGTCCGCTTGGTCACTTTCAGGAGCCGTGTGCGCCTTGAACGTGGTTGGATATATCCAATGGAATGCCAACTGGGCCTGAGCACAGCAATGGTACAGTTCCATAACCGGCGCACCCAGTCCCCCTTGCTCGAACGGGAGTGTCAGAGTCTCCCAGGCCACCCGCGGCTGCCCACCCGCCCAGGCCAGAGAAATCAAGTTGGACCGGAGCCGCTTCTTGAATTCCACCGTGAGCGGGAGCAGGAGGTTAGCGAAAGTGTAAAGGAACTTGGGCAGTATCACCATCTTGGCAATGGCAATACGACCAGCCAAGGAGAGGGGGAGCAACCTCCAGCGAGGTAAGCGGCTCTCCAGCCACTCCATAAGCGTGCTGTAATTGTATCTCCACAGCTCCTCATGGTCCCTGCTGATCCATATGCCCAGGTATTTCACTGGGGAGTCCACCCACTTCAGCGGGAATTCTGAGTGGAACGGGTCCGTGGCAGCAGTAAGCAGGAAAATTATAGACTTCCCCCAGTTTATATTGATGCCTGAGAGGCCGCCGAATCTGATGATCTCACGTATAAGGAGATTAGTCGCCGGGTGTTGGACATAAAGGGTTACATCATCCGCGTACATGGACTCAAGGACCACCCTGGGTGTAAAATCAAGGCCTCTTTGCGCATGAAACTGTCGTAGCCGGGCTGCCAGCGGCTCCATAGCGATGGCAAAGAGGAGGGGGGAGAGCGGACACCCCTATCGGGTGCCACGGGCTACCCCCACCGGTGGGGAGACAATCCCGTTTATCCATAATCTGCCTGTGGGGGCGGTGTATAGTAGAGCAATTTTTTTAAGAAACGCTGGACTCATGCCAATGCGTGTGAGCAGCGAAAATAGGTAGGGCCACTCGAGCGTATCGAACGCCTTGGTTGTGTCTAAAAAAAACGCAACCGCAGGGAGGGTAGGGTCAACTTCCTGCATCACAGCGAAGAGGGTGCGGAGGTCGTGAGCCGTGCTTCTGCCCGGAAAGAAGCCGCACTGATCGGGGCTGAGTATTGTGGGGAGCAAGGGGAGCAGGCGTGAGGCCAGTAGTTTTACGAGTATTTTATTATCAATGTTAATCATTGATAGGGGCCTATAAGAGTCGCACAGTAATGGATCTTTGTCTGACTTGAGAATAGTCACAATGAGCGCCTTGCGAAGGGAGGGTGGGAGAGTACCCTGCTCGAGCGAGTCCTCATACATGTTGAGGAGGTGAGGCACAAGGAGTGGCGAAAATTCATTGTAGAAGGCAGTAGTGAGCCCATCCAGTCCCGGTGCTTTGTCTCCGGGCATGGCCCGGATGACTGCGATCACCTCCTCTTCGGAAAAGGGTTCATCCAGGTACTTCCAATGGGCATCGCTAAGCCAGACCAGTTTGATCGATTCAAAAAGGGGCAGCAAATCAGGGGGTACCGCTGGCTGGGGATCAGCGTACAGTGAGGAATAAAATGTTAACATTTCGGGCTGAACCGCCTCTTTCCCGACCACTGTCTTGTCCTCGCTCGTCCTCAGCTTCCTGATGTAGCCATTTGCTATGGTTTTTTTTAACAGGCCGGCAAGAGTCCTGCCGGCTCTGTCACCCTCGCCATATTGACGGGCACGCTCCTCTTTTCCTAAGTAGTATGTTTCTCTTTGGGCTGCTTCTTCAAATTCCGCTATTTTCGCCTTGATCTGCCCGAGAGTTGAAAGCCAACTGGACTCAAAGTATTCCAACTCAAGTGCACGTATCTCGCTTTCAAGTCAGCACAGGTCGTTTCTCAAGGTGCGCAGGACTCCAGGCTGTTTAGCTATACACTGGCCCCTAATAACAGACTTAAAAGCCTCCCAGAGCGTGGCCGGGGAGTCCACCGAGCCTACGTTAATTTCAAAATACTCCACTATGGCAGCCCGAATGTCTTCCCGAAATACCTGATCACGCAGGGCACCAGCTGGAAGCCTCCAAGTGTAGGTCCTACTGGGCGCCTCCGGTAATGCAAGTTCTAGCAGCACTGGAGCATGATCCGACAGGGTGCGTGCAAGGTGGGCACTATGCTTGACCCAGGTGTCCGCATCGCGGGAAACAAGCCAATAGTCGATTCTGGACCACGTAGGGCCCGCAGAGGAGACACAAGTTCCCTCTTGTCTGTGCTGGTGTAGACGTCGCCAGACGTCTATCAAGCCATAGTCTTCCATGAGCACTTGGAGCTGCGCCGCAGCTCGCGGATGGGGCCGGCGCAAATCACCCGATCGGTCATCCTCAGGGTTTAGGATCACATTAAAATCTCTGCCCCACAGTATCGCACCGGGACCCAGGGATTCGACTAGCCGCCATACCTCACTGAAAAACTGAGGATCATCTACATTGGGACCATATACCGAGACTAGTCGGACGGGACGCCCTCCAAGGATTCCAGCAACCATTACATATCGCCCCTGAGGATCACAGAGTGTGCTGCGCGTATGCCATGGGAGTCCCTTCCTGAGGATGATGGCGGTGCCCCTGGCATAGTTGGAGTATCCAGCTATAAATTTCTCGCCCATCCACCCCGCACGCAAGCGTGAGCAATTGTCCCTTGTCAGGTGCAGCACCTGTAAAAAACAGATGTCCGCTCCATGCCTATTAAGCAATGCTGCCACCAGGCGTACCTTTCTACCATCATTCAGGCCCCGCACATTCCAGGTGATTGCCTTTAGGGTGTGTGCACTATTGGAGTTGTCAACCATCGCAGCACTTCCTCACATCCATGAACGTCAGGAGAGGGACAACATCCGTCAGCTGGAAGCCCATGGCCAGAGAGGCAAGGAGAAGGGAAGGGGGAAGGAAAGCAAGAAAAAACAGAGCTTCGCAACCCAAGTAACTTACCCATCACCCAAACCGCCTGCCCCCCACTCACTCCAGCTACCCAACTTGGCTGGAAGGCCAACCCCAGCAATACTATAGAGAGCTAATAACAAGTTGCAACAAGGGACTCATCCCAGGGGGGGAAAACCAGGGAACTCGGCGTTTCCCAGCCATGAAAAACTGGGTGGCGGACAAAGGTGCCCATAAGGGTCATCTGGCCAAGCAGGCGGGCACCCAATGCCGCTCCTGTCCATCTCAAATAGCAGGTGCGGGACAGTGTCTGAGAGACATCTGACAGAGTTCAGTCTATTCGGCCTCAGGAGCGCACCCCGGTCCGGCGAGCTCCGTGGGGCTGCTGCCTGCCATTCAATCATTCTCGTTGAGCGGTGCCTCTTCTAACTGAGCTCTGTCCTTGGAGGCAGCAGGCATCGTGCGCTTGAGGCTGCAGGCGAATTTGACAGCGAGCTTAGGATCCGTGAAATATGTTGTCTTTCTGGCATGGAAAACTCGCAGTTTTGCCGGGTAGAGCAGTGAATATTTAATGTCCTGTTGCTGTAGCATTCTCATCACCGGCGTGAACTCTCGACGGGCAGCCTGGGCCAATAGGGTGAAATCTGGAAAAATAGAAACAGCATTGCCTTGGTATCTGGTGTCTTGTAGGACCCAGGCCTTGCGCAGCACCGTGTCCCTATCCCTGTCATTTAAGAGCCTCGCAATGATGGGACGGGCTGGGGCACCAGAGGGGGGGTCTTGGTCCCAAGGATCTATGGGCGTGCTCCACGACACACATCGATGAGAGAGCATCGCCAAAAAGAAAACGAAGCATGTCTTCGATGTAGTCCTCCACGCGGGTCATTGCGGTCGTTTCAGGGATTCCAAGAATGCGCAAATTGTTGCTTCCAAGTCTTCGTTTTTGTTCCTAATGATCTCCAGCACCTTCTCCACGCGGAGCACTTTTTCACAAGCCGCCACGCCTTCGTCCTCCAGCGCAGAGGTCCGCTGCTCAGCCTCTGCAATGCGCTCATCATGACTGGTCACCTTGTCCTTGAGTCGATCTAACCGGTCTGACATCGAGTCAATTTTCAAATCAATCGCTGCCAGGGAGTGTTTCAGGTCCACAAACATGGCACGGATACTTGACTCAGTGGCAGGTGCTGCAACCATGCTCGCATCAGTCTGCTCCTCCACTTAGGAGGTCCCTCGCCTGGTGGTTTTCCGCTGTTCAAAGGAGATCTTCGGCTGTTTTGCGTCCACCTTGCCCATGGCGCACTTTGCGATCGCCTTGCCAGGGATGGTCTACTCTAGACCTGAACAGCTGGTTTGGACGTAGTTGGAGCCTCAAGGATAGACTCCGGACCTGCTGCCCCTCGGAATCAAAAGTGGGCATGACCTGCCCAGTACTGGTGGTCTCCGGCCCTGTCGTTCCACGTGCTATGTCAGCGCCGCTATCAGCGTCGACCGAGACACCAGGTTTCCAGTGCGGCCACACACCCTGTTGAGGACCAGTGCAGTCCGCTGCTAAACACCCATGCACCTCAGGGTCAGCGTCAAGGGGGCCAACGGCTCACTGCCCCCTAACCCACCGGCATCGCAAGGGGCAATTTCTCCAGTCTGCCTGGCTGGGGCTGCCCAGCAAAGTGCTCCAGCGAGTGGTGTTGAGACAGGATCCTATATGCTCACACCCAGTAGTGCAGCCCACCAGGGACCAACCGCGGAAGGCCCGCTCAGCCGTGCCCCAGCAGGTGCTGACGCAATAAGGTTTGGGGTCCCAAGTAAACCAGGGGGCTCTTCCCCCGAGGAGCAGAGAAGCTCCGACGCCAGCAGCCGTACACAGGATGGAGGGCAGGTCCACCAACAACGCCCCAGACGGCCGGTCCCAGGCAGGATTCCCCCCGCACCAGAGCACAGTCTCAGAGGCCGCTGGGGCTCGTATCCGATGTTGACCAAGGGTTGGTGCCAGAGGTCTACCAACAGGTAATGGACGCAGTCCCAGGGGTCCTGTCTCTGCTCCCTAGCACTCCCACCCTGCAATCAGGCCGTCTGGAGCATGGGGGGGCCGCACCTCAAGGCCAGCAGCACCTCCCAGGGCCTATGCAAGGGCAGTCTGCTCCTCCTCCACAGCTAGCGCATCCGATGGTCCGCTGCTGCGCCTCACTTCAGCGGGTCTCAGCAGTTCCCCCCTCAGGCCGCGTCAGCCCCAGCGCCCATCGGGGGCAGGTGCCCCGACCCGGCCGGTATCAGATGTCGTGGGCCAGCCGCACCGCACAGTCCGCCTGTCAGCTGCACTCTCAGCACCCCCGCCGGGCGAATTCCAGGCCGAACGCTCAACACCAGCGCGGGCCGCTCGGCGGAGGGCCCAGGCAGCACCACAGTCCAGGGCACATGGGGCTTCACTGCGTAGCCAGCAGAGTCCCCAGGGCTGACGGCAAGGGTAGGCTTCTCACCCTCTGCGGCTCCGATATTCGCTGTTCCGCTGCGCCACCACGCTGTGTCAGGGCCTCTCAGCTCCCCCGCAGGCCGTGTCGGCCCCCGTGCTCGTAGGGGAAGGACGCACCAATTTAGCCGGGCCGAGTCCAAACGCCGCAGAGCCCGCTTGCCACCTCACATGCTCTCGGGCTGGCCACACTTCGCAGTCCGCCTCCCAGCTGCTCTCACAGCACCCCGCCGGCCGAACTCCCGGCTGATTTCTCCTCACCTGCGCGGGCCACTCGGCGGTGGGGCCAGGCCGTACCACAGCTCCCACCGGCAGTGTGTCTCACTACGGGCCGCAACGAAGTCTGCCGACCGGCAGCCCCACACACGGCAAAGGCGCCAGCAGGACGCTCGCCTCCACCGTTGCAGTCTCAGGCACCTCGCGCCACAGCCGGGACGTCCACTGGGTCGGGGTCTGGCACTCCCACACACACTTCGCTCAGGCTGGGGCCGCCATTTTCTTCCAGAAGGCAGTCTCCAGCCCAGCGCCCCGGTAGAGTAGTAGAAGTTGTCCGATTGCAGCCAATCGCGGGCTGGTGTCAGCTACATGTCATGAGGAGCTCGCACCCAAGTTTTCCAGTCCCGATGGGCCCCCGGACTGCAGGATAATTGATGGATTAACGATCTAGCCTGCAGAGCCTCACTACCTGGCGGCCATCTTGCAGCCGGCACTCTAGCGCCCCAAAGACACCTCTTTCACAGCAGGTCTAGTTTGCATGTATGGTTTCATAAAGTGACTGTGACAATTACCTGTTGTGCTCTCTCATAGTTTGTGAGGCCTTTTACGGGAAACGTCCATTAGAACGAAGCCAGGATCCCGGTGTGCCTTCACAGTGCCGGTATTAGAACAAACGCGTCTTTAGTACGCATTCGTTTGGCATGCAAGTCATTATAACGACTTGCTTTAGGCGGGCACATTTCGTGGAATGGTGTTGGATATTGTTAGAAATGGGATCTCTGGTTGGCTAAGGCTTGCGCCAAAGCCAGGCAGAGACCACCACTCTAGTCAGGGCAAGGGAGTTACACGCCAAAGATAACCCCTGCTCACCCCGTTGGTAGCTTGGCATGAGCAGTCAGGCTTATCCCGGAGGCCATGTGTAAAGCGTTTGCGCACGCACACAGCAACAACATACCAGGCACACAACAAAAGGAACTCCACACAAGGTTATATCAAAAACAGCCCTTGTATTCTCATAACACATTAGAATAGTACTCACATAATATACATGTGCCACCTGACACTAGGTCATATCTACAAGGGATTATGTACACCCGACAGGGCCAACTGGACCACTGTCAGAACCATCACAAAGTGAACTTAGTAAATGTAGGACATATCATAAATGTACAACCAGTAATTACTGGTAACCACTGTACTCAGCATCAGCCTGTAACATAAACCACATTATGCACAGTATCACATTAGGCGCGAATTACATTCTGCGCCAACCTCACCTGCATAAACGCATTATGCAATTATCTCATAAGTCTAAACGCATTAGACCCTAACCTCCTAAGCATAACTCACATTAGTGGTATACTCACAGTAGGAAATAATCTCACTGGCATAAACACATTACGCACATAATCTCATCCCCAAACGCATTTAGAGGCATGGATCACAGTAAAGCATCACATTTCCTAATATCATGTACATCACTGACCCCTTGGCCAACTGGCCTTCTCAAAGGGGCTCAAATGCTCTGTGTCCAAAATGTCAGGGCTGCTGCCAATGCAGCATAGTTCGCACGTGCGCCATTGCGCTGGGGCTGAGTGCAACTCCTCCTTTCTCTCAAGACCTGCCCCCCAAAGAACTGTGGCCTAAATGTTGCATCTGGCACTAAGTGCTGCGCAGCTGTGAATACCAAGGCCTGGCACCTCTTTGCCCCCGGTCCCACTCAGGGACTCTCTCAGAAATGTGGCCAAATGGGTACGGGCCCCTCAGGGCCCTCTGGACCCCTCTCTGGGCCCTATGAACAAGGCGCCCCCGTGGCAGCTGCCCGCTACGGCGGCACAGCTGTGACACTACTCAAAAAGGGGGCCCAGCACGTCTGTGCCCTCTGGACCCCCACGTGGCTCTCAAAACATGCCACCATCGTTGGGGCAGCCCGCTCTCTTGCGGGACCGCCCAGGCACCGACAATGTGCCTCGAAATGCCCTGCAAGTCAGTGGGGCCCTCTGCATGAAATCACCCCCTCGGTGCAGCTGCCCTCTGCGAGCGGGGCAGCTGGGGTGAAAAACTCTATGGGGCCTGGGCCCCTCTGTGCCCTCACGTTGGAGCGGCACAGGCTCTACAAACCAAAGACGCCCCACCGTTGGAGCGGCCTGCAACTGCGGGGCCGCTCAGAAGACTGGCATGGACACTGTGCCTTGATCGGCACCACTCCCACAGAGCCCTCACTCACCGGCTCTTGTGGGGACTCTGCACTGCTCCCCAGCTGGTCTCCTCTCATGCAGGCTCTCTCAGCATCGGCAACACTTCTCCCGTGCGGCGGGGCCAGGCACCGGCAATGTGCCTCGTGCACCCCTCCGCCTCAAGCTCCACGGGCTGCCCTTCGGTTCGCCAGTGCGGGGTGGGCTCCCGCCTGGCTACAGCGTCTCCCTCTTCACCCGGGCCCCCTCCTGGGACCCGGGACTTGAATGTGGAGCCCGCGAGGCTCCGGACTTTTTCGGCACGTCCCAGCGCGAGGTGGGCTTCTGCCTGGGTCTTCCGGCCTCACTGCTCTTCCGCTTCCGTCTGCCAGGCCCCGCCCACAACCCGGTGGGCCGCGTATCGCAGCGTCTTTTCTCTTTGTGGCGGCAATGAGGGGTTGGCTCCCTCGGAATTCAAAATATAAAGCGGGGTGGGCTCCCGCTAATCAGTAACGCAAAATGCGGGGTGGGCACCCGCCTCATTCAGCATCACGGGGGAATCCCTACGTCGGGATTCCCTCTCCAAAGAGGCTGCAGCTCAGCGTTGCATAGCCCACGCTCCTTCTCCAGGGGGTAATTTGAAATCAAGCGCTCACAAGACGCTAGAAGCAGACAAAGGTCCTGCAGCAAAAGGAATAAGTCCTTAGAGGGGCAATGCAGGGTCCAGGGAGGCAAGCCCTCCTGGCAGCCCCCCCCCCCTGTGCCCCAGCAGCAGCACGCCCCAGCAGGATCAGCACCAAAGTACAGAACTGAACCGAACAATTTCATGGGGTCACAGCCCCTCTACTTATACCACAACTCTCTTTGTCTGTAGTGCAGGGCATGGGGGAACCAGATGCAACTGGTTCAGGGGGGATTTGGAGCACTTTGTTTTCCAAGCTCCTCTTCCCCTTTGTCAGGTGGGGGCTAGGTGATCAGACACACCACAGGGGGCGGAGCCAGCATTCACTAGGGCAGGCACCTTCCTATTCAGAGTCAGGGGATTACCCCTCCCACTACTGTTAGCCCAGAGGTCCTATTCAGCCCAGCACTGACTCACCCTGCCCCTCCTGGAGCCACACACACCTCCCAGCCCCTGTCACTCACAAGCCAGACATGCAATTCACATAAGGCAGGCAGACACATAGCACACAGAAATGCCAACTTCTAAAAGTTCTTCTCATTGTACATTATTTTCCAGAAGAGAGTGTGAGTGTCGACGTTTCGGTCTCTATGCATTTGTCCATGAGACCATCTTCAGGACTACCATAAATATAACAAATGACCCCTGAATGATGTTTCCAAAGATTCAAGAATTACAATTGACACACATATGTCAAATCAATCGTCGTTCTGTAACTTTTGTTTAAGGTGAATAATCATTATTAATCCAACTGCTGACTGCTGAACTTTGGCTGCGCTACAAAATCTAACAGAATAAACTCTTTCAACTGAGAAGTGGCTGAGGACTGGAAATTTATTTACACCGTCCAATAAAGCACCAGAGTTCATTTACCTATATCATTTACCTGTATCTCTTGATGATTATTCACCTTAAACAAAAGTTACAGAACGACGATTGATTTGACATATGTGTGTCAATTGTAATTCTTGAATCTTTGGAAACATCATTCAGGGGTCATTTGTTATATTTATGGTAGTCCTGAAGATGGTCTCATGGACAAATGTATAGAGACCGAAACGTCGACACTCACACTCTCTTCTGGAAAATAATGTACAATGAGAAGAAGTGTTTACAATAGTGGCATTGAAGGATCATACAATTGTATCTATTTTCCTCGTGTTACATTGTTTATATAACTGTGTAGTACCCTTGATAAATTTCAAAAGATAAAAATTTGTTTTCTATATATACCCGTGTTTTGAATATTCATTGTTCCGTGATTGATTCATTGGTCCTTATGTTTGTACAAGGAACAAAATTATTATTTTTTAGATAAAAGATGTTTGAATAACATTTCTGTGGCAAGTTTATCAACAATTCTTGCAGCTAAAAAATATTTATCAAAAGCAATAGAACAGACTATTTCAAACAAATCCCTTGAAGGCGTTGTTTACCCGTTTATTTGAATTGCCCAAGCCCTCAAGGATAGATTGGGTTTCCCATTATATTGAATTAACTTCTAAAAGTGGCATTTCTCCACCAGTCATCAAAAATCTGTGCACACCATTGCCCAGCATTTATCCTCACGAGTTCATACATACTAAACTCGACCCTGCGCTCCTCTCATACCAGGAATTACCACGGTCACACTTATCCCCAATGCATTCCTATGGGAGGGCAGGCCAACTTCACCAAATGTACACAGAGAGTGCACGCACTTTACACTGGACCACAGAGCTAAAGTGCCCAGAGGCCTAAAACCACCAACACCATATCAGAACTTAAGGCAAAAGGTTTAGGGGTGAACCTGCCAAAAAGGGCCAAGTCCAACAGATATAAAGTCCAACAACTTCCCTACTATTGCGCAGACTGGAGTTGGAATAGCAAATTAACCTATTCCAAAATCCAGCGCCTCCCTAAGGCAAGTCATTATAATGACTTGCATGCTGAACAAATGCGTACTAAAGACACATTCGTTCTAATGACTGCGCTTTGAAGACACAGCGGGATTCCAGCTTGAGGAATACCGTCATACACTTACTTTTTACAGAGTGTGCCCACTGGTATTTCCACATGACAATTTATACTAACTTGCAATTTGTGCGTAGTGTTTACATTTGTGTGTAATAAAGAATTTTTTCATTTTAGAAGAAAAAGCACTGACTGGACATAAATTTATTAAGTGGTGTCTCTTGTGTTGATGAGTTCTGAGTCTCTAGCCCACTACACCTCTTGGAGCACGACTTGAACTATTCTGCCTCGCCTCTCTAGGAGTCAACTGCTAAAAACGGGGTACTTGGTTCACAGTTTGGAGATCTGCATTAAAGGGTCCCTAGGGCACAAAAATTTAAAAGCCCCAACTGCAACTACTGATTGACCTTGGAGCCTCCAACTGTGATTTCTTACTGCAACAATGCGTACAGTTAGGTGGGAAGGAACTGTGGGATGGAATTGAAAAGTGCTAAAAAGGTTCAGTAATGGTATAGCAACAGTGGGACTGACTCAGACTGAGACTTGATACATGTAGTGAACCCCTATTAGGTTGGAATATGACTATGGAAGCTTCTGATGGGCATGACCCTTGAGAGTGTCCCTTATATTCTTTGATGACCCGTTACTTTGGCTTAGGTCCATGAGCTTGGTTTGGCCACACGTTACCATTATTACACACCCAAACCATCGATAATGTTGCATTATTATTATTATTACGATTTCTTAATGGTGCTACATTTTTTAAGCTTGGAAGAATTACAGGCTGAACTGGCCCATATTGCACTCAACCTTGTGATCTCATGGAGACACTTAGTTCACCACAGAGAGACCTAAATCAACCGAGCTACCTTAACAAATTTGAAAAATCTCAAAGTAATGTGATAAACTAAGGCATAGAATGGGATGTATGGAATGATTGAAGTATTCTTAGCCACTGATAATTTCTCTAGACGCAATTTCATTTTTTTTGTTTTCTGTGATTTTATAGACAGTGACCCATCATGTGCAAATCAGTCTTGAGCTTGCCCTAAAAGGGACAGTGCAGTCCAAACTGCTAAGACAATCGAAATGCAAGCAATTCCAGACGTGTTTTGACCTTGTTGGATCCTAGCAATGTGGAGCAATTTGATTCCATTTGGCATGGCAAGCTATGTGACCCATGTCAGGAGATATCTGTTGCCCCCAAAGTGACATACAAAAGGAATACTTTTGTTTATCTTAGACACTGGCGTTTATTCTGGGGTGGTTACATGATAAATAATTTTGCATGCAACAGCAGGAGATGAATGAAAATGGAAGATTAAAATATGAGCTCAGTACTTTGGAACCATTATACTAAATGATAAGGACTTTTTCTGACAAACTGCATGATTTACCTTAAGCTTGGACCACCAGTCGTATTCTCAGTTCTTGAAACCCCAACACAATGCCTGTGTTCGTGTAAATTTCAACAATTCTATATATATTTTTATACGCTGTTCTGGCAAAATGCTTAACAAAATGTTTAAAAAGCATTTTTTGCATCTTAGTTCATGATGAATTTCATGGTAAGACAAAAGGCTTTATTCGTCTTAATAGCAAGAGAAGAAAAGAGTTTTAACGTTTATTGAAAACTGAAAACAATGAATAGAAAATAAAACAATCGAACTCAGAGATCACCAGGGTTTATGTTCTGTATCTTTTATAAAAGGCTGATTTTAATTCCCGATAGCATGACGGTTTTGTGAATAAAGGCACCAAAGTGAAGCAGACAAGCTTAACAAGTTTTCCTTGCTTTTTTGTCGAAAACCTGCAATTAATTGTGTGACCAAACAAAAGAGATGCCAAAGCAGCATTTTCATTTATAAAATGATTTTAAAATGCTTGATACAAGAAAGATTATCAAGACAAGCAAGCAGGACAAACACTTCACTTGTTTCTGAACAACTACCTTGCCAGTCGCGGTCCGTGTAGGAGTGCGGCCGGGCGGTGACGTGGGGCGGGGGAGGGGCAGGGTGGGGGGAGCAAGGTACGGATTACGGACCAATACAGGTAAGTAAACATTTAAATCAATGACACGAATTTCGTTGCGCGCACTGCATCGCAGTTGGCGATGCAGCGCTCACAACGAAATTCGTTTTATTTATTTAAATGTTTACTTACCTGTATTGGTCCGTAATCCGTACTTTGCTATCCCCCACCCTGACCCTCCCCCGCCCCACGTCACCGCCCGACCGGCACTCCTACACGGACCGCGACTGTACCTTGCATCTAAACACATTTGGGGGCATATTATCAAGAACGGCGTTAAAAATTATCGCCGGTTTAGCGGCAGAAAACTGCCGCTAAAGCGGCGATAATGGGCTTGATAATATGCCCTGGAGAATTCCAATAGAAGCCCATGTTCACACCAGAATGATGTCGGCATTTGATACAAGGCATTTTGTAGAATGTAAATTAATCGTGGGAGTGCAATCATTTTAAATAGAGCTGCCCGAGGGGCGTGGGGCGTGGCCAAGATGGCGGAGGGATAGGACGCTCGATTTTCGGCTCCTGCTCGCCGTCCACCCGTAACAGCACAGCACGGCCCCCCAGGGGCCCCAGCAGCGTGAGCCGACCCGGTAGCACCACCTACAACCTCCGGACCCGGTTTGGGCCCGGGGCCTGCATTGCGGCGCTGGCCGTGAGGCCGAGATCGGCGGCGTGGGGGAGACGGATCCAGCCGCCCTACACCAGGGCGGCCTCGACAACGCGGTGGCCCAGGTCCGGACCACCGAGGCAGGCTTCTCTTCTCCCGGCGCCCCTTCTCCGCCCACCAGACTGCGATATAGCTGACAGCGGAGTGGCAGACGGCTGGTCCGCTTGCCCGAGGAGGCCGCACTCAGCGCTGCCGGAGGGGGTCGCCCGCTGCCCTGCCGGGTTTGGAGGGCCCCCCCTGCTCTGGTGATACCCTCGGGCGCCCGCAGCGGCAAAAGGAGAGGCCCGCGGGGCATATACACATGGCCACCAGCAGCGAGAGAGTAGGGACCCGGGCCTAACAGAGGCTCTAGGCCGCAGTGATCCCCGGTCTGGGGTGGATTCGGGCCCGCGGAGGACGAGGGGTGCCCGGGCAGAGACGACGCAACACTCGGGCTCCGGGATCGGCCCCGTCGCTGCCCTGGCCCGGTCGTCTCTGGATCGAGATCTACAGGGACCCCCTCCGGTGCGCGGACACAGCCGTCTGCCCTTTGTGGGGGCCGCTGGCCCACCGATGGAGAAGCGCTAGAGGCGAAGCCACGCATTGCCCTGAAGAAACCGCCGAGGTCGCTGAGCTGCGCGGCCTGCACTAGCGGTAAGGAGAGGACTTCGCGAGATGCGGGGACAGAAGCAGGGTTGAGGTGACCCTCGGACACCGCTGCGGTGCCTGGCCTGAATGGCGCAGTGGAGGGGCGGCCCCGTGTCGATGGAGGGGGACCTCTCCACCAGCATTATTGCTCACATTGACTATGCCATTGCTCACGCCTGACGCCTGCCCTGTCTGAGACCCTGCACACATCGCTGGGCCCGCGGCCTTCCTAGCCTAGGTCAGGGGACACGGATACACCGGCAACTTCCACCACATTAACCCCCACCATTGGGATACAGCACTAGCACAACCACGTGAGAGGGCGGTCAGCGCGGCCGCGACTTGGCAGGGGACACCGCCACGGGACCGGCACTGCGGGGCTGCTCTCGCCTCGGAGAAGACAGCGAGGAGCTCCCGCTTGCCCGGGGGGGACAGCCGCCCCGCAAGAGACCCCTCCTGGGCCCCGTGCCCAGACGGGCGACTGCTGGCTCGGGATTGACAGAATGTCAAAGACCAGGAACAACAAAGTGAAACCCCTCAAAGACATTTTTGGCCGCTCGCAATCCATACCCGATATGGCGTCCGCGACCCCCGGGGCGGAGGCTGGGAGATGCCCTGCGGCTACTGGAGAGGAGCCCATCACAAAAGCCTTCCTTGAATCGCTATTCCTCACTCTCAGAGAGGACATTCAATCGGTGAAGGCTGAATTCGCCACAGAACTTCGGGAGGTACGCCGGGACGTGGATAACGTTGGGGAACGGGTTGCCTCTCTCGAGGAGAAAAGCGACGCCACAGTATCAGACCTGACCACACTCCAGCAGGAGGTTATCCGACTTCAGGACCAAAACGTCGACCTGCAGACCCAGATGGAGGACTTGGAAAACCGATCCCGAAGGCACAACATCAGGATCCGTGGGGTCAAGCCTTCAGAGGACACCCACGACCTCTTTGCTTTCACTCAGGGACTCTTCCGCCACATCTTGGGGGAAGCGCAGGAGTCTGATGTGGTTTTGGACAGGGCACATAGAGTGGGGCCACCCCGGGCCGGCGGCGCCCCGTCGGCAGACATCCTGGTTTGTGTTCAGGACTTCAAGACTAAGGAGGCTATACTGGCTAAAGCACGATCACTCCATCCCATATCATTTCAAGGTCACTCTCCGGTGCTCTACCAGGACCTTGCCCTGATCACACTACAGAGGCGCTGCCAGTTCCGTCCGGTTACTGAACACCTCCGTCAACAGGGGATATCATACTCTTGGGGGCACCCCTTCCGCCTCATCTTTCGTCATAACGGGAAGCTCCACCAGCTTCGCTCTCTCACAGAGGCATGTCGCACGCTGGGCCTGGCGGAGCCGAGCGGAGAAGACGATGATCGCAGCACCGCCTCGGGGCCCGAGGTCTCCCCGTCAGGGTGGCAACGGCGGGGAGGGAGGCGGCGTCCCAGGTGGCCGCCCAGGGCTGAGATAGCCAGGGGTCAGCGGGCAGCCCTCGATGCGGCCACTGAGGCCCTGGCCGGAGGGGACCTAGCTACCAAATGACCTTCTAAGAAATACCGGACCTTTCACTTGCATCTTTGCTGGCTGCGGGGGAGCGGCGGGTGGGCCGATCCCTCTACCCGGCCACACGATGACCCCCATCTGGTTGACTGACCAGTCGTCCTGGGACGACGGACTATTTGGACCACTTATTTTTGTTCGAACTGTTCTCCGTTGGGGACAAGTTATGGGGACTTTTTCCCTGGGGGTTCTGGTTTTTCCTCTCTTTTATTCATTTTTCCTTCTTGCATTTTTCTAGGTGGGTCCCTCCTGTCCACAGCTCCCTCCCTACTACTGGCACGGCTTGGAAAACAACTTTACACAGTTCTTGCTCACTGGTACCGCTCAATGGGCTTGCTCCCGGGGTGCCCTGCCATAGCCCACACATACTCCACACGCTAGATGTCACGTAGGTTGCTTAAGGTTCTGACCCTTAATGTCCGGGGACTCAACAACCCCATCAAACGTAGGGCTGTCCTCAACTATTTGGAGCACTCCACCGCCGAAATTTGTCTCCTACAGGAGACACACCTGCTGTGCAAAGATCATCACAGGATGAAATCCCGAGCCTTCCCAACACAGTTCTTTTCCTCCAACTCCACTAAGTCGGCAGGGGTGGCTATACTTATTTCCCGTTCTTTCCAGGGCAAGGCGCTACAGAAGGATGCCGAGATCAGGGGCCGCCTACTCACATACCGGTTCCTGGTGGCTGGGGTATCCCTTATAATAGGTTCAGTGTACGCCCCTAATGAAGGCCAGGACAAATTCTTCCACGACGCACTCACTGAAGCCACAGCCAACTCGGAAAGGCGCCTGCTCCTTGGGGGTGACTTGAACCTTGTCTTCGACAATATCACCGACCGCTCCTGTCAGTGCACTAGCCAAGCTGGGGCTCTCTCCCGGTCGGGGTTAGCCCGCATCCAGGAACTTGGGCTGGTCGACCTATGGCGTCATTTTCACCCCCATAGTCGAGCGTATACCTATTACTCAGGAGCCCACAAGACCTATGCTAGACTCGACTATTTCCTATGCTCCACTCCATTACAAGCGCTAGCCGCTGACGCCGATATTCTCACTGTGTCCCTGTCGGACCACTCTCCGATCATGGCCTCCTTCTCACTACCACACACGCAGCTACCTCAGCGACACTGGCGCCTGCGAGACTCCCTATTACACCAGGCCTCCATAACTGCCCAGATTAAATCCTCCATCTCGAATTACCTAGCCCTTAATTCTAATTCAGATACCTCACTCGCGACACAATGGACCGCTCTCAAAGCTGTCTTACGGGGAGAATTCATAGCTATCTCCACAGCTATCAACAAAGAGCGCAGTCAAAAAAGAGCTGAGCTTACTCAGAGAGTCGCTGAATTGGAGCAGATGCACCAACGTACTGGGGCAGCCAGGGCCTGGCGCCAACTTTGCACGGAACGAAAGCAACTCGCGGCACTGGACCAGGACAGGGCCGAATATGCGGCCCTTCGCCTGCGACACTCCTACTACACCGGAGGGGACAGGGGAGGCCGGCTTCTGGCCCATAAACTGCGGGAAGCGAGACAGCAACAGGGGGTGCAAACCATCCGCCCTGCTGGGGGGGACCTCACATCGGACGATGTAGCCATCGCAGAGGCCTTTCGAGCCTTCTATGCTAAGCTTTATTCGGGTGACTCCCTAGACATACTTTGCAGCCTTGATTACCTGGAGGCTGCGCAAGTTCCCACTCTTGACCAAGAGCAGGCCGCCCACCTAGACAGAGACATCGGGACGGAAGAAATCATTGCGGCGATCGCTCGCCTCCGACTCGGCAAATCACCTGGCCCGGATGGGTACTCCGCAGCCTTCTATAAAACCTTCTGTAATCAGGTGGCCCCTTTATTGCGGGATCTCTTTAACGCGTTCGCACATACAGGCGCCATCCCGGAGGAAATGCTAGAAGCCTCGATTGTCGTTATCCCGAAGCCCGGAAAGGACGCGACTCTCTGCAGCGCGTACAGGCCGATCTCCCTCTTAAACATAGATATCAAACTATATACAAGCATCCTCGCGACGCGTCTGGCCACCTACATGCCCCAACTGGTGGACCTGGATCAAGCGGGATTTATATCCCAGAGGCAAACGAGTGACAATACGAAGAGAATATTGCACCTCATTGAAAAAGCATCTCGCACACAGGGGGAATACATGCTACTCGCAATCGACGCAGAGAAGGCCTTTGACAGGGTCCACTGGCCTTATTTTGAACAAGTACTACAGAGATTTGGCCTCGGAGACAAGATGCGCACCCGCATTCTGAACTGCTACAGTTCACCGCAGGCCACAGTTCGAGTTAATGGGCAGACATCCTCCCGCTTCCCCATAGGCAGGGGTACACGACAGGGTTGCCCCCTCTCCCCCCTCCTTTTTGCGCTATACATGGAGCCCCTAGCGCTAAGAGTCAGACGCCATCCCCTAATCACTGGGATTAAATTTGGCGGAGACACACATAAGATAAGCCTCTACGCGGATGACATTCTGCTCTCTCTCACTGACCCTATTCAGACACTGCGAGCACTATTTATTGAACTGCACAGCTTTGCGCAGGTCTCTGGGTTTAAAATTAATATGGACAAATCCACTGCCCTTAATATCTCGCTATCGGCAAATACGCTGGCTTGCATACAGGAAGAGCATCCTATCCAGTGGTCCACCACCGCGGTCCCTTACCTAGGGGTGCAGCTAGGCTCCACCATTCCAGCCACTGTAACTGCTAACTATGATAGGCTCCGCAACCACGTTCGAAGGGAACTGGGCAAATGGAAACACTACCCCCTCTCCTGGCTCGGTAGAATAGCTGCTATCAAAATGACAATTCTTCCCCAGATCCTTTACTTATTTCAGACCCTTCCCTTATACACTCCCACTGGCTGGATCCTTCAGACCCAGTCCGACCTGGCACAATTCATATGGCAGGGCCGCAAACCACGGTTCAAGCACGCGATCGCAGTTCTGCCCCCCGAACGGGGAGGGGTTGGAATACCCGATCTACAGCATTATTTTTATGCTTACAGCTTCGCTACCTGGTGGAATGGAATCGCCTGGAATCCGAGAAACACTGGCTGTTCCAGGACCAGGCAGTTGCAGCCATGCCCCTGCAGGGTGTCCCATTCCTTCGGAAGAAGCTTAGACCACCTAATCTCTATGCTTCGTACATCACGAGCACGGTAATGGAGGCATGGGACCGCACCGCTACCACACACAAGCTGACATCATTCCCCTCCCCCCGACTCCACTGTTTAATAACCCTGATTTTCACCCGGGGGTAGACCCTAAAGCGTTCACGAACTGGCGCTCCACCCCATGCAGATCTCTGGGTCATCTGTTCGATCTAGAGGGCATCATTCCATTCCCACAGCTTAGAGCGCACTATGGTGTCCCGGAGACGGAGCGCCTACCATATCTACAGCTCAGACACTGGGCCCTCCAACCACAGGTCAAACCTGGCGCTCAACGCTTGTTAACCCCGTATGAGAAGTGGCTGATCACCCGAACTTCCGATAAAAAACTTATCTCTGAACTCTATCAACACTTACTAGCAACCACCACCCTTACATATAATGCTGGATGGGTACGATGGGAGCGGGAGCTGGGTAGGACTTTGTCTCACAAGGAATGGGACGGCATATACTACAGGGCCCGACACTCAGCCTATCACACGGGTCTTACGGAAACGCTGACCAAGGTCGCCACTTATTGGTATTATACACCAGAACGCCTGCATCAATTTGACTCCCACCTTAGCGCACTGTGCTGGAGGGGCTGTGGGGAGGTGGGAACCCTGGAGCACCTGTTGTGGAGCTGTGCCCGCATTCAACCATACTGGACACCAATCCTTGATGACATAGATTCTCATCTTGATACTCAGCTCCCGTGCTTCCCAGCATACATTCTCCTCGGACTGCCCAACCCGTTAACATATCCCTTGAAATCCCAGAGGGGCCGACTAATCGCCATTGCCCTAGGGGCAGCCACCCAGAACATACTAGCACATTGGCGCTCACCCCAGACTCCCCCCCATTCAGGTTGGATACAGAGGCTTTGGACGATAATGGGAATGGAGAAACTATCCCTCACTCTGGCAGGCAGGGGGGATGAGTTTCCGGAGTTGTGGAGGCCCTTTTTGACCTTGCTTACAACCGAATTCCGGGAATTGACATGCCCTCGCTACCTTCGGCTTCTCCGGTAAGCGGATACACAGATTCCACCAAAGCGCAACCCCAAAACGCTACGATAAACTGCCTTATGCTTAGCACCCTTCCCCTTCCCTGGGGCTTTTTCGATTTGTGGACAGGAGGTGGGGGTGGGAGGGATGGGGGTGGAGGGGGGCAACTGTTGTTCTGTTTCTTTTATTCCCACTGAAGGCCTTCTTTTTAGACCCGCTCCCAGCATATTACTTGGTAACACTCTCATTATTGACATATGTTGTCTGTATTGCACTGTCTTTAATGAGCAGGGGGGTCTGTCCTTCTTTTGATGTTTGAAAATCAATAAAAGATTTAAACCATAAATAGAGCTGCCCGGCCCATCAATGTTAATGACAGCGATCTCCATTGCTGGGCATCTTTCTTAAACCTGTCCAGCTGGGGTAACAAATTACGAACATAAAATGCCTGCGGGTTCCTTGTTCCCAGTTATTTGAACCCATTCAACTCTAACGGAACCTTGCACCTTGATGTTAGTCTGGGGGGCTCCCCTGCCAATGGAAACAGAACAGACTTATCCCAGTTAATGTGGTACCCCGAAAAGTCACAGAAAATGCGAAATATTTGCAAGATTCTGTCAATCGATTCCCTTGGACGGTGAACATATAACAGGATATCATCCGCATATAGGGATATACACTCTTCCCACTCGTCACTTACTGAGACACCCCATATTAATGGGTTCTGATGGTCCCAAGCCGCCAGAGGCTCTAGGGCCAGGGAAAATAGAATAGGTGACAGGAGGCAACCTTGTCTCATCCCTTTTCGTAAGGGAAACTTGCGGGAGACAGTTGAATTTACCTGCACCCTTGCCAATGGTTGTTCGTATAGCAACTTTATCAAACCAATAAACCTTGGGCCAAACCCCATACATCTTAACAACGCCCACAGGTAGTTCCACTCTACGCTATCAAAGGCAATCCTCGCATCCAGGGACAGGAGAGCCACTGGGTATGAGGAGTCTGACTCTGTTACATGCAGGATCCCAAATAAACTACGCAGATTGAGTCTGGTACCCCTGTGGGTCATAAAGCCCGACTGGTCCGTGTGTATCAGGGAGGAGATAACGCACCGTGTCAGGGTCTTAGCTTCCATAGGTATCACTACTATCATTGCGGCCCACTGATCTCACAGCAAAACCCCTGTCTGTTTAGCTTCTTGGAGCATTCTAAGGAGGTGTACATTTATACACCTCCACGTGGAGGCTGTTTGGCCCTGCTGCCTCCCCCGATTGTAGAGCTCGGGCGGCCGCGGTGATCTCTTTCACTGCCAATTGCCCTCCATTCTTTCCCTGTCCACTTTGGGCACGGTCGGTAAGTTGATATCTTGAAGGAAATCAAGACAGTCTGACACCGTATGTTCCAGGGTGGATGTGTATAAAGTTTCATAGTCTGTTGCGAACGCCTCCATGATATCCTGCCCGATCACGTGTCTTTCAGACCTGTCATCTACTATCTCCCGGGCCCATTTCATTGCCGTCTTGCGCCTATCCAACCACACTAATAGTTTACTGGTCTTATCTCCTATTTCATAAATCCTGTACTGCGTTGCTTAGCTAGTGCCCTGGCCTCCTCTTCCAGCAAATCCCTTAGTTCTTTCTGGCGCAGGCCAGTATTCCATCTTGTCTATCCACCTGGGCCTCCAGGTTTAAAATCTCTTTCTCAAGGGACATACATTTCAATTTCTGTTCTTTTCTGGAGGCCCTTATCTGTGCCTGTGCATGGCCCTTTAGTACCGTTTTAAATGCCTCCCACAATGTTATCGCTGAGTCCACTAATCCCTTGTTCTCAGCAAAGAAGTGGTTGGTACACTTCCTTGCACTGTCCATAAATTGAGGATCACAGAGATACCATGGGTTAATCCCCGGTGGCAGTACACTATCTCTTAGGGGGCCCTCCAGTGCGACTGCCACTGGGGAGTGATGGGATATTCCCCGAGCCACATGCTTGGCCTCCTCAAATCGGCCCACAGCATGCGCATGGGTAAACAGGTAGTCTAGGTATGTGAGGCTGCCATGCGCCCGGGACAAATGAGTCTACTGTCTAAGATTGGGGTCATGATGGCGCCATATGTTACTCAATCCCATAGTCCTAAGGAAATCTCCCAACGCCCCGGCCCTCCTTCCCGTAGACACACTACGCAGGGAGTCCATTTCGACTGATATCGCATCGTTCATGTCTCTCCCCAGAATCAGACTCCCGTGTGGAAGCTCAAGAAAAAAAGAGCCCAGTTTGTCCAACTGGGGGCTTGTAATCTCGGTGGTCAAGAAAAGGACAAGGGAACCCAACTCACTAAGGAACCTGGGTGGGTAAATTATTGTCAGAAACAGTGGTTCCTGTGGAATAATAGAATCATATATAGATAATAGGATGCACAATCGAAATGGAAGGGTTAAAATGATGTCAGAGGGCGAAGAAACCACATACACCTATGGTTTTGGTTTGATACAATCATATTTTATATTTCACAACCAAAATTCTATATACAATGAAAAAGAAAAATGTGCGTAGTGTCCCCAGTGAGAAACAGGAACCTAAAATATTGGTGTCATAATTTTTCTCCATCACCCACTGTTGGCACGTGCACCTCACGCGGCTGCGCATTCTACCCGTCAGATGTCCCTAAATCCATAGGTCCTGATGAGACCCTAGATCACGTATAGGGTCGAAACGTCATCGGCAACAAAAGAAAGCGAACCATTAACAGTGCGTATTATTGTATATAGCTGCTGTATATTGTGTATTGAGTTGCTAAATGGTCGACTTTTTTGAATACCTTGGAAACCTTGTAAAATACTGTCACAATTATGTCAGGGTGTTTGACTATCATCATAGATTCTATCTTCATATGGTTTAATTTCAGCAAAATCTGAAACACCCAACATTGAACAGCCTCTTCGGCAAAAGCAACAAAATCCCCAAGCTTAAATGGCCACAGATTGTGTCTGAATTTTTAAGAAGATCGTGATATCATCTGCATCTATATGGAATTCCATGAGGAAGATGTGAAAGGGGATGAACATAGAATCAAAAAGCAGAGATGTTAAGGTCAAGTCTTGAGATACATGTAGATGCATACATTTAGGTGAAGAGGTGAACGGACAGAACTGAATGGTTTCTGTGCATCCCGACAAAAACGTAATGACCAGTTAAGAACCAAATCATAAATAGAAAGATGTGACACCTGGGAGAGAAGGAATCAATGGCTGATGGTGTCAAGTTACACCAAAAGTCTAACAATACGAGGGATCTGACGCCCCACCATTGGCAATCATTCTCAGATCATCAACTACAAAAGAAGCCACAATTTAGGTCCCAGTAGCTGGTATAAAACCCACTTAACCATCCAAAGCTATTATCTTCAGAACCGGACTGAAGTTGTTCAGTAACTGCACTTTCTAGAATTTGGCAGGACCGCGCAAGAAAGAAATCGACTTATAATTAACATCCACAGAATGCATCTTTAGGAGTTGTTTCAGAATGGCATGCTTACCTGCAGGAATTATGGTGTCAGAACTGAGATCAGAGTTGAATATTCCTATCAGAAAACAGCAAAGCTCCTTGTTTGTAAGAACTACCAATTTGGAATAGCAAAAGTTAGTAAAAGCTCCAGTAATACATGTTTGTACGCTCAGCTTTTGTGTGACTTTCTAATTTAGAGGACGAACTTCCTTGTAAGTATCGGAAGTTTGAGGGTTAATATTTGCCATGGGTTGAGAATGAACTGCTTTTAAAATGTTGAGAAAAGTCTTGATGGTTGGCCTGGCTGGATGGTCAAGCATTTTGAATAAAGTTTTAGGAGAAATAAGTCCCTTGCTGATAATTGTTTGCTATACCTGTTGTTGGACTTGGCCCTTTCTGCAGGGTCTTCCCTAGACTTTTTGCCTTTACTCCTCCATTGTTGCTGAATGCACTTTTGTTGTCCTGAGGACTCTGTGCACTTTACCACTGCCAACCAGTACTAAAGTGCTTGTGCTCTCTCTCTAAAATATGATAGAATTGGCTTATACCCAACTGGCATATTTAATTTACTTGCAAGTCCCTGGTAAGGTGGTACTGCATGTACCCATGTCCTGTAAAATAAAAGCTACTAGTGGGCCTGTAGCACTTGTTGTGCAACCCATTTAAGAAACCTGGTATACATGCCTCAGGCCTGCCATTGCAGCCTGTCTGTGCAATTTTTAAACTGCCATTTCGATCTGGCAAAGTAAACATTTTGCAGGCCCAAACCTTCCTTTTTAATAAATATATGTCACCCCCAGGATAGGCCCTGGATACCCCGGGCTCCCACAAACCCAGCCAGGTAGACTGGCGGGATTGAAGCTCTACTTTGAGACTCTTCCCTCACTCAATACGTGTCTTCCCGTTTCAGGGTCGCTGTGCTGTCTCTCAGTGGACGACCAAAGCCCACCCCATGAGGCGTAGGACGAGGCGCCTAACCCAATCTGAAGAGTGACAACGTACTTAATGATGCAGACTCTCTCCCCGTAATGGCGATTAAGTGGCCGCCAGAGATATGACAGATCCTGGACGCAGCCTTTGGAGCACATACTTGGCTGTGTTCCATGTTCTTTTTTCTTCTTCCTTTGTCCGGAAGAGGCCTGAATGGATGGGCCAAAGCGCGTCGAATTTTTGGATTTGGAGGAGTCCGTTTAAGTATACTAACTACCAACTATTTCAAGATTGTGATAAACATTATTGGTTTTCGAGGGCCCGCTGTTCCCTCCTGTGTGTATCTTGACTGGACTACCTCCTGTATGGACTGCCACTGACTAACAAGTAATGCAGCCATACTGATAAACTGTTCAGAGCTAGACTAAGTACATTTATATGTTTTTTATATGTGATGTATTGTGATTATATGTTAATGTAAGATGTGTGAAATAATAAGTTTGGTTTCGTTGTTAATGTGCCATTTGTTTGTCTGATGATACACACCTGTAACTAGGAGATGGCCTTGCTTGTGATTGAAATCAAATAAATGTTGTTTTGTATAGTGACATACAGTACTAGTGATTAACTGATATTTTCACTGGCAGAGTCATGATTCCATTTGCTCCCACATATTACCAATTTCTTGTATGCTATACCTTATGCCTAGGTTGGGGTGGGATTAATAGGGCAAACCCCTAGATTGTGGAGGTGGACAGCCATGAATGCAGGGAGCAATATATTTAAAAAGTAGGATATATACTTTTTGGTTTTACATCTCCTGGTAGTGAAAAACCCTTACATTTGTTTTTCTCTACTGCAAGGGTTATCTCTTCCATAGGATAACATTAAAGTTGCCTTATTACATGTTATGAGTGTAATTTCCAAATGAAAAGAAATACACAGTTCATGTGTGGTGTCTCAGGAATAACAAATTAAAATCCTAACTACTGGTGATGTTGGATTTTAAATTACAATTCTGAAAATGACACTTTCAGAAAGTTTACATTTTCTTGCCTTAGCCCCTTAGTGTCTGTAGCCTGTCTCTGGTCACATGACTGGGTGTAGCTGACAGTTGAGCTTTGTGTATTCCTCCTAGACAGCCACACACAGTAGGGAGCTTAGATGTGCCTGGATGGGCCATCACTGGCAGGATGGGAGGAAGGAGCTGGGCACAGCCTCACTTACATCTGAATAGGCTGTGCCCTACCTCCACACAAAGGGCTACACACACCCTATAGTTAGTCTAGAGCCGGGCAGGGAAGTCAGGATGCCTGAGGACTTCACAGGGAAACCCTGTGTATGTGCTGCTCCTCCACTTCAAAGGCACAACTGAGTATAAATACTGAACCTCAGACACCAACTCTTCAGTACACTTCTCGACCTGTGGATACTCTGTCAGGAAGAAGGACTGCTGTGCTGCTACAAGGACTGCCAATCTGCCGGACTGCAACTCTAAAGGAACTGCTGCCCTGCTGTGCTGACCTACTGCCTTCTTGCCTGGGGGAGGAGAACTGAACCTGCCACTTAATCTCAAACCCAGGACGCCAGAACAACTCCAAGGGCTAGCATGTTGGCCTCCTTATAGGAGCATAATAGACAAAAAAAGCTCCCACAACCATCTCCCGGACCAAGCTGCAGTGAGTTCCTGACCCCTAAGTGGTGCGCCTCAGGTGCTCGACCATTGGTGTGGCTCACAGGCTCTTAAAATCAAGTTTTTGAGCCCTTCAAGACCGCAAACAGGCCTGTTCACACCGAGACTGCGTCACTCACACCGAAAATCAGCATGAGCTGTTGCCGACCTGTCTCTTCACACAGCAGCATCAATAGCCCATGGGGGCCCCCAAAGCAAAGCACCAACCCTCCCATCTGCCACGACTGGTCTGTTCTTCGTGACACGCTGACAACTACCCGCAATGCTCTCCTTTCGCTCTGAATGTTTCTATAATGCGAATGGGACTCTTGGTACAAAATTTGAGAAGGTAAACCTTCAGCAGGACTAATCCGGGACTGTATCCAACTTGTGCTCCATCGCGGTCGGCCTGAACTTTTGACTTTGGCCCTGTCCAGCAGAATCAGATAGCAGCAGCTGGCGCTTTCTGCTTTTAGGCACTATTTTACGCTTTATTCTTTAAAAAATCATAACTCCGGTTCTACTGATCGGATTTTTGTCATTGGTGTCTCGTTTTATTTATTAAATTAAGCTTTTTTTTAACCTGGTGTAGGATCTTTTTGTGTGGTGTTTATACTGTTTTACAATTTGAAGTGTTGTACAAATACTTTACACATCGCCTCTAAGCTGAGCCTGACTGCTCTGTGCCAAGCTACGAGGGGCTTGAGCACAGGTTAATTTGGGGGTTTGCTTGTGCCATAGCCTGACAAGGGTTGTGGTTGCTGCTTAACCAGGGCTCACATCCCAGCCAAGCAACACCCCCATTTCTTCCACCTGCTTTTAAGTAGAGCAATCTTTTTTTTTTTTTAAATGCAGCCCATTTCCCTTAAAGGAAAATGGCATGCGTTTAAAAGGAAAAACAATAAAACGTTTAAGTTTCATTTTTTTAAGAGTAGGCAGTTGCCCGTGGGACCACTGCCTGCTCTTAAAAAATATTTTTCAACATTCTCAAAGGACCCCTTCCCATTTGCGAATGGGTTACCACTACTTTTTAAATGGTGGTAAAGTATTAATACATACCATACTGATTTGGTATTTGCGAGGGCAGACCAAAAGATGCCCCTTCCAAATACTGAGTCGCAAATGCAAATTGCAAATCAGTAACAATTACTGAATCACATTTTGCATTTTGTACATCAGAAAAAGCATTTTTCCTGTCGCAAATGGCCTGATTCTGCATGTCGGGCCACTTGCGACCATAAAAATGCTTTGTACATCTGGCCTTTGTTCGCTTCCATAGATCTTGGAGAGCAAATCTGCTGCAGAAATATGGGTATAACCTTGAGGACCCAAATTTCAAACTCAGCTGACCAACTCAGCCTTTCATTCTCTTGGTTTTGCTAAAAACAGCAGAAACATGCAAATCATACAGCAGCACCAGCAGATCTGCTTTTCAAGCACAGATAATCTGCGCTTGCAGCTGTTTCACACTCCTACTGTGTGCAATATTATGTAATTAAATTCCAGAGAGCAGCCGCACACAGATTCAATGTGCGGCTAGTTTCCCCAGACCAAGTGCAATTTTAAGGAATGCAATCACACCAGCCACTCTGTGGATGTATCCAAGTCATAGAACCCCTCAAGAGAACCTTACTCTGGCACACAACCAGGCAGTGGAGTCTTGGCCAACTTGACTGGCCTTGTGGGAGAACTACACCTGGTTTCCTTTGTTAAAAGGGCATAGCCGCACCCATCTTATTCCCTGCCAGTGGTTGTCTTGTTGAGGAGGGCTCAAATGTAGAGCACATCCTAAAAGGGAGGTCATAAACTCAATGCATATTTTGGTATAGAAGCATACATCACTGTAGGTAGGGAATCAGTCATTTAAATCTGAAAAACACCCAAGAAAGTGAAACATCCCATGTATTTCAGTGCACTGGCACCTGACTCCCTGGTAGTGCAATGCAGTATTACGGAAATGGTGGAATGGGTCCCTTCTGTAATAATACCACGTTGTGCGTCTGTTTGATTTGTGCTGTATGGCCGATGGTGTTGGAAAAACTCAGTTCATTAATTTAGTTGTTGAAAGGAGAATTATGCTAATTGGAGCCAAGAAAATCTTGTGCTCTTCTTATGTCAGATTATGTATTATACAAGAGCTAATTAACAATACAAAAAACAACAATTAGGCATAGTGCAGTGTCAATACAAAACCAAAGAAGCAGGGTCCAGATGGCTTGTGAAACTGTATAGATAAAAGGGAAAATATTTTCTGAAGTTACTCTTGCAATAACAGCACCCTGGAATCATTCAAGAAGGTGCAGTATTTTTCAGAGCAAAATAGTGATAGGAAGTGTTATGAAAATAGATATATGTCTCTAGGTCAGAGCCACATATTCTACTAAAGTGCACTATATCTGCAGGAAATATATTTGAGAAACAACAAAAGAAATTAGGCAGAGCAGACTACCAAGACAGTTTAACTGAAATTAAAAACATCAGATGAAACAGAGAAAGCTCAGCTGTACCACCAAAACAATGTGCTATGCAGCAGCAACACTAAGGCCCATATTTACTATGATTTTGCGTCAGGGTTGCAGCACTTTTGTGGCTCAGCCCCAAAACAAAATCATTTTTGCCATTTATTAAGCCACACAAAGTCAGTATAAATGGCTTTGTGTAGTTTAGTAAATACAAAGTAACACAAGGCAGCGAATTGCACTACCTTGCTTTTCTTTGCATAGGATATAGACATAACATGGCTGGAGCATGGGCGCTGCCATGCATCCACTGAGGTAATTTGATTCAAACCCAGATTAACAAAGACTTGTGTTAGAAATGGGGGTCTCTAGTTGGCAAGGGTTTGCACCTTTGTCCAAATAGAGACCCTTCTTCCTAGTCAGGATAAGGAAGTTACACTCCTAAAATAACCCCTGCTCACTCTCTTGGTAGCTTGGCACGAGCAGTCAGGCTTATCTTAGAGGCAGTGTGTAAAGCATTTGCACATAACCAACAGTAATACAGTGTAAGCCCTACAAAAGGACACCACACCAGTTTAGAAAAATATCCAATATTTTTATATACTTAAGACAAGACCAAAAACGATAAAAATCCACAATACAGTATTTAAAAATCTTCAGGTATCAAAATATGCTTGAAAAACAGTTCCTGGATGTCGATAGCTCCGTCCCGGTCTATCACGGCGTCGTGAGCAAACAAATCCAAACAGTTCTGGCTGACCGCGGCGTCGCGGGCCAGCTACGGTGTCGGGAAGACCGGCAAACAGTACATTTTAGAAATGCAGGGCGTTGGCGACCTCTCGTTGAGCTTCCGGAAGCACGGCGTCTGCAGGCGTCGGTTCCGGAGGTCGGTGCAGGAGTCGTCGGGGCCCTCGAAGTCACACGGGTTGCAGATCGAACTCCTCTATGTTGAAGTCAGGAGCGCTGGGGTTGGCAGGCGTCGGGTGCTGCGGTGCGAAGTGCAGTGGTGCGGCGTGCGGTGCACTCAGGTCGCGGTGCGAGCAGCGGCTCGGTGGTGGCATCAGATGGCGACGTCGGTGAGACCAGGGTCGCGGTGTGAAGTGAATGCAGTGCTCGTCGCGGTGCTGGCAGGTCGCGGTGCAAGCAGCGGCGTCGTCGTTGCTGAAGCGCTGTCGTCGGCTGACGAACTGGAGTCAATGGTGCCGGCGTCGGTAGGCCAAGGCTGCGGTGCGGGATAAGGGCGGTGCGTCCTGTAACTTTACGAGCGGTGCACTCGAACCACGGTGCAAGCAGCGGCATAGATTTCGCGGAGCGGCGTCGTCGGGGATACCAAGGCATCATCGTGAAGCGAGGCGGTGTGGAGTGCGGTGCCCACAGGTCGCGGTGCAAGCAGCGGCTCGGTGGCGGCATCAGCAGGCATTGTCGGTGAGACCAGGGTCGCGTTGCGGCGGTGCTCTCTGCTGTGCCTTCAGGACACAGAGACGGCAGCGGCGTCATAGGCGGCGTCGGGTTGCTTTTTCTTCTATTGCAGCACAAAACACACAGTCCCCAGTGCTGAGGGCAGAAGAACTTGAAGTCTTTGCTGTTCCTGAGACTTCTTGAACAGGGGGCAAGCTCTACCTCAAGCCCTTGGAGAAACTCACAAAAGTATATTGTAGAAAGTTCAGTCCAGTCCTTTCACTGCCCAAGACAGAAGCAGCCACTGCAGGCCAACACAGCAAAGCACACAGCAAAGTGGTAGATCCTCCTCACAGCTTCTCCAGCTCTTCTTCTTGGCAGTCTTCTTGGTCCAAAAGAGTCCTAAAGTTCAGGGGTCTGGGCCCCAATATTTATATCCCAAAATCCTTTGATCTCTTAGCCAGAGAGTGTCTGTGCCCAGCCAGAACCAGTTCTGCCTTCTCTGGTGTGGTTCCTGGCAGGAGGTGGAGACGGCATTGTCATAGGCAGACCAGGCCCATTCAGGTGCAAGGAAATCTCCTCCCCCTACTCTAAATGCAGCCCAGGTCTATTCAGCCCTTTCCTGACCCACCTAGACTACCCCGAGCCACTCCTGCTCCCCAGCCCTCTGTCATCCAAAACCCAGACAGTCAATCCACTTTCTAGCGGAGGCACACTGGATGACTGAGCAAGACAATACCTACATTCTAAAAGTGGTATTTTCAAACACATAATGTAAAAATCACCTTCACTAAAAGACGCATCTTTAGATTCTGAGTTCAGGCATACTAAACTTTATTTTCCTACCTAATTCCCCGGGCCAGTTATGTTTATAAGATGTTATAAACAAACTCCCCATTCTGTCCTATGGGGAACAGGTAGCCTTGCAATAGTGAAAAACGAAATTGGCAGTAATTCACTATCAGAACATGCCACACACACCAGGGCATATCCTACCTTCCACATACACTGCACCCTGCCCACAGGGGTACCTTGGGCCTACAATAGGGGTGGCTGACATGTAAGAAAAGGGACGGTTAGGGCCTGGCAAGTGGGTGCACTTGCCAAGTCGACATGGCAGTACCAGACTGCACTCAGGCTCTGCAATGGCAGGCCAGAGTCACATTTACGGGCTGTTTGTGTGGGTGGCACAATCCAGTGCTGCAGCCCACCAACAGCATTTGATTTACAGGCCCTGGCACACGCAGTGCACTTTACTAGGGACTGACACATAAATCAAATATGCCAATCATGGAAACACCAATCCATAACACATTTTACCACAGGAGCACTTGCACTTTACCACTGATCAGCAGTGAGAAAAGTGCGCAGAAACACTACGCCAGCAAAAACAGAGTCAAAACCGGGAGGTCAGAAAGCAAAAACTCAGGGGAAACACGCCAAAAGATGCCAAGTCTAACAACTTGCAATCCTGGGCTCTCACCAAAATGGATCTCCTAACTGACAATGGTGTAACAGGAAGAAATATCTTTATTTTTCCCGTTACTGCCTCTTTCTATGTGAAGCACATATAGAAAGAGGAGTATACCTCTTTGGATTGTTTTCGTGCACAAAAACAATCCTCCCTGTAATGCAGGCACCCTTGCACTATGCTGCAAGAGTGCCTGCATTGACTTTATGCAGCACACAGTGTACCAGCACAAGGAGAGAGCAGAAATGCTCCTTATATTTGTAAATAAGTGGCGTTTCTGCTCTCTCCCTTTCACGCAACACAGCGCAGCAAGTTCCCTTCCAGTGCAGTGACGTGTGAAATATCAGTAAATGTACCCCTAAATTCACCAACAGTGGCAATGCTCACTTCAAAATCTAAAAGCTCTGCATCTGCAACCAACAGACCACCCATTGGTCATTTATGCTACAAGAGTAACATCATCAACATTTCCTTTGTAGCGAAGATCAGCAGAATGAAAGAGCAGGTCAACAACTTAAAACAAATTACCCTTCCCTTCCCACCACACAACACTTAAGGGCAGACCACCGTCACGTTACTATCAATTGCAGTGGTGCATACATTGTCTATAACCTCAAAGCAATGACCAATAAAGATGGAATTGTCTCCGTGACAATCCTGAAATCCATCTCCAGAGACAGACTCCTTATTCTTCTCAAACTAATCAATACTTTACTCAGAAAAGGCATATTTCCAGACTCATTCAAGACATTTCAGTTCTTCCCCATAATGAGACTCACCCTAGACACTGCTAAAAGCCAATTACTGACCCATCACCAATCAAACTATTATGTGAAAAATAATTAAAAGCGTAATAGCTCCACCTGCAAGAACATATGGGCATCAATCACATCACATCACATTACTGTTGATCTGTATTCAAATCATGCTGCAACACAGAGGCAGTCACCATCGGAAAAATTTGATGATGCCAAAGTCTTCACAGAAAAGGACAACCTCTCTATACTCATCTATTTGAATCTTTTGTGGGTGTCCAGCATCGCTGGAGAGAAGGAACCCCTCAATATCCTTGCAGTATTCTTGGGACAATCTGGCAGTTCTCCAATAGCTCCCTAATCCACATATCTAAGCATTCCTAGTATGTCTCGATGAACATGTTGCACTTGGAGCAGCTGCCCTTGAAATAGAAAATCCCTCAAGGCACAGTAATGTACCCAATAATCCTTACTTTACATTTGAAGGTTCTCGTAGCCCTCTTCACAAACCATAAGATCATGATCCTTTAACATGTTACATCATGGTTAATCCCGCCACCTTCTCAGAGGCTTTTAAGGCTCTCATACTGTCTATTCATATGGATACAAACACTGCTCTGGCTGTCTATAATGATGCCCTAGCAAACAGTTTTAATTATACAGCCCATTAAGATATCTGCATCTACTTTTCCCAGAAGTCATACACCCTGGTACAAAGATATTTTACGTGAAGAAAAATCCTTTGGGAAATAATTACAAAAGAATGGCAGAGAGCGGGTGTTAGACCTGGTACCATTGGCGTGAGTCTCCCTTCCATTTTTTTTGCTGTTGTCTCCTCTGTTTTCTGTTATGTTTTGCTGGTTTAGATGCTTTGGGCACTGTGCCACTGCTATCCAGTGCCACAGTGCAAGTGCTCCCTATTGTAAAGTATTGTAATGGATTAGTAACTCCATGATTGGCTTGTTTTGATTTACTTGTCAGACCTTAGTATAGTGCACCATGTGTGCCCAGGGCCTGTAAATCAAATGCTGCTGTTGGGCTTGCAGCACTGGTTGTGCCACACACAGAAGCAGCTTGTAAAGTGTGTCTCAGGCCTGCCATTGCAGAGCCTATGTGCAGTCTAGTACTGCCATGTTGACTTGGTAAGTGCACCCATTTGCCAGTCCCTAAACCTTCCCTTTTCTACATATCAGTCACCCCTAAGGTAGGCCCCAGGGCACGGTGCATTGTATGTAAAAGGTAGGACATGCCCTGATGTGTGTTGCATGTCCTAATAGTGAATTACAGCCAAATTACTTTTTCACTATTGCAAGGCTATCTGTTCCCATAGGCCGGAATGGGCAGTTTGGTTATAACATCTTATAATCCTTAACCGCTTCCATGCGCGGCCGATTTTCGCCCTGTGCGAGGCGTTTCATTAAGCGGACGGGTTCATGACGAGCTCAGCTCGTCATGCGCACACGAGCACTGCGCAGCATGACGAGCTGAGCTCGTCATGAGCATGGAAGGGGTTAACTGACCCTAGGAACAAGATAGAAACACGAATTTAGTATGCCTGAACTCAGAATGATAAAATACATCTTTTAGTAAAGTTGGTTTTAACATTCTGTGTTTGAAAATACCACTTTTAGAAAGTAGGTCTTTTCTTGCCTAACCATCCAGCATGCCTCTGCTAGGTTTGTGTATTCACTGTCTGGTTTGTGAGTGACAGGGGGCTGGAGAGGGTCTTGACTCCAGCAGTTTGATGGGTCAGGGCTGGGCTGAATAGGACCCACATTGAATAGAGAGTATGGGGAGGAGACTTCCTTTTCACTGACCTGAGCCCTCATTGAATAGAGGGTAGGGGGTGGGGATTTCCTTTCACTCCCCTGAGACCTCATAGAATAGAGAGTAGGGGGAGGAGATTTCCTTTCAGCCACCTGGGCCAGGTCTGCTCTCAAACAATGCTGTCTCCACCTCCTGCCAGGAGGCTGCCCAGAACTGGTTTTGGTCAGGCACAGACACTCTCTGCCTTCAGAGACAAAGGATTTCTTAGTATAAATATTGGGGCCCAGACCCCAGAACTTTAGATCACTTCTGGGAATCAAGACGGACCTTTGCCAAGGAGAAGAAACCAAGGAAGCTGAAAGATTTGACTGCCCCTGTGCCAGTGTGCTATTTTCTGGGGTTGGCCTGCAGTGGTTACTTAATTGCCAAGGAAAGGGGAAAGAACTTTTATTGAACTTTCATCATCTTGAAGAAGAATCTCCAAGGGCTTGAACTGTGCTTGCCTCCTGCTGAAGTCTCAGGGACACAAGACTTCACCACCAGCTCCCCCCTGAATTCCCTTGCTGGGGATTCTGTCTGCAGAAGCCTGCGTATCGTTGGGAGCTGGAAGCGCGACTCAACGAGAAGAAGCGTGAGGCCGTCGCAGACGCATCATCGGAGAAGCGTGTCGCCGCCGCAGAGGTCGCCGCCGCATCACCGGAGAAGCGTATCTCCGTCGCAGCTGCTTGTCGTTGCATCACCGGAGAAGCCTGTCGCCACCGCAAGGGTCGTCGTCGCATCACTGGAGAAACGCGTCGCAGGGCCTGTCGCGGCTCAGAAGTTACAGAGTTTGCCGCACGGCCGTCGGGAGTGCACGCATCGCCTTCACGTTGTCGCATCGCATCAAGGGCACCATCTTCTCGCATCGCACTGGATCGTCGCAACGCATCAAAGCGCCATCTTATCGCATCGTAACCGGAACGCAGTAAGAGATCGACGCATCACCTCCTCTCCAGTAAGGAACAGACGCATCGCCTACTTTGCGCAAGCACTGAGGAACAGACGCATTGCCTCCCCCGAAGCAAGGAACCGACGCATCACCCTCCCTGCGAACCTTTTGTTTGTTTTGCGTTACGAATTTAAGGTACTTTGTGAGAAACGTGTCGCATTTACCATCAACTTTGAACTATGCAATTTCTACCATTTTTAAGTCTATTTTTGATTACAGTATTGTGGATTTTTGTCGTTTGGGTCTTGTGTTAAGTCCATATAAAGAATACTTATTTTTGATAAAACCTGTGTGGTGTCCACCTGTAGTGTTTTCACTGTATTACTGTATGTGTTCACAAATGCTTTACACACTGCCTCTGAGATAAGCCTGCCTGCTCGTGCCAAGCTACCAAGGGGGTGAGCAGGGGTTATTTTAGGAGTGTAACCCCCTTACCCTGACTAGAAGCAAGGGTCCCTACTTGGCCAAAGGTACCTACCTCTGCCAACTGGAGACCCCCAGTTCTAACATTGGTGGTCAGCGGTGAGGATTCTGGACTTGCATTTGTGACTCATATACAGTAATTGGTGTACACTACTTAGTGAGTGCAGACCAAACGCAACCACATACATTTTTGGTAGAATTTATTTTTCTCCTTGGAACAGTTATTTTTTGCTAAAGACTGCCAATTCTTATTGTCATGACAAGCCAGCATCCAACGCATCTATGGATCTAGATTTTGAGGAAGAAAGGGTAGATACCTACACTGTGAAACAGATGAAGTACTTCTGTAGGAATTTTAAAGTTGCTACTACAGGCCTCACCAAGAAGGATGAGTTCCAAAAGGTGCTGAGGGCCTGGTTGGAAGCTAGAAATTCCTCTGAGGATGTGGATGTACCTGTGGGTGAGCCTGAGGATACATAGGGGCAGCTAGATGGGCCATTGGGCCCCGCAGGGGAGAAAGTACCTTCCCCACCAGGCAGCAGTGTTTCTTCCAAAGACATGTCCCCAAGAGAGCTGGAGGACAGGGAGAGAAATAGAAGGCACAAAATGGAGCTGGCCAAGCTCAAGATGGAGGGTCAAAAGGACCTAGAGAATAAGAAGCTGGAGTTTGAAAATAACAAGTTGGCATTGGAAAGAGAGAGAATGCAATTAGAGCATGAGAGAATGTTGAGGGAGTTGGAAATCAAAGCTAAAAACTTAGAAATTAATCCCTCTGGTGGCAGCGCACCATCTGTGCCTTCAGAAGGCAGGGTATATATCCCCAAGGATGTCATCAAAGATTTCCATAAACATGAAGATATTGGGCAGTGGTTTGCAGCCTATGAATTAGCAATGTTGGCCCACCGGGTCCCTGAGAAGGATTGGGGAGCGGGGTTGTGGGGCTGCTTTGTGAGTGAGAGGAGGGATACTTTGTTAGACCTGCCTGTTGAGAATAGGATGTCTTATGCCCACATGAAGGAAGCCCTGATGACAAGGTATGGGTTGACCTCAGAACTCTATAGACAGAGGTTCAGGAATTGTAAAAAACTGGAGGCAACTACTTGGGTGGAATATGTATGTTTCTTTTGCAGAGCTATGGATGGTTGGGTGAAGGGTAGCAAAGTGAATACTTTTGAGGAGCTCTATGATTTGTTTGCATGGGAGCACTTGTCTGGTAATTGTTTTCCAGAGCTACGCCAGCACCTTATTGATAGCAAGTTAACTAACCCTAGGAAGCTTGCTGAGGAGGCGGACCGCTGGGTCAGTACCCGGGTCCACAAGGGTCATGTGGGAGACTTCGCCAAAGGTGGGCAGGGTCCCCAGCAGAAGAGTGGGGGGGACAAGGGTAAACAGAGGGAGTTCTAGAAAGGGCCCCAAAGTAATTCCCAAGGGAACCAAGGGAAGGGTTCCCTGCCTCCCCCTGAGAAGAAGCCAGAGGCCGCGACATGTAAACCTGTTCACAGGGGCCCCCCTAAATGTTTTAAGTGTGGTCAAATGGGCCATCGCTGGTATGATCCCCAGTGTACCCAGATGGATCCCAATGCACCACCTTGTGCACCACCCCGTCAGATGGCGAGTGTAGCCCTGGGGGGGGGAGGAGATGGGTGCCCAAGGTGGGTGGGGTCCCGCAGAAATGTCCCTTGTCTCTTTAGGAGATTGTGAGATGGTCCCTAGGACCCAGCTGCCTGATAACACTAAGAAATACAGGCAGTGGTTGACCATCAATGGCCATAGTGTGGAGGCTCTAAGAGACATCGGGGCCAGTGTGACAGCTGTCAGTTGTCGGCTAGTGTCTAAAGAGCAGGTGATTCCCCATGCATTCTTCCCTGTAGTTGCCGCGGACAACTCAGAGAGCCAGTGTGAGGTGGCTCAAGTTCCCTTTGAGTGGGGGGGGTCTCAGGTACCCTTCAAGTAGCTGTGAGGCCAGCCATGCCTGTTGATTGTCTGTTGGGCAATGATTTAGAGAACTCCCCTTGGGCTAAGGTGGAGAGAAGGTCTCATTTGGAGATGTTGGGTCTGCCTGAGTGGGCGTGTGTGACCACTCGGTCTATGGCAGCCAGTAAGGGTGTTCAAGAGGACCTGGAGCCTGAAAATATGCCCCAGGCACCTGCCTTAAAGAGAAGAGGTAGGGGGCGCAGGAAACCGGCCCCCATAGTTCCCATGGTCCAGGAGGAGGCAGACCTTGAGGGGGATGGCCTGGAACCTACAGGGGAGCAAGTGGCTGAACTGGGGGACCTGCTTGAGCTGACCCATTGGCAGCAAGAAGGAGGACCCTCCAGGGAGGAATTCTGTGAAGACCAGAAGAAGTGCCCTTCTCTTGAGGGTTTGCGGCAACAGGCCACAAACCAGGCAGCAGGTGATCAGTCTGGATCACATTGGATCTACTGGGAGAATGGTCTCCTGTATAGCGAGCCTAAGGTTTCTGAGCCTGGGTCAGCCCGTGTGCTGTTGGTACCCCAGCGCTTGTTATGTTATGTTATGTTATGTTATGTTATAACAATTTTTATAGCGCTCTAATACCCTAAGGTGTCTAGGCGCTATGGACTGCATACTGTAGAGGGTGACTAGTATCTAAAAAGCCATGTTTTTAGATTTTTTCTGAACTCAAGTAAGGAGGGAATCCTCCTGAGAGCAAGCGGAAGTGAATTCCACAGCCTAATAGTGCTATGTCTGAAACTCCTCCCTCCCCAGTTCTTCGTCCTAACTCTGGACGTAGGCATCAGAAAACCATTAGTCGAGCGTAAAAATCTGGTGGGGGAATACCAGCTAAAACAGTGCCATAAAAATCGAGGACCTTGTCTATAAAGTGCCTTGTGTGCTATACAGAGAGCCTTAAATTTCACACGTTGGGCAACAGGCAGCCAGTGCAATTCTCGGATCCCATCCCTAATAGATTGATGTTTAGGGACATCTAGCACCAATCTGCACTGCCTGTAATCTTCTAAGTTGGTTCACCTGTAGGTTTATATATAAAGAATTACAGTAGTCCAACTTAGATAAAACCAAGGAGGATAAAACAATTTTCCTAGTATTTTTTGGAATAAAAGGAAGAATTTTCCGCACAGTTCTAATTGTCAGAAACGCGGAAGACACCACCTTTGAAACCTGGGATTTAAAATTAAGCTTCTCGTCTATTATGATTCCCAGATTTTTAGCCTTTTCTACCGGTGTAGGAAGGGAGCCCAATGTAATTGGCCACCCAGCAGGGGACCACTGAGGAGAAAGCTTTCCAAATAGCACCACCTCGGTTTTGCTCGAGTTAAGCTTCAAGCAATGTCTGTCCATCCAATTGCTTAGAGCGACCATGCAATCATGCAGTTTGTTAGAGTGGTCGACATCCTTGTCTAAGGTTGAAATGACCAATTGGGTATCGTCAGCGAACGAGGTTGGAACTAGGTCAAAACTTCTGATCAAAGGTGCTAACTCGGACACATATATATTAAAAAGCGTGGGACTCAATGAAGAGCCCTGTGGGACCCCACAAGGCAGAGTAAAGGATGTAGATTTAAAATTGCCTAATTGCACTGTCTGCGTTCTATCTGTTAAAAAGGATGTTAACAAAGACAAAGCCTTTCCTCCTAGACCAATAGACCTCAGACTTTCTATCAGTAAGGTGTGATCCACAGTATCAAACGCTGCGGTCAGGTCAAGGAGGATAAGAGCTGCTGATCCCCCGCCATCTAATGCGGTGCGAATTTCCTCAGTGGTCTTAATCAAGGCTGTCTCGGTGCTGTGACCGGACCAGAAGCCAAATTGGCTGTGATCTAGAACATTGTTATCTAGAATATAAGTGGAGAGTTCACTATTTACAATTTTCTCAAAAATGTTTGCAGGTAACGGGAGTCTTGCAATCGGTCTGTAGTTGGCCGGATCTGCAGCATCAAGGCTGGGCTTTTTTAATAACGGAAGTATACAGGCCTGTTTCCACAGTGTTGGAAAAATTCCTTCTACCAGCATCTGATTAAATATGCCAGATAGCTGGGGACTGATGATATGGCTGATATTATACAGTATCCTAGGAGGGGAGGGGTCATCAGGAGAGCCCGATTTGGTCTTTAAAAGAAGGGTAGCAATCTGCTCTGATGAAGTAGCAGTAAAATTTAAAAGAGATGTTGTGGTCTTAGGTTCCTGTTCTGTATCAATGTTGTTAGCATTGTGTGTAGCAAATTGATCATATATTAGATCAACCTTTGTTTTAAAGGCCTGAGCCAGTGAGTTGCAGAAATCTTGGATGCAATTCATGTTAGCGTCCTTATTAACCGCAGTTAGCTTGTTCATGACTATAAAAAGTTATTTGCTTGAATTGCCCGCCGTCTCTATTTTAAGAGTATAATATTGGCTTTTTTCCGTGATGATTTTTTTCTTATAATCCGCTAGCATACGCTTATATTGTTCTTTCTCCACTATATCATAGTTTCTCCGCCATGTTCTCTCCTGCCTCCTGCAGGCTTGTTTATCTAGTCTAAGAGCTTCGGAGAACCATGGAGCAGATGGGGTTTTTCTGTTTCTATTTATCCCCGTCACAGGAGCTAGTTTAGCAAAATTGGTTTCTAACCAGGACGTATAACTGCTAGCTGCTCTCTCAGCTTCTAACTCAGGAATAGGAGTGCTTTGTGTAAGCTGGCTTTCTAGTACACCTAAATCAATATTGTGCCAGGCTCTCCTCGAGAGCTTAGAGCTAGCCGTATTGGTGGTAGTGGAACCAATTAGGTCCCAATGAAATAAAATGGCGTGGTGGTCGGACCATGTAAGGGGGAGAATGGATGAAATAGAAATGGCTGAATTATTAGTAAACACACCATCCAAGCTATGCCCTGCTTGGTGTGTAGAACCTTGGACCAGCTGTTGGAGACCTACATCCGAAATGATATCCAGAAGTTCCTGTGTTTCCTTATCAGTTGGTGTTTCTAGGTGAAAATTCAAATCACCCAGCATGGTAAAACATCTGTATTGAATGCCCAGTTCTAGCATGGATGACAGGTTAGTAAGAAAGCTAGTTTTAGATCCAGGTGGGCGATAAATTAATAATCCTTTAAGAGTTTCCTGTTCAGAGGCGCTAATTTTAAATAAAAGGGCCTCACATTCCACATAGGGAAGAATTGAACAATGAACTATAAGTTCACTTCAGAGCCTTCCTACTGGGTTTGGCTCATGATGTGCCTTTGACAGGGCATTTGGGGCAGAACAAGACCTTTAAAAGGCTTGTTACCCACTTTCATTGGCCTCAAATGCGCAAGAGTTCAGATACTCATTGCAGGACCTGCCAGACTTGCCAGGCAAGTGGTAAAAGTGGAAGGAAGCACAAGGCTCCTCTCCAACCTTTCCCTGTCGTCAGTACCCCCTTTAACCGGGTGGGCATTGATATTGTGGGGCCTCTGGTCCCCAAGACAGCCATGGGCAACAGGTTTATCCTGGTCTTGGTGGACTATGCTACCTGGTACCCGTAAGCCATCCCGCTCAGGACAGTGACGGCCCCCGTGGTGGGACGTGCACTGATGAGGATTTTCTCCCGTCTGGGGTTCCCCAGAGAGGTGGTGTCAGACCGTGGCACAAACTTCATATCTAAGTATATGAAGTCCCTGTGGCAGGAGTGCAGTGTAACGTATAAGTTCACCACTACTTACCACCCCCAAGGTAATGGGCTGGTTGAGAGATTCAACTGGACCCTCAAGGCATGATTATGGGTCTTGAGGAACCTATGAGGCGTAAGTGGGACATCCTCTTGCCATGCCTTGTGTTTGCTTACCGTGAGGTGCCACAGAAGTCCCTAGGGTTCAGTCCCTTTGAACTGCTGTATGGTCACCCAGTAAGAGGACCTTTGAGTTTGGTTAAAGAAGGCTGGGAGAAAGCTCCCAGGAAACCTCCCCAGGATGTATACAGTTACATGCTGGCCTTCAGGAACCAGACTAGGCAATTCAGACAACTCGCTCAGGCGAATCTGGAAGTCAGCCAGGAAGAGATGAAACGGTGGTATGATCAGAATGCCACTCTGATCGAGTTTCAGCCTGGACAGAAAGTTTGGGTCATGGCCCCAGTGGAGTCCTGTGCGCTCCAGGATAAGTGGACCGGACCATGTGAGGTGGTGGAGCGCAAGTGTGATGTCACCTACTTGGTGGACTTGCGGTCTCCCAGGAACCCTTTGCGGGTCCTGCATGTTAACTGCCTGAAGCCCCACTTAGAGAGATCCGAAGTGGGCATGCTCCTAGCCACAGATGCTGGAATAGAAGAGGAGACTGAGCCTCTTCCTGACCTCCTGTGTGCAAAAGAGCAAGATGGGTCAGTGGATGGTGTAAACCTCTCTACCTCCCTGACCCCTGTGCAGCAGAATGATTGACGCCAACTGTTGGGACAATTTCCTGATCTGTTCTCCCTGACTGCCAGTGTCACTGATTGGTGCATCCATGATGTAGACACTGGGGACAGTCCTCCTGTTAAGCATAAATCTTACAGAGTGACTGACAGGGTCAGAGCTTGCATGAAGGAGGAGGTCTCCAAGATGTTTGCCTTAGGGGTGGTTGAGTTGATGGAGCAAGGACTCGTAAAGAAAAAGACTTGCTCGGAAGCAATCCTCTCGTTTAACTAGCTAATGAATTACTAACAATGTCTTGTAAATAATAACACGCACTACAGAAACACACGGGTTAGTGAAGCTTGTGTATGTGTGTACTAATATAAATAACAATGAAAATGGACTAATCCAGCTTTAACTGGGAAATCTTTACTGCGCATGCATCAATTGCATCTACGCAATATAACGAGGTAACGCTTGGAGGGAAATTCTAGCGCATGTGCAGAAGGCATTAAAATGGAGTCTTTAAGACTCACGTGCATGGCATCTGCTTAGCTGAAATGAAAACCTGCTATTTTACTAATGCTAATGCGGGAAAGTATTAATAAGTAAGGAGGGTTAGAGTAGAGATGGGTGGTATACCGTGAAACCATTTATTTGTGAAAGTAACATTTCTTCTTTTGACTTTATTATTAGTGCACATTTGGGCCTTTCACGTTTGTCTGAACTCAGCCGACTGATTCAAGTTTGCGCATGCCTACATGAGAATTAACCTGGAAGGATGACCAAGCTTTTGACAGCCGTCCAAGGACGAGAAAGATGTGCCCTGAGAACAAGAGGGTGAAGAGTCCGGGTCAAGAAGACTAATATTCATGACTTGTAATAATTGTTGCAAGTAAAGTTTGAATATGTATGGGAACGAAAGAAATGAATAAAGTTTAAGGGGATGGGTTTGCAAACAATAGATTGATAGAATAAAAGTAATGTGTAAGCATGGTGTGATGATCATCCCCCCTTGCCTGACCAATTAGATTTCGTATTTTTACGACATTGAAACTTTAGTGGGTGGTACATGTTGAACGAAGGGTATAATTGAGGTAGTTTAGTTAATTTAGTGTGTGCGGGGTAGTCGAGAGCTCGGGATGCTGTCGGTGCTGTGGGTGGTGCTAATGCTGAAAGAGACGCTGTGAGATGCTGATGAAGACACCGAATGCAGAACCATCTATTTTTATTTAATTGGGTTAGACAAGAAGATCGCAGAAGAAACTCGAGGAGGAAGAGAGTGTCAGAGAGGGGTGCTACGCAGTCGTCGGTATTTTAGAGAGGTTAAGTATCCTGTCCTGATTCCTGTCCTGAAGTCTTTGTCTCCTGATCTATCCCGGGGACCCTTACCAGCCCTTTGGCCAGAGGGTTTGGTCTTCACACCATCCTTGGTAACTATAAATTCATGGTATTTGTAGATGATCTTTTCTCTCTGTCCTCTCCTTTCCGGGCATAGTTATTTTATGAGTCTGAAATATTTTCTTATGAAAAATTGATCGAATTTGCAATCTTACGAATGAGGGTGTTTGTACTGAAAATTTGAGATGGTTCACATTCATTTAATTTAGATAAAGATTTTAAAACTTCTCGAGTCTGTGGTTATTTATTTTAATTGATGAAAAGCTAAGAGTTATGTTAATTATCACCATCAATTAGTTCAACTAATGGTCCATTGACCAGAGGAAAGAACTTTTGATTAGTGAAAGGTTAGTTAGAAATAAGAAATAACTAATCCTAAATAAGGAAAATATAAACTAAACCCAGCGGTCTACTTGGATTTGTGTAAGTGTTTATGGGCCCAGGTGAGTATATGGTAGTAGAGTATCTGTTGTTAGTATACCGCTGGATCAGAGTCCTCTAACAGCCCTTGGGCCAGCCCAGTGGTCTTGGTCCCAAAGGCTGCCGCGCCTGGTGCCACACCCAAACTCTGGTTCTGTGTGGACTACCGAGGACTCAATTCAGTCACCAAGACTGACGGGCACCCCATCCCCAGAGCTGATGAGCTCATTGATGGACTAGGGGCTGCCCGGTACCTCAGTATGTTTGATTTGACGTCTGGGTACTGACAGATCGCCTTAACCGATGGGGCCAAAGAGAGGTCAGCATTCTCCACACCAGATGGGCACTACCAATTCCGGGTTATGCCCTTTGGGATGAAGAATGCCCCTGCCACCTTTCAGAGGTTGGTCAACCAGGTGTTGGCTGGACTGGAGGATTTCAGTGCCGCCTACCTGGATGACATTGCAGTGTTCAGCGCCAGTTGGGAAGAACACCTGCGCCACCTCTGGGAAGTGTTGATGGCACTGCGAAGAGAAGGCCTCACGATCAAGGCGAGTAAGGGCCAGATCGGGCAGGGTTCTGTGGTGTACTTGGGGCACCTGGTAGGAAGCTACCAGGTGGCGCCCCTACTACCCAAGATTAATACCATCCTGGCATGGGAACCCCCCAAAACCCAGACACAGGTGAGAGCCTTTCTAGGACTCACAGGGTACTACAGGAGGTTTGTCAAGAGGTATGGCAACATTGTTGCACCCTTGACAGAGCTGACTTCCAGGAAGCAGCCCAAGAAAGTGAACTGGACTGACACCTGTCAGAAAGCTTTTGATGCCCTGAAGACTGCCATGTGCACGGCGGCGTGCTCCTGGCAGCCAACTTTTCAAAGGAATTTGTTGTCCAAACAGATGCTTCAGAGCATGGTGTAGGGGCTGTTCTGTCACAGATCAATGAGGAGGGCCTAGACCAACCTGTAGCCTTCATCAGTAGGAGGTTACTTCCACGGGAACAGAGGTGGAGTGCAATTGAGCGTGAGGCATTTGCTGTGGTCTGGGCACTGAAGAAGTTGAGACCATACCTGTTTGGGACTCACTTCCGGGTTCAGACAGACCACAGGCCCCTCAGATGGTTGATGCAGATGAGGGGTGAGAACCCAAAGCTGTTGAGGTGGTCCATTTCCCTACAGGGGATGGACTTCACGGTGGAACACCGCCCTGGTACAGAACACGCCAATGCTGATGGTCTGTCCAGATTTTTCCACTTTAGTGATGAGAACTCCCATGAGGTAGGGTAGTTCTCCCCACATTTCAGCTGGAGGGGACACGTGTTAGACCTGGTACCATTGGCGTGAGTCTCCCTTCCATTTTTTTTGCTGTTGTCTCCTCTGTTTTCTGTTATGTTTTGCTGGTTTAGATGCTTTGGGCACTGTGCCACTGCTATCCAGTGCCACAGTGCAAGTGCTCCCTATTGTAAAGTATTGTAATGGATTAGTGACTCCATGATTGGCTTGTTTTGATTTACTTGTCAGACCTTATTATAGTGCCCCATGTGTGCCCAGGGCCTGTAAATCAAATGCTGCTGGTGGGCTGGCAGCACTGGTTGTGCCACACACAGAAGCAGCTTGAAAAGTGTGTCTCAGGCCGGCCATTGCAGAGCCTTTGTGCAGTCTAGTACTGCCATGTTGACTTGGTAAGTGCACCTACTTGCCAGTCCCTAAACCTTCCCTTTTCTACATATCAGTCACCCGTAAGGTAGGCCCCAGGGCAGGGTGCATTGTATATAAAAGGTAGGACATGCCCTGATGTGTGTGGCATGTCCTAATAGTGAATTACAGCCAATTTCGTTTTTCACTATTGCAAGGCTATCTGTTCCCATAGGCCAGAATGGGCAATTTGGTTATAACATCTTATAAGCCTTAACTGACCCTAGGAACAAGATAGAAACACGAATTTAGTATGCCTGAACTCAGAATGATAAAATACATCTTTTTGTAAAGTTGGTTTTAGCATTCTGTGTTTGAAAATACCACTTTTAGAAAGTAGGTATTTTCTTGCCTAAACATCCAGCATGCCTCTGCTAGGTTTGTGAATTCACAGTCTGGTTTGTGAGTGACAGGGGGCTGGAGAGGGTCTTGTCTCCAGCAGTCTGATGGGTCAGGGCTGGGCTGAATAGGACCCACATTGAATAGAGAGTATGGGGAGGAGACTTCCTTTTCACTGACCTGAGCCCTCATAGAAGAGAGAGTAGGGGGCGGGGATTTCCTTTCACCCCCCCTGAGACCTCATAGAATAGAGAGTAGGGGGAGGAGATTTCCTTTCAGCCACCTGGGCCAGGTCTGCTCTCAAACAATGCTGTCTCCACCTCCTGCCAGGAAGCTGCCCAGAACTGGTTTTGGTCAGGCACAGACACGCTCTACCTTCAGAGACAAAGGGTTTCTTAGTATAAATATTGGGGCCCAGACCCCAGAACTTTGGATCACTTCTGGGAATCAAGACCGACCTTTGCCAAGGAGAAGAAACCAAGGAAGCTGAAGGATTTGACTGCCCCTGTGCCAGTGTGCTATTTTCTGGGGTTGGCCTGCAGTGGTTACTTAATTGCCAAGGAAAGGGGAAAGACATTTTATTGAACTTTCATCATCTTGAAGAAGAATCTCCAAGGGCTTGAACTGTGCTTGCCTGCTGCTGAAGTCTCAGGGACACAAGACTTCACCACCAGCTCCCCCCTGGATTCCCTTGCTGGGGATTCTGTCTGCAGAAGCCTGCGTATTGTTGGGAGCTGGAAGCACGACTCAACGAGAAGAAGCATGACGCCGTCGCAGCTGTTGCCGTCGCATCATCGGAGAAGCGTGTCACTGCCGCAGAGGTCGCCGCCGCATCACCGGAGAAGCGTATCTCTGTCGCAGCTGCTTGTCGTCGCATCACCGGAGAAGCGTGTCACCAACGCAAGGGTGGTCGTCGCATCACCGGAGAAGCGTGTCGCAGGGCCTGTCGCGGCTCAGAAGTTACAGAGTTCGCCGCACGGTCGTCGGGCGTGCTCGTATCACCTTCACGTCGTCGCATCGCATCAAGGGCACCATCTTCTCGCATCGCACCAGATCGTCGCAACGGATCGAAGCGCCATCTTGTCATATCGTAACCGGAACGCAGTAAGAGATCGACGCATCACCTCCTCTCCGGTAAGGAACAGACGCATCGCCTACTTTGCACAAGCACTGAGGAACAGACGCATCGCCTCCCCCGAAGCAAGGAACCGACGCATCACCCTCCCTGCAAACCTTTTGTTTGTTCTGCGTTACGCATTTAAGGTACTTTGTGAGAAACGTGTCGCATTTACCATCAACTTTGAACTAAGCAATTTCTACCATTTTTAAGTCTGTTTTTGATTACAGTATTGTGGATTTTTGTTGTTTGGGTCTTGTGTTAAGTCTATATAAAAAATACTTATTTTTGATAAAACCTGTGTGGTGTCCACCTGTAGTGTTTTCACTGTATTACTGTATGTGTACACAAATGCTCTACACACTGCCTCTGAGATAAGCCTGCCTGCTCGTGCCAAGCTACCAAGGTGGTGAGCAGGGGTTATTTTAGGAGTGTAGCCCCCTTACCCTGACTAGAAGCAAGGGTCCCTACTTGGCCAAAGGTACCTACCTCTGCCAACTAGAGACCCCCAGTTCTAACAGCGGCATTAAGCCAAAATAGCTAACGTCACACTCCGCCATTCTGACAACACAGGGATGCGTTTTTCCTAGCACTGGAGCCCAACTCAGCTGCCTAGCACAATGCAGGCACCCTTGCACCATAGTGCCTGTGTTGAGGGAATGATTGTTTATGTGCAGGAAGGTGTCTCTTCCTTCCCCTAAACAATCCAGAATGGTGATTTGTAACTTCTATGTGTGCGGCATTGTGCTGCACACATAGAAGTTGCAAATTGTCATTTTTGTTCATGGCGTTTTGCTGTTTCTATGTGTGCTGCACAATGCAGAACACATCGAAATAGCAAAAACGAGGAGCAAGAAAGAATTTCTCCTTATTTTGCCATGTTAAGACCAGGTTTTCCCTTGTCTTAATTTTGTTGCTGCCTCCTATTTATGCCACTCTTGCAAATAGGGGGCAGGGTCAAAATCAATGGGTGTTGCAGTGGAACGCCCACCGCAACACCCATTGCCCAACTCTTTCACTCTAAGTATAGTGTTATAGTGTGAAAGGGTGCCCTATTTACAAGGCGGCATTAAGCCTCATTAAGTGGCTTAACGCTGCCTTGTAAATAAAGCAAAGCCCCTATCGCCACAGGAACATCGATAAAGTTCCTGTGGCGATAGGGGCTTGTAAATATGCCCATTGTAGCGCAGATGGCGTTCCACAAAATCCTTGATGGATAAAATACTATATGCGGTCTTGCTAAGGAACTATCACAAAATTATTAACGCGGCACGAAGAGTGTACATAGACTCAACTATGACACAAGCGGGCTACTCCACTAAGGAGCTTTCCAAAGTGCTGAATAATGTTTTGAAAACACATGCATGCACAACTACGATCCCGCTTCCCAAAAACTCTGTGACTTTCTCGCTGATTTATTTTTTAAGAGAAAATTAACACCATCTACTTGAGCTTTCCTCCTAGCACTGTACATCTAGAGATGGAATTCGACTGGAATCAACCCCATCCTAATGTCAATGCTAGCTTGTGTGACTTTGATCCCAGCTCCACGGAAAAGGTAGTAAAGATACTAGCCCTTGCCTAATCAGATCCGCGATTTCTGTCCCCTCCCAGAATTGTGGCCAGTTTAGCCTGTCATCTGGCACCTTCCATAATGACACTGTTTAATCTTTCTCTAGGTTCGGCAAAAATGCCAACTGAATGGAACTGTGCTCAAGTATCTCTGCTTCTTAAAAAACCCTCTCTAAACCCTAAAGAATTATCGAATTATAGACCTAACTCTTTGCTCCCTTTGCTTGCAAAAGTCCCAGAAATCGTATTAATAAACAATTAATATCCATTTTAGATGCCCATTTTAAACTCTTCTCAATCCAGCCTTAGAGCACTACATAGTACGGAGACGACTCTTCTGGCAGTGACTGATAATATCCGCATCTCTTTAGATGCAGGAACCCCAGTCATGCTAGTACTATATGACCTGTCTGCGGCTTTTGATATGGCCTCTCACTCTATTCTAATCTGCAGATTACATGAAGCAGGCATCCAAGGCAGAGCACTAAACTGGCTTAGGGACTCTCTTAACAATTGCACACAAAACATTTGCCTTGTTCCTTGCAAATCAAGAATGATAGACATCTATAAAGGAGTCCTTCAGGGCTCATGATTGAGTTCAACCCTGTTTGATGTCTATGTAGCACCCTTGGTTCAGACAGTGAGAGCATGTGGATGGAGATCGTGTCATACGCAGATGACACTCAATCTATTTTGGTCCTGACCATGACAAAGTGAAAGCCCAATTTTCACACTGTATGTCAGAAATCGCCAACTGGATGGCTAATAATTGCCTCCAACTCAACAGTGCAAAATCTGAGATCTTGTTATTTGGCAAAGCCCAAGAGCTATGGTCAGCAGATGGGTGGCCCCTCGACCTGGGCCCTGCTCCCTCCCCCAAACAAGTGGCAAAAATCCTGGGAGTAAAGATCCATCACACACTGTCCATGAAAGATCAAGTCAACTCAAAATGCAGCATGTGCTTTGCCACAATGAGACTCTTAAGAAAAGCTTTTCCCTGGCTTCCCTCCACTGCCAGGAAAACCCTCATACAGGCCGTCCGAGTTAGTTGCCTGGACTACAGGAATGCTTTATTGGTATCTGTTAAAGACACCGTGCTGGCCAAATTGCAAGTTGTGCAGAACACAGCTGCACAGCTAATCTGCAATCTCACTGCACGGTCTCCCTCTGCCCACATACTGAAGAAACTGAGGGGCATATTAACAACGAGGCGATAAGCAATTATCGCCGCTTTAGCGTCCGTTTTCGGACGGAAAGCGGCGATAATTCTATCGCCTAATCAGCAAGGTCACGCTATCGCGTGAATCCTTGCACTATCGCCCTTTCCCCCAACGCCCATCCTTGCATCTCTAATGAGATGCAAAGTGGGCGTTACTGGGCGTACCCCGGATGGGCTACGTTGCAAATATCGCCGATGTTCACATCGCGATATTTACAAGGCAGCCCACAGGATTATAGCAGACGTTAGATTTCGGCGAAAACGGCCGTTTTCGCCAAAATCTAACGTCTGCTATAATCCTGACTTACCTATGTTAGGCATAGGAGGTGGATTCTGCTGATACGACCACAGGGTCGTTTCAGCAAGGTTATCGCCTTTTGCAGGGAACATCGCTGGAAAACCAGCGATGTTCCCTGCAAAGGGCGATAACCTCGCTATCTCTGGAATTTTTATCGCCCTGGAGTAACGCGTTGTTAATAACGCGCTACCAGGGCGATAAATGCCAGAGATAGCCTGCGATAATATAATTATCGCTAAGCACGGCCAGCAATAATTATCGCTGGCCGTTGTTAATATGCCCCTGAATTGGCTGCCCATCAGAAAACGCACAGTCTTATAGCTGTGTTGTCGTACGCACAAGGCATTCTATCAATTCCTACTTGTCCTTCTTTATTCAAGACTCAGGTATTATCAGTCTCCTAGACAGCTAAGGTCTTCCAATAAAGCCCTTCTGCATGACCAGCTTTGGTGGTAGGTCTTTTTTGTGCAGCCTTATGGCATATGCAGTAATTAAGAGTTCAGTCTTCAATCGCTGGACGAGCGAGTTTTTCAACCGTAATGTTTAATCGGAGCCCACGTACTGGGTACGGGTTGATGTCCGCTCTCTGAAATTACAAAAGTCATCCGGTCCGAATCCCGGGTACGAGTCCGAGTCAATGCGCGGAAAAAGCTCCTGTCTCCCGCAGCGAGTGCTTGATGGTGCAACTCACTGGGATTAAGCAGGATTTCATTTCATTGTGTACTTTAATAGAGACATCGCACCAGGTTCATCATGAAAAATTGGGACTGGCAGCTGAAACGTCAGAAGGTCTGTAATTTCTTGTATTATGCCATCTACATAGATATATAGCCCTGATGAAGTCGTGATTACAACAACACACGTGTTGGCTAATGGGAGCAAAGCTATTTTGGCATAAAGCAATTATACACTCAAGACCAAGTACAGCGATTGAAAACTAGACTTTTAATTACTGCGTATGCCATAAGGCTGCATCAAAGTCTATTTAGAACCCTTGGTTCTGTTTGTGGATGTAGTGCGTGCATCCCTCCTTTTATGTGCACCGCATTACTTGTTTGCATATGCCAAATTGAGTGTTGACTTCTAGGTGAGCGCCAAGGAACCCAAAGTCACCCCTTCAGTGAAACATTTTTGTACTTGGCCCAATATCATCGGAATAAACTGCCACTTCAGATTCATACCTGCCCTCGTTTTCGGAATTTTAAGAAGATGTTAAAGACATGGATGTTCTGAACGCACTTGCTCTTGCTTTTAATTCAAGCGCCGAGATACTCCTTCGGGAGTGAATCATGCACTATACCAAGAACAATAAATAAATAAACAAGTCTTGAATAAAAATGACATTTAAACACCTCAGAAATTACCCTCTTCCAAACCTAGACGGTAGAATACCCTTCTTGCAGGCCCACATGCACACCTATGAAGAATGTTTTCTACTTTACTTCACAATTTAACAAATGACTGCAGAACTTTAACCATATTTTACATACTTCGAAAGGCATTCATTGGCTCCCTTTACAATCAACCACCAAATTTCAAGCATCTGCATCACTTACATCATACAGTGTCAGTAGGTGTCAAAACTTCACAGTAATCCCGGACATTACAAGATTAGACCTGAAGAATTAGAATTAAAAAAAACAGGAGACATGCCATCTTCATTTACATACCCACATTGAGGAACAACATTTCCCACTACATTAGGCTTATCCCAGTAGCCTAGAAATTAGGAAGGAGGTAAAGGGTAATGTGATCAAGGAGCATCTAATGCACAGTCTTTTGCTGCCCCAACAGGGCCGTTTCTACAACTAGGCAGGACTAGGCGGCCGCCTAGGGCGGCAAAAGGTGGAGGGCGGCCGGCGGGCGCGGCAAAAAACAATTTCCTGAAATGGACTTAAATGCTGGAGCTTCTTCAATCAACTTTTGAAATTCGAGGAGATTCGGATTCCCGGCCATCAAACAGCAGAAGAAGTCAGAAGAACTCATGTTGGTCGGGAATCCGAGTCTCCTCGAATTTCAAAACGAAAGCGCCTGTTCAATTCTAACGTCGACGTGACGTCACGTTCGGCGCCACGGCCGGCCGGGGGCTGTGCGTGCGCGGCCGGCAAGACAAGAGGCAGAGAGAGTTCCCGCTGCGGCCTGCAGGACTATCAGGTACCGGGGGAGGCCTGGGTGGGATCCGGGTCGGCTGCAGCACTGCAGGCAGGTAGATGTAAAAAAAAATATAGGGGGCTAAAGCCATAAAGGCCTGGTGAGTTAGTTATAACCTGGCTAGTGGCTAAGTAAGCAAGCAGCAAGTTGAGCCACAGCTCCTGTTTTTTTTTTTTTTTATATAATCAGATGTTTTGGGGCCTATTTGGTATTCCTTTGGTGATGTGTGTTATCTGCTGTGTGTATTACTAACTGCCCAATATACACCAGAGAATGGTATACCCAAAACGTCAACAAATATCTCCTTTGGTTCTTTGATTATCGTTGACCGCGCCATGCTACATTGGATGCACAGGCATTTTTGTAAATCTTGGCATATGAACCAAGGATGATTTATGGCATCTTTTGTATACATTTTAATGTTGAATACACAAGCACTGCGTAGTCCGCACTTTTTATGTCACACTGGTATTTGTATTGGAGGAGAATATACAACAGCAGGAGAAACTTTTTTCGTCTCATTGTCTGTTTTTGCAACCCACATGAGAACCGTCCATTAGGATGCTTCAATAATACATTTGATGTGGTTTCCTCTGATTTATAAAGGATTCCATTTGGTTTCTTCCTTCCGTGTCACCATAGTCCATATATCCTTTTGCAAGTGCACCCCCTCTCTTTTGCGTCATTGATATGATGGCTCTTTTCCTTCAGTAACTTAATACTCTCCTGCTCATCCTTCATGACGTCATGCTCTCCCTCTCTTCCTTCAGTGACGTCATGCTCTCCCTCTCTTCCTTCAGTGACGTCATGCTCTCCCTCTCTTCCTTCAGTGACTTCATACTCTCCTGCTCTTCCTTCATGACGTCATGCTCTCCCTCTCTTCCTTCAGTGACTTTATGCTCTCCCTCTCTTCCTTCATGACGTCATGCTCTCCCTCTCTTTCTTCAGTGACTTTATGCTCTCCCTCTCTTCCTTCAGTGACTTCATGCTCTCCCTCTCTTCCTTCAGTGCTTTATATTCTCCCTCACTTCCTTCAGTGACATCATTCTCGCCCTCTCTTCCTTCAGGGACTTCATGCTCTCCCTCTCTTCCTTCAGTGACTTTATGCTCTCCCTCTCTTCCTTCAGTGACTTCATACTCTCCTGCTCTTCCTTCATGACGTCATGCTCTCCCTCTCTTCCTTCAGTGACTTTATGCTCTCCCTCTCTTCCTTCAGTGACTTCATGCTCTCCCTCTCTTCCTTCAGTGACATCATTCTCGCCCTCTCTTCCTTCAGGGACTTCATGCTCTCCCTCTCTTCCTTCAGTGACGTCATGCTCTCCCTCTCTTCCTTCATGACGTCATGCTCTCCCTCTCTTCCTTCAGTGACTTTATGCTCTCCCTCTCTTCCTTCAGTGACTTCATGCTCTCCCTCTCTTCCTTCAGTGACATCATTCTCGCCCTCTCTTCCTTCAGGGACTTCGTGCTCTCCCTCTCTTCCTTCAGTGACTTTATGCTCTCCCTCTCTTCCTTCAGTGACTTCATACTCTCCTGCTCTTCCTTCATGACGTCATGCTCTCCCTCTCTTCCTTCAGTGACTTTATGCTCTCCCTCTCTTCCTTCAGTGACTTTATGCTCTCCCTCTCTTCCTTCAGTGCTTTATATTCTCCTTCACTTCCTTCAGTGACATCATTCTCGCCCTCTCTTCCTTCAGGGACTTCATGCTCTCCCTCTCTTCCTTCAGTGAGTTCATACTCTCCCTCTCTTCCTTCAGTGACTTCATACTCTCCTGCTCTTCCTTCATGACGTCATGCTCTCCCTCTCTTCCTTCAGTGACTTTATGCTCTCCCTCTCTTCCTTCAGTGCTTTATATTCTCCCTCACTTCCTTCAGTGACATCATTCTCTCACTCTCTTCCTTCAGGGACTTCATGCTCTCCCTCTCTTCCTTCAGTGAGTTCATACTCTCCCTCTCGTCCTTCAGTGACATCATGCTCTCCCTCTCATCCTTCAGTGACTTTATGCTCTCCCTCTCTTCCTTCAGTGCTTTATATTCTCCCTCACTTCCTTCAGTGACATCATTCTCGCCCTCTCTTCCTTCAGGGAATTCATGCTCTCCCTCTCTTCCTTCAGTGAGTTCATACTCTCCCTCTCTTCCTTCAGTGACTTCATACTCTCCTGCTCTTCCTTCATGACGTCATGCTCTCCCTCTCTTCCTTCAGTGACTTTATGCTCTCCCTCTCTTCCTTCAGTGCTTTATATTCTCCCTCACTTCCTTCAGTGACATCATTCTCTCACTCTCTTCCTTCAGGGACTTCATGCTCTCGTTCTCTTCCTTCAGTGAGTTCATACTCTCCCTCTCGTCCTTCAGTGACATCATGCTCTCCCTCTCTTCCTTCAGTGACGTCATTCTCTCACTCTCTTCCTTCAGGGACTTCATGCTCTCCCTCTCTTCCTTCAGTGAGTTCATACTCTCCCTCTCTTCCTTCAGTGACTTCATACTCTCCTGCTCTTCCTTCATGACGTCATGCTCTCCCTCTCTTCCTTCAGTGACTTTATGCTCTCCCTCTCTTCCTTCAGTGCTTTATATTCTCCCTCACTTCCTTCAGTGACATCATTCTCTCACTCTCTTCCTTCAGGGACTTCATGCTCTCCCTCTCTTCCTTCAGTGAGTTCATACTCTCCCTCTCGTCCTTCAGTGACATCATTCTCCCTCTCATCCTTCAGTGACTTTATGCTCTCCCTCTCTTCCTTCAGTGCTTTATATTCTCCCTCACTTCCTTCAGTGACATCATTCTCGCCCTCTCTTCCTTCTGGGAATTCATGCTCTCCCTCTCTTCCTTCAGTGAGTTCATACTCTCCCTCTCTTCCTTCAGTGACTTCATACTCTCCTGCTCTTCCTTCATGACGTCATGCTCTCCCTCTCTTCCTTCAGTGACTTTATGCTCTCCCTCTCTTCCTTCAGTGCTTTATATTCTCCCTCACTTCCTTCAGTGACATCATTCTCTCACTCTCTTCCTTCAGGGACTTCATGCTCTCGTTCTCTTCCTTCAGTGAGTTCATACTCTCCCTCTCGTCCTTCAGTGACATCATGCTCTCCCTCTCATCCTTCAGTGACTTCATGCTCTCCCTCTCTTCCTTCAGTGACGTCATTCTCTCCCTCTCTTCCTTCAGGGACTTCATGCTCTCCCTCTCTTCCTTCAGTGAGTTCATCCTCTCCCTCTCGTCCTTCAGTGACATCATGCTCTCCCTCTCATCCTTCATTGACTTCATGCTCTCCCTCTCTTCCTTCTTTGACGTCATTCTCTCACTCTCTTCCTTCAGTGACATCATGCTCTCCTTCTCATCCTTCAGTGACTTCATGCTCTCCCTCTCTTCCTTCAGTGACGTCATTCTCTCACTCTCTTCCTTCAGGGACTTCATGCTCTCCCTCTCTTCCTTCAGTGAGTTCATACTCTCCCTCTCGTCCTTCAGTGACATCATGATCTCCCTCTCATCCTTCAGTGACTTCATGCTCTCCCTCTCTTCCTTCAGTGACGTCATTCTCTCACTCTCTTCCTTCAGGGACTTCATGCTCTCCCTCTCTTCCTTCAGTGAGTTCATACTCTCCCTCTCGTCCTTCAGTGACATCATGCTCTCCCTCTCATCCTTCAGTGACTTCATGCTCTCCCTCTCTTCCTTCAGTGACGTCATTCTCTCACTCTCTTCCTTCAGGGACTTCATACTCTCCCTCTCTTCCTTTGGTGATGTGTGCACGGGGTTTCACTCTGGGGATACTGCAGTGTGCAAAGATTACCCCCCCTAGTGTTGCAGAGATGCTGTAGGCACACTACATCCTCTGGAGAAGCTGTAGTGCGCATGGATTATTGCTCTGGTGATGCTGTAGGGTGCAGAGGTTGTAGTGTCCATCAGTATTTCTCTACTAATGTGGTATTGTATGTGGGGAGTTCCTTTCACAATGCTGTAGTGACTATGGGATACACTACAGCTGAAGGTGTAGTGTGCATGTGTCCTGGCAATGGAGCATTGTCTGTCTGGCAGTCTACTTTGCTTCTGGTGATATTGAAAGGCATTTTGTGCAGTAATACCTCCAAGCTTTTATTGTGGAGATGTTGTGGTGTGCACCAGCACCACAGTAACATGTTGTTGACCCTGTCCTGTATATGCGGTACCCGTGTAATGCTGTAGCCTGTTCGTGTACTGCTGTTCGGATGAAGTAATGTCAAATCCTTTTGGTAATGCTGGTATGCCCTGATTGTGCACATCTGTTGATGCAGAAGTGTCTGTGTGGTATCCTTTGGTGACACTGAGGTACCCGGGGTATTTTGGTGATGCTGTAATATGTATGGGCTCTCTTTATGGTGATACAGTCCGAGATGCTTCCATGGTGAGTCTGTGCTATAAACATGTATGTTAATTCTGCATGTGGAGTGCTTAGCTGATGGTGTATTGTCCCTGCGTACCCCTCTTGTGTTTCTTTGGGGTCTGCGCGTACCCCTCTGTTATGCTGTACTGTGCATGTGATATGCTTGTGACGCTTGAGTGTCTATCAGTGTCCCCCTTTTGCTTCTGTGGAGTCTGTGCGTACCCCGCTGTTGATGCTGTAGGGTCCATAGAGTGCACCTCTGGTGACACTGTAGTGTCTATGGGTAATGCATGGACACTACAGCTTCAATTGAGGGGTATTTAAAGACCAGTGCTTAGTTAGGTGGTTGCTGGTGAGCCCCAACGGCCTTCATTTTTGGGACTGACACTTATTTTACCTCATCAGGCTTTGATCCAGAGCAAGAGAGAGAAAAACACAAAACAGGGAATGAAGGAGTAAGAGAACGATGGGGAAACAAAGAAAGAAAGCAGGGATGTGCCCTCTTTGATTCCGTAGTGTCTATGGTCACTCTTCTGGGGATCCCTGCCATCTATGGATGATGCAGCAATGTGCACAAGCTGCTGTCAGATGATTCCGTAGCGCCTACGTGGTGTTTATCTGGTGAGGCACTGGTTCTGTAAGGCACCACTTTAGTGGTACTGTAGTGTGTATGGATAGCATTGTGGTGATGCACTATCTATGGGGTGATGCTCTGGTGAATCAGGAGAACTCCTGTGGTGATGTGGATCTGTCTGTGTGGTAATCCTACTGTGCAGCAGTAGTGTCTGTGTGCATCCTGGTAATGATGTGGTGTCTATGGCTACTCCTCTGCTGAGGCTGTAGTGCCCACGCCTTTGGTGAAGCTGTAAAAGGTAACCCTAGTGACCCTGCACTATTTATAGGTTACCCCAGTGGTGCTGCAGAAACATCTACAAGATGGTAGTAAAAGGGAGGGGGCGGCATTTTTCAATTCTCGCCTAGGGCGGCAAAACACCTAGAAACGGCCCTGTGCCCCAACCCTCTTCCCTTAACGTAACTACTGCTGTCATTTTCCCCTTCATCTGTTAACAATTTGAATTCTGTTATCTGACCTGTATTTCTATTCTACTTGTACATGAACTTAGATCCATTCTGCCTTATTCGCCTTCCTCTGGATTTCCATTACAGAGCACTCCATTGTTTTCCAGCTAGGTTTGTGTCGCATAAATACCTATGAATTTATACATAGGGTCTTTGGAATGTGTGACATTACTGCTAACAGTTAAAGGAATAGATTTTAGTTTGTATTGTTATTATTTGTGGTCACTTAGACCTGGGCAAGAACACCACAATTTTACATGCTCAGGTTTACAGTTGACATCTTTCTTAAACTTTGACAGTTAGCACACATTATCTTGCGTGCCTATAATACTCTCTGAAATGGCTTTGCTTACACTTCCATTTTTTCGTAGGCATATTATCAGAGCCTTGAACATTCTGTACGAGGGCTAAGTCCACTGCGCAAAATGTTGATGTTTGTTATTGTCTGTGAATATATATAATCAATAATGGTGCCCTGACTGGGGCATTGGCATGGTAACGTGTGACGTTTATTAAATAAGCAACATGCCTCCTTTGTTTAGAGAGAAGAGCATTTCACTGACACTGACACTGACCCATGCCAGAATTCCAGCTCAGCCGAATCCTGTTTACCTCCTTAGAAGGATGGTGCCAAGCTCCACACCAAGACAAGCCCCCAATGTTACATACCAACAGGTAACTGGGGAGTTAGATCACCCTAAGGGATTCTGGAAATTTCACCCACCTAGTCACACTAGGATAGGGAGCGCTAGGTAGGAGCATAACTATAACTAGAGGCAAGCATATAATCCAAGTAATAGCACAATGGTTGAACTGTTCATTTTTTTTACCATTTTCATAATGCTGAATACTCTGTTTTGTTTCCTTCTATTAATCATTGCAGAGCATGTATTTTACTTAAGAATCATAATGCTTCAATAAATGATTAAAATGCCAATTTGAGTATTTCTTGTGTTTCCCTATAGACATGTAGGAGTTACTAATGAAAGGGAATGATCTGTTGCCACGATTTACTTGAGGAGTCAGGGCTGTCATGTTCTATGGTTGCACATGCCCTCCGGTACCTTGTAAGATTTAGAGGTTTAGAGGGAGCACTGTGAGCCAGCCAGGAGTAAGGCCAACATATCCCAATGGTGTGCGTGGAGTCAGTCTTGCACAGTTTTGATGTTTATGTTGTCCAAACGCACAGTCTTACTAATAAAGGATGAACCGTACAACATGGCGCCACCAACATACTAGCTTGGGGACTTATTTAATAGGTCACCCGAGTAGTTTTTCTTTTGTGTGCCAAAAGGCCCTACTCACCAATTAACCGGAGACGTCCATGGTGCTAGGGAAAAATTCTCCTCAGCATAGTAGGGATCCCTATTTTTGGCTGTAGGTTATTCAAACTTGAATATTTAAAAGGATCACCCCACAGAAGTACCCTCTCTGAATTCAAATGGCTAATTCAGGACAAGTTGCATTGCCAATAAATTGCAGACATGCACTAACACAAATATTGTTACAACATGGGCTCACCCAGATGGGTGGGGATGTTCCTTTTGTGGTAGAGGCCCACGAAGCGTACAGAACAAAGATATTTTATATATGGGTCACATTCCCGGCAGCTAATGCCAACAAAGGGAATTCTCTTACATACCCTGAGGTAGCAGTATCAAACCAATATAGATAATATGTGGATTTAGAAATCCCATTAACTTATCAGGGACACATTAATTGGTTTCTAGGTGCCCTCCAACATGCAGTAGAAAATCTCAGACTATATCCCCTCGGTAATGACAGAGCAACATGGCCAGCCTTAGCCGGTTATACACCTTATCTAGACACAGCAAACCTGACTGAAGTATAGCTTGGCATACTTTACACAGATTTAGTTACACTCTGTAGACATCTAGTACAATTTGTTATGCAAACCATAATGACGATCCCACATTGGGCTATTCAAGCTGCACAACCACAATTGGTAATGCCTAAAATGAGTCCAGTGACCATTAATGCAATAATGGGTAAGGTTCCCATTTGTCTGGTTGAGAATCCATTCTGGATCGCAGAAAAAACGAATCAGCTTGAAGCAGTGTTTCCCCATACGGGACCCCAAGAAAAACATAGAATTCTGACAATATGCTTGCCATTAAGGATAGTTCCCCCGGTGGAGAACTGCTCCACTTGGTGCACAGTCTCTGCTGGAGTCTATACCAAACGCATGGTACACCATCATAATCTGTTTTGCCAGAAGTGCTTAAACAGATTCAAAGTGAGTATGGGGTATCCACTGCCTTGGAATTGGGGATGAAACTATTGGGACATTTTGCTATAGTTACCATCAATCATACTAGGTATTATAAAAGGGGAAGCAGCAGCTTTAGCAGTACGCCAGTAGCTCATGCAGTTGCTCCGCAAACCAGGAGAGTAAACTACCAAAAATGATTGCAGAAACTAATACGTCCATAGGTAGATATAATTTGGGAGCCTGACCTAATAAACCAAAACTTAAGGGTAATTCTGAAAAGGATAACCCAAAGCAAGCACCAGAGTCTTCTAAAGAAAGTTGGGATAATAAGAAAAACACAGACAAGACTAAAATATGGGGTGGATCTCCAAACCAGGAGTCATCCGATAAGCGCTATAACTTGTGCATTTGTGATACAATTGAACAGCCTGATAGATATCAGGATGCTGCTACATGTCATTCTTGTTCCTTTCAAGAATATTACAAAAAATGCTTGGAGAGAGGAGCACTATCAGAGCGCAGATCAGACGTGAACCTGAAGAAGGACTCACAACGCTCTTCTGACTTCATAATAAAAAAGGAAAAAAATTCTACAGTCAAAGCCTCAATTTAAAAAGGAGAAGGTGACACGAATTAAAGTAAAACATTCCACGGATATTGAGGACTCTATTTCTGAATGGCGAGTGGGCTTTCACCTTGCTGGGCAGTGCTGCAGAAGTCATGATAGTTTGCCGGAATCTTATGGAGTGTCTGGCGGGGGCAGCAACGAGCAACTACGTCCAGATGGAAACAACGAACCAGAGACTTAGTATTCCAAATCAATTATATGAATTACAACTCCAGATGGAGGGATATTCCATGTACTATTACCGTTCTCTTTTGGTATTGCCCACAAGGAGAAACAGTAATATTTCCAGCTTTTTCCAACCTCACATCAGAATCAATAAAACAAACATACGCCAAGGATTGGGACCTAGCTCAAGCCCCGGCATTATACAGCAGTCATGTGGGTTGGAATGAAGGATCCCCTTCCCACATCATACCGATGAGAACTAGCCCACAACCACAATATCCCATTAAACATGAGGCCAAAAAGCAGGTTAGAGAGATACTCACACAGCTTGAATATCAGGATATAATAGAAAGTTGCACCTCATCAATGAATAACCCTTTGTTTCCAGTGATGAAACCAGATAATTCATATGGCTTAGTCTTAGACGATAGACAATTGAACAGTGGTACACACAAATTTGCAGTACAAAACGCGTATGGTGTGGCACTAATGAACAATATAGTGTGCAAGAAATATAATACCACATTAGTCATCTCAAATGGGTTTTTCTGCCAAAACATAGCACCTGAGAGCAGGTTTTTAACCGCACATAGCGCTTTTGGCTCTTAAAAGCAATTCTGTTGATTACCACAGGCGTATAAGAATAGCCCTGGGCTGTTCTCAGCCCGTGTAACAGAACTGTTACAAGACTTTGATGACTAAGCATTGTCCTATGTCGACGACAACTTGACTGATGATGACTTAACAACACATTTGGTCAAAGTAGACAGCATAATTCTAGGGTTTCCACATATGGGCTACAGATTCAATATTAAAAAAAGCAAAAATCGCCTATCTCAGTGTCCTGTTCTTGGAATTTGAGTTGTCAAGTGAAGGCAAAAGTATTGCAACACATTTTTTAGAGAAGTGTGCGCTTCTACAACCTCCAAACAGTTTGAAAAACTCCAATCAATATTGGGTTTTCTAAACTTCAGCAGAACTTACATACCAGATTATGCACAACGGGAAAACCTGCTTTCTGACTTGATAAGTCCAGACTTTTCAAGTACACATTGGACATCTGAACACACAGGGATTTTACGTTCCGTACAAGCTGACATGTTAGGTGCAAAACACTTATACACATGTGTCAAGAGCACAAATTTAGTGCCCCGCATAATTGCGTGAATCTTAGGTTATATATAGGTCATATTCAATGAAGGTGACACTTCCAATTGCATATATATCACATTTATACACAAATGAAGAGATGCATTTTGCACCAACAGAAAAAATACTGATGGCGGTGCAGACAGCTGTAGTGAAAGAAAGATCATTGGCTCAGGGAAAATGAATAATTGTCATGACCCTGATTCCAGCCTTAGAAGCTGTCACCAAGGCCAGTGTTCCCAATGTGTCAGCTTTACATCCAAGATGGATACAGTGTGACAACTCACTCACAGCAACAGATATTGATTATGTCTTTGACTCTACACTTCAAACACAGGCATACCTCCAATATGAACACGAATATCCTCTGCCCAGTGAAATATTGCCTCTAGATCAGTATAATTTCATAATCTGTAATGATGGTTCTGCCCAGCCGGCAGTAGGGTAAAACACCAATACACCACCATTTGCGTGGCAGTTAAGAGTAAGATGAGGGGTAGAGAATTCCAACCTTATAGAACATGCATGCAGTCATAGGGTGATTGCTCTGCACAGCTGACTGAACTGAAAGCTCTAATTCTGGCACTTCAGAATACAGATCCTGAATTTCCAACACTTATTGTGTGTGATTCGTATTATTGTATCCAGTCTTACAATCACTATTTACACAACTGGAGCCAAAATGAATTCAGAGGCTCCAAAGGGTACACAATCAAGCAAAAGAGGCATTGGGTACAGTGGCTAAACTTAAAGCAGGTCTGCCACGGACTCATGTAATTCACACACTGAGCCACCAAGGTGTATGAATACATGTTGCAGGGAATTCATTTGCTGATGAAGCCGCAACAGTGCAAACTGCTGCAGGCGCAGCAGTGACTCGTTCTAGCACAAGAATAGATGGAGACATTATGAAGGCTGTAACAGCTTCTTGCTGTGGCACCCCTTACCGAAAGGTTTTCCAACAAAATACTCCTACCAGTTAAGCGTGCAAATTATTTCATTTGCTCATCCTCCCGCAGTGGGGGATTGAGTAATACCTAATTCAGATCACAGGTTAGGACTGATCCTAGCAGCACATGAGTAATCTAGCATCTGCTCACGCAGGGATAGGTGGGCCACAATTTTGCTTTTGCCACAACGCTATGGGTGACCTGGTCTATACAAACAGGCTAAAGACTATGTCCTTAAATGTGACATTTGCCAACAAATAAAGGTTTTCTCCACAGCTTGCTCACCACAGACACCTCTGTTGACCTCAAACAATTCCCTGGCTTGTGTTTACTTGGACCATTGCAGACCCTTACACTCAGATGGGTCTTATAAATACATCATGTTGGCAGTGGATTCCTGCTCTCGATTCCTATGGGTATGGCCACAGCTATGAGCTGATGCTTGAACTGTTATAAGGTACTTGCAAGTCTTTATCAGCACATATGCAGTAGCTGCATTGCATTTGGACCAGGGTCCGGCGTTTGTTTCCAGAGCTCACAGAGACACCTTGGGAACATTGGGTGTGGCTGTGCATTATTCCTCCTCAACCAATCCCGAGGGAAATGCGGTTGTGGAGAGAAAAAAACATGACTTAAAGCAGTCTTTAACTGCTAGAGTTTTAGGTTCAGGTCGCAGATGGGTCTCCCTCCTGTATGGGGTACACAGAGCTTTAAACAATCTGCCAAGAAGATACTAGGGTGATCGTACTCCCTAGGAGGTCCTGTTCAGGGTTAAAATGTGAGTTCCAGACTTTGACATTTCCAGTACAATGACAGCAGAAATGGCTTTTGATATCAGTGAGTGTTTAGATGTTTTACAGGAACTGAACAACTTTAGTGATGCTCAAAGCAATGTCCAACAGGAACGTTCTGCCACTGGAGAAGTAAAGGAAGCACTGGCAACTCCCGTTGGATTCCAAAGATCGGGGATCCAGTGTGGGAGAAAATACCAGACATATTGGAGTTTGGGCAATCTTATAGAGCCTGTGGCTGTTCTGGCTACTGAAGGTGCAAGAAATTCACTTTTACTGCCTTGATTGAGCTCATCAAACCACTCTATGTTTCTGGTTTTACATAGTAGACTGTGAGGTATCCTGGGTAGTTACCTGCCTCCTCTCACTCCAATGCAAGAAATCTCTATGCAAGCTGTAACAAACAAAGAAGTTTCTTATCCCCGGCTGGGGACAGCTAATACTGAAGTTGCATTACTTCCAGTTACGTCTAAAAACACAATACAGACATCAGGTGTGACTACACATATTTGAATACAACAAGCAAACAATGGTGTTGTTTATAACATCCCACCAAAGGAGTTACTCGCTGGCTCTACACAGCTCTATGAGCCTCCCACATTTTCCCAAACTTCCTCAGGCTACTTTGTCGACTTTTCTTTGGAAACATCAGACCCACCTCCAAAGCGTGGACTGTGTAAATTTGTGAGTTGGCTCAAGAAGACATAATATACTTTATTTCGGCCAAAGGCCATCAAAGTTTCACACATAAATGTTTGTCAGTTAGCTATGCTATATACACATATTAAATACTTATTAAATTTGAGCTAAAATTCATCATACAATGTATATAAAATCCACAATAAAATCATCATTAGTTGCAATTTAGAAAATTAATATTTACAGGTCACTAAGTACTTCGGTGCATCCCCCTATTGTATATATATTTAAAATCAGCTAACAATCTATATGATACAATTAAGATAGCAAATCAGTAAGAAAAACAAGAGTGGTGTTCCAGGTAAGTGCATTGTTAGTGGCAGTGTCACAGTTTTAGTCCCATTTTGTTTCTTACGATCCCCACTGCAAGCAGATATTGTGATAGGGCAAATATTACATATGGGGCAGTACTGATTGTCAAGATCCTTAGTGCATCTTGATGCTTCCTTAATCCCAGAGTGTTGCACAGCAGGCGTATCCACTTCTTCCTTGCCCGTGTATACGCTGTGCAAAAAAACAAGATGTGTGCTATATTTTCGATTGACCTTAAGGTACATACGGAGCATAAAGTGCAAGTGCTATCCCCCTTCGTCCCCAATTTGCTGTGTAGCTCTTGATCTGTAAAGTACCATATCTTAATTTTAGGTACAGAATTCTGGCAAAGTGTGGCTGTACGTGGTCAAGGAACTCTTCAAAGCTTGGGTTAGGTTTTATGGTAAGAAAATGGGTTGTTAGCCTTCCCAAGCTTGGGTTACAATGAAGGGCATTCGAGATGTGTGACCAATTGGTTCTTTTCAGTGTATTTGTACAGTTTGGTATAAGGTTATATGGTTCAGTCCAGTATAAACTGAGGAGTAATTCTGTGAGCCATTTCTTTATGAATCTTAGCCAGGGAAAAGTGAGACAGGTGTCAATAGCTAAGAGTTCTCTTACACCCTCTCGATATACTGCTAACTCTGGTGTTATCCACAGGCGTACCCAGTAAAGCAGTGGTCGAAGTATTGCAATGTGACCTATATGCTTCGTGTTTAGGTCATGGAACATTGGGATAAGTGGCGTTGATATTGGTAGCCCCATTAGACTCCTCATAAACGTATTTTCCCCATTTGTTAATTGTGCGGTATCGCCAATTCCCCAAAGTTCTGATCCATATTGTGCTGCTGCTTGCGCCTTGCACTTGTATAGCTCAAGTGCCAGTGTCAAGCGCTTGCTTGACGATAGGCTGTACTTTTTGAGGACAGCCCCAGCCCCCTGGGCAAGTCGCAGCGCTGAATGGTTTATCTGCAATTTCCATGACAGCTTTGAGTCAAGCAATATACCCAAGTAAAATTTGGGACATATTCTAGTTTTTGATTATTCATCTTAAATTCCTTTCTAAAGCCTTTATAGGAATTTATGGCCATGTGCTTAGTTTTACCAGCATTTATTTCTAAGCCTTTAATGTTGCAGTATCTATTAAAAGCATTCAATAGGTTTTGCAGGCCCATGGGTGTCTGTGAAATCAAAATAGTATAGTCTGCAAATAGCAGTGCTGGAATCAAATTCCCACTCAGCTTGGGAGGGTCATTTTCGTTTTTTTGTAGATAACTAACCACATCATTAATATAGAGTGAGAAGAGGGTGGGGGCAAGTACACACTCCTGTCTCACTCCTCTATCTATGGGAATCGGGGCATATTAGCAAGACCGGCGATAAAATTATCGCCGTTTTAGCGGCAGGAAACTGCCGCTAAAACGGCGAAAATGGGCCTGCTAATATGCGTTATAGAATTCCAATAGAAGCCCAGGTTAGATGTGCAGGACATCTAACCTGGGCTTCTATTGGAATTCTATAACGCATATTAGCAAGCCCATTATCGCCGCTTTAGCGGCAGTTTCCTGCCGCTAAAACGGCGATAATTTTATCGCCGGTCTTGCTAATATGCCCCTCGGTTCCATGAGCTGCCCGTTCATACCCCAAAGGACTCTTGCATAGTTGTCACAATGTAGCCTTACTATCTGTGCTAATAAAGTTGGGGGAACTTCTTGTTTTTTTAACGAGTCACAAAGTAAACATCTGGGTACGAGGTCGAAGGTCGCTCTTAGGTCTACAAATGCCACATAAATGTGGACCCCCTTTACCTTAACATATTTCCAGATGATACATAGAAATCTAAAGACCTGGTCCACCGTGCTTGTTCGAGCTCTAAATCCTGCCTGGTACTGAGACATTATGTTGTTGGTCTCTATCCATTCATTGAGCCTATTCAGTAATTGCCTGGCAAAGATTTTTTGGAGTACATCTATTAGGCTAATTGGCCTGTAATGATCAGGTTTCTGCTTGCAACCTTTTTTATGTATAGGGACAATTTCTGCCCCTTTCCATGTTGCAGGTACAGGTGCACCTGCAGCTATGGTGTTGCTAATTAGGGTAACGTACGGGATCCAAACATTCTTATCATGCTTGAACAAATCTCCAGGGAGTCTATCTAGTCCTGGGGTCTTTCCTTGCTTAATACAATCTATTGCATGTTCAGTTTCTTCCAATGTGAAAATAATTGCTTCGCTGCTTTCTTTGTTGCTAGCGGGCTCCCAATATTCGGCCAAAGTGGGCCGAAAACTTGAATACAGATTAGTGAAATGCTCGGTCCAGGCTGCCGGTTCCAGGTAATGCTCTGTGTGTTCTACTTGGCCCTTGCCCTCACATGCAATTATTTTCCAGAATTCTGACATGTTGTTAGTTTTTGCAGCCTGGAGGAGGTCCAGCCAGCTATTCTCCTCCCAGTTCGTTCTTGCGGGGCCAATATCTTCCTGTGGCTATCCCTGGCCTCTCCTATTGAGTCTGCAGTCCCCTGTTTTAAGTTCTCAATTAGACATTTCTTAGCTTTCCTGCAGTCTAGTGTGTACCAGGGATTTATTTTTGTATTTGTGTTACTGCTGAGTCTCTGTTTCTTTCTAGCTTCTCTGAAGAGAAGGGGCTCTAGCTGTGCCACTAAGGAATTGTGCATTATTATTACTGGTGTTCTCTATATAAGGGCCCACTACATCTACAAATGTACTATAGATACCGGTCATCACCTTAATGTTTTCTGTAATCTGGGGCCATTTAATGACTCTATGGTTATTCCCTATTAAGGGCTGTGTTTTAGGTGGACTGTCGACCAACAAGTCATCCCTTGGTATGTAGCCTACTATATCCAGGCAAAGTGGCCGATGGTCACTGTCCTCTCTCATGTCTATTGTAAGACCCATTATCCTGCTCCAACTATGTGTACTGTGCATGATATAGTCTATTCTTGACTGACTGGCTCAAGAAGACATACTCCATCCCACCTTGGGTAGACATTTGAATCACAATTCCATTACTTTTCCTTTAGATTGGTTTTGTGACTGTCTTTTGTCTTGCTTCAGAATGGACACTATCTCCTAGAACGCTGGGCGGTTGAGCTGGTAAACAATTTTTTTAAACCCCCATTTTTCATCACACAAAGGGGCTGATTAAGATGCGGTCGGAAACGGCTCCGACCGCATCTTAATCAGCCAGTTGGATTCCTTTCCGACCGACCCATTATGATGGAGTCGGTCAGAAAGGAATGCGACCGGTCATTCTGACTGGCTTCCAATGGATTTATTACTCACTAAAGAGAGAAGGACTAGAAGAAATACTAAAAGTCAGGGTCAAAAAGTGTGAACCTAATTTGAAATCCTCAGGTTCCTGCTCCCTGTTCTAACTACAGAGTATATCTAGCTCATGCAACGGGAGAAAAAGACAGAGGGATAAAATAAATTTTTCTTAATACTGCCCTCACCCACTATGCAGTGGCATGCATCATCATTGGGCCGCTGCAGACGTCCAGGTGCAGACCAACACACTGGACGGAGCAATATTTTTTGGAAAAGAGTAAAGTGGTGAGGGAGAAAGTTTCAAGGAGAGTAAAAAGATAAAGTGCTGGGGAAAAGTATTCCCTCAAGAAGGGATCATAAAGTGCAAGATAAAAGATTAAAACTGTCTAAGGAGATACCATATGATTACCTTTATTCTCGGTTTCCCTTGGCAGGGTTAAAAATAAATGTAGGGATAGGTAGGAGGGGTAAATGGCCCTATATCCCAGCTTCAAAAACCAACATGTTTCGGCCCCTCATATTAGCCCCCATGGGTCAATGAGGCCTTCTTCGGTGTATGGATCCCTTGGTATTAGCGGTCTTGACCCCCAATGGGGTGTGTTAAAAATAGAAAGAAAGTTTCCAATTCACCTTTCTAGTAATACAGAGAGGTGGGCATTTTCTGTAAGAAAAACAGAGCAAGTGGTTACAGTATTGCATTCCATAAACTTACTCTCCCCTACCTACAGTTCTTGCTGCTTTTATTTAATATACCCTGTGTATCACGTAGTGTTAATTTCTCCCGTTATTGTAGTGTAAATCAAATATTAAAAAAGGAAAGAGCACGCTCGTGCTATTCAAATATTGGCACACAAACACCCGTGGAGTGATGGAGATAGAGCAATGACCCAAACCTTTATCAACCATCGGCCAATCTCTGACTCATCGTGGTCACACCAAATGACGTGAAATAAAATGAAATAAAACAGGAGTTTTCCTTACCCGAGTTGACAAGAAATGCTCTAAACCCGGGACCGTCGTGGGAACGCGATCTTATTCTCACACTCTGTTTAATCAAAACACAAGGTTCGTAAAATGAGCCCACGTCAAGTGTCTCAGGTTAACTAGCAAAAGTAGACACAGTATGTTTACCCAGTTTAGGCTATGTCTATGTATCCATTCCCTGATAAAAAAAAACAAAACGTTCAATCATAGAAGAATGCTTTCCTTCTCCCGCTAACAAAGTGCTCCTCCCAGAGTCTCTCAATCCAACTAGCCCCCTCCTCTTGCAATCATAAAGAGTCTCCCGCTTACTACTCCAAAGACCAGCATTCGTCCTTCCCCCATTCGGGTCCGCCGACGATGCTGTCTTGGTGATTCCAACGCGGTTAAGATTGTGTTCTTGTAAATCACGTGTACAGTCCAGAATGCAACGGAGGGAACCGGAGTATGCTGTAACGTCAACTCCTTCACTTTGTGCGTCCTACTCATCGCGGCTGATGGAGCAAGGTAACTGAGAAAATGTTGAACTCCCTAATATTAATATTAATTATTAACGTTATTAATTGATTTGAAAATTAATCAACATTTTACGTTTTTCTTATAAAACATTTTACTAAAACTGCAATTTATGTGCAAATTAACCTACTTACAGTTCTAAAGGTGAAATAATAGTAAATACTAATTAGAGTGATTTTGCATGATTGTGCTAAGTAGTGAATTGTATTGTGGCAAAATAAATACGGATGGTAAGTAAAACCAGCTTTATATGTCGCTTTTGCTAGGTAACACCTAATTGGGGTACGTAGAATGACAGGTGGGAAACGAAAAGGCTTATTTTCTTTATTCTTAACTATTATTGTGTTTGTTTTTATAATAGTTCGCTCGGGCCTGCTAGGCCGCGCTGTAAAAATGGCTGCCGAGACAGATGAACTTAGTGCGCAGGTGCAAAATGGCTTCCAAGCGGAAGAAAAGCTGTAGAAATATACCACGTGGTTGCTTATAGAGCCCAGAATGAAAAGGGGATCAAGGTCAGCATGACCTATTGTCAAGGCGTGTGCCAAGAGGCATTCAGCAAGAATGTGTGAGAACCAGAAAAGCAGCTGTGAATTAACAATGAACTGTTTAAAATAAAGCAACAAAAGAAGATACATAAGCGGAGCTGTCAATCGGATTGGTAATGTCCTGAAACCGTGCGAAAGGACAAAATTATGAACATTTAATGGAACTGGTTTGAGCAAGGAGGGCAATGAGGAGATGCTTGCCACCCCTCCAATGGACCAATTAGCGTGAATCTCGCCCCCAAAGATTGAAACATTTCTGTTTAGTAAGCTAGTAATAGGGTATAAGAGGACCTACACTTAAGTAGGAGGAGCGCTTTTTCATATATAATTTTTGAGCACAGGACGCTGACTCTGAAGAGCTGCTGCTATTTTCCGTAGGCCATTATTTTAATATAATTAATCTTTTTACTTTAAAATCTGACTGGGAAGGAACAGGAACGGTTGCGGGAAACCTGTATGGGTGACCCGATGAGGAGGCCTGTTTTAGCAGGACAGACAGTCAGTTTTGGGAGTTCCATGCTGTGATCTGCAATTTAACTGCTGTGACGAACTTTATTTTTCATCCAAAAGGGTATGCATTGCATTTTAAATTTATTCCTTATAATGATAATAAATGTATTGAACTGATTAATAAAATTGAATTTTATTCATGCTTTTTAAAATTAGATAAACTTTATTATAATTAAAATTACGAGTCTGTGGTTCTTTAGCTCAATAATAAATGCACATTTTTAATAAGATTTAAAGTGATTGAGCTGGTCTTAATCACCATCAACTGATTCCTACTAGTTGGTCCATCAACCAATGAGCGGAATACCTTGATGTTTTAGAAATCGACAGGGTTTATTCTAATTATGTATGATGTTTGAGAAATTATCTTGTCGACTTTAAAAAGGTATCCCGTTTTCTTCCAGCAGTCATTAATTTCTTTTCCCAGGTGAAGGTGTATGGGATCCAGGGAATATTTGAGTGAGTGAACGTTATATGCGGTGTTATGGGCCCCACCGTCATATTGGAATCATTGTTAAAAGAGTGATTTTCAACCTGGATGTCATGTCCAAAGGAAAAGAAGTTATATTAGTCGCGCTGGATCAGATTTCTTGGTAGCAGAGTTATGGTTACTATAGATTAGTTTGGTGATTATTGATTATTGGTTATTTCATGTTTAACACACATTTATGTCGAAGTGTATTATGTTATATGTAAGTCGGAAATTTTGAAGCTTCCGGGAAGTAGGAAGTGGACACGTGTGGCAAGAGAAGTCACATGGAATAGTGCATTGTCTGGTTTTCAAATTGGTGATAACACTGGTTGTGTTATGATAGGGACATTTTCTGTATGAAACGTTTATGAGTGAAATAGCAACTGGTTTTCTTGTGAAACTCTGGCCTTAATTCTCAGGAGCAGTGTAGTCTCCACATGTGTTTTATCCCCAGAGAAACGGGATTACCCCTTGCTTGAAAGAAGGGTAAGGTAGAGGGAAGTGCTACACTTATCGAATAAAACTGTATTCTTGCAAAATAGAGTAAATTATCACTTTGTTCAGCGAAAACAGACAATGGAAATGTGTTTTTAATGTCGTAACTAACCAAGAACAGTTGAGAACAAATTGCCGATAAATTTTGTAAAGGAGGGGTCAGGACCAGAACTGACGTCGACAAAAGGCCGCGCTGGGATTGGCCAGTGCACTGGGAACACGGAAAACGCCCTGATTGGTGCGTTGGTGTGAGACGCGCTGGGATAGGTTGGAAAAGCAGTGACGTGGAAGCTTCGGATTGGTGCGTTGGTGTGAGACGCGCTGGGATAGGTCCGAATAGCACATAGAGATCAGAACTGAGTTACGAGTTTGCAGAAGAGAAAGAAAACGTGAAATATGGCTTATTATGAGTATGGTAGAGAGAAAACGTCATGGATGGCGAAAATTAAGAACTTCTTTAAGAAAGACAAAAAGGTAGTGACTAGGGAGGTACAGGTAATTCCTCCGCCGAAAACACCAGCTTCGCATATGATGCTGAAATACGGTTATCATACCTGTATTTGGTTAGAAAATTGGACGAGATATACCCGAAATGATGGAGTATTGGCTTTTCCAGAAAATGGTTCATTTAACGTGGCAGTACTACGAAATTTGAGAGAAAAGATGACGAAGCTTGAGCCTAAACCTAGACCGACTCAATTTGAAGCATTAGGTGAATGGGAAGATGAGATGTATGAACGAGAAAGATACAGAGGTGCAAAGAATCATGGTTTTGTTCCTGGAAGGTTGTGGGGAGTGAATCATGAGGACAGAATGAAGCGTTGGAGATATGCTAATATGACAGAAGGATTGTTTCCAGCTTTTACAGTTGAGGAGGGTACAAGAAAGAAGTGTACAGAGAAAAAGAAACATACAGTCACAGAAAGGTACGGGTATGGAGGTAGCGAGACAGAGGATGAGTTGCTGGAAGATATTTTAAACAGAAACCCACCTCCATATCAACAGAATTCAGCGGTGGTGACACCCAATGCACCGCCAATGGAAACTGGGAGGAATAAAAGTCCAGAACGTAGATATGAGATAAATAGGTCAAATGAACAGTTAAAAACCCCACAAAGTGAAAAATGTGACAGTGACAATGCAGCAGAGTTAGCAAAAACTACAAAAGAATTGACTGAGAAAATAAGGGAGTTAACAATGAACATGGAAGCTGTAACTGTGCCAGTGACAATAGGACCAGTAATACCAGTTTTTGAGAACCAGAAAATAGATGAACATTCTTTAGTTATCCCCATGAACTCAAATTTGCAAAGAATGAGAGAAGGGATGGAACTAGAAACTGAAGGGGCAAGAAATTTGGTCAGTTCGTATAGACCGAGCCCACCTACAAACTTGACAGTAAATGAAAGTGAAATAAGGAGGATTCCTATGGGAACTGAGTCTACATCTGAAACACCAGAAAGGAATAGAAATTGGATAGAAATAAATGGTACACCTATAGGTCCAACTCCAGATGAATTAAATGAGTGGATGAGAAACTTGCAAAAGAAAGAGACAGAACCAAAACCATTAGATGTAATCAGGTTAAAAATAGATATGGAAGAGTTAATTTTAGGGACCATTGGTACAGAAAAACTGAAGACAATTCAGGACGACGAGATCATGTTCTTGTGCAAGAGTATTACTTGGAAAGCTAGAAATTTACAAGACAAACTAGAAGAGACAGCAAATGAATTAGGAGTAGAATTTTTAAAAGTCAGGAGTTTGCAGAAACCGTATAGGGTAGATTTTTGTGAGAAAGACACAGAAAATCTGAACACATCAGGACGGTTAACCCAGATAAAAGAGCTGATTGTTTTGCTGAGAAAATGGGGTGATGTGGACAGGTGGAGAAGCAGGTGGACTAAAAGGAATGAGAGAACAACTGACAAAGCGTCTTTAGCCTTTGCGGTGACAGACAAGGAATCGGTTGTAAGGGAGTATCCGATGAGAGAAACTCCAGGAGGTAGTTATGTACATGTTCCCTTGTCCAGACAAGACATATTGTCATTTACAAATGACTTTCAAAAATTGAGAGGGAAACCTGTAGAATGGTACAGACAAGTGGAAAGGTTTGTCAAAGTTTCGAAGGTATTGTGGGTAGATTTGGATGGATTATTTGACATTGTGGTACCAGCAGATTTATGGACAGAATGTAAAATTACCATAGATTTGCCAACTGTAGAATACCCCAGAGATGCAAAAACAGGAGCGCCAGGACCAGAGGTCATAAGGAAATATGACCAAGTTATTACCTTTTTGAAAAACAAAATTCCGCCCAAAGAAACTGATTGGGTAAAAATTGACAGAACTACGCAGGAGAGTAAGGAATCTGTACATGCCTACTATGAGAGGCTACTATTGGTTTTCAAACAGTATAGTGGTTATGAAACCCTGAATGAGAAGGACATGAGTCATTTTGTATATAGATTCGTTTATGGGCTGAAACCAGAAATAAGTGAAATGATTAAACAGCATATGATTTGCTGGCAAAACAGTACGGTTGATGAAGTGTTGAGGTATGCTAAGTATTGTAGCGATGACATTGAGTGTAGACAACGTAAATTAAAAGAGAAAGCAATGTGGGCACAAGTGAAAGTTGCAGAAAAACAAGAAGCCCAACTGAATAATTAGGCTAATGAGACAGGACAAACTAAATCTAAACCGAATATAGGTAAAGGCAAAGGCCAAATGAGTATAGAAGAAGCAAAGAAAAAGTGGCCATGGCACAACTGCGGAAAGTTAGGGCATTGGAGAAACGAGTGTAAATTCACAGCAAAAGCTAATGCAGAAAATCAATCATTAAATCCACAGGTGCAGAGTGAGGTGAGTTACCAACAGCTGCAGCAACCGCAGGTAATTACTCAGCAGAGTCAGGTGCCACAACCACCACTTCCCAAGAGTGTAAACCCACAGAGATACAGTGCAGAGACAGGATTCTACGGAGGAGAGCAGGTAACACAATTGCCGCGCGCAGCTGCGATTTCGCAGTATTGGTTATGACAGGATGGGAATGAATCGGATGAAAGTTTATGACAGTGCCTAGGAGAGGAGGAAGAGTGCGTGCTTGGCGCAACTCTAGAGGTAGATCAGGCAGGCCCATTTGTGGATGGAGAAGTGAATGGTGCAAATGTAACATTCCTTGTGGACACTGGAGCTACCCGTTCTACTGTTAGATCAGTGGAAATTCCAAACCTTCCTCTCTCAGGTGAAAATATCCAAGTCGTTGGTGTCTCAAACCAGCAAATTAAGGCGCCTCTTACCAAATTAGTAGAGGTAAAAGTTGGACCGTTCAGAGAAATGCACCGATTTGTAGTGTGTGATTGCAGTCCCGTAAATTTACTTGGACGCGATCTGCTTTGTAAAATGAATTGCACCATCTATTGTACTCCGGATGGGATTGCATTCCAGACACCAGATGAAGATGTGCTATATAAAATGACAATGGCAGATTTAGAGTCAGGAGTGAATGACTTGTTTCCTATGTTTGATGTAGAGAAAATCCCAACTGAGTTAAAAGAAACAGTGAGACAGGAGGTGTGGGATTTTACAGGTGAAGATATTGGGGAAATGAGAGGAGTAGACCCAGTTAAAATTTCTGTTAAAGAGGGAACGAACTACCCAAATACTCCACAATATAAATTGGCGCCAGAAATCATTGAAGGAATAACACCCGTAGTAAATAAAATGATTGAACAAGGAATTTTGAAAGAAATAATGAGCAGTCCATGTAATTTGCCTATAATGGGGCTGAAAAAGCCAAATGGAACATATAGGATAGTACAAGATTTAAGAAAGGTTAATAAAATTGTTGTTCCTTGTTGTCCAATTGTACCAAACCCTGCTGTAATACTGTATCAGATTCCATGTGAAGCAGAATGGTACACTGTCATTGATTTGTGCCATGCATTTTTCTCTATCCCGTTACATCCAGATAGCCAGCCATTATTTGCATTCAGGTTCGGAGAGCGTATTTTGGCATGGTGCCGAATTCCTCAGGGGTATACAGAAAGCCCTTCGATCTTTAATCAGATCTTAAAGAAATCGTTGGAAGTTTTAAAAATGCCCGAAAAATCCGTGATGGTTCAGTATATTGATGACCTGTTAGCGGCATCAAAAACCAGAGAAGCATGTGTTACTGACACAATTGCTTTGTTGAACCATCTAGCAGGAGGAGGACATAAGGTGTCCCCAGCAAAATTACAGTTTTGTCAACAGGAAGTTCAATACCTAGGTCATAAAATTGAAAAGGGAGTGAGAAAGGTAACAACCAAGAGAATAAAAATCATTCGAGGAATGAGAGCTCCAATGACACAAAGAGAGGTAAGAATGTTCCTGGGAATGGTTGGATATTGCCGACAATGGATAAGTGGATTTTCGCTAATTGCAAAACCATTACAGCGGTTGACAAAAAAGGATGTTAAAGATCCGTTTGAATTGAATGATGAAGAAATGAGAGCATTCAGAGAATTAAAAGCGAGACTGTGTGAAGCACCGGCACTGGGAATGCCTGACTACGAAAAAGGTTTTGAGCTGGACTGTAGTGAGAGAGATGGGTGCGCACTTTCAGTTCTAGTGCAAAGACATGGGAATATGAAAAGACCTATTGTATATTTCTCAGCTGTTTTAGACCCGGTAGCAAAAGCGTTGCCTGGATGTCTGAAAGCAGTAGCTGCAACTTGTGTGAGTCTGGAGCAAAGTGAAGGTATCGTGATGGGATACCCACTGAGAGTGTATCTTCCACATTCGGTTGAAATTCTCTTAACAAGGACCAAAACTCAATACATGACACATAGTCGGCTGACTAAGTATGAAAAAGTGATTTTAAGTGCAGACAATGTAACCATTGACAGATGCACAAGTGTGAATCCTTCGACATCATTACCGGATGAAGAGAGTGTGATAGACAAAGATGAAGTTGACCATGATTGCTTGAATGTGCTTGAATATTGTACAAAACCAAGGCCTGATATCCGAGAAGAACCTTTGAAAGAATCAGATTATGTGATGTTTGTGGATGGCTCATGTTTGAGAACGAGTGAAGGAGTTTTGAGTGCGGCGTATGCTGTATGTACAGAAGCTGAAATAATGGAAGCATCTTGTTTGAGAGGGTTACGTTCCGCCCAAGTGGCTGAACTAATTGCTCTAATTCAGGCATGCAAACTGGGAAAGAATGTCCGAATCACAGTGATCACGGATAGCCAGTATGGCTTCGGAGTGGTTCATGATTTTGGGCAGATCTGGTCCCAAAGAGGTTTCTTGATGTCTGCAGGAACTCCAATTCGGAATGGTGAGTTTGTGAAGAAATTACTTGAGGCGATACAGCTGCCTAAACAGATTGCGGTGGTAAAGTGCAAAGCGCACAAAAATGGGGAAGACTACATAACCGTGGGCAATAAGTATGCCGACGAGATAGCTCAGTATTGTGCTAAAAATGTAGTCTCTTTGAACAGAAGGAGAGAGAGAGAGCATGTTTCATGTCCTTTGCTTTTTACTAACCGTGTTGAAACATGGGCTGAGGTGAGACAATTACAGGAAGCAGCAGATGATGAAGAAAAAGATAGCTGGATAAAAGCAGGATGCAGGAAAAGGGAGGAAGATGATGTTTGGGTTTATAGAGATGAAAGACCAGTTATGCCTGATAGCATGATTTCTGACATGGCACGGATGTACCATGGACAAGCTCATATTGGAAGGGATGCGATGATCCGACTTTTCAGACAAACCTGGTATAACCCAAAATTCAGAGATATAGCTGAAAGTCTTTGTCAAAGATGTCTTATCTGCCAACAAATAAATCCCGGAGGGAAGACAGTAGTGAGTCTAGGAACAATAGGCCGGGAGGGAGGTCCTTTCACAAGAATGCAACCTGATTTTATAGAAATGCCCCCAAGCAATAGACTGAGGTATGTTCTTGTGGTCGTTTGTTTGTTTTCCCGTTGGGTGGAGGCCTACCTGACCAGAAGGAATGATAGGATCACAGTAGCTAAGCTTTTGCTAAGAGAATTCATTCCAAGGTATGGTTTTCCAGTAACGATTGAAACAGATAGAGGAACACATTTTCAAAACGAACTGATTCAACTGATATGTGAAGCTCTTGGCATTCAACAGAAATTACACTGTGCATACAGACCAGAGGCTTCTGGAGTGGTAGAACAAGTGAATGGAACAATAAAGAATAGGTTAGGGAAAATGTGTCAAGCCACAGGACTCAAATGGCCAGATGCCCTTCCACTGGTACTCATGACTATCAGAAGCATACCTGATAGAAAGACAGGTTTGAGTCCCCACGAGATAATCATGGGACGAGCAATGAGACAAGCACATGTACCTGTCAACAAACTGCTGACTATAACTGATGATCTCGTGTTGGATTATTGCAAAGGATTAGCTGATGTGGTACATTCTGTGTTTCATCAGGTTAGACCGGATGCGACCACTCTTGAAAGAAAACCAGCTCATGATTTGAATCCAGGAGATTGGGTCCGCATAAAAGTCCACAAAAGAAGAAACTGTTTAGTTCCTCGCTGGGACCAACCACGACAAGTGATCTTGGTGACAACAACTGAAGTCAAGTGTGCAGGAGTGAAAAACTGGGTACATGCCAGCCATACTATCAGAGTTCCAGATCCTGAAGCTCGACCTGTAAGTCGACATCTGGAGATATCTGACACCAGTTCAGCATCCGATGCAGAAGAAGAAACAAACAGGGTTCCAGAACTTGAAGATCGACCTGTAAGTCGACATCTGGAAAACCCAGGTACAAGTTTAACAACAGGAGAAGAAATTGAAATAGCAAAGGTTCCAGAACTTGAAGATCGACCTGTAAGCCGACATCTGGAAATATCAGACACCAGTTCAGCTTCTGATACAGATAAATCAGATGGTGATGAAAAGCTAAAGAATAAATGGAAAATTGACATTATATACGAAGAAACTGAATCCAGAGACAGTGACAGTGAACAGCCAAGCTCAAATTATGGTAAAAATCCTTCAAAGATTGTCAGATCAAACAAGGGAGGGATAGATTCAAATAGAGAGATAGAAGAATCGGAAGAACCCCGAGGAGCAATAGGGACAGAACAACAAACACAAGAACAGGGAAATATAGAGACAGACAGAGAGATCAACGAGAAATCGGAAGAAGCTCGAGGAGGGATAGAAACAAGTGATCGAACAGAAAAGACACAGGATGAATCAGAGCTAGACAAAGAAGGAGTAATCATAAAGTTCAAGATAAGAGGTAATGAAGTAAGGTCTGAAACAGAATCAGAAGAAAGTGAAGAAGAAAGAAAACAGAGACTAGGACCAAGAAAAAGAACTTGGAGAGCTGAACGAGAAGAAAAAGAAAGTGAACCAAAAAGGGTGAGAAAAGGAGATAATTGGCCCCACGAAGTCAAAAGATTGAGATACAAAATCATAAACATAAACAGAGATAATGCAGAACAAGTAAATGAGATAACAATTCAAAAGGAACAAGAAAAACGAAGTGGAAAACAATTGCAGAAAACGAAAGGAGTAAAGAAGGCTAATTTGAAATATAAGTCACCTGAGTGGCTATACATCGCACTAACTGATATCAAGGAAGAAGAAATCACTCACGAGAACCCAGAACAAAGCTGCAAACAAATGGGTGAAAGTGAAGTGCAACAAGTTTGAAGGGAAAAAGTTTTTGCCGGACTGGACACTAAACCCGAATAAGGCAAGAAAGAGTTCTGAGAAGAACTAAAAGAGAGTACCAAACGAGACAAAGTGAGAAAGTAAAGTGGCTAAAACGTCATTTTGAGGTGTGGTGACACATTTTCTGTACAAATATATATAGGTAATAGAACAAGATGGTAGACACAGAGAATAGATGTGCGTTTCTACGTAGGTGGTGTAAGATGTGTTTCTTTTGTACAGGTTTATTAATGTTCGTATGGCTTATCTTAGCAATCACCATTCCAATTAGATTAGCTGTAGAAGAAACGTCTATATTAGGGAACAACACAAAGGAGGATAAGGAAGCTAAAGTACAGAACACAGCAACATTAATAGATAGTGCAGAGTTACATAAAGATAGATCCATAACCGATTTTTCAAAGAATGTCTTCACAAAGTTATTATATGAGTATGTAGAAACAATGGATGTGAGAGATTGTTATGTTTGTATGCAATTACCTGCGTCTGTTTCAGAAGGTGTGACTTATCATCACCTTCCTTTGACGTATGGAATAACATGTAGTGTTTTAGCTAGTTTGTTTTATAGAACAGGTAAATTAGAATATTATTATACTGACATAGATAAGGTTTTTGCAAAGATTCCTATAATTACTGAATTGAATAAAGTAAAAGAAGCAAGGATATTTGGTGAATTTTTCTTAGAAAATAAAGTTTTGACATTAGATGATATAGTAAAATACAACATTACCTGTGAGTTAAAGAAGGAAGAAAAGATATTTTTAGAAATGGTTGAAAGCAGAAGAGTCAAATTTCAAAGAAAGATAACAGAAGAGGAGACAAGAACACCCCTATGGGCATTTGAAGGAGAAAGTCATGATAAGAAAAAGACAAATGCAGCTATGACTTTAGATTGGCCTCAACAGGGAAAGTTATGCATTAGTAGAAATAGAACTAGATATGACAACTATTTCGTGGGTTCCAGTGACTGCCGAGATAATTATAAAATTTTAGGAGGATGGGGATTCAAAGGGGGAAAAGATCCAATATTTCCAGGGATCAATTATATTTGTGGAAACAGAGCTTATTACAGGTTGCCGGACCATTGGTATGGGTCATGCTACTTAGGCCTGGTCTTTCCAAAGATTTTTCATGTAGAAAGAGAAGAACAAGGAACACACGAAATGGGTGAAACATTCACACGTAGAAAAAGGGAAAGTTTTTCAGAAATAGTAGGTGACATTTTTGGAGCAATGATACCAGCAGTGGGAATATATTTGAATGCATTTAAAATTCGGAAATTGTCCACAGTGGTAGATCGTTTATCAACGAATACTGCTGGAGGGTTCTTGATGGTAAATACCGAGATGGTTGCCATGAGAGCTATGGTGATGCAAAATCGACTTGCCCTTGACATTCTTTTGGCAAAAGAGGGAGGAGTCTGTGGAATGCTGAAAGTTCAACATTGTTGCACTTACATTCCAGATAAAAGTGAAAATATACAAAAGTATATAAAGAATATTACAAATTTGCACAAAGAGTTTGTTCCACTGGAGGTTGAAAATGCCTGGGAGAAACTTGGTAAGAGTTTTTCCTCAATACCAAAATGGTTCACTGAAATAGGTAGTTGCATTGTAGGGAAAGTTTTGATATCAGCAACAGTAGTAATATTAGTGGTACTATTTGTGAAATTTGTTATTATATGTATCAAGAGGAGAAAAAGACAAAACAAAATAAAAAGAGAAAATAAGATAAATAAAGAAAGAGAACGCGAAATAGGTGAAATAGAACTGGAAGAATTAAAAGAAAGCATGTATGAGAGAACAAAAAGACAAGATGAAAGGGATACAGATGTGTAGAAACTAACAAGAAGCAAATGGACAAGAAACAGTGCTATCTGAAAAATTGTGTGACATGGGTTTTTGTGGTGATATTAAAAATCACCAAAGGGGGGAGTTGATGGAGCAAGGTAACTGAGAAAATGTTGAACTCCCTAATATTAATATTAATTATTAACGTTATTAATTGATTTGAAAATTAATCAACATTTTACGTTTTTCTTATAAAACATTTTACTAAAACTGCAATTTATGTGCAAACTAACCTACTTACAGTTGTAAAGGTGAAATAATAGTAAATAAAATGGTTTGCGTACTAATTAGAGTGATTTTGCATGATTTGTGCTAAGTAGTGAATTGTATTGTGGCAAAATAAATACGGATGGTAAGTAAAACCAGCTTTATATGTCGCTTTTGTTAGGTAACACCTAATTGGGGTACGTAGAATAACGGGTGGGAAATGAAAAGGCTTATTTTCTTTATTCTTAACTATTATTGTGTTTGTTTTCATAATAGTTCGCTCGGGCCTGCTAGGCCGCGCTGTAAAAATGGCTGCCGAGACAGATGAACTTAGTGCGCAGGTGCAAAATGGCTTCCAAGCGGAAGAAAAGCTGTAGAAATATACCACGTGGTTGCTTATAGAGCCCAGAATGAAAAGGGGATCAAGGTCAGCATGACCTATCGTCAAGGCGTGTGCCAAGAGGCATTCAGCAAGAATGTGCGAGAACCAGAAAAGCAGCTGTGAATTAACAATGAACTGTTTAAAATAAAGCAACAAAAGAAGATACATAAGCGGAGCTGTCAATCGGATTGGTAATGTCCTGAAACCGTGCGAAAGGACAAAATTATGAACATTTAATGGAACTGGTTTGAGCAAGGAGGGCAATGAGGAGATGCTTGCCACCCCTCCAATGGACCAATTAGCGTGAATCTCGCCCCCAAAGATTGAAACATTTCTGTTTAGTAAGCTAGTAATAGGGTATAAGAGGACCTACACTTAAGTAGGAGGAGCGCTTTTTCATATATAATTTTTGAGCACAGGACGCTGACGCTGAAGAGCTGCTGCTATTTTCCGTAGGCCATTATTTTAATATAATTAATCTTTTTACTTTAAAATCTGACTGGGAAGGAACAGGAACGGTTGCGGGAAACCTGTATGGGTGACCCGATGAGGAGGCCTGTTTTAGCAGGACAGACAGTCAGTTTTGGGAGTTCCATGCTGTGATCTGCAATTTAGCTGCTGTGACGAACTTTATTTTTCATCCAAAAGGGTATGCATTGCATTTTAAATTTATTCCTTATAATGATAATAAATGTATTGAACTGATTAATAAAACTGAATTTTATTCATGCTTTTTAAAATTAGATAAACTTTATTATAATTAAAATTACGAGTCTGTGGTTCTTTAGCTCAATAATAAATGCAAATGTTTAATAAGATTTAAAGTGATTGAGCTGGTCTTAATCACCATCAACTGATTCCTACTAGTTGGTCCATCGACCAATGAGTGGAATACCTTGATGTTTTAGGAATCGACAGGATTTAATCTAATTATGTATGATGTTTGAGAAATTATCTTGTCGACTTTAAAAAGGTATCCCGTTTTCTTCCAGCAGTCATTAATTTCTTTTCCCAGGTGAAGGTGTATGGGATCCAGGGAATATTTGAGTGAGTAAACGTTATATGCGGTGTTATGGGCCCCACCGTCATATTGGTATAATTGTTAAAAGAGTGATTTTCAACCTGGATGTCATGTCCAAAGGAAAAGAAATTATATTAGTCGCGCTGGATCACGACCATATTGGATTCCTGCGATCTTTATATCATAAGAGAAATCTGTTCAAAAAGGGGAATTATTGTATATACTCAGGTTTAGAACCTCACAAGAGCAACCAATGCTCAAATGTTGTCAAAAGCGGGAATCGTCTATATACAATTTGCGCAAATGAATCGTAAAGCACATCAATCCTGCTAGGGTGCCTCTGATAAAACCATGGCAGCCATGTTGGAAATGTAATCCTAGACTTCTATCATCATTCACATCTGATGATGCAGCAGCTTAAGGAGGCGCGATGTGATCTGAATGTTTCCAAATGATTGTTCTCTATGTTCACTCTTCTACATTTTGGGAGAGCAAATGCCACTATTGATCAATAATCATTACTCCGATGCCGGGGGCTAATATGTTAGTTCCAATCTAAAACACAAATGTTCCAAACGTCCTTCACATCATCTGTGGATGTGAGCATACCATCCCCCTAGGTACATATGCTAATAGGGCCAGGCTTATAGTGACCCAGAAAGAGTTGTAAGGAAACACTGTGTTTATGTTCTACTCTCACGGACCCCATAGTTTGCAGTTTCCTATTGCACCATCATATTTTAATTATTCATTATCCCATGGAGATGGTGCTACGGGATACAATCATTGAGGCCCCTTGTGCTGCTCTTCAATCTGTCGACCCACCGTTGCTCTCTAATCCGAAGAAAGTTTGTGATGTCAGTTACAGTCGGTGGGATGTATGGTCTGACAATCACTGTCCAGCATAGGTGCTTTTCAGTGTGCCCTATCTCTTTATAATGTGTTGTGAGCTTAGTATTCGTCTTACCACACTGTATGTTACTCATATGCTCTAATATGCATATTTTTACTCGGCGTGTAGTCATGCCCACATATTGCATGTTACAAGGGCATTTCAACAAATAGATTACGTTGTCAGAATTACAGGTAGTGTGTTTCCTCAATTCCCAAGGTTGCCGTAGGCCAATATCTATGCTTTTGCCATTTAGTGAGGCTGGGCAAGCTTTGCAATAGCAACAAGCATAATGTCCCATTACAGGTGGTAAATTCCAAGGGTGCTCTCTGGCCGCGTCCAAGGGTCTTGGGGTCCTGGGCCGTGTATTGACAATCATATCTTTTATACTCCCACTTTTCTTAAACGAAAACAGGGGGGATGGTTGGTTGAGCCCATTCGAATTCAGAATACGCTAATTCTTTTGTACTATTTTTTTCATTTGATTAGATGTTGTGTTATACGTAGTCACACAGATGCTTCTGTCCTCCTGCTCTCTTTGGTGTGTTTCAAGTAGAGCTTCCCTGTTATTATTTTTAGCTCGTTTACGAGCCCTCTCAATCACTCGGTCAGGGTAGTGTCTTTCACGGAGCTGACAACTCAGTAAGTCTGCCTCTTTATTGTAGTCAGTCAGAGCGGAGCAGTTCCTGTGGAGACGCAGGAACTGTCCATAAGGGAGGTTCTCCCTTAGGGAGCGAGGGTGAAAGCTTTTGAAAGATAATAAGTTGTTCCTATCAGTAGGTTTATGAAACACACTACTTACAAGGCCCCTCTTTTCTGCCCTAATATTCAAATCAAGGAATGACAGAGACTCATTTGTCATCGTTCCAGTAAAGAACAGAAAAGGGTTTTTTCCATTCAACCATGTGAGAAATGCTTCGGCTGTCATTCTATTGCCTCTCCAGACAATAAAAACATCATCTATGTATCTTCTCCATACCCTAATCTGATCATAGAAAGGGTTCGTCTGAGAGTAGAGACAGGCCAGACTCTGCGCACAGGAACTCCCCATGGAAGTTCCATGGACTTGTAAATAGAAAGTATTCTCAAACTTGAAGAAATTCTTGGTAAGAGCTATTTCTAATAAACATAGAATGAAAGCTCTAGGTGTTTGGTAATCCCAGTCCTCAGCAAATAATATACTCTCTATCACCCTTAAGGTCTCTCGCTGGGGGATGTTTGTATACAATGACTCTATGTTGAGTCCGATCAGTAGTTCATTGGCAGGATCAAATTCCACTTCCTTGATGAGGTTCAATACCTCTCGCGTATCTTTCGAATAAGCTTGCATTTTCTGCACTAGCGGGCGTAAGTATACATCGCAGAATTTTGACAAGGGTTCTAAGATTGAATTGGTTCCAGAAACAATAGGTCGCCCTGGAGGAGGACGGGTAGGTTTGTGCACTTTGGGTAAAGTGTAAAAGTACGCCACAGTGGGCTGTTGGTTGCACAGGGATATGGCTTCTTTTCGACTAATCCAGCCATTTGTTAAAGCCTCTTCTACGCGGGTATTGATTTCAACTTTGAGATCCTCAGTTGGATCATCATCCAAGATCGTATAGTTTCTTCTGTCATTGAGCAAATGAAGGCACTCATTGTTGTATGTTTCCTTGTCTTGAATGACAATCGCCCTGCCTTTGTTGGCGGACTTCATGACTATTGTTGGATCCTCTCTTAGCTCTTGCAGGGCCTTTCTCTCTACCCTCGTCAAATTAAAATATGTACTCCCTCTGGTCTGTGCTTCCATTTGTTCTACCTCTCTTAGAACTGCTTGTTCAAAAACCCCTACCTCAAGGGGTAATTGTCCCAATGTAGGTACGAAAGTTGACTTGGTCCTCAATCCTGTATCTCCGTCTTCTCCACAAGTTCCCTCTTTTCCTTCAAAAAACACCCTAAGACGTATATTCCGGAAGAATCCAGCTAGTTTGCACTTCAACTTAAAAATGTCCACCTGATTTGTGGGGACAAATCCCAAGCCTTTTGACAATACCTCTTCCTGTGCTGGGGTCAGTTGTACACTACTCAAATTCATAACTAAGTTTAATCCCTGCTGCTGCCTGGGTCTCCCTCCCATGACATGCTGCGGGTCACTCGTTGATTGATGTCCTCCCACTGCACTTTCTGGGTTTTATGCCTGCCTCTGCCTCTCCCTAAAAAAGGTGGATATTGGTTGGGGAAGAAATGTGGGGGTTCCATAGGGTGATACATTGGGGGCCATCCAAAACCCATCTGGTGGCCTTGTTGGTATGGATGTGTGTAGCCCCTTGCCCATCCTCTGCCCCTGTACCTAGGTCTGTAGTCTGTATCGCTACTCTCACTCCCTGAACTTGAAGTGTCTGTGTTCTGTCTAGGGGCATTCTTCTGTGCATTTTGATTTTCTTTACGCTTAGCATATTTATCATTTATATAGGGGTACACTTTTTCTCTTGAAATTTTTTGTAAGTCCTTTTGAACTTTATTGACTTTGGAGTTCACCAAATACTCTTTGTATTCATTGACCACTTTATTAGTTTCTTCTAGCTTCTTTTTGAAGACTGTAATATGGATTTGTGTCCTCAAATTGCTCTCGCTAGTCTGTATTTGTATCAGTAGGTCATCTGATATTCTCTTCGCCGTATCAATAATTGAAATGAGCCAATCCCTAGAGCACCTCCAGGTTATCAACGACCAATCCTTCCTGAAGGAAGCATCCTCCAGAAAAATCAAAGGTTCGTTGACTACCAGGAGTCCCCTAGGGGCCGAGTTTGCTCGTAGGTATTCTGTTAAAATGGCTCCGTGTAACATGGTTTTCACTTGTGTTCTCTTAAGCTCAGTCAGAGTGTCCCATCCCTCCACCTGTGTTAGTGCCTGTGTAAGAGTTGCCTCCCCCAACAGGAGAGGTCCTGCTAAAATTCGGGCTGCTGCCTTGTCCACATAGGCGAGGCCTTGTTCCTCCATTTGTGGTTCTAATTTAAGGAGGGCAAATGGGCAATTCCCAAAGCTGTCCCTACAGCTCAGCGGCCGTACATACAACAAAATCACAAAAAGAGACAAGGGAATGAGCCTTCTCTGACTCCCCTTCCAAGTCTTATTACTCAATAAAGAGAGAAGGACTAGAAGAAATACTAAAAGTCAGGGTCAAAAAGTGTGAACCTAATTTGAAATCCTCAGGTTCTTATTCCCTGTTCTAACTACAGAGTATATCTAGCTCGTGCAACGTGAGAAAAAGACAGAGAGAAAAAAGACATTTCTCTTAATACTGCCCTCACCCACTATGCAGTGGCATGCTTCATCATTGGGCCGCTGCAGACGTCCAGGTGCAGACCAACACACTGGACGGAGCGCAATTATTTGGTAAAGAGTAAAGTGGTGAGGGAGAAAGTTTCAAGGAGAGTAAAAAGATAAAGTGCTGGGGAAAAGTATTCCCTCAAGAAGGGATCATACAGTGCAAGATAAAAGATTAAAACTGTCTAAGGAGATACCATATGATTACCTTTATTCTCGGTTCCCCTTGGCAGGGTTAAAAATAAATGTAGAGGTAGGTAGGAGGGGTAAATGCCCCTATATCCCAGCTGCAAAAACCAACATGTTTCGGCCCCTCACATTAGCCCCCATGGGTCATTGAGGCCTTCTCCAGGGTACGGATCCCTTGGTATTAGCGGTCTTGACCCCCAATGGGGTGTGTTAAAAATAAAAAGAAAGTTTCCAATTCACCTTTCTAGTAATACAGAGAGGTGGGCATTTTCTGTAAGAAAAACAGAGCAAGTGGTTACAGTATTGTATTCCATAAACTTACTCTCCCCTACCTAGAGTTCTTGCTGCTTTTATTTAATATACCCCTGTGTATCACGTACTGTTAATTTCTCCCATTATTGTAGTGTAAATCAAATATTAAAAAAGGAAAGAGCACCCTTGTGCTATTCAAATATTGGCACACAAACACCCGTGGAGTGATGGAGATAGAGCAATGACCCAGACCTTTTTCAACTATCGGCCAATCTCTGACTCCTCGTGGTCACACCAAATGACGTGAAATAAAATGAAATAAAACAGGAGTTTTCCTTACCCGAGTTTACAAGAAATGCTCTAAACCCGGGACCATGGTGGGAACGCGATCTTAATGTCACACTCTGTTTAATCAAAACACAAGGTTCGTAAAATGAGCCCACGTCAATTGTCTCAGGTTAACTAGCAAACGTAGACACGGTATGTTTACCCAGCTTAGGCTATGTCTATGTATCCATTCCCTGCTTAAAAAAAAACAAACAAAAAAAAGAAGTTCAATCATAGAAGAATGCTTTCCTTCTCCCACTAACAAAGTGCTCCTCCCGAGTCGCTCAATCATACTAGCCCCCTCCTCTTGCATTCATAAAGAGTCTCCCGCTTACTACTCCAAAGACCAGCGTTCGTCCTTCCCCCATTTGGGTCAACCGACGATGCCGTCTTGGTGATTACAATACGGTTAAGACTGTGTAAATCACATGTACAGTCCAGAATGCAACGTAGGGAACCGGAGTATGCTGTAACGTCAACTCCTTCACCCTGTGCGTCCAACTCATCGCGGCCATATTGGATTCCCGCAATCTTTATATCATAAGAGAAATCTGTTCAAAAAGGGGAATTATTGTATATACTCAGGTGTACAACCTCAGAAGAGCAACCAATGCTCAAATGTTGTCAAAAGCGGGAATCGTCCATATACAAGTTGCGTAAATGAATCGTAAAGCACATCAATCCTGCTAGGGTGCCTCTGATAAAACCATGGCAGCCATGTTGGAAATGTAATCCTAGACTTCTATCATCATTCACATCTGATGATTCAGCAGCTTAAGGAGGCGCAATGTGATCCGAATGTTTCCAAATGATCGTTCTCTATGTTCACTCTTCTATATTTTGGGAGAGCAAATGCCACTATTGGTCAATAATCATTACTCCGATGCTGGGGGCTAATACGCTGGTCGCAATCTAAGACACAAATGTTCCAAACGTCCTTCACATCATCTGTGGATGTGAGCATATCGTCTCTCTAGGTACATATGCTAATAGGGCTAGGCTTATAGTGACCCAGAAAGAGATGTAAGGAAACACGCGTCAACAGATTGAAGAGCAGCACAAGGGGCCTCAATGATTGTATCCCTTGGCACCATCTCCATGGGATAATGAATAATTAAAATATGATGGTGCAATAGGAAACTGCAATCTATGGGGTCCGTGAGAGTGGAACATAAACACTGTGTTTCCTTACAACTCTTTCTGGGTCACTATAAGCCTGGCCCTATTAGCATATGTACCTAGGGAGACGGTATGCTTACATCCAAAGATGATGTGAAGAACGCTTGGAACATTTGTGTTTTAGATTGGGACGAGCATTGTAGCCCCCAGCATCGGAGTAATGATTATTGATCAATAGTGGCATTTGCTCTCCCAAAATGTAGAAGAATGAACATAGAGAACGATCATTTGGAAACATTCGGATCACATCGCGCCTCCTTAAGCTGCTGCATCATCAGATGTGAATGATGATAGAAGTCTAGGATTACATTTCCAAAATGGCTGCCATGGTTTTGTCAGAGGCACCCTAGCAGGATTGATGTGCTTTACGATTCATTTACGCAAATTGTAGATAGATGATTCTCGCTTTTGACAACATTTGAGCATTGGTTGCTCTTGTGAGGTTGTACACCGGAGTATATACAATAATTCCCCTTTTTGAACAGATTTCTCTTATGATATAAAGATCGCTGGAATCCAATATGGCCGCGATGAGTAGGACGCACAGGGTGAAGGAGTTGACGTTACGGCATACTCCGGTTCCCTCCGTTGCATTCTGAACTGTACATGTGATTTACGAGAACACAGTCTTAACCGCGTTGGAATCACTAAGACGGCATCGTCGGCGGACCCGAATGGGAAAAGGTGGAACGCTGGTCTTTGGAGTAGTAAGTGGGAGACTCTTTATGAATGCAAGAGGAGGGGGCTAGTTGGATTGAGAGACTCGGGAGGAGCACTCTGTTAGCGGGAGAAGGAAAGCATTTTTCTATGACTGAACGTTTTTTTTTTTTTTAAATCAGGGAATGGATACATCGACATAGCCTAAGCTGGGTAAACATACTGAGCCTACATTTGCTAGTTAACCTGAGACACTTGACATGGGCTCATTTTACGAACCTTGAGTTTTGATTAAACAGAGTGGGACATTAAGATCGTGTTCCCACGATGGTCCTGGGTTTAGGTCATTTCTTGTAAACTCGGGTAAGGAAAACTCCTGTTTTATTTCATTTTATTTCACGTCATTTGGTGTGACCACAAGGAGTCAGAGATTGGCCGATGGTTGAAAAAGGTATGGGTCATTGTTCTATCTCCATCACTCCACGGGTGTTTGTGTGCCAATATTTGAATAGCACGAGGGTGCTCTCTCCTTTTTTAATATTTGATTTACACTACAATAATGGGAGAAATTAACACTACGTGATACACGGGAGTATATTAGATAAAAGCAGCAAGAACTGTAGTCAGGGGAGAGTAAGTTTATGGAATACAATACTGTAACCACTTGCTCTGTTTTTCTTACAGAAAATGCCCACCTCTCTGTATTACTAGAAAGGTGAATTGGAAACTTTCTTTTTATTTTTAACACAGCCCATTGGGGGTCAAGACCGCTAATACCAAGGGATCCGTACCCTGAAGAAGGCCTCATTGACCCACGGGGGCTAATGTGAGGGGCCGAAACATGTTGGTTTTTGCAGCTGGGATATAGTGGCATTTACCCCTCCTACCTATCCCTACATCTATTTTTAACCCTGCCAAGGGGAACCGAGAATAAAGGTAATCATATGGTATCTCCTTAGACAGTTTTAATCTTTTATCTTGCACTTTATGATGCCTTCTTGAGGGACTACTTTTCCCCAGCACTTTATCTTTTTACTCACCTTGAAACTTTCTCCCTCACCACTTTACTCTTTTCCAAAAAATTGCGCTCCGTCTAGTGTGTTGGTCTACACCTGGACGTCTGCAGCGGCCCGATGATGAAGCATGCCACTGTATAGTGGGTGAGGGCAGTATTAAGAAAAATTTGTTTTTTCCCTCTGTCTTTTTCTCCCGTTGCACGAGCTAGATATACTCTGTAGTTAGAACAGGGAGTAGGAACCTGAGGATTTCAAATTAGGTTCACACTTTTTGACCCTGACTTTTAGTATTTCTTCTAGTCCTTCCCTCTTTAGTGAGTAATAAGTCTTGGCAGGGGAGTCAGAGAAGGCTCATTCCCTTGTCTCTTTTTGTGATTTTGTTGGCTTCCGATCGACTCAGAGAGCCCGTCTGCCAGTCGGAATGCTTTCAGTAATCCCAAGGGAGTCTCTTTATGCCCGAGGAATTACGATGTTGGGTGGTGACAGCCTTTCTGTGCCGGCCTTTCCGACATGGAAAGGCTGTCGGAACTCGACTTTGGGGGCCCCCATGGATGCACGGCCTCCGGTTGTAGGCTCCCCTGTTGATCCCTGCACCCTGTGCCTGCCACGGGGTGCAGGGATGAACTGCACCTCGCATTTTCACAATGGGAGCATGCATTCCGGTCGGAATGCATGTTACCATTGTAAAGTATAGGAGTGCAATCGAACAGTGTTCGGTCACATCCTAATTAGTCAGCCAGTCCCTTGACCGAGATGGTGTCGGGCGGAGGAAATCCGCCCGACATCCTAATGAGGCCCAAAGTGTGAAGAGACCTGTCCCTTGTAAACATTCTGGTCACAATTTGCTTTTCACTTGAGTGTACTTTTTAAAAATAGGGACTGTTTTCCTTAAATGAAATGGGACTGCATTTAAAAAGGAAAAAAAAAAGTTTACTCTTTAGTAAAGGTTTGTTGAACTGCTGTCTGCTCCCAAACAAACTTCTTTTAAATATTCCCAAAGAGACTCCTTCCCTTTTTCTAATAGTTTTGGGATTGCAGTCACAAAACATTAATACATAGCATACAGAATCAGTCTTTGGAAAAGAAGCCTACAACATGCCACTTCAAAATAGTGATTTCACAAGAGTTGGAATCCAATTTTAGGAGTCTGTAAAAGTATAGAGAACCCTAAAATTAGATTTTTGCATTTGAAAAAGAATTTTGCGATCACAGGCTCTGAATTGGAGGGTTAGCAACCGGAAAAACGCATTGTTCATCTGGCTCTAAGTTTCTGGTCTTGAGACATTGCTGTTCCAAAAGATGTGGATGCGGCCACAGAGCCTTAGCTTGTGGCCACGAAAGATGGAGTGCTTGTGGGAAATAGACATAGTAGATAAAAGTAAATAGAGTTTCATTGGTTGAAATAGGGGCAAACGTGATGGGCTTAGAAGTTCTTATTTACCATTTTTTGTCTCAATGATAGTCAATGGTTTGACAGCTTAACAATTACAAGAGAAGTGGGGACCATCATATGGAAATATAAGTGTAAGCAAATTATTTGTGCTCGATTCTAGAGGTGACTTCAGAAATGATCTTGGGTGCTTTTGAATTGAATATGACTTTTAAGGGTGGGACGGGATGTGTACCATTGCAAAGACCCATTCAGTCAATTTCACGACTCTGTTTAGTATGGCATGCGATCAGTAGGAATATTTCTTAGCATGACAAATTTAATTAAGAAAGAAGATGCCTCTTGGGGGGTGCGGACAGAACAGAACAGACACACTTCGAAATATTGCTTCCTGCCGAGCATTTATAAATAAAACAGGATGCAAATATAAGTCAGCGAAGTTCTGCTTAATAAAGGCATAAAAAAGCACAGACTAATTTATCAGTGCTGAGAAATCAGTGACAGGTTTGACAAAGCAACGGCTCAGAAGCCAAAGGGACTGTGGAGCAGCTTCTCCCAGGGGTACAGTCTTGACACCTTCCCCCTCAAGGGTACAGAGAACTGTTCTCCCAAAAGACGACAGCCATGCATTTGTCAGCCCAATTACTGCGGTGTTCCAGTCTGGCAATTAGCAATGTCTTCATCGCTATCTCCCTCCTAAGCAAACCCTATTGGTACTGGAGAGTTAACTCCAGTTGTACCATTCATTCAAAAACTGATTCGAGGCTGGCTGCATTTCTAGCAATGTATAAGGAATGTTGTATCACTCTATTCTCTTTCTGGTTTATTAGTTCTTAGCAGTTGGTTTCAACACTACAATGCATGCTGTCAGAGATGAACAAAGAAATGCTACTTACACATTTATAGGGAAGACTAATTTTTCACACCTCTGACCTCTAAACTTTCTAACTTAAAAATCCACAGTCATTAGCTGTTCAAGGAGCAATGTTTGTTCATTGCACCGCTGGGATTCCATACAGGTGAGCATGAACCCATCTTCACTTTACCAACACTTTTTAAAGCACTAAAGTAGATTTGACACGGACTTACATTTTACTGCTTAAGTGACATACATTATATGCTGTTTGCAAAATTCCAAAAACTATTTCTGATATATTTATTTACCAAATATAAATTCTGCAATTATTAAGTATAATCTGCAGCCATAAGATAAATTTGATTAGAAGGAGCAATAGAACAAGGACAGTAGAGAGGATAAGGTTAGGGTGAATGTGCGACCATCTCTTTTAGGAATAAAATAGCTCTTACTTTGCATAAAAAGTTTCTTTTAAGTCACAAACGAGTTCTATGACCTCATAATGGATGTATGTCACAATATTGAGGAACACAATATCCTCCTGTAATAATAGAATAGCGACTGTCACAGATATCATGAATATAAGTACATAGAGTTAATCACTTTTCTTAACTCCACATCTGTGTATCTTGCATCTATTTACATTGTCAAATATAGGGGAGTTAAAACTTGTAAATCTATACTTACCTGTGTTTACTTACCTCCACAATATTGTGATAATTAATATTCTGGAAACAATATTTTGGCAGTATTCTTTTTAAAGTAAGGGCCTGATTTAGATAAGAGTTCGGTGGATGGGTTACTCTGTCACAAATGTGACGGATATCCCCTCCTCCATACTGCAAGGATATAATGCACATGTGATAGGCGGACGGGATATCTGTCACCTTTGTGAGGGAGCAACCAGAGCGCCAAACTCTAATCAGGCCTTTAATATTGAAGTAAAAGACCCTCCTAAAGGAATTTGGTATTTGGCCTGGTTCCTCTCTAGGATCACAGAATTCCACCATAACTTGTAATGTCATTGTTTAAGTTTCGCATAATGCAATACTTGCTACCAGAGTGTCTTGCCAGTTGAGCAATATGCCCAAACCCTAAACTCCCAGTTTGCGAAAGTAAAATAGACCTACTATGGAGGGAAGTGAAGAAAATGTTTTGCAGAGTTTTTCACCTATTTGAACAGTTTTGACTCACTTCAGTATTAGAATTTTCGGCAATCTTCCTCACACTTGAGAAATTTGGGGAGTGCTGTTTTTGAAACAAACAACTCTTGCTGCAAACAGACGCTCTCCAACAAAAGGTTTTAACTGTTTTCACTAGCACCCAGATATTTGGTCTTACAGATATCAGAACTTAAGTGGGGCAAAAGCAACTGATCTGCTACAGATGGTAAACTCCTTCACTATGGCAGACTGCTAAGGCACTCATTGTGAAATTTTCGTAATTCCCATAGCGATTACGAGTAACATGGAAATATCACGGGTCTGCAAAGGTTTCCCGAGGACTCAGGCTGCTCAAAGCAGCTGCAATCTTCAAGTGGAATTGTGGACATGAATTTATTTTATTTATTTTTATTTATTTATGTCATTTGTAGAGCGCATGAATCACCCCGGATGGGGTATCTCCGCGCTGAGGAATGAGGAATAACCTGAGGATTTTGGTGTGTTAAATCCGCCCGCCTACCCCCCGTTATTCCTCATTTCTTCGTGGGCCCTTGGGGTCTAACTCATAATGGCATGTTATGTCTTGCCCTTATAGTTATTGTGCCAACTAGTAACAGTAATTACTCCAGCCGAAAGTATATGAGCCCCAGTACCACGGATTTCATGACGAGGACCACAGTGGATGATCCACATCACCTTAAATCAATTGTCTCGACAACTATGAAAGACAATGAAAACAAAAAGAACTTGCTCAGCTCAAAGATTTCACTTTTATTTGTAATTTCTTCGAGAGCACTTTTGGTAAAGATTTTTCCCAGAACTAAAATTTAGCTTTCCAGTGAGCGTAGGATCCTAAAAAAGGGTGTTTGTAAATAATAATACACAGAGGAAATGTTGCCAAGGCAGGCAGCTGCATGGAAGTGCTTTTTTCAGACTATCAGAACTCTGAAATTAATTCTTCAGAAAAGGATGAAGAAATACCACACGTGGAAGAGATGGAGGACAAGACCATGGAAAGAAACTACAATCACTCAGAAAATACACTTTCAGGGCCATTACCGAACCATTCTGCCCCAGCCACTACAGGACCAGTATTTGACAAGGGAACCTCCAGGTGAAGTCGGGTAGACCCCTATAAGACTTCTCTGACCTGAAAGTTGGTTTCTGGCATAAGCAGTTGTTATGACTCTCTTGCTGCCTTACTAATTTCTATCCAATATTGTTCCCGGACTGTTGTTTTTTCCCTCATCGTTATCCCTCAGTTTCTCCTGGGCTCCAATCTCCTTGTCTTTGCTCCTGTACTTCTTCTTGGATGCAAGTACAACTCAGCTTAACGAGTGCTGTGAAGTTCATTCCTTCTTCAGTTCTTCAACACGTTTCTAGGTGTGATTCTTCGCTGCAATGGGTAAAGGGCCTTTGTGCTATTTATGATTTTATGTATTGTGACTCGCAAAGTGTGCTGCATATTTGCAGGTCCTCGTGCCACCTCCCCCTGCAACAGTTCTCCTGTCCAGCTTGCCCAAAGTCCACTACCCTCTGCTTCCTGTCTACATGATGCCCTCTGTTTGTGCCTCCTCTGCTCATTTCTAGATCTGTTTTGCCTTATCTGCTCGTTTTTCTGCCTTCTGTTTTGCCCTTTTCTGCTAATTTTTCTGCCCTTTGTTTTGCCTTTTCTGCCCATTTTTCTGACTTCTGTTTTGTCCTCTTCGCTCTGTTTTGCCTTTTCTGCTCATTTTTCTGCCCTTTGTTTTGCCTTTTCTGCTCGTTTTTCTGACCTCCGTTTTGTCCTCTTCGCTCTGTTTTGCCTTTTCTGCTCATTTTTCTGCCCTTTGTTTTGCCTTTTCTGCTTGTTTTTCTGCCCTCTGTTTTGCCTTTTCTGCTCGTTTTTCTGCCTTCTGTTTAGCCTTTTTCTGCTAGTTTCTTCCCTCTTTCCGCCGTTTCCTCAAGATCTAGGTTTTCAATGGAGACCTCGCACCCCAGTGCCCAGATATCCCCAGGCTCTACAATTGCTGATTGATTGATATTTAGGGCCTAATTACGATGTTGTGTTCCCCTTACATGTTAGGTTTACAGTCCGACCGCCGTATTTGGATGATGGCGGTCGAAGTGAAACCTGCGGGGGGATTCCGACATGGTTCAGATGGGCTCAAGGAGCCCGTCGGTGCTTCGGACAGACCACATAATCCCTTAATGACGACGGCTGCGCCGTTGGGATTATGATGTCGGTTTCTGACAGCCATTACGTGTTGGCCTTTCCGACATGGCAAGGCTGTCAGAAAGTGACATTGGGGGCTCCTAACTGGGCCCCGATCCCCCCTGGCCCTCCGCAATTCGGCCTGGGGGCCACCTATGGGGCCCCCTAAACATCCCTGCACCATGTGACAGGCACCTGTCAATGGAAGCTTGTGCTGTGCTGTTGTGCCATCCTGCAACTCTGGGTGTGTGGGCAAAATATCAACGTGAAAATATCGGGAGGCAGAAATATCTGAAAATGAATATTGTGATACACACATATCATGATGCACAAGTATCGTTGAAAAGGATATTGTTTTTTGCGGTCAATAATATAGAGTTTAAAAAAATGTTTTAAAAATTATTTGAATGTATTTAAGGTGCTATATTACTTTTATGTTACTATTGTTAATATAAAGGTTATTTAGTAATTGATAGTGTCATAGCATGTTGGTGGGTATATAGAGGGATATGACGAGAAGTTAATTAGTTAATAATCATTATGAAATATTTAATACATTTTATTTAATTGTAGGACTGATATTTATTCTGTAAATTATGTAATATTGATTTATTTTCATTATATGGTATTTGTGTGCTGTTAGGTTTGTAGAAGTATAGGGTGGGAAGGAAGTTAATTAAGTCAGAATTCATTACCAATTAATTAATAATTTGTAGTTACCTTTTTGATTGATTTTAAATAAGTACTTTAGTGAGTACTCGTTTATTTCACTTATATTGTAGTTGTGGGCCACTAGGTTTGCAGGGGTCTAGGGTGGGAGGTTAATTAAGTAATAAATAATGTATTCCTTCATAAATCTTATTAAATCCACTGCATTCCATGTCATATCTGAGTGTGTGCTTTACTTGGACTTACTTTGGATTACAATGCCGGCACGCTCTGCCGACTAGCGCTCCACCCCCCATGGTTTGAGAATTCCGGAAGGGGCAGCTTGGAACTTGATATATATATCCGGTGGGAGTTGCAACACCATGGGCGGGCAAGGATCATCTGGGGAACCTGATGTAATTTGTCCCAGAAGAGTTTTAATTTTTGCCGCCGGAATGGGAGAGAATGTAGACAATTCACCATTAGTGGTCCGCCCAAATGAATCATTCCGGTTGTGTTGCCCCTATTGCTTCTGAGCTGGGTTGCAACCTTTTCAGTTTCTGCATTTGCCATTTTAGAAATTCTGACTTTTGTACAAAGATCTAGGGTGGGCATGTAACTTGTCAATTTATATTGATTAGTTTGGCTAGTAGTAAGGCCAAAGCCATCAATTTGCAACAGGCCCTATATCGCATATGTTTTGGCATTAGGGCTATCAAGCACTTTTACAAACATTTAGGTTAATTTTTTCTGTCACTGTAGATAGTTTTTCTGTTATTTCCCTCCAAAACAACTTAATGTTGGTGGAGTCCCACACCATCTGCAGCAGCTATCTCACCTACAACATGAGTAAGATACATTACGGGCACAACCCATATAGGATCTTGGACATGAGTTGGCATGGTACATGCAGTTAAACAGTAATAATGTAACAATTTCATTGGCAGATAGTTTTGCTATGTGATTTATTGCTATGGTCCCCTCTAAACCAGAGAGGTCTCTTGCCTTCCCAGGTTGGCCTACCAATGTCACCGTATATCACCTAATTTGACCAAGGTCTTGACTCTGATAGCTTTATATAGTTGAATTTATTGTTTTCTGGTGTTGCCCAGTGTAGAGAAGGCCTGGTTTGGTGCATTTGTAGGTTGCTTCCTCATGACTTGTTCGTAAGTCCACAAGTTGTTCATGCAGCTCTCAGTGTTGTGATGTACATCTGAATTGTCCTATTGGAATGCTGTATTCCTGTTTGAATTCAGTAAAATCCACTTGTAGACCATTAAAATATTATTTACCCACTTCCCTCCAGGGAGCCCAGTGGATTGACTACAAGGTGATCCTATTAAAACATGACAGGCACCACAGTGAAATCTCAGGTTTATACAGCTTCTTGATCTTTTTAACATGAGACAGCTATTCCAGAAGTGTCTACCCACCCTCATAATCTTGGATTTTGGCTGCCCTTGTGTGTTGCTGCGAACAAGTGCTTTCGCTACCACCTCTCCTCTCAATACCCTGCCTGTATGCATAATTTACTCTGCATCCTCTATGTAAACCAGCCCACTTCACACTTCAGTTAGCCTGCAAAGCAGTATGTGTCCATATCTGGCACTCTAAGTCCGCTATCAGTATTTGGAAGCCGCAGTTTATTGTGGGCAACCCTGTATCTATTGCCCCATCAGATTGGATCGACTAACATAGAATTCAGGTTACTGAATATAGGGCAGGTAATTATCATAGGGATGTTAACAAAGTAATACAACAACCTGGACAATATGATAATCTGGGGAGGTGCCACACTCTCCATTGCGGACAGGGGAAGCTTCTTCCAGAAGTATATTAAACAATATGTTCCTGTCAGCACCTTGACAATATTACCTGCTATTACCTCATTTTGGTGATATGCATGTATGTATGTAGTATCTATGTAGTGCACATCTAACCAAAATGAAGCTATATGTATATATCTTTGTTCCCAGATATCAAAAAGGAACTTTCTCCCAGGTTAGAGCTAAATTGTTAGAGTGCTGCAGTGCCAACAAAATCTGAGGCTGCAATAAAAAAAAGACATGGTTTTCACGTGTTCACCATGAGTACATTTTTGTGCAACCTGTACAGTTTTGCTTTATCCTCCCTGAAGGTGTTCCTCTGTTTTGGTACTGCTATAGTGTAGCCTAGGAAAAAGAAAACATTGCTGGCTTCCACCTCAAAAGAACCATTCACACCCCTCCACCCTACTCTACCTAATCAGTCTTCTTCTGTCTCTTCCTTTCTTTCGTGCTCTCTCTCTTTGCTTTCACGTCACCCTCTCATTTCCCCCCTACACCTCAATACCATCCTGTTTTATTCCAAATGATCTGCATTATACCTTGCCTGCTAGACCTACCATCTTTTGGCATGGTTTCCCCTTACTTTTAGCTTCTGACCTCCTGCTTTTGACTGTTAGCTGAACAACGTTTTTGCTGGTTTTAGGACTCTGGGCACTTTACCACTGCTGACCAGTGCTAAAGTGCATGTGCTCTGTGTCTAAAATTGAATGGCATTTGGCTTCTCTGTGATTGGCATACCTGATTTACTAATAAGTCCCTAGTACCATGCACTACATGTGCCCAGGGCCTGTAAATTAAATGCTACTAGTGGGCCTACAGCACTGATTGTGCCCTTCAAATAAGTAGTCCTTCAAACCTGTCTCAGGCCTGCCACTGTAGGGCCTGTGTGTGCAATTGTAAACTGTCATATCGATCTGGCAAGTCCACCCACTTGCCAGGCCCAACCCTTCCCTTTCACTACATGTAAGGCACACTTAAGGTAGGCCCTAGATAGCCACATGGGCAGGGTGTAGTGTACTCTAAACACTAAGGCAATACCAAAGTAATAAAGTACTGAAGAGAACTACTTTGTTTGGGGATGTGCTCCTTGCGAAAGAGCAAAATGCAGTCGCTAATCGTTTTTTTGCTCACCATGCCATTCCAGTTTGAACCCAGCCATATGTAAATCAGTCTTGACCCTGTGCCTCATGGGAACAGTCCAGCCCGAACTGCCAAGCCAGGTCCTCTCTGGACTGGAAACAAGCATCCTAGGACCGGTTTCGGGGTTTCACCCCTCTTCAGCCAGGATAGCTTGATTCCAGTGGCATGGAGAGCACGGGACCCACGTCTGGGCATACCAGTCCCACTCGGGGTGATCGTGAGCTGGATGGAGACTGTTAAAGATTGCAGGAATCGCTGTTAGCATGAGCTGAAAGCCATTTTGTACTTGGCAGCCATTTTAGTTAGCCATGTGCTCGCCATGTGCTTTCTCCCTCTTCCAGAGTCTTGCACATGCTCAGAGAGGCCTAGCTGGTAGAATGCACCTGCTCCTAGTATAGAACTGTCAGGCTATTCTTACTGATGTAAGCAGTTTAGTCTCCCCTCCCACTTTGTGGAGCAAGCAAATTTTGTATACCTATATTAGTCAATAAGCATGCTTGTATGTGCTAGGACCTCCCCTTGATTTTATGCTGACTATATAACAAATGCATATATAAGGACCCTGTTCTCTGCACTCATTAGAATGCCTCCTACAGTGGCCTGCGGGTACCGTAAGATGCAATCTCCCTCATCTGAGGTTAATAAAACATGTTTTTTGATATTACAGCTTCTGTGCCAATCTCTTCTTTGTTGGTCTTAAGGACCAGATGTATCAGTGAACCCCTAAGAAGGTTTTTATTTCTACAAATGGCGCCCGAAAGTGGACCTCATCGGTGCAGCGGCTATCCAAGGGAGTGGTCTTGAAGGGAGACAGGAATCTACTGAGGAGTACAGGACAGGAATCTACTGAGGAGGGACCCTGCGCACGGAGATTGTTTGTCTTCCAGCCCAGTATATTTCTGGTCTTCTTGATCTGATCCTCCAAGTGTTTGCCGCTCCCGACTGAGAACTTCTTTGGCGTGAGTATTTTAAAATGACCGTTAGGTCACTCAGAACTTGGCAGTTGAAAGCTGGAGACTTTGGTTTGGTAAGGTTGCTGAAGCAACACTTTTGTTTGGAATGACTTGGCCAAGATTTTGGTTTGTTTGTTTGTTTTGCTGCAGCAAAAGAAGGCAGGTAATGAGGAGATTTTTCTCTAACTTTGAAAACTTGAACGGCACACATTGTGTTAAGTGTCACTTGGAGTATAATATTATATATGCTATAATATTCTTGACATGCCTGCTTCTAGCACACTTCGTAGAAAGTGTTGCTGTCTTGGAGGTACCGATATGGATTTAGGAAGTACTCAGCTGACTCCCTCAGAGGGATACCTAAATAGGTTTAGGTATAGTAAAAAGATATTTCTTCCTTGGTGACTAAGTACCCCATGGAACTAAATATGTACATAAAACGGATCCGGATCTGCGCACTTAGTAACATTCATAAGTGGTGATATGCAGAGCGCTTTTTGAGTGTTCTACCAGCCAAAACTGGCGAATCTGGTGTATTTTGGCTTCTTGACCATGGAACAGTTTTTTGGGCTACTTTTGAGAGCTCTTCTTGTAAATATGACTTACAATTAGTATTTACAAATAGGTTGGTCTTGCGTACAGTTTGTAAGCTGTCTTAAAGTCCTAAGTATTGATTTGTGGGTTAAATGTGTGTTTAACTGTCTATGTGGGGTTTGTGGTTTGACATTGGTAATATTTGTGTGAGTACTCTCTGTGTAAGAATGGCTAGCTTTCAGCGCGCTGTGTTGTGTACTCTGCGTGTATGACCCCCCCTTCTGTAACTGTCTGAATGAGCTCAATGAGTTTGTTTATGTTTTTTGCTGTCATCATTCTGTTATGCAAAATGTCATTTAGTTACTTACATATTAAATAAAAATCCAGAAATGAATTATATAACATATGCTAAACAGCTGCATGTTACTATTAAATTGACAGAGTACGACACTATACATGTGTGCAAATTGCCACAATGCTAAAGATAAAATTAGAATTCGTATTCAATAGGATTAAAATAGGCCTCATACAGAGGAAGAAAAAACGAAATTGTGTGTTTTGTAATCAATAGACTAAAATACACGTTACAGCATTTTCCTTAAATACATTGTATTAGACATTAAAAGGCATGCACATCATTTGAGTGAATTTGGTCGTTGCTGAACTAAATACACATTATAGAAAGATAGATTTGACTGCATTGAAATGCCTCAGTTTTAAATAGACTGTGACATGCTTTTCTTTCAGCACCCGAGGAAAAAGCTTTCCAACAGCTGTGTTTAAACTGACTAACTGAAAAGAAACTGTTTGACACAGCAAATGGGGATTTAACTCTGTCAGGGTATTTCAAATAATAAAGGGTTTTTTTTTCCTGAGAAAGGCGTGAAAATTCGACGCCTGCTGACAAACAACAGCTGCATAAATAGCATATGGCTATTCCTGATCACGGCCACAGACAGGAATGCTGAGTCAGCGAAATTTTAAGTCAGTGTAAAACTGGTATAAGGGCCTGCATTATTTTAAAAGTTTCAAAAAACCAGTTTCATTATTTTGGATAACAGAGAACAAAATTGAAAGTAGGGATTTCCTTTCTTAATGCCTTCTTTACATAAGTACATCTGTGGTTCTGATGTTAAATGATAACTGTCCTTTAAAAAGTGGCGCAGACTTTTCCTGTTTCAAGTAAGGCTTCTGTGCTTAGGGTTATACATGAATGCGTTTAAATATGATAGGCTACGAATGAAGCTTGCTTTTCCAATGTGGAATCATCAAAATGGTTGGTTTGATAAAAAAAAAAAAATAATAATTATATGACAAAATATATATTATTAGAAATAAATGCTTTAAATTCGTTTTTTCATCTTTATAAAGCCTACTCATCATACTGTGAATTCCTAGCATCAAAGTTGGATTTAAGCAGTGCTGTACCGCATAAACAGGAGCCTTAAATGTGAACTGTCACTTTACCCAGCCGTACAAAACTCATTTTTATAAGGGTATATCTTATACATTTCTGATTTCCCATTCCTGGGCTATCTAGAGAACACTCTGGGGGTTCCTATTATGCAAAAATATTGTAGGATATTCATTTTTAAGTGCCCCTACCACCAAAGTCGAAATTGAGCTAAATTCACAATTTTACAAGCAGTTCTACCACTCAAGGCAGTTTTAACGTGCTCTCAGGCTTCAATAAAGTATATGCAAGTATAAAACAAACAGCTGATCTCTGTATTACTAGACTGCACACCACACACTATACACAAATGAAAATAAGTATACAGAAACCAGCAGACGTTATTATCCTACCTTTAAATTACTGGCAAACGGACCGGACAGGACTGCCTTTGAGCTGTGATTCTCCAGAGTTGCTTTGCATTACGACAACCGCATGGCAAGCCTTGCACACAAAAATGAGCAGCTGCTGAACGGGTCAAAGGTCGGAGTTCTGCATTTAGCAACTTAGCAGGGTGAAGGGTAATGTTTGCTGGGACACTTCGACCTTCGAAAAGTTTTTGAAAGACGAGATGATAGCGCAAAGAGAGAAAGAGAAGCTTTGCTTCCTATTTTTGGCAAACACACGTTTTGCGCAGTCATATGAAACGAAGGAAAGGCAGCCTTCAGTTGAGCATTGATCTGCCATGTATATAAAAATAATGGTATTAGTTTAAAGAATACTGTGTAGGGGCTACGATAAGGAGGAAATGGATTTTAGTTTGCATTCATGCGCCCTCATGTTAATCTAGTACAATTGCTCAAGAAATTGATACATTGGTTTGTTTGTGCCCAGTTGCTACAAATAGGGGTTGAAAGTGTTGACAGAAGTAAAACCTGTTTCAGGTTTTCCTACTGTCAAAATGGGGGAAGGAGGCTAGCTCCTCTACAAATTAAGGGTAGGCAAAATTATGTTTTCTCTCTTCTTTTTCTTACTTTTTTTTAGTCTGTCTAAGCTGTCTGTGAAATAGCCATGAGACATTTCATTGGCTATTCAGTAATACTGTTTTAAAAATTGTTAGCATTAATAAAATGATAAAATCTATGTTATGTTACTGCCCATCCTGTATGAAAGAATGAGTAGAACAGATTGATGTTCCCTTATTTGATCTTTAAGGAGAACTGTATAGTGAGGGTTTCTGTTCAAAAATCTCAGGTGGCAACACTATTATTGTTTATGTTATTCTCATGTTCTATACAGTTTTGCAAGGGCATTGCTAGTCTTTTATTAGCTAGTCTCTGTCAATAAGCTGACAGCCCTTATTAGAGCTGGAGATAGGGTTTTTTTCCTTTTGAAAATGATGTTGCATAGTCCAGATCGTGAAAAGTACAATGCAGGAAAGACGCTCATGTGATCCTTAGCAAACATTTTGAAGGAAAATATTGTTTTATAGGAGTTTGTTTGTCATAATATGTTCTGCTGGAGAAAATGTACTCACTATGTTGAAGTTTAGTTCTTTTTGCAATAAGAATCCCTGTTAAATTAGCAGTTTTAGATTTTCCTGCTGCACCTATAACATGAGAGCATGGTCCTAAGCATAACATGTAAGAGAAATTATTTTACAAGTGTCTGCAGTCCTGTACAAGTAATGTAAAATCTATGAGTAAAAGTGTAGAACATTTCCTTTTTCTTGAAGGTTCTTCAGATTGGTAATATAGGAATACACAAATGTAAGGATTTGGAGTATGTCTGTATTGTTTTTCTCTTTTCCTCAGAATTTAGTAAATGAACACAGACTTCCTTGGCTGTTTGGGATTGGGTGATGTATTACTCTTGTCAGTTCACCAAAACGTTCCTTTTATACTTGCCAATAGGTCCAGGGTTTTCTACTCTCAGATAGATGAAGTGGTTCTTGGGTGCCTTGCTAATGTATGGGGCGCCCCAAGACTAAGGAAGTATTCTGAGACTATCCTCTCTGTTGTTAGATTATTTCTGTGCCTTGTCTAAAGACCTCTTGTTCTGTCCACCAATAGATATTTGCTGCCTTACAACCATTGCCAGAGGGGCCCGGACATCAGATCCAGCCTGGGAGTCAGCACCAGTCCAGCCTACAGTCAAAACAAAAGGAACCAGCATAGGCGTTGCTGGCAACTAGGACCTCAGTGAAGGCGGAAGCACTGGGACGTGAAGTGTGTACCCCTGCCACTGTCTTGGGTGAAAGACGGGGTTACAAATCAGGATGGAGAAATCTTTGTGTGGATCCAGTTTTTGATGCCCAGCTGAGAGAGTCACAGAACGACAAGGACGGCAAGGAAGCTTTTGCTTGAGGTGACCCCCTTTGAAACAAGGGTTGCTTCAGGCCTTTGAGTCCTGGTCCCAAGTGAATGCAAGTCTACGCCTTTGTTTGTTGATCAAGAGATGCCCGAGCACACTGGGTACAATTTGTGGCCCCAACAAAAGAGCAGTGCGCCAGAGGTGCAATACAGGAGTTAGGGAAGGACTTGAGTTTAGGGTACAGGTGCTATGCCCTTGGTGCCTGTTAGATTAAAGTGAAGAAAACTGGTGCACTGCCTGAGACACTGGACAGGATCATTGAGGGTATTTGCCTGGGGGGGTGATTGCCCTATCCTGAAAGAAAGACTTTTCCTTCTCCGTGATTCTTGAGTTGCGAGTTGTGCAGCTCCACAGTGGGAACAACAAGAGCCTGCCTGTGAGGCTCAAAACGGACACAGGGAGAAGACTCCCCTCTGGCTGGTTGGTTCTACAAATTCCCAAGGACTCTTTTTTTTGTTAGTAATGTACCCCTTTGGTCGTCCCATTTTTTTTGGAGGAGCAGCCCTTTGCGGCTCCTTGTCCTAATTCCTATGGCCCTGTGTGGTCCTCCTGGTCCCCCGGAGCCAGGATTGTTTTTGTAATAATATGTCTGATTGCTTTAATATTTTTTAAGAGTAATGTTTATTCTGCATGAGAAAAGTTCATCTGAGCATGTTACTTTACTCTTTCCTTAAGTATATTAATTGATAATTTAGCCCTCATAAAAAATACTGAGAAAGTCTATTGAAAATGTTTTTATTAGGTGTGTGCTGTTGGCTATTTTGAAATTGACATAAATAGTCACTGAAATACATCAGAGCCCTGAAACTTAGAATTAGACTAGATGGTTTTGGTATTTGCTTTCTGCTTAGGGTTGGAAAATATTGAGATTTCTGTTTGAGATAATAGTCATTATTCTCTCTTGCTACCTGTATGACCCAATGCTCTGTTCACTTTGTACTCCTGCTTATACCTTGTATATACCTGCTTAATGAAATGTTTAGAATGTAAATGCCCACCTAGCATAGGATATTGATGAATTTATGAGAAGAAAATGTGCAAAATATTTTCTATGTCTCTACTAGATCATGGGAATGTCTTTAGCTCATGCTAAAAGGATCATCTGTTAAAGATTGCAGGAATCGCTGTTAGCATGAGCTGAAAGCCATTTTGTACTTGGCAGCCATTTTAGTTAGCCATGTGCTCGCCATGTGCTTTCTCCCTCTTCCAGAGTCTTGCACATGCTCAGAGAGGCCTAGCTGGTAGAATGCACCTGCTCCTAGTATAGAACTGTCAGGCTATTCTTACTGATGTAAGCAGTTTAGTCTCCCCTCCCACTTTGTGGAGCAAGCAAATTTTGTATACCCATATTAGTCAATAAGCATGCTTGTATGTGCTAGGACCTCCCCTTGATTTTATGCTGACTATATAACAAATGCATATATAAGGACCCTGTTCTCTGCACTCATTAGAATGCCTCCTACAGTGGCCTGCGGGTACCGTAAGATGCAATCTCCCTCATCTGAGGTTAATAAAACATGTTTTTTGATATTACAGCTTCTGTGCCAATCTCTTCTTTGTTGGTCTTAAGGACCAGATGTATCAGTGAACCCCTAAGAAGGTTTTTATTTCTACAGAGACCTCCTTGAGATTACGCAGAGGTTCTGCTATCAGTTTGCTTTTGTTCCTTGTTAGTTTCTCCGCCAGCTTTACTTGGCTGCCCTCCGTAACCCCAGATCAACAGCCACAGTATCTATCTTATATGAAGAAATCCAGCTTGACGTTGGTGGCCTGAGACGATTCCATTGTCAAGTGGGCCATATCTGTGCTAGAGCCACTTTAAGCAGCGCTCAAACACTGCAGTGTTGCTGTTAACCACTGAACCAATTGTTGAATCTACCTGGGTTGCCTATATCAATTAGAATGTGCCTTAATTGAAAAATATATGTGAGGATTGTCTAAGTAAGCAACAGTGGTTCCCACAACACAGACAAGCTCATGGAATGGAGCCTGTGTATGCCTGTGCATATGTCTGTGTCTCATACTCTATGTCCTGGTGGGTGCAGAGCTCCTGTTTGTCTGTGCTCAAGTCTTTTTAGAGGGAAGGCGCCAGTCAGTCGTGCACTGGAGGCTGCAGTATTCAACTTGCATTTTTGGATAAGCAAATACCTTAAGTGCATTCTCCTCCTTTGGAGTGCTATATCTCACCCATCACTTGTCGTGAATGCTTGTTTACTTATGCAATGTATCCCCTTAGGCAGAAAAGAGAGCTAAGGAGACATTCTTGAGGCTTAAAACAGAGGAGGCAGGAGCATGCATCATGTCAAGGTTATTCTCAACCTTGCAACCTCATCTAAGTTGTTTATGTCAAAGTCTAATGCCTTACTCAAATTACAGCTCTTCTTTAACCGGCAGGAGCTCTAGGTCTGCAAGATGACCCCATCCTCATTCGCCGGCCTGACTTCGACCCTCACCTCAAAGGAAGTTGTGGGGGCATCAGTTCAGAACTGTGCTTTTGCCTCCACTCTGTGGTTGTGCCCATCCTACATTGTATTTAAGGCTCCCAGTTTTCCTTTTTAAACAGATTTTTACACATAAATACAGACAAAAAACTATTTTTTCTTTTGCTTGTATTTATAAATAGAAATATAAAAATACTGACAAACTTGAGCAGGACTTCTCTAATTAGCTTTGACTTTGAAGACTGCTCTCCTCCCCATCACACTGTCCATAAAATGCCAGTAGCCGAGTGGGGGTCACAAGAACAAAGGAGAAGAGGAGTGCTCAGAAGTGTCAGGAGCCAGGAGCCTCTACAAGGTAAGCAAGTGGTAGAGAAACTAGGAGTGGTTAATGGGGCTATCTGCATTTTCTTTCCTTGGAGGCAGGAACACACCCATCCCTTATTCTTTCACAGGGAGAGGAGCTGTGAGGCGGGTTTGGTTGAAGTGGCCTCAGGGCTCATTTGAAAGCAGAGGGAACTTTTGAAATGTGCCCAACAAAGTTTCAAGAATACTTTTGGGATGCTGTGCACACCAGCACCGGACAGAAATTAGTGTGGCTGTATGAGGATAATTTCAAGAAGGTTGGAGTGGATAGGGCAACAACAGTCTTAGCATTTGCTAGAAATGGTATGCTGGTATATTTATGTTCAGTGCTGATATGCATTTCCTAAGAAACAATGTGTTTTTGAAAAAGGCAAAAACAGGCTTTGGGCCCGATCACGATGTCGGTCGGAAAGCATTCCGACCGACTCAGTGTTGGAACAGTTTCCGACCGAATCGGATTTGGGAAGTCTGACCGATTATGATGTTTCCGAACACCTTTCGGTCGGACTCCCATTGACTTCAATGGGAGCCTGTGTTCCGGCCGACAACACAGGCTCCCATTGAAGAAAGGGTTGGGTGGGGAAAATCGCGCACCCTGTGGCGGGCACCCCATGGTGCCGGCCACACTGTGCATGGTTGCAAAGAGGGGTCTCTTGGGTACCCCCACAGGCCCCATTCGGAGGGCCCGGGTGTAGGCGGGCCTGCTACAGGCCCCCAAAGTCAGATTCCGATAGCCGATCCGTGTCGGAACAACTGATTCGGAAAGGCTGTCCAAATCCGACATTTTAATCCATTGGTCGGAAACACAGTCCGTAGACCTATTCGAGTTGGCTCCGACCGAGTCGGTTCCTCCGAATGCCGTTCAGAATGGAGTCGGAAGCGAGTCGGAAAGTCCGAACGGTTTCCGAACATTGTAATCGGTCGGTCGGAAGGGTTTCCGAGTCGGTCGGAAAGGCGGGTTCCGAATTGGATTCGGACAAATCGAATGCCATTCGGAGCCTTTCTGACCAACATCGTAATGTCGGTCGGACAGGTCCTTTGTGTGGCCTTTGTGTGCAACTTTTTGTGCATGTAGTAAAGAGGTGAGTTTTGTGAAATTAAAGGTTTATTTCTTTTTTGATGTTGGGAATATGGCAGAAAGAGTGACATACACAGCTTTATGACCTGTAAAGCTTTCTCTGGGTGAAAGGCATCGGAGTCTGCACACGTGTAAAATTCCAGTGCGATGCGTGTGATTCTTTTGGTTTCAGCAGCACTTTGGTAAAGGCTGCAGTGTTCCTCCAGGGTGTTTCCTAATTCTCCCTCCTCACTCTGCTGTTCCGCAGGGAATACAATGGGAGTAATTAAGGCACATTCAATAATAATAGCACTTTGCTACCTGATAGCTTTCATGATAGCTTTCTACATAGAGTAGCCATCTACTTTCTAAAGCTGTGCTTCTCACCTTTTTGGCCTAAAGGGAAACGTTTTCACCTGTTTTTTTAAGGGCATCTTGGACACTCGCAGGTTTGCTTTTTTTCAGACTTGGAGGCTGTCATTGTAGGCTATGGAGCCCTTCTGGCCTCTGCATTCTCCAGTTTGCTCGAGCTAGCTCTGATGAAGCTGGTTTCAGGTAGGCCAGAAGTTTTAGGACAGCAAATGATGCTAGTTTAGATAAGAAGCATCAAAAGGGAAAAGAGTGTTGCAAGCAGCCCACACCATTTACCTTTTACCTCACAATTGCTGTTACCAATGTAGAGGAAGGGGCCGGGCTGAGCCTCTTGTGAGTCCATGACCCTCCCCAATGGCAATAAAAAGCATTATATTATATATATATATGTATATATATATATATACATATTATCTACTGGCGGTCGCCAGTAGATAGTTATAGTTACAACCTATTATCCATAGGAAATCCGCGACATTCTATTTGAAATAACTCTCTTGCCGGTTGACGTATCTTCGCGAAATTTTCAAACTTCGTGGGGCGCTCCGGTCCGCTCCTACCCTGAAAGTCTCGGGGTGATACGTCAAGCGGGGGCCGAGAAAAAAGGGGGGTCCCAAAACGCGTTTTCCCCATGCATTTTCCCATAGGAAACTTTAGACACGGCTACAGCCCGAACTGCTGAACGGAATTACACCAAATTTGGCAAAGAGGTAGTTCTTGGTTCAGAAAGAACCCTTTTGTTAAATGGTGTAAATCCGTTCAGTAGTTGCTGAGAAATGAAAAGTAAAAAGTTAGTGATATCTAGGGACGAGTAGGGTCCGCGTACCCTCCCGATCACGAGCTGCATGTTAATTGGCTGTCAGCTGGCTGTCAACATTCCGATTCAGGAAATGTTGGCAGCCATTTTGTCCCTCGGTAGAACCGAGGGACAGAAACAAGTGCGCAAAGCGCACAAAGGGAGCAGGGTAGAAACACCCTGACCCCCTAGGTTTGCTCAGGGGTCCCACAAGGACCCCTGGGCAAAAAATAAAAATTTTTTTAAAAATCGGCAGGATGCGCTCAGGGTGCGCGAATCCTGCCGAGAAAATCGAAGCGCGGTCTCCGCGCTCGATGTTAGTTGGCCCCGGGTGGCCCAAGTCCCGGGGCATGTGTGGGGGCCTCAAAGGGCCCCCCAAGCCCCGGGGACCGCCACCCCGGGGCTTTTTTAAAAATGGTGCGGGAGGGCTCTGAGCCCTCCCACAGCCCCGGGGACCACCACCTCCCCGGGGCTTTTTAAAATACATTATTAAACCTGTGTGGGGGGCTCCAGCCCTCACACGCCCCGGGACCACCACCTCCCCGGGGCACTAAACACTTTAATATGGGGGTCCGTTACGGACCCCAGAGCCCGGGGACCACCACCTCCCGGGGCTGTGTACTGAATGGGAGGGGGCCGCGCGGCCCCCTCCTGGAGCCCTTGATGGCCCTGGGGACCACCACCCCCCAGGGCCGGCTCCTGCAGTGTCCCGGGGTGCCTACCCCCGGGACACTGTAGTTTGCTATGGCAGGACGGGAGCCTCGCGGGAGCCTATATAGACACTCAAACAACGCCACTCATCCATAGAGATACTCACACACCTAGTCAGTCATGCAAATAATTAAACACACTACCATTTACTCACCTATACAGTTATACACACACCAGCTCACTTACTCATACAAATACTAGCACATTCTTACGCTCTTATACAATCACTGATACAAGCACACACTCATCCATACAGCCACTATCACAATCAGTCACTCTCGCTTATAGCTATTTATATACTCCAACACACATATATACTGCCTTTCACATATGTAGTTACTCACACATGTACCACTGGGACATACATTCACTCACTAACACACTCTTACACACACTTACCCACCCATAAAGTCTATCACAGATGCACTCTTGAAACCATCCACCCAGTGAATCACCCACTCACACATCTATGCACAGAGTCGCACACACCCCTCCCACACAAACACTCAGGCACCCATACAGATACTCACACAAGCATTCAATAACTCAAATAGACACTCATGTAGCTATTCACAAACACATGCAGCCACTTACACAGCAACAGACAGACGGATACAGACATTCACCCAGTTTAGTCACTAACCCATGCATTCAGTAAGATACGTTAAATCACTCACTTATACAGTCAGTCACGCACCTACTAAATCATCCATACAGACACTTACACACCCACTCATTCTTCAATACGTCTTTTCCTATATATATTAAAAATATTTAAACTTTAGAGAAACACACAGTCACTGGATGATGTCATCAGTGATGTCATTTGAGATGTCATCAGTGATGTCATCAGTGATGTCACTGACCATGTCATGAGTGATGTAATATGTGACGTCATCAGCAGTGCATTGCGGGCGCGAGTTATAGTTAGCTGAACTAACTATAACGGGGGAATTTCACGGGTTTTGTACGAGTGCAATGTCCAAGTAACTATAACTGTCCCTAAAACCTATGGTTTTTTCAGTGAATATATATATATATATATATCCATACCAGTTGCCCAAAGACGAAGCCGCACTCCGCTGCAGGTAAGTAACAACTTTATTAATGAACATGCGTTTTCCCATCCTCCTTTAGTCTCGCGGCCTGACGCGTTTCGAAGTCCTTTTCACTTCTCATCAGAGGCCATGTCAGAACCCATTGCATGCTGGTACATCTTCCTTCTGCGTGTAATATCAATTTATTGGCTACCGGTGCGCCAAATTTGAGTTATTCACCATTTTCCAAGCACGCTGGGACATGTAGTCCATTGGCATAATTTCTACCCTCCAGTGGGTTTGGGTTCTAGCATATAGTTAGAGACGTTATTTTCTAGCCCTCCAGTGGGCTTCCAAGATGAGACTGTGCATGTTTGGACCCGCCGTGATTTTGTATTTCCATACCAGTTGCCCAAAGACGAAGCCGCACTCCGCTGCAGGTAAGTAACAACTTTATTAATGAACATGCGTTTTCGCATCCTGCTTTAGTCTCGCGGCCTGACGCGTTTTGAAGTCCTTTTCACTTCTCATCAGAGGCCATGTCAGAACCCGGCTTTGGGCAACTGGTATGGAAATACAAAATCACGGCAGGTCCAAGCCGTGGAAGCGACGCACCGCCATTGAATTATCTAAAGGACCTGTAGGGGCGAAAACTCACTTCTGCAAAGGCGCAGCAGGACTTTGAATTTAACATGCGCAGTCTCATCCTGGAAGCCCACTGGAGGGCTAGAAAATAACGACTCTAACTATATGCTAGAACCCAGACAAACTGGAGGGTAGAAATTATGCAAATGGTCTACATGTCCCAGCGTGCTTGGAAAATGGTGAATAACTCACATTTGGCGCACCGGTAGCCAATAAATTGATATTACACGCAGAAGGAAATGCGTCAGGCCGCGAGACTAAAGCAGGATGGGAAAACGCATGTTCATTAATAAAGTTGTTACTTACCTGCAGCAGAGTGCGGCTTCGTCTTTCGGCAACTGGTATGGAAATATATATATATTTCTATATATATATTTATATATACATATATATATATATATATATATATATATATATATATATATATATATATATACACTCACGTATATGCGTGTGTGTGTGTTTGTACAGGGTATAAAAGCAATAGCAATAAATTACACAATAAATGGCAAAAAACTATGTATCTGAGACCAGATCTCACAAAATACACACAGAAGATAAAAAGAAAATATTCACAACTAAAAATGTAAAAACTAACTAAAATCAATGAGAAACATTGATAGATTTGAATTGATTTGGGTTAAAATGTCTACCTATCTGTAGCCAATTCTGCAGTGCTGATAATGGAAGAGTATTTTGTCCTGGTCACATACAGTATTTTAACCATCAACTCGATGGCTGCCTAATTGTTGAAGCAGAACATTTATAGAGATGGGCCACAAACGTAAGGACATTGATGATTACGTACTGGAGTGTACAGAATTAGAAGCAGTCTCCCTTAAAAGGATGAAAAGGTTCACCTGTAAGTCATGCCGAACAACTGTTGACATTGAACACAAGGCAGTGGATAATATCAAAACACACCTGAGGAGGAAAACCCATGAGAGACTTTCTTCTCCAGTTGTAAAGAAGGCCCGTATGGAGCAAAAGACCATGGAGCAATCAATGCACAACTTATGCATGCCAAAATATTGAAGAGGCTGCAGATAGCCCACATAAGGTTGTAAAAGCTCTGTGTGAAAGTGGTGTTACAATTCACCAAACTGACAGTTTGATTGGGGAGCTGATTAGGTTGCTGTACCCTGCAGCAAGGACAATGTGCAAATACAGCCAAATGTATGAGAAATGTCTTTTCGAAGTGTTTGAAGCACAGCTTGGAAACATACATAAGGCTGTAGCAAAAGTCCCTATCTCTTTAACAATTGACGAAACCACAGAGGTGCATGGTGACCCAGTCATTGAAACATTGGTCAATTATTACACTGATGAAGAAGTAAAGGTTTGCTGCTCAGCCTTAGTTGATATCACTGTATCTGATTAGTGTAATTCTACTAAAGTTGCCCCAATTGTAAGCAATGATCTTCAAAAGTTGGGTAAATCATGGCATAAACTTGCTGCTATATGTTCTGACTGCATCCTACACGACAAAGGCAGTAAATGATTTGCATGCTGCTCAGAGGGTTAATTTCATTCATGTAAATGATCCGTGTCATCTTATCCATGATGCAGTTTCCTATGCTCTGTCTCAGCTTGAGAATCGGAACATGTATGATTTTGTGATAAAAGCTGTAGCAGTATTCAAGTATGCAGAAAACTTAAAACGCATTTATTCTCAATGAAAAGCAGATGGGAGAATGAAATATCCAAGGCCGGTTGTTATCATCGATGGTTCAGCTTGTATGACAGAGTAGTAAGACTTTTGGAAATATGGCACTACTTCCTTGCTTTTGTAAACAATGAAGAAGCAACTGGATTCAAAATGGATCACCTACGAAAAGTATTTGGCCCAGATAGTACAAACCACCAATCTTTCAATGTGAAGTTACATTTCATTGTTAAAACTCTCACTAGTATCATCAAAATTAAGAAGAAGCTGGAGTCAAAAGAAACACATGCTCACGAAATATATTAAGCCATAGATGTTGACACAGCTTTGGCATTGGAGCAAGAGTGTGCGCAAGACTGAATGATCTCCACTTTATTGCAACTGTTACCACAAAAAAGCAAATACCCCTATAAAAGAGATAATTACTTTTAAAGTTTCACTGAAAAGCAAGTGGGATGCGGTCCTAACTAGGAACAGAAGAGGGCAAATGAGATACAGCTCTTTTTGGAAACGAGTTTCAATCCTAGATCCATTCAAGAAAGTTCAGTGTCGCCAGGATATGAATGTTTGCAAAGATTTATTCATGTTGGTTACAGCTTCTGATGACATAATGAATGTTGTTGAAGAAGAATTCAACAAATATTTAATGCACAATATTCCACAAAAATAGATGAGTGCAATGAAGTACTAGCATTCTCAGAAGCAAGAATGGCCAACACTGTGTAATCTTTCCTTGAATCTTATGGCCATTCCAGTATCATTGGCAAATATTGAATGGGTTTTTTAGTGGTCCTCATTTTATTAACAAATCAGAAAGAGCCTCAATGTCCTCAAAGTCTCTTGAAATGCACATGTGCTTGTACTACAATGGCAACGTTTTCAGATTAATGTATTGTTTACTTAATTTGGCGTACATATAAATATTATAAACCTATAACAATGAGTGTTAGTGTGCATTGTCTATTTAAATAAATGTGAAAAAATAATAGCTGCAATGTCTTCTTTTGCTTGCGACAAAAATAAATGTGGATAAATACAGATACAATTATCAAAAAATGAAAATGGATAAAAAAAACGGGAGCCCTAATTTGGGATTCATGGTTCTTGCTCTCGATTGAAATGCACAAAATGGAGACAATCAGAGATGCAATCAGTGATAGGGGTTTTATTTCCATTTCAAATGTATTGTTCTGGTTTCAAAAGGAATTGAAAAAAACATAGCAATAATTAAAAACGCCCTCGTGTAGGTCCCTGAATAAAAGAAGACCAGTTTGTGTGAAGCAGCTTTGTTTTATGCATAACTGAAGTTTTTTTTTCTTTTTCTGGACAGTGTTTTATAAAATGTTTCGGAAAAGCTTGTTTTAAGTATCACATCACTCCAGTTAAACAGGTGCACTGTGACTCTCTTCACATGGCCATTTTGTACAGTTCAAAAACAGTGTCAGTCTGGAGATGGAGGCATAAAAATGGCAGGTGTAGGAGGCTGGAGACATTAATTTTCCACCTCTGCCAACCTTGGAGCAAAAAAGAGGAGGGGGAGTTTTGATTGTTTTATATTGTGTGAATATTTTCTAATTTTAGATTTACAGTTGAAATTTACTTGCTAACTGCTGTATGATGCGATATAATCATAGTATTTATGGTGCTCATAGTAATCATGATATTCAGTTAGTCTTTTTCCTTGGAGATTATGGGCCAGATGTAGGTGGCTAAATACCGGTCGGTAACGCCGAAATTCGCAGAATTTCAGCGTTACCGACCGGTATTTAGCCATGTGCAATGTAGGTAACACCGAACGCCATCGCAAATAAGGAATCGGTAAAAATAAGGGAAACCAGTTACCGATTTCTTAATTTGCGATTAGCAGACACCGAAACCCCTAAATACCGAATCAGTAAATAAGAAATCCTTAAATAATCGCAAATCCGATGTACCAAAAATCGGTAATACCGAATTTTCGAATTTTCGGTATTTAGGAGTCGCTAATTACCACTGACTCAAAGCAGGTGGTAATCAGGTGCACTGCATTTAAACAGCCCCAAAATGCGACAGTGTGAACACAATGGTGGCCCTCTACGTAATTGCAAGGCGGCTACGTTTGCAAGCAGCAGGACTGAGGATCTGGAGACGGGAGGAGCGCGTGTATAGACTGCGCATTACACTCTTCCAACTGATTGAGGCTGAAATCCATGAGAGGTACAGGCTACACCCCCAAACCATCCTAGACCTGATACGGGACCTGCACCCACTCCTGGAGCATCAGACACCAAGGGCGCACGCAATACCAACACATGTTCAGGTGCTCTGTAGCCTGCACCTACTTGCATCAGGAAGTTACCAGGGGGAGATAGCTGTGACAGGTGGTGTGTCACAGAGTTGCCTGTCCCGTTTCTTGAACTCTTTCTTGGATGCCATGATGCAAAGAATGCATCACTACATACGCTTCCCCAGCACACAGGCGGAACTGCAGAAGACAAAGCTGGATTTTTACCAAAAGGCACAGTTCCCACGTGTAATAGGGTGCATTGATGGGACACACATACCAATCTGTCCACCTGCAGCTACAGAGTATATATACCGGAACCGCAAATCTACGCATTCCATTAACGTGCAGGTGATATGCGATGCGGACCACATCATCACTGACATTGTGGCCAAATGTCCAGGGAGTACCCATGACTCCTACATATTCAGGAACAGTGGGATCTACACACGTCTGGCTGGGAGTGAATTTGGAGATGGATACCTGCTAGGTAAATCAATGTGACACACCCTGATGTATACCTTGGATGAATGTGTTGGTGACTCATATTAATGGCACTTCCTTTCTCACTTAGGTGACAGCGCATATGCCGTGCGGGCATTTATCCTGACTCCATACCTCAACCCATCCACACCAAGTGAGAGAAGATACAATGTGGCACATAAAAGCACGCGCAACGCTGTGGAGCGCACCTTCGGACTCTTAAAAAGCAACGTCCGCTGCCTCCACAAAAGTGGAGGTGCACGTCAGTACCGCCCCATCATCTGCTGTAAAATAATAGCAACATGTGCCATGCTGCATAACCTTGCCACAAAGAAAGGAACAGCAGTGGAACTAACTGACTCTGAGGACGAGGATGAGGACTGTCCACAGCCAGAGCACAGCGCAGCAGGTGTGGCAGCAGCACCAGATGGGAGACACAGACGGGCAGAGATAACACGCAACTATTTCTGAGTAAGTAAGGAGACACAGCCAGTGATGGTGTTTAATTGTCATAGCACACCACCACAACATGAAGGGCTTCACATGCCAGGCCAAATTTGAATGCAGGTTACAAAACCAAAAGGGTTACATCACCCATTTCGGTAAACCATGTGATGGCTGGCATTACTTCCTGCGCCCACGCGCAGCACTGCTGCGTTCCTTGGGCACACTGTCCTCACTGACAGTCTGTCCTGTGGCAGCGCTGTGACGTTCGCTGCGCCTCCTGGACTCCGTTATAGGGGAGTGATGCTACTGCGGCTAGTAGCCTCTTCACTATCCCCCCATCACCTGTAGTGGCAACCTGGTTTGTCTGTAGCACTTCTAGTGCACTGGTCACTGTGACCAGCCCCTTGCCACATCACGGCTGCAGTGGGCCATCTCCTCCTGCATGGCCACCGAGCGCCTGCAGAGCAGAGAGGTGGCAGTGGAGAGGCGGTTCACCACCTTGGTGTAGTTGTCAAGTTTTTGCCTCTCCCTGCGCCTGGCCAAACGGTCCTCATCCAATTTGCTGCACAGCAGCCTCACTGCCTCGGACATGTCCCTCATGCCCTCAGCCACAGTATTGTTCATGCTACTGATGCCCTTCTCATTTCGCAGCATGTGCCCATTCATTTGTATCATCTGACGCTGGACTGACCTTATCGCTTTGCCTTGCAGGCGCTGCACCTTGAGCATGTTCCCCTCAAGACCGGCAAACACACTCTGATCCTCGCCCTGTGAAGCTGGACTGGCTGCCCTTGCCCTGCGGCGTCTGGCACCTGTGTGGGGGCGCTCAGTGGGGGACTGTGAGCCTGCACCGTTGGCATCCTCAGCCACCGTGGACTGTTGGCCTCCCATGCTGTCCTCCTCGGACACCTCCATCTGCTGGAGGCTGGCCACTGCATGCCTCCTGGCTCTCAGTGCTGGTGGCGTTGATGGTGGCGGTGGTGATGCTGGTGATGGTGGTGATGGTGGTGGTGGTGGTGATGGTGGTGGTGGTGGTGGGGTGGTGTGCCCTGCAGGCGACAGGACCTCCTCCTCCTGTGTCCTCTCTCTCCTGGGTGCCTTTCCTGTGCTCCCCTCTGCAGCCCTGCGTGATGGCTCGCCTGTGGAGACAGAATGTACATTTGCTCACTTATCTGGCAGCATTTGCGTAATAATAAATGTCATGCCTGCCAATCAAACTGACTGTCCTCTGCTTGCTAATTGCTGATGTGTGTCACATGCCTTTGGGTTCAGTGGACTGACTGTTCTGACATGTGTTACTTCTGACTACATCTCCCATAATGCATTGCTGGTTTTTAGTAAAACATGTACTGGAGTGGGATTCACAATGCCTCATTGGGGATTGGGGTTAGGGAGTGGGGGGCACAGCATGCAGTGCATGCATCTTACCTTGTTTGTTGCCAGCTCTGGCTGAGCTGTCTGCATCCCCAATCCCACTCACACTCTCCGGCTGGAGAGTGGACTCGACCAGGAGATCCAGGGCAGTCGGTGCAGGTGCTGTGTTTCTCCCTCCACCTGTCAGGTTGGCTTGCTTCTTTCTCTCTGCCAGCCTCTCCTTTGCACGCTTCCTCAGGTCATACCAGCGTTTTTGAGTTCCTCAATGGAGCGCTGGGTTACTCCAATGGCATTGATCTTTTCTTGGATGACCAGCCATATCTGCCTCTTCTGGGATTCAGGCATGTGCAGAGACTGTTTCCCAAAAACTTTATCGTGGTCCTTTGTGACTTCCTCAATAAGGACCTCCAGCTCCCTCTCACTGAATTTATGTTTTCTCTTGCGTTCAGCTGCCTCCTTCTCCCTCTCCAGGTTGGCCATATTTGCTCAGTGTTGTCAGCAAAAAGTTGGAAGAGTTGCTCCTGGCTTGTTTGCTGTGCTCCCTGCCTCTCAAACAGCTTCAGGATCTGTGCAGCTGCATGTGTGTGGCCACTTCCTGGTTGTGAGGTAATGAGGAAGCACAGGATTGGCTGATTCGACAATTACCGATTTTTTTAAATTACCGATTCGCTAATTACCAAATCGGTATTAAGGAATCGGTAATCATTTTTACCGATTCATTCCGAATCGCTAATTTTTACCGATTATTGCCGAATCGGTAATTTTTACCGATTTTTTACATACATCTGAAATACCGAGTTCTTAATAGCGAATTGGTAAAATTCGCTATTAAGGACTCGGCATTTCACAATTACCTACATCTGGCCCTATGTATTTTACAAGAATACAGAGCAACAATCTCCATTATTTGTTTAGTATTTTTAAGTATCCACTTCCAGAGAACAAGACCACTGAGCTATTCTTACACAAATTGGCACTGTATCATGATGCTCAGTATTAGAAGTACCCTTTGCCAGTAGGTGGGAAATATGAAGCTGTGTGTAACGTCCTTCTTTCTGCCGTATTCTTGTAATTAAAATTTTTCCCCAGTGGAACTCAATTATATTCAAAACCTAAATGGTAAATTTAACACACAGCACCCGAAAATCTACCAAACTGGGCAGCCTATGATTACATGAATGTATACAAGTTGACAATATCAAGTCCTAAATTTAAAAAATCTTATGAGACACAATGATTGTATGGATATTACCTAAATTGTAATGCCTGAAACCAGATACATTTAAAATACGTTATCAAAATGTAAATACCTTGAACATGATTCTAATGGCTATGGCTACAATCCTGAAAATGTAATCTTAAAAAGCGTTTAAAAAAATGTGAGCAATCAGTGTTGAATGCATGACTTATGCTCATGCTGCTAAACCCTAAATAAATAAGTCCAGTGCTGAATCTAGGACTTAACTACCCTGGCCCTATGACTTAGGCGTCATTATGAGTACAGCAGTCAACGGCTGTATTCTGAATGTGGTGGTCGGACCGCCACAGAACTGTTGCATCCGCCGGGATCCAGGATCCTGCAGCGGTCAGGAGCTAGAATATGCTGGCAGTGCCGCTGCCGCACCACCGAGCATATTCTGAGTTGCCTGTCCACCGCCCATTTCATGGTGGTGAGCCCACCATGAATAGGGTGCCGGAGAGGCAACTAAGGGGGCCCTGACAGGGCCCCCTGCTGCTCCTGGGCCTGGGGGTGCATGCAGTGCCCCCCCTGAAATTGCACACCTGTCCCTTCACGGTGAGGCATGCACAACATGGTGCATGACACACCGTGCAGGAAAGTGCTGCAGGTGGTGTCATGGTGGCAGTCTGCATGTTAAGCTCTCCTATGAGCCTAACAGACCACTGCAGTGAGACTGCCACAGCACCGCCCGTCTGCCTTGGATTTCAGCCGTAGTCCAGCAGGCGGGTGCACTACGGATTTGGCGGTCCTCCTGTAGGCATAGAGGTGGAGGGCCGAAAGGAGGACCATCAAACTTGCAATCAGGCCCTTGGACCTGATAACAGGTGGGCCGAATGGGCTGAGGTATTTGCCTCGAGCAGTATTTACCAGGAGAGGTAATTGCCTCAATTTTTCAATTTTCCTCACAAAAATGAGGAATTACAAATGAAACTTGGTGCTTTCTGCATCAAATGCCATGATTCCATGTATATCAGAATGTACTATTTTTTCTAGTTAATTTTGAAACGCTTGACCTGTCAAAGTTCACAAGGGGAAAAGTTGGGGGGTGATTGACCACACCTCTTTGAGTTCTAAATCCTGTAAAAACAAGCGATTACACATATATCAGAATTTAATGTCCCACTCGTGATCAGAGCATTAAACTATTGGCTACTCTATGGGTAACCCTAGTCCTGAACTGATGCCTTATGCTAACAATAAAGTCTTGCACTTAATGCAGTGGCTAACTAAAAACAACAGCACAAATGACCCAGGATACAGGAAATGTGTTGGCAATGCCAGGCACTTGGATCAGATGAGATGTGGCATTTTGGAAAACCCAAGTAGAAATATCTCTGCATGTTCACAATACATTGTGACATTCTTTTGTCCCATGTATGGCTTTGTCCTGAATGTAAACAATCGTCAATTAGCTGTGTAGGCAAATGATGAAAGCCTTGCCTGTTTGCCTTCATATGCCTAATTTTCACTGATGAACACACATGGCATTCCTGTATCCACATACAGTGATTCCACCATGTAACTAAAGGATTATATCAACCCTTTTATGGGTAAAATAAATAATATACATGCATATCTACAATATATCACTGTCAAAAATGTGTTTGAATGAATAATGTTATAAAAATGTCTGTGTTGTGGTACCAATTATGTAACCATAATATTTTCACTAGTCCCTCTGGGAAACAAATGTTTGATAATTCCTGCTCCTCAAGTCTCATGATGTGGCCTGTAGTCAAAAACCAAAAATGTAACTAGTAAAAAGCCCAAGCCCAATAACTTGTAATTTAAATGTTCTTAATTTTGATTCCGAGTTTGGCGGCCCGTGGAGGTGGCATCTATTTTTGGCGCAGCGGTGGTGGTGCGCACCGGCGATCCGACCAATGTATTACAACTTTGGCGGTCGAACCGCCATGGGACTGCTGCAGCCGCCAGGGATCCACGATCTCTGGCACGGCGATCTTGAGGCTGCAATATGCTTGGCGGTGCCACTGCGGCAATGCCAAGCACATTACAAGTTTCCTCACTACGTCCGTAAGCATGGCTGTGAGCCCTCATTGGAAAAGGTGGCGGTGAGGAAACAAAGGAGGCCCTTCAGGGCCCCTTCTTTCCTTAGGCCCATGGGATGCATGCAGGGGGGTGCATGGTGCGCCCCCCTCTCCGCATGCACTTCCTTCCCCATTGGTAAATTGCAAAACTAGTAAACATGTGCCAGTACGTTGGCATACTTCTACAGGTGCAGATATACTACTTTGTGCCTGAATAGAACCTATTATATGCAGAAGAAAAAACTATAAAGAAATTAAATAATGTAAATAAAAAAAATAATAATCTAAATGACTGAATGTATCTAAGTATGTTTGAGACTCATATAGTAGGACCTATATAGTGGATTAAATGGGGAGAAAGCCCTAGCTAGAAAGCAAAGGAACGCTAAACCTAATGGGGATTTATACATTTTTAGTATGGACAGTAGAGAAGAGGTGAGAGCGGTATATTGTTTACATTGGAGAATGCGAAGGGTGCTGGGGTGATGCTGCCACAGAAGATTGGGAAAGCATAATTAGAGGCATAGACATAGGTGGGACATAGAGTGTCACTGAAATAGGTGCAAGTGGTAACTCAGTTGGGATGGGTCGGCACCAGGGTGTTTAGGTGTTTACTTTAAGAGATGTTGTTTTTTAATCCCTCACAGAAGAGTAGGATTGTATCCTGCTAGATCAGGAATGAGATGGCATTTCAGATCCTAAAATTGCAACAGAAGTATTCATGTCATGTTGTTTTCTCCACCCTGCACCTACTAATTTCCACTCTGCAATGCTGTTGCTGGGGTGTTGAGTGTACCCCAGTGGTGGATAACTGCCATGTGGGCCAAGATTTGAGTATCTTCCAGATAGTGCAGCAGTGCTTGAGTGTGATGTAGTCATGCTCTGGGAGCTTCAATAGAGTGCAACAGTGCTCTAATACACACATCTGATAATTTCATGACTATTCATCCTTTCTTGCTTTTTACATGGATACCTGTTCCTTTATTTCCAAAATAATATCTTCCATATCCAAAAGGATCAAATATAAAAACTTTTTAAAAAAAGCATTTTTTTTTCTAGGAATAGCCTTGGTGTTTAGGGCAAGGAGTTTCCAGAGTGATGTCTGTAAAATACTCTTATGAACAAAAAAGAGTACTAACAGGCTCTAATTATAAAGAAATTATTTTCTTTCAATTTGAGAATCGCTTCTTCCAAATTGGATCCTACATTCAGTAGTCATGGTTTATAAAAAATATTCTTTAAAAAAATATACTCCTACCCTTGTGTACACAAGATGGCATGCTTCGTCAAAGATAAGAGTGTTCCTTCCTTAGAACAACTGGTGCTATACAAGCTTATCTAGAGCTCTTGATCAGGAGTTTGTGCCTTTTAGATATATGAAGGGTTGTGAGGAAGAATATAATTTTATTAGGAAGGGGACAAGGTGGTTACAATTTTATTGAAGGTGAGGCCTTAATGATACAAGATTAAAATGTGGTAAAGAGAGTGGGGTGCATGGTACTAATTATGATACCTGCCTCACCTCTTAATAGGTGGACTGGTTGCTGCCCTTCCTAACCTGTGCCTACATCAGTAGGCGTTCATCAGGACCTGCATCACCCTTCTGACCTACCATTTACCTGTAACTATCTGCTACAGGAAAAATGAAGAAGAGGCCTGTTTGCCAGCAGGTTCCTAATTTCTGGAATTGTTCTTGTAAAGGAGGATAACTGAAACAATGCATGTGTTAAAATGAACAACTTCTGTTCTGGTTGAGGATGGTTATTCAAGACTACCTGTTTTCATAGCATCCAGCAAATCACGCCACCACTCATGTTGAAAAGGCATTGAAACAAGGTCAGGCTAACACCATGCACACTACAGCTCATCTAAGTACTGTAGACCCGGCAACTGGAAGGTGAGGACACTTACCTACCCCATGGCATAAGGTGTAGGCATTGTGGGAATACATAAACAGATATCCTCATTTGATATTGGTTGAGTATAAATATATAGTACTAACATATTTAATATGAATTTTACTGAAGTAGTAAATGCTTCAATGTATTCCATAAGTATTTGAAAACTAGGACCAAACCTTTTATACTCAAATGGGACTAGGGTAACATCTTGTAAATAAGTATCACATATGTCCGATAGGTTTCATTTGTAAGGCTAACATCTCATAGATTGTGGTTAACCAATTTTAATCTTGCATTCTTTCACATAAGTGTCCATCTGTTACAATAAGTGACCAAATAACTATACCAAGGCTACTCTTCAATAATCACTTATTATATGCAGATATAATGTATAAAATAGACAACAAATTATGGTGCAAAGAACACAGTGCTCATGTTAGTGCCAACATTTACAGTTTCGTATAAAACCCCTGATGATTCTAAAGTTCTGCCTTGGGTTTATATTTGAATGGGAAAAATGCTGACAACTATTTCCAATGTGAGTTCATCTTCCTACAATCTAAGATGTATTGTTGATGTTTCGACCCTGTTTTAACTTAATAGGTCTCATCAGGACTATCCCATCTGTCTCAATGAAATGCAAATAGAGAAAAGACAGCCCTTGATATCTAGCTGAGTAATCTCTTGTATATACAGATATTGGTGGTACTTATCTCTTTAAAAACATACCTCCAATCGTCTGTTCTTAATTGCTGTCCTGGTTTTGTACAAGAGTAATGCGAAATTACAGAAATTACATTATTTACACTGACATAATGCAAATTTCACCTCGCCTAGTGATAAATATGACAATATTTGATTTAGAAGGATGTTTTAAAAAAAAGCAAAATCAATAAAATGGGTTTAACCCATTTGGTGCTTGCGTCGGCCAATGGCCGACGCAAGCACCACCTCCCTGGTGCGGCGCACGTCCATTGGCCGTCACCAGGGAGGGCCCCCTTTGAACCTCTAGTGCAAAGCACCGGAGATTGTTTTTTTTTTTATTTCCCCTGGGGGAGACACGGAAGGCTTTCCGCGTCTCCCCCGCGCCCCTCCCGCCCATCTGTGACGTCAGCGCGCCGTGAGGCGCTCTGACGTCACTGATTTCCCCACCGGAGACGAGGACAGCCGCAGGTAAGGCCGCGCTCGACTCCGATGGGGAAGTCAGGCCGAAAACAGCCTCCCCAGCTTTCAGAGAGGCCTCGTTTGAAAGGGGAGAGTCTCCCCCTTCAAACGAGGCCTTCCTGAAAGGGTTTCCTAGCCATGGATCGCAGCAGCGCTGCGATCCACGGCCAGGAAACCCCCACTAGATACCAAGGATGTCTTTGGGGGGGGTCGGCCCTCGTGGTAATGGGTCGCCCCCCCACCGGGGACATATTTTTTTATAACAGAACGTTGGCTTTCCTTGGGGGGGCGCGATCGCCCCCCCAAAATGTAAAAAAATAAATAAAAATGGCGGCGAAATTGGCAGGGGGTCGGTCCTCCTGCTCAGTGGCCGCCCCCTGTGGGGGCAAATATATTTTTATAGCCATGTGCTTTCCGTGGGGGGCACAATCGGCCCCCCGGGAAATCATAGCTATGAAAAAAAAATAGAGCAAGAGAGATATCTTTCTTTATTATCTACTGGCGGTCGCCAGTAGATAGTTATAGTTAGGACCTATTTTCCATTGGAAATCCGCAACATTCTATTTGAAATAACTTTGGCGCCGGTTGACGAATGTTTGCAAAATTTTCAAAACTCGTGGGGCGCTCCGGTCCGCTCCTATCCTGAAATTCTCGGAGTGATTCGTCAAGTGGGGGCCGAGAAAAAAGGGGGGTCCCAAAACGTGTTTTCCCCATGCAATTTTCCATAGGAACCTTTCATCGCAGCTACAGCCCGAACTGCTGAACGGAATTACACCAAATTTGACAAAAAGGTAGCCCTTGGTTCAGAGTCGTGCCTTTTGGTTAAACTGTGTAAATCCGTTCAGTAGTTCCTGAGAAATTTGAAAAAGAAAACACATATATATCTGGGCGGAGCCTAACCACACATGTCATCGTGAGATCTGATTGGCTGTCAGCACTTCATCCTGGAATTGCTGGCAGCCATCTTGCGACCAATATAAATGATAGTACCCCATTGAAATGCATTGTAGTGAATCGAAGATTTTGAGGGTTACCAAAAGGAGAACTATAAAGGGTGATAACAGACTTTAGTTACATTAGAATTCATTTGTTGATGGTACCATACTAATTTCAGGAATTGTGGTGTGTTCTAAGGTGATTTTACCCTGTGAAAAACCTTCTGCTGGGATATCATGAATCATGTTTGAGAGAAAACTATTTTCACATGCTTGTCCCATACAGTTTTGGAAGATGCTCCAGAAGCTAAAATGAGAGCATATTTTCTGTAAATTCACATTATCTTTCTCAGTCATGTGAGAATGAAGTCTGACATTCTCAGTAAAACATGAACATCCAACAAGGGCAGAGACTGTCAGTTGATTCCTTTGTGTTCTACTGCAGCTTCCCAGAGTGTTCTAAAGAACAACTAGAGTGCTAACAGCCTTACATATGACAAAATTATGGCACACCTGAAGCCATCTTGATTGGAATAAACTGGTAACTCTTAAAACATTTAATTTAAAAAGGAACAAAATGAGGGGGTTCATTTTGTCATAGAAATTATGGTTAGTGCTGTAGAAAGAAAAATTAGGACATGTTTTAAGTGAGATCTCAAATATCTTCCTGTTATATTTCAACAGGAGCAGCCTGTAATTGATGCCTTTGTGTTCTACTGCAGCTTCCCAGAGTGTTCTAAAGAACAACTAGAGAGCTAACAGTCTTACTTATGACAAAAGTATGGCACACCTGAAGCCATCTTGATTGGAATAAACTTGTGACACTTAAAACATTTAATTTAAAAAGGAACAAAATGAGGGGGTTCATTTTGCCATAGAAGTTATGGTTAGTGCTGTAGAAAGAAAAATTAGGACATGTTTTAAGTGAGATCTCAAATATCTTCCTGTTATATTTCAACAGGAGCAGCCTGTCAGTTGATGCCTTTGTGTTCTACTGCAGCTTCCCAGAGTGTTCTAAAGAACAACTAGAGTGCTAACAGCCTTACTTATGACAAAAGTATGGCACACCTGAAGCCATCTTGATTGGAATAAACTGGTAACACTTAAAACATTTAATTTAAAAAGGAACAAAATGATGGGGTTCATTTTGTCATAGAAATTATGGTTAGTGCTGTAGAAAGAAAAATTAGGACATGTTTTAAGTGAGATCTCAAATATCTTCCTGTTATATTTCAACAGGAGCAGCCTGTCAGTTGATGCCTTTGTGTTCTACTGCAGCTTCCCAGAGTGTTCTAAAGAACAACTAGAGCGCTAACAGTCTTACTTATGACAAAAGTATGGCACACCTGAAGCCATCTTGATTGGAATAAACTGGTAACACTTAAAACATTTAATTTAAAAAGGAACAAAATGAGGGGGTTCATTTTGCCATAAAAATTTTGGTTAGTGCTGCAGAAAGAAAATTTAGGGCATGTTTTAAGTGAGATCTCAAATCGTCTTCTATTTCATTAGAAAATTCTGACATGCAGACTGAAACAATCACTTTCAATACCAGCAGTAGACTTCCAGTTAACTCCCTGGTGAGCAGTAGCTTTACTACAGTGATCTAATGAACAACTAGAGTGCTAACATTCTGAATTTATGGCAAATGTGTGACACATCTGAATGCCTTCTTGATGGAATCAAAGTAAAAACTGAAAGCATTTCCTACTGAGGAGACTGCAGTAAATGACGAAATTAGGAAACTTCATAACAAATAAGTCTCCCAAGATGGCCACCAGAGAAAAAAGAGCCCAAATGTAGCACAAATATCACCCAGATGTAGCCCACATATAGCCCAATGACAGAAGTGTGCAAAACACTTTTTATGTTTTGTTTTTCTGCAGTTTTATATAGTGCAAACTGGTCAGGTATTGGAGCGTTACATCTTACTTGGACCCCTTATTGCGTATTTTGCACGAAGTACATGAGATTGATCTTGCGAAACATTGAACTTTACGATTCTGTTAACCTGAAGTTGCTCTGAACCGGGCTTTGTAACACCCGTTTTTACCTACTGGTTTTAATTAATTCTCACTGTATTGTATTAGGAAAGAGGATTTACTGTTTTTATGTACACTTTTATGATCTATGTTTCTAAATCAGATCAAATAAAGTTTAATGAATTCTATGGCAGGACGGAGGCGAGGATTATGCATATCTTTCCTCACTTTATTTACATAGCAGTTCAAAGAAAATGTAACACAACAATCATTAAACAAAAGACTACACAACCCATGAACCATTAGGGGGGTAGTCTCCAAGGCAACTATAGTCCAATCATATCACAGTCCATCGTATATAATATCGTGACGTCCCTTCCGCTTCCTCTTTCTTCACTGCTCGTCAGTTAAGTGCATTCCTTACATTCTTGGCTTAATCTGATGTTGTTGCTATTTGTACAGCGGTTTCTTGTGCACGTTATTAGCATTATTGCCTTGGTATTGTTTCATATTCCCTGCGCAGCAGGCTCTTGCCCGAGCGCGTTCTCCCCCTCGCAGTTTCTCCCGCTGTGTGCTCTGCGCGCGGTGAGATCCTGTCAGGCGCGTCTGGTCCGAGCGAGGCAGCTCCGTCGAGCGCTCCCGCTGGTCTTTACGCGCGTTTGGGAATTTGGTCACTCCTTTAGTGTCCGCTTGATTCCCGACCAACCCTCGCCTAATTTTGACACCGCTACGCGGTGATTTCCCCACACGGCCACGTTAGTGACCAGCGCCACCTGGTGGTGGTAATTGGTATTGCGCCTCAGTCTATTCTTATAACAGCTTCGGGAAAGCCCAGCTGTTGGAGCACTGGCGAGGGGGCTGTCTTAAGGATTTTAAGGGCATTTGTTCTGTGCTCACACCCTCTGCTATCATGTCTTCTCCAGAAGACCATTTTTACTCCTCCTACCAGGAAGTGGAGGAGGAATGGCCCCCAACTTCTCCCTCCAGCAGTGGACCAAGCCCTCTCTCTGGCTATTTCTAGGGCGCTGGCTCCTCTTAGGGATCAGGTTGATAAGCTGGCGAAAAGCATCCCTGGGGTGTTCAGTGACCCATATCTGGTGGTGGCGGGTCCAAGTAGCTCCCAGATGGGGAATAAAAGGGCCGTTAAGCATAACGCGGGGCACTTGGAAGGATTTGATAAACTTACGGAGACCTTCCTCAAGAGTGCACGAACGCTAAAACATGCACCCTGCCGGGAGGAGGAGGGGCCCGGAGAAAATTGCGACACTGTCACCACTATTGTAGACCCCGACGGCGGGTTTCCCTTAGAGGGAAAGGGTGTATCGGAGGACGATTTCTCCTCCGATGAGGATAAGTACTCGGGCCGCCCCTGGCGTCCAGAGTCCCACTCCTCTCAGTCCCCGGTTGGGGACGGGGTCCACTCGGACATGTTCGAGCCTACCCAAATTTACCATCCTAGGTCGGCAGAGTGGACACCTAACGCCAAAGTGGCAGAGTATGTGGTGTGGAAAATCCATCAACCCCTTGAAAGGGAGGTCAGGAATAGGATGAGGGGAGAATGCCCCAGGCCCTCACTGAAGGGGAAGGTGGCACACAAGCCTGAAATTGATGAGAAACTATGTACCTTTTTCTCCAAGTATATGAGGGATCCCAAGAAAGGAATTGATAGGTCTTAGACGTGGTAGGGCCCTTGACCCAAATTATTCAATTGACGGAGCGTTCCAAAGAGTCAGGATCCCCTTTGTCCACAAGATATTGTGGCTGGTTGGGCGCACTACCCTAAACCCTAAAACACTACCCCCTCCACTACTCAAACACCACTGCACTACCCTAAACCCTAAAACACTACCCCCAGCACGACACCCTACACTACCCAAACATAACTGCACTACCCTAAACCCTAAAACACTACCACCAGCACGACTCCCTACACTACCCAAACACCACTGCACTACCCTAAACCCTAAAACACTACCCCCAGCACAACTCCCTACACTATCCAAACACCACTGCACTACACTAAACCCTAAATATACCCCCAGCATGACCTCCCACACTACACAAACACCACTGCACTACCCTAAACCCTAAAACACTACCCCCAGCACGACCCCCTACACTACCCAAACACCACTGCACTACCCTAAACCCTAAAACACTAACCCCAGCATGACCCCTACACTACCCAAACACCACTGCACTGCCCTAAACCCTAAAACACTACCCCAGCACTACCCCCTACACTACCCTAACACCACTGCACTAACATAAACCCTAAAACACTACCCCCAGCACAACCCCCTACACTACACAAACACCACTGCACTACCCTAAACCCTAAAACACTACCCCCAGCACGACTCCCTACACTACCCAAACACCACTGCACTACCCTAAACCCTCAATCTACCCCCAGCACGACCCCCTACACTACCCAAATACCACTGCACTACCCTAAACCATAAAACACTAACCCCAGCATGACCCCCTACACTACACAAACACCACTGCACTACCCTAAAACACTACCACCAGCATGACCCCCTACACTACTCAAACACCACTGCACTACCCTAAACCCTAAAACACTACCCCAGCACGACCCCCTACACTACCCATACACCACTGCACTACCCATAACCCTAAAACACTACCCCCAGCACGACCCCCTACACTACTGCACTACCCTAAACCCTAAAACACTACCCCCAGCACGACCCCTACACTACCCAAACACCACTGCACTACCCTAAACCCTAAAACACTACCCCCAGCACGACCCCCTACACCACCCAAACACCACTGCACTACCCTAAACCCTAGAAAAGAAACCCCCACCCTATGCCCAATCCCCCTTACCTCTCACTCCTCATGGTTCCTCTCTCCTCATGGTTCCTGCTTCACGTCATCTCTGAGGGGCGGTGCACGTCGTTGTGAGGAAACGGAACAGCCTCTGTTTCCTTACAACGACATGGATCGTCTACATGTTTTTAGAACGCATGGTCATTTACCATACATACCTTTACAACAAAATTTGTTGTAAAGGCATGCGTGGTAAATGACCATGCATTCTAAAAAAATGCGTAGTAATGACTTCGTGATGTACAACGCATGCGTGGTAATGCATGCGTTGTAATAGTATCGCAAAGTAAAAAGTCGTTGTAACGGCTGTTTACCGATCAAAGCTGGCCCCTGTTCTTCAGTGAGACGTTTATTTGATTAATTAGGAGGAAGGAATGTGGTTTTTTACCAAAAAGTGCATTCCCGGCTGTTGTATTGTGAAAGTGTCCGCGTGGCCTGGTTTCACTTCCGGTGAGAGAGTGGAAGAGTCTGTTTGGATCTAAAGGAGTTCTGTTGTTGGACGGGGCCGGCGCGACATGTCATCAGAAAACATAGCTAATGGAAAGCGTCCTCCTGAAGTGTGGAGCAGTGCCATGAGAGGTCAACGAGTGTGCGTCCCACCGCAGTATGACCGTACCGCGTGACCCATGTGCCGCCTCCAGGGTACGGGAGGCAGAAGCGGCATCGCAGGTCCTCTTGAAGACCGTTGTAGCACTAATTCTACATTTTGGTACTAGGGCATTTTAACTTCGTTGTTCCTGCCAGATACAAAGAGAAGATCCTGTGTTATTCAGTGCCCTCGTTACCTTTTTTGTGGGTTGTGGTGCTTGTCACTTCGCTGCCCCGCCGGTGCACACGACTGGGCACCCCACCTCGTGTGCCATCTGCAGGGCCTCTGCCCTCGGATCACTGGTTTCGGTTTCTGGAGTGGCAACATAAACAGTTGCTCCCAAAGGACTAGCCTGAACACTTAGGTGAATATCCCCTGCACCAGCATTCCACGGAAATTCTTTCCTAGCTCTCCCACGTCAACGAGCACGGCTCCGCTCACGATACCGTATGACGTCATCGGAGCCATAAGAGGACCTCGTCGGCGTGCTGACGTCAGTTCCACCCATTTTTTCCATGCCACCGAGGCAAACAGGGGACCGAGACATTTTCACATGTATACATAGTATAATAAATATATATATTCACTGAAAAACCATAGGTTTCAGGCACGTTATAGTTAGAAATTAGCATTTAAAAACCTTAGAAATTCACTGAAAAAACCATAGGTTTCAGGGGCTTTACAGTTAGTTGGACATTTCACTCGTACAAAACCATAGAAATTCCCCGTTATAGTTAGTTCAGCTAACTATAACTCGTGCGCCCGCAATGCACTGCTGATGACGTCACATATTACATCACTCATGACATGATCAGTGACATCACTCGTGACATCACTGATGACATCTCAAATGACATCACTGATGACATCACTGATGACATCATCCAGTGAATGTGTGTTTTTCTGAAAATTAAATATGTTTTATATATGTATATCTCAAGGTCGATGGAAGAATAAATGGGTATATAAGTGTCTAAATGGATGATTTTTTTGTAAAATTGATTGTATAACTGACTAAGTGTATCTTAGTGAATACATGGGTTAGTGAGTAATGTTTAAATATGAAAATATCTGTATCAGTCTCTCACTTTGTGTATAAGTGGCTGCATAGGTTGGTGAGTAGCTACATGAGTGTCTATATGGGTTATTAGTTGGTTTTTTGAGTATCAGTATGAGTGTCTGAGTGTCTGTATGGTTCGGTGGGGGTATTACTTAGTGCATAGATGCATGAATGAGTGACTCACTGTTTGTATGTGTTGAAGACAGCATGTGTGC